>JAVLUZ010000245.1:7795513-8445335 GCA_036768485.1 Mermis nigrescens | reverse complement strand
CCCCAGAATCCTTCTTGCTGCCCACGTATGGTTACAAGGAGTCAAACACATCCGCCTAATGGTGTTATCAATTACCTACTTCATGTTTATATGTAAATGTCCTTGAAACTTTATGCTATTTACTTCATATTCTACAGTATAATGAGTTACAAGCAGTAAACACATCCGCATGTCTGTTTTTATTCCATATAGTCTGTTTCATTCTGCTTTCAGCGTCCAACATGTTTACCCGCACACTTAATGGGGGTATAAATTACATGGTGTTATCAATTACCTACTCCATGATTTTATGTAAATGTCCTTTAAACTTATGCTATTTACTTTATATTCTACAGTATAATGAAACACATCCGCATGTCTGTGTTTTTATTCCATTATAGTCTGTTCCATTGTACTTTGAACGTCCCACATTTACCCGCACCCACCTCATGGGAGTAAAATTACCTACTTCCTGATCCTTTGACTAATGCAGTAAACATGATATGTTACAGGTATAATGCGTTACGAGGAGTCAAACACATCCGCATGTCTCTTTATTATTCCAAATAAACTTATCACATGACCAATCGGTTCAGGATCGCTTCCTCCTTCACTAGTTCTGCTTCGCCTTTCTCTGTCATATTTCCATCCGGCTTTGCAGCTTGAACGTTCCGGTTTTTTCTTTCCGCGGCTGCCACTTGGCTGGTCTTCGTTTGTTCTAACACCTCATGTCTTCTCCTGTCGAGGTTCGCTGGTTCCGAAACTCATTTTTCTCGAATGATACCCCAGCAAAACATCACGAATACCTCCACGATCTTTATCGAAATTAACCAGCGTTAGTCGATTGGTTATGGTTCTGGACTTTAGAAGGGGTCCACGTTTCAATCCGACTGCCAGCAACTGCTCTCGTTTCCTCAGATGCTATGACCATACACACAACGCCCTTATAATATGACTATGTTAATACATGTGAACCAGCTACACGAATGCCCGCCACTAATAACTGGTTTCCGATCAGAAAAAACGTCAAAAATTTTGACCTTTTGTGTACGATTTGTCAAAAAAGAAATTGACCATCTTAATAACATCCCATTTATCCCATAATGCTTCAACTTCTCTATCAATTTAGAATAAACGACAGAGTCGAAGGCTTTACTAAAATCGACATAAACAACATCAATAGGAAGCTTTAGTTGTCATTTCCATAAAAAACCCAATAAAACCTAAAATTCAAAATATTCAAATCTGGGTTTTTCCCATTCCTGGTTCCCCCTGGCCTGGCTACGCCAGTGTTCGCGCTAGTCTATTTTGTCTATCTATCAGCTAATTTTAGGACCAAGATACGAATGATTTTTTTGAAAATTTTTACGTCGTGCCCCTTCCGAATAAAGTGCTAGATATAAGCCTAGCCTGATTTCCTGTTACTCACTGAAATAAAATGTTCATGATCATACGCTGATTGGCTTGACGCCACGGTCGGTCTGCTGCTAGGGCACATATGCACAATCTACTGTAAAACAGTAAATAGCAATTACTGTTAAATTTTTATAAATAAATACTTACTCATTAAAAGACAGCATGTAAACGCCAATCAGTGCATGAAACTGATGTGTATTTTCTATGATGCATGCGCAAGTAAGTGACTAGTGACTACCATCACCATGCTTCTTGTCAAACTGGTGCTAATTGTAAAAGAATACAAACAATCTGAGATATTCGCAATCTACATACAGAGCAAAAAATGAATTTTCTAGCGCTCCGCAAAACACTTCCTTATTACAATCACTGACCGATTCATTATGCTATAATCGCAACCTGTCAGCTTATTGTCGGAGTTTTAAAATTTATGACCGAAGTTGTGCGAAACAGAGTACAGGCGTGGGGGTCTGACTGAGCCAGGCATGGGCAGCAAGAAATCCTGGGGGTGAGTGAAATTGCCAAAAATGTTTCTAAAAATAGAATTTTGGGGTATACAGTAACCTATGGAGGTTTCAACCTCTACGGGAAAGGTAAACCCTTCCCAACGCTCATGTGGGATCTGCTGAACCCCTAAAATCGATAGACCTCCAAAATCATTTTTTGGAGTGAGTTTTAAGAATTTCACCTCATCGGATCCCTAGAACCTGACTGCAGTCCAGCCCAAATAAAGGCTGATCTTTACGTAAGCTATATACGCACCTTTACAATAGTGTTACAATTGTAAGTTAATTTATTTAAAAAGTGAAAATTCCGAATTTCCTTAATGTCAGAAAAGTACGAAAAAACCGCGACTATTATGCTCAAAGTAGACGTTTTCTATTGTCTCGAGAAAAGCGCATTTCTAATTGGCACAAAACGCAGAGAAATCGCTAACACTGAGAAAAGCTACAAAAATACTTCCTACGCAGCTTTCTGTTATTTTACATAAACTTCACATGCTTATCAATTGTCATGCGCAGTGCCATCGAGATTCTTAAGTTTAAATCGCTTTTGTAATCGATTTATATCGATTTCGCTAAAATATTAGGTATAACTGATTAAACTATCGTTTTACTCGAGAAATCATTCAAAAGCCAAGAAATCTTTGTTAGGCGCAAAAACTTACGACCATAAACTCTAAAAAATTTCCATGACAAGTTTTCGTAAAGCAAAATAGGAAAAAGAAATGCCGGATGCGGATATTGATTGCATTTGCTCTTACAACCGAATCTTGACTGCAAATTTTACACAGAAACAAGACGATCTTTTAATGAAACTGCGTCAATATGCAACAAAACCGACGTAGCCCTGAATTACTCATCAACCAAGTCGGGCGGTAAACATTTCCATCAAATCGCTCACTCACTTTCGGAAAAAACGACACAGCGGCAGAAGTCTAAGCACAAACAAACTTAGCAGAAAAAAGAGTCTATCTGCGCGACGCTGCAATAAACACAATCATAAATTTGAAGTAAAAATTTGAAAATTTGTAAAATAATTTTAGGTTTAAACATTTTAATTGAAAAAAGCGACAAAGTGTTTACACATGTTTGTGCCTTGACGTTCACTCGACTCAGCAATATGTCCGAGACGCTCAATAATGAAAGAAATGATAAAAATTGGAAGGTAACGAGTATGTAAACACGGGCGAGCGTATCATAAACAAAAAGACGAATTGGTTACGCGCGCGCGAATAGCGAAGCGTCACGCGACGCGATTCAATAGCCGCGTGGCGCGCCGCGACCGGGGCCGTCTCTGCCGCGCGGCGGACCTCCGCGACCGCGATACTCGCCGCGTCCACCTCGGAAATCGCCGCGTCCGCCTCGGAAATCGCCGCGTCCGCCCCGGAAATCGCCGCGTCCGCCTCGGAAAGCGCCGCGCGACGGCGGGCCGTCGCCGCCCCCGCCACGGAAGCCTCGTCCGCCGCGAGAATCGAATGATCCGCGACCGCCGCGGCCGCGAGACGCTGGGCCGTTGAAGCCGCCCGCTTGCGACATACCGCCGCCACCGCCGCGTTCGCCTTGTCCCGCAGAACCGGCGAAGCAAAATTTGATGCTGTACGGATACTTGCTGTCTGAAAAAGATAAAAACGTTGAAAAAACTTTAAAAAAATATTTTCACCCCCTCCGCATTTTTTACAAGGTCCGATTATACATGTTTCGTTTGTGAAGCACTGATTCCTTAGCTCGTGCTGAATATTTGTGACTATCAAGCAAAGGGCGGAATGAGACGTTTTGGCGCTGCTTGTAATATTATTAATCATTTCATTTATGATTAGAGTATAATACAGATTCTGAAAGCCCATTCAATTCTCTAATTCTCTACGTGATGGTGTAAATCACCTTTAGAATATCTTTGAATTTAGTGAGGTAATTAAATGCATCTGAAAATACACTGGATTTTCTATAATTTTTCAGTCGTACACAAATGAATTCTCATCGAATCGAACAATATGCTATTTTGTAGCTTGTAGAACCTGCTTTCTGAACATATAATTTATTTTGAAATTGCTTCAAAATTGATTTAATTATGATAATTTATAAGTTGCTGGCGCCAAAACGTCGTAGACCGAGCAAAGTGTATGGGGTATCCCCCAACTGGACTTTTGAGAAGCTTACCCCCCTCCACCCAGGCCATTTTGGACCAAAACCAATTGCTTGAACCATGACAAAGCGTCAGATGCACACCTGGGCGTGGGGGGCATGCACCCCTCCAGTAACCCAAATACCCCCTCAATTTTTGAAATTTTTTCTGTTCTTTCGCCATACCACCATTTTGAGGCTATTTTTTGACCTTAGAAAAATCTTGCACCCCCAGATTTAGGTGCCGCCCACCTATGTATGGTCAAATGATGTAATTTATTTCAAGTTCAGATACTCATTTTTCGAGCAATTGACTATTCAATTCATTCATTCAGATACTTTTCTCCCATTATTTTGTATACGTTTGATATTACAGGCCATTCCGTTTCCCATGATGTTAATGTTTTCATGTAGATTTAATCATAAATATTCATGAAAAATAAAATGCAACGAATAAAGCAGAAAAACTCACATTAGATAGGTAATAAAATTACTCATTTATCCCCGCCCCGCCGCCCGGGAAAATCAATTTCACCTGCATCCCATGAGCTTTGACTATGTGCACTTATGACAAAAGTCTTTGTACATTTTGTACATGCAAATTTTAGGGTACCTTTATATTGCACAGTAGCGCTTTTAGTCTGATAAATCAGGGTCTTTTGAACTTTGGTAGAGTATTTTGGCCAATTTCTAGCTTTCTGACGACAAGAAGTACTAAAAATTGTCTCAAAATGGGAAAAATTTCACATTTTCCCTTTCCAAATTCAATTGGTGCCATTATTAAGATACATAATATGTAGAACGCTTCGCCGCCGACTTTTTAGGAATTTCAGACCCTTTTACAGTTTTTGTCTTCCCAAAAATCTTTGTGCATGCACAAAGACGGTCCCGAAAAGTCTTTGTAAATCGGCAAAAAGTGAAATTGTACGCGCTTTTTGCACTGCTCAAAAGTTTCGAATTTCCGGGCATTTCGCGCCACATACCCATTTTTGACTATGTTTTATTCAATTCATTCGAACGTTTTGGTTTTTCTACTTTGTGTTTTTATGTTGTAGAATAGAGCATCGACAGAAACGCTGAAAAAAGTTTTTGACAAGTATCCACCGTTTTTTAACACCAAAAAAGTTGTTTAAAACTTCACCCCCTCCACACACACGCACACACACACGGAAACGTATTCATTGTTCTGTTATATTATAGCTGAGATAAAAGAATTTTCACTCGATGAAAAATAAAAAATGATAGTTAGTGACTATTAACTATATCTGTATGTAGGTACGGTGTTTACATGTATTTCAGTGATCGTACGGGGACCCTGACCCCGAAAAACCTCGGCCTAAACCCCTAACAAGGGCAAGATTTTTCGAGTCAGGGTTGAACCTTTTTTCGGGGGTGAAATATAGCATTCAATTTTTTGGTACATAGGAGAATTGTATAAATAGCAAATAAATTCGGCAAACACCAAACAAGGATGATTCATTCACGGGCATAATGAATATCTTAAACTCGACACTCGCGATATTCCATAAAATGAACGCCTAGTCGCCATGTTGTTAACACGTACATACATGCATGCATGTTCGCTTGTTTATCACCATAAAGTGCGCCAAAACGCTCTGCATCTGCATTTTGTCATTCGTAAAAATACACTAAGCGAGAGCTATTAGTGATTAAAATTGAAAGGAATCAGAGGCTTAGCCGGGATTTTGGTTCGGGGGCATAAACAAAAATATTTTAAGACTACTTTTGCATTGAATGCCAGGAACGTTATGTATAGTGTTTTTCGACCTTTAGTAGTGTAGTCTAGCTAATTTATGGGTTTCTAACGATCAAAAATACAAAAAGTGTAAAGCGACATGAACTGCCGAAAATCTTTGGAATTCCTACCGTTTTCATGTAGAATTTATGGCCTTTCTATTGACAAGCAGTTCGGAAATCATAACAGGCGCAAAGCGCCAAGAAATTTAGTCATTCTTTACCGCCCTTAAAATTTTGTAGCTCTGTGAATACTAATAGTCTGACAGAGCAGAAAATTATTAAATTTGTACAAAAAATTTTGACAGTTCAAGCTTCTAACGAGAAAACTGCGAATTACTAACCTTGTCTGAAGATATTTTGAGTGATTTAGGCTTTTAAACGCAATGCTGGAGCTTTACGAAAAGAAAGAACAGTAACTGGCGGCGCTATGCGCCAGAAAATTTTGACGTTTTTGCACTTTAAACTCAATTTATACCGCTTAAATAATACAAAACAAATTAATGCTTGCGCGAAACGCCGGAAATATTCAGAAATTCCTAACCCTTTTATGTACCTGGCTTGTTCTCCCTAAAATCTCGTTTCACATGTACATGAAGATTTTACGGCTGCGGGGGTCTGGGGTGGCGCGCTCAAGCGTTCCCAGCAAGGTCCGGGGTAGAGTCCCGAAAAATTTAGTAAAAAAAGCACTCTAATGTTAAATAGTAAAGTTAAAATTTTCGCAAAATCGGATAAATATCGGTCCTGAATCTAGCCAAAAAACACTTAAGTTGATGAACACATTGCACAAGAGTTCTGAGCTGAAATGCGTTTTTTGACCTCTGCTAATTACATAGCGCAGCAACGAGTTGCTGCCAATAAGTGTAAGAAAATGTATTAATAAAAATTTAGTTCTTACCGTTTTCAGGCCCATTTGTGGCCTTTTTATTAACAAGATACAATTCAGAAAACAGGAAATGCGCAAAAAACATAAGAAAATTTGGCCATTCCTTTCCTTTAAAATAGGATTATGTGTCATCGTTAAGAAAGACAAACAAAGCAGAGAATAGACAAACTGTTACACAATCATTTTCGCACTTTTATTATTATGCTCGACAAGCATGCGCAGTTATATTCAATAAACAAACAGTACATTAAATTATTAAAGTGATGTGAAGTGCTGGATTATTTTAGCTGGTTCAAGCTTTTAAATTCATTGAATCTATATAACAATAAATAATAATGACTCGGCGCGAAGCGCGAAAATTTTGACGTTTTTGCCTTTTTGAATTCAGTTTTCTGGACACAGATTATTGCAACAGAAAAATCAACAATATTTCTGAAAAATTTCGGGGGGGGGGCATGTGCCCCTAATGCCCCCTGGCTACGCCCATGAGAGGAATGTTTAATTGCTAAAACAATGTTTGAACTTGGAATGAAAATAAAATGTTGAACATAATCAGCTTTATTAGTATGCTCTACAAACAAGTGTAGGTATCGTTTTTATCCCTTTGAAATTGGTACATTTGTAATCATGCAATGTTAACTGTTAATCTTCAACCCCGACCCCGAAAACCGGGGTTTTTCATCCCCGACCCCGACCGGGGGTGAAAATCTGACCCCGTACGATCACTGGTATTACTGTATACAGATTTCGTTTATAATTCGTGATGTTTATCAATTTTTATACTAGCCCCCTCTATTCTTTATTGTTAGGCACCCTTCTCTTCATGGTGCGAACGATTTTCTCTAATGAAAAAACACACGACACATACACAATACCCTTGCTGTGCATGTCTGACTATATAACTGGAAAAAAATTTTATTTTGAAAGGAGTTCACTTTTTTATCTTGAACGGTTTTAATTGCATACCGACATCAGATGTATTTACAGATCCAATCCGAAAAAAGTGACCCGAAAAAATTTGCTGTTTTTTGACGATTTTTTTATGCTTATGGTATAGCTTGACAATAAACGTCGAAAAACGGTGTTTATTTTTCCCGACCATTGAAAATTTCTTTGCAACCAAAATTTCAGCCCTACCCAACCCCACAATTTTGATGGGGTAGAGGCTTTTGAATTCCAAAAAAGACTACCATGGTTTTGTTATATATTTTAGCCAGTTAAGTAAGAGTTTCTCATTTTTTCTTCGGTGCACTTGTTTGTTATCTTAAGAGCCTAGGTTTGACCTAAACGTTGATAATATGTCAAAAGTTTTCGCTGCTTCGCGCCGTTATAAGCTATGGAATTATTTTTCTTTACGAAGAGGCTAAAATTAAGTACAGGGATTATACAAATTTCGAAAAAAATTTAGAGTCAAACTTGCAATAGATGTTAATAAGTCAGTCATGTAGTCACTTATTCAAACATTTCCATATTACAATTTGAAAAGAAGCTAAATAACCTGAGTTTTTTTAGCATTTTACTTCACCAAATAGACCTGTCGGGAAATGCTAAGAAATGCCTTTATTCTTGCCTAGCTCCAGTCCTCGAGATATCTGATTTGAAATATTTTGAGCCACCCTCCTTCTCCAGAATAAAATAATAGCTTTTTAGAGCTGACCTATAGATTAGGGACACCGATGTACATACGTACGCACATACAATTTACTCTATAGGTACAAAGTAGTTCTCACCAGTTTTTTTTGTACAAGGTCCGTTTGTACATGTACATACAAAGATGGTCCCTTATACATTTTGTACACACAAATTTTTTTGTACTACAATATGGTACAGTAGCGATTTTAGTGTGACAAAAACAGAGTTGTTCGACCTCTGGTAGTATATTTTAGCTAATACCTGGGTTTCTGAGGGCAAAAATCACTAATAATCGTCTCAAAACGGCGCGAAGTGCTAAAAATTTGACATTTTTCCTTTCAAAATACAATTTCTGACATTATTGTAAAGATATATCGAACACACAATTGCTCATTTCGGCGCGAAGCGCCGAAAATTTTAGCGAAGTTCAAACCTTTTTTGCAGTTTTTGCCTTCCCGAAATTCTTTGTACATATACAAAGACGGTCCCCAAAAGTCTTTGTATGTACATCGGGAAAAATCTTTGCCGAATACAAAAAACCGTGGTTCCCACTACGAAATTTAAACAATATTTTTTGCTACAAAATACAGTTTCTTACGCCTTAACATATAACGTCCTCGTGATTTAAAGAAAACAAATATGAAAGCATACAACCACGCGACTCCTATGTTAAAACATAGGAGGAGAAATGCTTATCAAACGTTAATATTCGCTGTAACTGTTCAAATTTTGTGACAAGAACTCTGTGAGGTAATGAAATTCGTATTGAAAGTCAATCTAAACAAGGTTTTATTTCATTCGAATTTGAAACTACATGTAACGAAAGCTATTTTCATCCTTTTTTACGATTTTCTCGTTTCAAGATAAAAAGGCTCTCAATTCTAAATTAAGGCTTTTTGCAGTCTAACCATAGGTGAACAGCACAAAAATTCTGGGGGCATTTGCAAGATGTTTTCAAAGGTCAAAGACTAGTCTTAAAAAGTTGGTATGGTGACAAAACACAATTTTTCAACGTTTCTCATCGAGCACTATCCATTGCCATAAAAAAATCGCGAAAAAAAAACAAAAAAAATTGAATTCTGGGGGTATTTTGGTTTCGGAGGTATTCAGCCTTCTGGGGGTGCATACCCCCACGCCCACGAGTAAGTCTAACCCAATTAATGTGTAAATATCTGGTAAAATACGAAAAAGGCTACCCTTAAAATATCCAGAGACGCATCATTTTTTGAATCACGATCACAAGAACTTTGATACGGATAAAAAATAATATGTAAAGGCACGCATGCGTACCTTCCGTTTCGATCATCATGTGATTGCAAGTCATGATCGTATCGATAGCATCTTCTACGCTTTCAAATTCGAGTATACCAGCCGAAGTTTTGGCGCCCTCTGCAACAAACAAACATCAACCACGTTAGACAGCAGAAATAGTAAAAAATTAACATTTCATTATTATTGAAGCATTATTCGAACTTAAACGAAAATAACGCAAATTTTCAAATACATTCGGTTTTGTTCAATTATCAATTAAAAGATTGGCTCTTCCACTGTTTTTCGTACAACTCTTAGTGGCGCATGAAATGTAAATATCTCTGGAAGTATAGGTGCACGAGGTGATGGTGGGCAGGGGGTAAAATATCAGAAATTTAGAACAGTAAATTTTACATTCAGGAATTTTTGTTCAAACGACCAAAATGGTCAAAATAGCCTATAAAACATTTTGTCGTGGTAATTTAACATTTTGAAAGCACTTTTAGTCCATTTTGCCTGCATTATATCACACTAAAAAATACAGAAATTGATAAATTTTTTTGGCGCTTTTTAGGTAAAAAGCAAACAAAGTATTAATCCGGGTCTAAGCACCGGAACAATTTTGACATTTTAACTGCTTTTGATCTCAAAAATGATGCAAAAAACGTTCCGGCAGCTCAAAATCGTCGGACAGTACCTGTCTGGCTGACCCCTGAGCGAGGGTAATACGCCCTCATCCGGTATGTGCATGCATGTCTGGAAGTATTTACACTCGTACGAGCAAAATATTTCTTATACATTGTTAAGATAGGTATATATGTAAGAGTACGCTGAGGAATTACATATAAGCTTTTTTAATGTATCCCCGGAAAATTTTATGTGAGCCTTTGTACCATACAAGAAAGCCTCGTTTTTATTAACTTTTTGATCACAAATTCGTTCGCCCCCATCGAAAATTCGGAATTGTCCGAGTTTTTTCCAAAGTTGCATAGAATGATTGAAAAATTCGTAAATTTGTAACAGTTGGGAAAGGAAAAATGAAAAACTTGGCACCTAATCAAAAATCATTATGTTAGCCGGCTTTATTTGAACTTTCGAATATAATTCTGTACATATTTTTATTCAAATTTGAATAAACAAGAATTCAGCTTTTCGAATTTTCCAGTAATTTTTTTCAATTTTGATAAACAAATGAAGCTTTGAAAAAATTTCGGCGATTACCCTGATAAATTCGAAATCGCCCCGGGTTTTTTCTAAATTGTGCGTAATTTTGAAGGAATGAATGTAAAAAGTGTAAATTACATTGTGTAAATTGAAAAGTGTAAATTAAATTAAACTAAATTAAAAAAGGTAATGACAAACCGGGTTTCTTATCAAAAATCTTGACGTTGGCCGGCTTTACGCCACCATTTCTTTCCAACCATTCGTTCATGTCATCCTCAGTCATGTGGGGAGGCGCGTGGTAAAAATAGAGGAATTTCTGAGGCGGACTGACGCGATTTTTGGCTGCCAATTCGAAAGTCGTAAAACGATTATGGCGGCTGCCTGTGTAATCCTTGTACGACGACGTTTTGTCCGGCAACTCGGCCGGATCTCGCGTTTCGTTTATTTGCGATTGACGAGACATGCTGTACAAAGAGTCATTTATGTAGTGGGAACCCTATCTCCCAAAGCCAGGAATTTTTTGACCCCCGGGTTTTCGGGAAAAAAGTGAATGCCGTTTTAAAGTGTTTTTTTAGCCAAAAATTGGAGGTCATTTACCCCTCCCTTGGCCGGGGACCGCCCATCCGAAATTCCGAGCCGTCACATGTATGCAAAGAGCTATGTCAGGACATGCAGGAAATTGGGGAAGGAGGTGGAAAAACGAAACAATTATCTGGGGAAAATAAGGCAAAATGAAGGCGAAAATGGACGAAAATGGAACATTCTCTTCAAGAGTGCTTTCAATTGACAAGAAACTGTTAATTAATTTAGTTTTAATGCTATTTTAGCGCTTAAACCAGTTTTTGAGGTCATTTTAGACAAAAAAGCTAAATTTTTGACTCCACACCGGCTGATCACTCCAGATGCTGAGCATCTATACGGCTAATTAATGACGTTAATTGCATCTAACGACTAAGAATTTTCTAAGGGCGGCGCACCCATAGGTTTAAAGATCCGATATTCACTAGCAGAACTAGTGTTTTTTCGCCGTTTTAAATTGTATACTTCAATTAAAACAGATTTCTGATGCAAAAGTCTCTCCACAAATTTTTACAACTTTACGCAAAAATGCTTTAAATTTCTTTAACTTCACCAAAATTCGACGCGAAGCGCCGGAAAATTTAATTTAATTAGGGCAAACAGACGTTTAGCGAGAGAAAAAATATAGCTTCTAACCCACCGAAAAATTAATAAATGGATTAGTCATAATTTGAAAAATGACGATAGTTGATGGCATACATACACGTAACGACTTGAAATAGTAAGATGGGTCTCAGGCCATTTTTAGAGAGATGGGGTTGGATGATCTTGAAATTTTGGCCAATATTCGCACAAAAGCCAATTTCGGCCAGGAGGTCACAAATTTTCCGATTTTCGGAAGATAGTTGGGGGACAACTAACTTCGGGTAGTGATCGCCATCCTTCCTTTTATATGTCTGGTCAATGGCCAGAAATTAATCAAAGTACATATGTATCCAATCTTTATTTCGTAATCTGTCGGGCCAATGGAACAATGGAACAGAGGGCGGTCGCCCCCAACCCATCTCCTTGCCCCAAAATTCGTCCTTTCTGATTTAAAAACGACTCGATTCTGTTTGCACATTAGGTCGGGTACAATCATCATGTAACGGCTGAAATTTTGGGAGGGGGTCCCCGGTCATTTCGGGGGGAAGGTGGCAAATAACCTCCTATTTTTAGCGAAAAACGACCAAAAACACCTAAAAACGGTCAGTCTTTCCAAAAATCGGGGGGAGCGGTCGAAAATTTACGGAATTTGGGGGATAGGGGATGATCAACTTTGGGTGTGAGAAACCCTCATCCCTCTTACATGTCGGGGTACTTACCATATTAAATCAGATTCTGAATGTAAAGCTTAGACAGCAGCCTATTCAGCGCATATGTGCATACCTGACCGACGTCCTGGTTCCGAAAAGAATACATTTGTTCATTATGTCTACGACGCGTTGTGCAGCCACTGGATCGCCCATCTGCACCATTGCTTGATCGGGTTTCGATTTCAGGAATTTTATCTATTAGGAAAGCAGGAAATATTTATATACGTATAAGCTAGGGATGTGCCGGTTAACCGGAATCGGCTGGAACCGACCATTTTTTGGAACCGAAACCGGAACCGAGAACCGATTTTTTGATATTCTAAGAACCGGAACCGGAACCGATTTTTTGAATTTCTAAGAACCGGAACCGGAACCGATCTTTTTGGAGTCGGTTATTGGTTCTTTAAAATTAGAGTTAAAAATCGAACTTCATAAAATTTAGTGAAGACATGAAGCAGCAATTCAACCTATTATTACCCAAAAGTTGACAGACTAAAACTGAGTATTGTTCCGGGTGAATTATATTTTAAAAATAACAGTCGTTCTGCTTTTTCGCCATGTAGCCTGTTTCTGAGAGGGTCGTAAATGACTCCAGTGCAACTGAACAGCTGTTCCAATGGAACGTTTGTAGCTGGGGCTGCAAGCAGGGTTGGATCTAAGGTGGCGGGGGGCCGCCCCTCATTCGCCAAAAATATTTGGCGAGATAAGGAATGGATATACAATTTGCAATTATTTTTTGGCCCTCAGTGACCATAATTTCTCAAATTTTTTCGGCGCTACACGCCGGATGATACCTATTAATGACATTTATTTACTTTCTTGGCCACCTGGAAGCCATTTTCTGTTCATGTAGGTTACAAAACAATTTTAGCAGCAGAAACAGCTATTTTTGCATAGTTTTCTTCTATTTTCAATTAAAAATTTCGATGTTTCGCATCAAATGCTATAAATACAGTAAATCAAGCTGAAAATCATGCTTCTTGACGTCTATCCGTCTTAATCTCACAAAATTTCCGGCGCATCGCGCCACATTTTTTGTATTCGGCAAAGATTTTTCCCGATGTGCAAAGACTTTTCGGGACCGTCTTTGTACATATACGAAGATTTTTGGAGACAAAAATTACGAAAAAGGTCTAAAATTCGCAGAAATTTACGGCGCTTCGCGTCGAAATGACTGATTGTGTGCTCTATTTATCTTTATAATGGCAGGAACTTATTTTCGAAAGGAAAAATGTCAAATTTTTAGGCGCTTCGCGCCGTTTTAAGACGATTCTCAATGATTTTTGCCCTTAGAGACCCATAAATTAGATGAAATACACTACCAAAAGTCGAACAACTCTGTTTTTACCACACTAAAATCGCAACTGTATCATATTATAGTACCCAAAAATTTGTGTGTACACAATGTACAAAGACTTTCGGGGATCATCTTTGTACATGTCAAACGGACCTTGTACAAAAAAAAACTGCTTCGCGCCAGAATTCTGATAAAGTCAAAGAATTTTAGTGATTTTTAGCACATACATACTTTAACACAGGAACCGAGAACCGGAACCGACGGTTCTCTAGTTGAAGAACCGGAACCGGAACCGACGGTTCCAACTTACGCAAGAACCGGAACCGGAACCGAAATTCTTGTTGTCCAAGAACCGGAACCGATTTTTGAAAAACCTGGAACCGGAACATCCCTAGAAGCCAAATGCCAGGTGTTTGTTTCACATTGATATTTGTTCTTCATTTACCAGACACTGTTGTTTAATCTCCAAATATACTAGTAGAAGTTTTCAAAACGAGATTAATTAGTGTTGATTTAAATACATTTTTGAAGGAGCTTACTTAATTCTTAATGATTATGGTGGCCGTATGTATGTCCATTTGTCATTCTTAGTAACTCGTTTTATGTAAATTTACTGATTATGTCGTGCACGTGTTTTCTTGACGCTAAACTTTTTTTCCTGCTTCTTCTTCTATTTGAAGTGGGGTAGACTGTCATTAAATTAAGGACTCAAGGCCTTCTATTTTTAGTCAAGAACGACAAAACAAGGGCATTGTATTCCATAGAATATAGTTTGAAAAAGAATTTTACGACTGTAAAACATGGCAATGTATATTTTATGGAACTAAAGAAAGTAATAGCATTTTAACTTCTAAATGAGTTGTCTCTAGAAGTCGAAATGCCATTACTTCCTTTAGTTTCATAAAACATAAAATGCCATTTTTTACAATAGGAGCGATTAAATTCTTTTTTCAAACCCCGTTTTATCGAATAGAATGCCAGCTATTGACCAATTTAATATGAAAATGGGCAAAATCTATTATAACTTACAGTGGTCGCCACGAAATATGACGCGCTATCACCCTCAGAATTATAATAGATGGTACGTCGCGAGCGTCGCGTTTTGTCCATCATGCTCTATTATCTCTTTTTTATTATTATACGCCATTAATCTGTATCATTCCGTTAATCTGGCGATGTGGACGGCGCAATTCAGCTATTAATAGCGTCAACAAGAAGGAAGCGCGCACGTGAACGCTGGAAGCACGCATGTGAATGTCGTTCTATATTTAGGCGAGCCAACATTAAAATCAGTATTTTTGCAAGCTGAGCACTGACTATTAATTATTATTTATATATTAAGTCATCTAAAAAACGTCAATAGCATTTTTAGAGGTTTTTTATAAATCAATTCGAAATGTTTAAAAACTCCGTAATCAGTGCTGCGTACATCGCTCTGTATTGCGTACCTTTCTGCAAAATTCTTCATCGTCCGTCGCCGGCTTGCAAAAAATATTGATTTTAATGTTGGCTCGTCTGAATATAGAATGACATTCACGTGCGCGCTTCTAGCATTCACGTGTGCGCTTCCTTCTTGTTGGCGCTATTAATAGCTAAATTGCCAGATTAACGGGATGATACAGATTAATGGCGTATAATAAAAAAGAGATAATAGCGCATGATGGACGAAACGCGGCACTCGTGACGCACCATCTATTATAATTCTGAGGGTGATACGCGTCATCTTTCATGGCGACAACTGTAAACCAATCTGTTGTATTTTCTATATAAAGCTCGATCATTTTCCTACATACCTTTTGATTGGTTCCCCGAAATCGTCCCGCAGAACCCTATTTTTCTAAACTGCAGGAGTAATACATATATATTACTATCATATGCCCATCTGCGCATGCTAGGACCAACCACAGTCAAACCTCTTTAATAAACACCTCGAGGGGACCAACGAGCTCACAGTTATTAATTTTCATCCGTTACACAAAGCTGTTATAATTAAAAGTCATATAATATGGTAAGACATTACAATATCTCTCTGAATATTAATGATTTCGACATCAATTGTGCATAAAAGTGAGCTTAATCATATCCAATATGATGTGTTTACTACTCGGTTTACATAACAAAAATCAAGTATGTATATTGTCGATTAATCATGTATTTTAGTCGAAAGTTTACTAAGCGGGGTCATTAACACGTGGTCATACAGCCAAGGTCTTTTAAAGCCGTGTTTATTATCCGTTAACCGAAAGCTTATTAAGCGAGTTACTGACTGCGACAAAGCATAGCAGTCTGGCAGGGACCGAAGGGAGGGGTGTTTATTAAGCTGAAGTGTCTACTATCCGAGTGTTTATTATCGAGGTTCGACTGCATATCAGATATAGCAAGAGGTTTTATTTTATAATTTTAAAATTTTATGATAAAAATTTCATTTTTTAATTAAATTTTTTTATCAAAATTTATTATTTTCAAATATGTACTGAAAACTAGAAGAATTGCTTGAAGTCAATCAATAACTCCCGCAATAAGCCAACTTATTCGAACTACGTTACCATACTGACAGACAATATTAAACAGCTTGTCGCAATTATTTTTTTCCGGATCCAAATTGAAAAAGCAAACGACTGAGTCGTCCATTCCCATGCCAGTGCCATCTGGTGGTCTCATGCCCCCTACGGGGCCACCTTGATAGGCTGGAGGCGCTCCGTATGGCTCAATAGCTCCCATACGACCTTGTCCATTTGCTAAACAAAAGCGTAAAAAAGACATATTTCCTGGCTTTCCTATGTTTCCATGCAAAATAGGTGCGCAAGGTCAAACTTCCGGAGGGGTGAAAACCAAAAATAAGTAGATAGCTAAGTGCTTCGTAAAAACTGTTATATAGCCTTTTTAGGCTCAAAAAATTAGCTATATAACCTTTTTGGGTGCAGAAAACTAGCTATACAGCCTTTTTAGAGTCACAAACATAGCTCTATAGTCTTTTTGGACTAAAAATAGCTGTTTAGCTCTCTTCGAGCCATGAAAATAGCTCTGTATATGTCCTTTCAAAACTCAGAAAATACAGCTATATAGCATTTCTGAGCTTACACGGCAAGTTTCTGAGTGCAAAAAGGCTCTATAGCTAGTTTTCTGAGCCCAAAAACGCTATATAGATATAGATAATTTTCTGAACCTAAAAAAACATACATATGTATATACATAGCAATGCTTATTTTCGGCCAAAATGGCTGTACAGCTATCAGTTTTTCAGAGCTCAGGGGGCAGTAATACCCCCTCTAACCCCCATGATCTTGCATGTAATGCATACATGTACATAATAGGAATGATGGGGATCCTCCAACCAAAGCTGGTCGTCCTGCCATCTCCTTTAAATCCAAAAAATTTCTGAATTCTCCCCACCATTTTTGGAAAAAATCGAATTTTCTGACCATTATGTGTCTTTTAGACCATTTTTAGCCAAGAATTGAAGGTTATTTGCATACATGATCTTGCGGATAGTGTTTGGGAAGGTTACAGCCCCAGAAAAATTTTACCCCAACCCCCGCCAAAAGTTTTTCATCATCCACACAGAATTGGCGATTTTTAGAAAATTCCCAGAAATTTATTAAAACTTTGTAGAAAAGGTGCTTTTTTGAGCGTTTTCAGCTATCTATCTGCTCGAAAGTGCCTAATTTTCGGCAAAGTCATGTTTTGACTATATTTTGCTCAATTTGTTCAACTTTTTTGACACTTTATAATTTCACCACCAGAATTCCCATGCTGTGCATGTATGGTCATTTACCCCCATTCCCTAAAAATGTTAGGGTACCACCACCCTAAATTTCGAGCCTTACACGTGTCTACCCGCATTGTCGTACATACTTTTAAATTTTTATATGCACCAGACATGCACACATAGCATAAATATGCTGGTGGGAGGTGAAATTTAAAGTGCGTTTTCGGGCTCAAAAACGACTGATAAGCGTCAAAAAGATAATTTTTCGGCGTACTGTGCGGCGATCTTGAGCTCAAAAAACGAACAAATTCAACAAAGTTGTAAAAAAATGAGTATAAGGCACGAATCATGGAAAATTTGACACGTTTGAGTCCAGCTTTTTTGCTACAAATTTTTTTGAATTTCTCGGAAAATTGCGAATTCAGGGAGGGGTGAAAAAATTTCTGGGAGGGAATGAAAACCCTCAAACCCCTCCACCAAGACAATGCACGTATGTAAGCCCCAATTTTTACATTTCCACTTCGTACGCGTGCTCTTGTTATGGACTTCAGAAAAAGCATTAAGACGACCAGAATAGTGAATGTACATCGAAAACTAAGACTGCAAATAGACCGAATTAATTCAATTGCAGACTAAGACCGCTACTAAAGCAATAAATCTTACCTACATAAGCTAAACTTCGATGCTCACGCTCATGTATATTAAATAGAATGCTCGCTCGAATTGTTTAGTTAGTAATGTTTCGTTAACCAAGCAGATAACTGACGCATAATGTATGTATAATTCGATCCGCTTAAAAATACTTCTGAAATTTCAAACATCAGAAGAGCTTTGGCCATTCATTTCCACAATATAAAAATTAAAAAATTAAGGAAAACAGTCAATAAAGACATGCACGTACCTTGAGTGGGTGGGGTTCCCGACCATTTTTTTAGGAGGAAGGGATAAATGGCCTCCAATTTTCAGCCAAAAACGGCCAAAAAATACCTAAGAACGACAAAATACTTAGGGTGGGGATCTTTCATCCCCTATTACATGTATGCACACACTAGACTCACTCATATATTCATCCTCCATGAAACGACCTCTTCTGGGCGGTTCACCGAAGCCTGGCGCAGGCGGATAACGTCCTGGGATCGCCGGCCGTTCCATGTCAAATGGTGCAGGTGCCAAAAATTCATCATAACCGCCAGTGCGAGCACCTAAAAAGTCGAGGAATATTTACTGTATTTCACGAGTAAGCAATGTATGATAAATGATACATTAAAAATGAGACATGATACAATGAAAATAGTTAAACTTAAAAATTACTGCAAAAATATTAATACCTATTGTTAGTTAGCATGTCTTAAAAAGTGGTTGTGAAAGCAACGACCACCACAGACGTACTTACATACATCAAGCAAACAATGCATCTAATTGTGCAATGAAAGGTGTACGTATTAAAGCGCTGCGTTCCTTCCAAAAGCTTCTTAGCCACTTTCTCAGGCGATTAAAATTGTTTACGATATTAAATGTTAAGAGCTGGAGCATGGAATTGAAAAAAATCGTAGAACAATTAAGGTAGGACAATTTATAACTTTTTGATTGGGCGAACACGACACCGACCGTTCCAGAGAATCTTTCAAATACTAATATTCATACATGCACATAGGGGGTGAGTGGGTATTACCCCCAATAAACGGTCAGCCAGACACGTACGTTTTTTTGCATCATTCTGAAGTCAAAAACAGTAAAAATGTCAAAATCCTTCCATTAATACTTTCATGTAGGTACTTTTTTAATAAGAAAAAGCGCCAAAAATTGATCAATTTCTGTAGTTTTCAGAATTAAAAAAACATATAATGCAGTCAAAATGGACTAAAAATGCTTTTAAAATGCAAAAATACCACGAAAATACGTTTAAAAGGCTATTTTGACCATTTTGGTCGTTTGAAAAACAAAAAATTTATGGACGCTAAACTGTCTTGAATTCCTGAGATTTTGCACCAACTCAAACGCCGACACATAAGAAATTTTGTAGCCTATACATTTCTCATCACGAAATTTACACATGTTTTAAAATAGGACTTCACGTGTTTCATACGGCCATGCCAAAACATATATACATTTGCCCATACATGTAACGACTCAAGATTTAAAGGGTTCCCGGCTATTTTCAAGGGGAAGGGGTAATGACCTCCAATTTCCGGCCAAAAACACCTAAAAACAGCCAAAAACATTTGATTTTTTTCCAAAAATCTGGGAATCAAAAATTTTCTGGCTTTGGAAGGATGGGAGAACGGCTGACTTTGGGTGGGGGTATCCCTCAGCCCCTCTTTTATGTATGTTTGTCATCCTGCGATGCCTTCAATGCTATAGCATAGGCCGAGCAATCCCGAGCAAAACTTAGGATTGTTCAGTGTTCAAATTTCGTAGAAAGAAGTAAAATAAGTACAATGCATGCACATACATAGAAGGGGCATGAATGAAATGACTCGAAATTTTGGGTGAGGGCGGGTACCATTTTCTGCATCAGTCTTGATGACAAAGGCAGTAATAAGCAGTAATAATCAGAACTAAATTTTATTAGCTATTAAGTTCATCAAACAGTCATTTAAACAGAGCAAAAGGTCACACAAGCTAGAAATAATGTAACTATGTAGCATTCCTGCACAAACTCGGAATAACGAGATTAGTATTAAGGTAAAGTCTTACCACCGAAAACAGGAGGCTCCTGAAGAAGGGCGGGTCTATCCTTTGCAGACACAAACGGATCTGCACCGAGAGCTAAAAAACGTAGGTATATTAAAAGATACGGAAACTATTAAGACTAAAGTAAACATAAGCAATAAGTTTATGTGTCAAGTCAATATGATCTATGAATGTTATTTTATGGTCAACTTCTAGCCAATCCAACAGAGCTTGTGAAAGCCTTCAACGATGACATCATCATCTCACCTCTGCACCAGCACAGCAAGTCCTGAAAATAAAACAGAAAATTAGTTATAGCAAAAATTCACATTTCATGTAACAGACATAAGAAAAAAATTTTGATATGCAAAAAAATAAACCATAACCACAAAAATATAGCAGTTTTTTATTTCTAATCCATTTCTATTGCAGCCAAGCAGAATAACTCGCGTCTTCTGCATTTTCTATTGAAAACATCCTGTTGCTCCTATATATATATACGTCTATTCAGCGTTTTTCAGAAATTATTGAATCTACATAAAACACCAATTATATTGTGGTTCATTATTTCCATGTTATAAAGTTGTCCGTGACGAGTTCTTATACTGGATGTTCTACGACATTCAACGCATAAATTGACTTATCAGTTTATGTACTTTAATGACACTTATTATATACTTGAATCCACCTACTCTTCCTTCCTTTATTTTTCATTAAAAATTCATGATCTTGCTTGAAAATTAAACTAAAGGAATAGTCAAGAGAGCAATATCGGCTAGTATTGAGGCGCAAAGATCCTCGAGATTTGATTTTTATTTCTTTCCAAGATTTGTTTGGTTTAATACTGATGAGTAAGATAGAGTGATATTTTCGCTACAAAAGGCAAAAACTGCACAAATTTTTTCCAGCTTCATCACGTACGGAATCAAATCGCCTTATTGTCAATCAAACCTTATTTTCGTTTAAAATTATGTCTTATTTTGCCTTGAGTTGATCATTTACGTAAGGAATTGAGCTCGGACCTAAGACTATAAAAGATTTTAGTCATATCGTATATTTCCATATATATAGATATTACACCAGGGCCGTATTTAGGAGGGGGCGGCCGCCCCTTTACCGTAAAAAAATTTTGGCAGGTAAAATAATGCACGGAAAAATGAAAAATAACATCCATTTGCCAAAAAACTTCAAATTTTCGGCACTTCGCGCCGTATTTGAAGTATTTTCTGCCTTAAGCTCGACCAGAAGATTAAACTTTTCACAGCCTATTTAAACAAAAATTTTTTGAAAAAGTTCGAATTTCATAAGCTTAGCGGATAGAGCATCTTAAAAACGTCGTAAAATGCAATTTTTACGAGCTATTCCTACAAAATTTTGAGATATTAAGCACTTTATTTTGGGTCCGCCCCTCCCCTTGATTATCCTGGAAACGGGCTTGTATTACACTATAAGCTTAAACAATGTTATGAAGTCTCTTATGCTAAAAACCTATATTAATATATTTTCAAATACAAAATATGTTATAGAAAAAATTCCTTCTATTTTGGAGAATAAACACTACCGTAAGGATTAAATACAGTATGTATGTAGCTTTCTGCTAGTTAGCAGTCGCTTAACTGTATGTGGAATCCGATATTATTCTAAAATCTGTCCTATTTTTCAGATTTACCTGTTTTATTTGCTGGTTCTTTACGGCCCTTCATTATCACAATTTCGCATTCTTTCTTTTTTAAGGCACTGCTTCGTCAATTAATGTGTGAACTGTAAGCACGGCGATGCCAAATTTTGAAGTTGCCTTCGTTTATCATTTTATATTGTAGCGCCAAGTACATTCAACTTTTTTCGTTCGGCATTAGATTTAATTATCGATTTCGATGAGTATAATGTCTTCTTGAAGCCGAACATGATGGTCTTTTCGATTTCCCATTTTTTTAAATAATTTATATTTGCTTCATTGCAGTATCAAAACTATATGATTTGAAACAAAAGCAGACAGCGTCTATCTGTCAAAGGCAATGATAACTAAATTTAAAGGGCTTTGCAGGTCGATCTATTATACACATAAACAACAATTTTGAATTTACAAAGTTGTTTTATGCATTTTATCAATCCTCATTCTTCCAGTTTCTGAAAAAGACGGCTAGAATTATCGTATGCTTTTTAAAGTCAAAGGCAAATCTTGGGAGCAACTAATTGACAGTTTTATCTCTAGCTATTCATCTGTCTTAGATTTTCTAACCTTTTCCGCTTCGCAATGGACAATTTTAACAGCCAAAAGATAAAAATGAAGCGATCTCCACTTTTTGATATTTTTTGAAAAATTTTGCTAGAAAAATATTTTACAATTAACAGAAGCAGCAAAACTAAAAAGCGCAATCAATTGTTTGAGAAGATACCACATTCTGGGACTATGCCTGCTTTAAGCGGCTATGCAATCTCAACGTTTTCAGATTGAAGATGAATATCCAGTTTACGGCAATCAAGCTAAAACATAGGCAAGCTGAAGAATTTCAGATTATGTATGACACGATTTACTAAAAATTATATAGTATATACTAGTAGTATGCATGTAGCTCTACTAAAAAGGTATTCCGCAGGAGACGTGTAAATTAGTGTTCATTTGAAACAAGTTTGAAAAAATGTCCTGCAAAAATATTTATACATAAAATTGCTATTTTATTTTCAACTAGTTATGTAGACCAGTGTTTTAAGATATCGTATTTATATCCCGTTATGTAATATGTAGGTACGCGTACCTATTACCTACATATATATATTTTTCAGGAAGTAATTTCATTATTGTCCTTGTGACATTTATCACCTGATGAGTGTCAACTGAATTTAAGCGTCGTGTTGAACACCATTCATTACTGAATTTACGTAGTTATCAAGCTCGCGCAACTCACATTTAGCAATGAATGTTAAATGCTTTTTCAAAAATAAGTTAAAGGTACACAAAACCGCCAAATAAATTAACCCGCATCCGAAATGCTCGAGAAAAGGCCAGGAAGCAGACTGACAAAATTTAAAAAATCGTTTGAATGCAAGCTCCTGCGTAGATAATGAAGACTGAAGATAAAAAGCTAAGTTACAGTTGATACATAAATTAATATTCAGGTAGACGAAATTCCAAAACAAGCTATACATGTAAATTTAAAGCTTCAGAATGTAAGACATATTATCTCAACCATAGATGAACGAGGCCAGAGTTGGCAGGAGGGGACAAATTCCGAGAAATTGTGACCAAGAGATTTTGTTTTCACGCTTTTTTGTGATAGTTAAATGATGAAAAGGGTGAAAATAGCCTATATAAAACGCTTGTGGTTGGTAACACCGCTTTATATTTTATTTTAACTGCATTACAGCACTTTTAGCCACAAAAAACTATAGAAATTCGTCAGCTCAGTCGGAAAAATTTGATTTTAAAGCGATTTCGACACGATTTCGGTATACTAGACAAAAATGATCAATTCGTCAATTTTTGACTTTAAGTACTCCTTTCAACCTCAAAGATGATGCAGAAAGTGCTTGTCAGTTCAAAATCGATCGACTGTACCTGTCTGTTTACAGTTCTCGCCACGAAATATGAACAAAAAACAACTGATTGAGTTTATTCAGTAACGCCTTTTCACGGCCTAGTCGCCAGACCTAAAGAGTATCCTGACAAGTTTTTCTGTAAGAAAACGCGACCTAAACGCTTAGATCATTCCGTTTACGACTCAGCGTGCGTTTTTAAACAGACGCGTGATGATAGCGCTTGTGTGCGTATTATGTATGCGCACAATATCATGTGCATATGAATTGCACGAGTATAATCAATATCAATATGATCTATGCGTGCTGAGTCCTAAACTGTCTGACCTAAGCGTTCAGGTCGCGTTTTCTTAAAACTAACCAGCGCTTCGCACTCTTTAAGTCGTGTTTTCTCGAAGTAAAGCATGTCAGACAAACCTGAGCGTGGAGGGTGGTTTGGGGGTATGCACCACACCTGGGCGTGGGGTAAGCACCCCCCCCAAAAAAAACACCAAAATATCCCCCCAGTTTAATTTTTGGAATTTTTTCGTCTTTAGCACAATTTTTGATGCCAATGGATAGTGCTCGATGAGAAACGTCGGAAAATTGTGTTTTCTTCGCCATACCACAATTTTCAAAGCATTTTTTGACCTTTGAAAAATCTTGCATTCCCCCCCCTCAGAATTTTCTTGCTGCCCACGGATAGTATGAACCCCCCAGAATTCAATTCTTGAATTTTTTTGTTTTTTCCGCAATCTTTTGATGCCAATAGATAGCGCTCGAAGAGAAACGTTGAAAATGGTAGGTATTGTTTACACTAAACCACCGTTTTTAAGGCCATTTTTAGACCTTTTAGACCTTTGAAAAATCTTGCACCCCAGAATTTTAGTGCAGCCCACCTATGATGTCAGCATGCTCTTTAGGTCTCTGGCGATTAGGTCGTGAAAAAGCGTTTCTAAATAAACTCAATCGCTTCTTTATTCTTTAGATTTCGTGGCGCGAACTTTGAGTCTTTAGCTGAAAGTCCCCTGGCCCTAGCCATCCTATGCGCACGTACGACCTTAATTAACATACATACACTATGTATCCTATGCGGATTCGGGTTAGACATATGGATACGATTTGTTTCTTTTAACATTGTAAAAACAGATCATTTAACGCTAAGATTGCAATACATGAAGTTCAATTAATACACTTTCTTAACCTAGTGCATGAATTTATTCGGCAAACCATTTTTAATATTACTGTAACACTCCAATCTTTCATCGCTCGATACGTCACATCTATGAAAAAAATGCTACCGACTCCGTCCAGCAAGAGGAAAATTGAGCGCTACAGTAATAAGGATACTAGTTTTCCAAGCGGATCCATGCACTAGAATAAGAAACAGACTAAACGATCTGACTTTATATCAGTATTGTGCGGAAAAAGTCGCTTATCAATTGGTTCGACTATTAGATATGTACACATATGTAGCTTAAACTTGATGCATTCTGTAATCAGGCACAACCGCGTTTTCTTGATTACGAAGCAGAATTGAAGCATGCATAAAATAGAAAAGTTTTTTTTGCAGAGACAAGGTAAAATCAGGAAGAACTTAAGAGAATAATTCTCAGCCTGGAGCTACGGCAATGTTATTCCCTTCCCAGTACGACTTTAGAAAAATCTGTGGCCATGCCCGTATTCAGGATAAGGCCAAGGGGGCGGGCGGACCTGATATACATTTATCTATATCTCGGAAAATTCGTCAAGATAGTTCGCAAATACCGCATTTTCCGACGTTTTTCGACATGCTCTATCCGAAATTTATTTTTTTTCGAGAAAAAATTCTATTACTTGAACGGCAAAAAATTGTCGTTTTTTGGTCTCGCTTGAGCCAAAATTGTGTAAAATACTTTATATCTGGCGCGGAGCCAGAAAAAGTTTCAAAATTTCCTTGAAAGCGGCCGTCCCTCCGACCCCGTAAAATACGGCCTCGAAATTTTGATCAAATTTATGGAGCCAACGGCATCAAACAAGATTAGGGCTGTATTTAAGGGAACGACCGCTCCCCTGCAGCCGTAAAAAATTTCGAAAGATAAGATAATGCACGAAAAAATGAAAAAATCGCACGTCTTTGTCCGACAATCTTCAGTTTTCGGCGCTTCGCGCCAGATGTGCAGTATTTTGCATCATTTTGGCTCAAGTGCGACCGGAAAACGACACTTTTTATAGTCTTATTTCTTTCAAAAAGTTCGAATTTTACGATCTTAATGGATAAAGCATGTCGAGAAACGCCTAGAAATGCGATTTTTTAGCTATCCCAATAAATTTGCCGAGATATAGGCCGATTTATGTTGAGTCCGCCCCCTTGGCCGAATCCTGGATACGGGCCTGAACAAGATTAAATGCAAAAACCCAGACATAGATGACAGATAAATAGTAAGCGCCGCAGAAAGACTGAAAAAATATATAAGCAGAAACAATCATCAACAACGAAAATAATAATCGCTTAAGAGCATAAATAGCCAAATAAATAAAGTAAAGTAAAATAAAAACTGTTGTATTTCTATTCCAACCATTTAATTTGGTACCCAATGATACATGTTGTACGAATTTAGTATTTTTTTATTCAATAATATGTACATATTTTATGTAGTATGACGTCGCTTGTTGGTAAACTGCATTTGGTTCATTGGCCGTGCCAGTGTCATTCTCATATCCTGATTTTTTTATGCGAAAAAGTTGCTTTGATTGCTTTAAAATCAAGCGTTCGCATTGACCTTATTAGAATACCTATTCAGTAAACGTTCAATTTACCGTCAGCAATTAGTGGCATTGCTTCACGGATTTTTCTTTGCACAGTATAGGAATGTACATATTACTTTTGCATTACTACATAAACACAACGTGTTACGATATGTAAATGGCATACGACTGGTACAGTCTGTTCCATTCCGAACGATTTTTTTTACAAAATTCGAAGAATTCCAACTGATTCCACAAATTAAGTAAACTTGCGGAACATCCGTATTTTACAAATAAAAAAGACATTCCTCCATGTGATAAGCCATGATTTCTTGCAGCTAGTCTAACTCTCTTCAAAATCACCGAAAAGGGGTTACAAGAAATGGAACAAACTGGTGTCACTTATTAATTATCAATGATGAACACTCACCAGACGGCGGGGTGACGTAATCAGCTTGATCTTGATCATTTCTTGTCACATTGAGACGCGGCAACTTAAAAATTGTTTTTTGCATTAAATTTATGAGAGAAGAACTTAGCAGACAACTAGAAGATGAAAAAGATAACTAAGGAATATTTGACTGTCAATTACCGAAATTTATGATTACTTAACAGAATAAGACTAATATCAGTACAATCTAACGTTCTGAGACCATACATAATCTTGGGGGTTTAGGGGAGAGGGATAACCACCAAGATATTTTTCCACCCCCCCCCCGCCCAGAATTCGCGATTTTTCAAAAGTTTCCGAAAATTTTCTGAAAAATTCGTGGAACAGAAGAAAAGAAGCTTTTTTAGGCGTTTTGAGATATCTGTCTGCTCAAAAATGTCAAATTCCCGTTGCTTCGCGCCACAATACTCATGTTTTGACTATATTTTGTTCAATTTGTTCCGACTTTGATGTTTTTCGGAAATGCTCTAGAAAGATAGAGCATCGTCAGAAACGCCGAAGAACGATGTTTTTTACGCGTACTCAGCATTTTTGGGCCCAAAAAAGGCACTTACAAATTCCACCCCCATTCTCCAAAATTCCCATATTGTGCATGTCTGACCGAGACCATTCCGTTACGTTACCTTCGCATATTCGATTTTTAGTGTGCAACAGCCCGAGTAAATATCGCAACCATTCAATCGCTGTTTAATATTACGAGCTGCGTCAATATCCGCGAATTCGACCAGACACTGAATTTGCCCATTTTCGCGCATTATTATAACACGAATGACGCGACAAATCGGCTTGCAAATAGCACTTATAACTTCCTAAAAAATTAAGTTCAGCCCTGATTAGAAAAAGAATACCACAAGATCATAATTCTTTTTTGATAAAACGCAAATCTATGTGCATTGCCCTAATTTGCTTACAATATTTAGGTTAATCTCTTACGAATTAAAATAGGCATCATACAACATACCGTTGTAATTGGGTATTTCGGGTTTTGGACGTACATTACGACCACATGATTAGGCCTCTCGCTTTCCCACCTGAAAAATAAAGCAATTAAATATGCTGCCATAAGGACCAGTGTTTTTTTGTATTCGGCAAAGATTTTTCCCGATGTACAAAGACTTTGCGGGACCGTCTTTGTACATGTACAAAGATTTTTGGGAAGACAAAAATTGCAAAAAAAGCAGTGATCGTACGGGGACCCCGACCCCGAAAAACCCCGGCCTAAACCCCGACCCCGATCCCCGACCGGGGGCATGATTTTTCGAGTCGGGGTTGAACCTTTTTTCGGGGGTGAAATATAGCATTTTATTTGTTGGTACATAGAAGAATTGTATAAATAGCAAATAAATTCGGAACAAGGACGATTCATTCACCAGCAAAATTAATATGTTAAACTCGACACTCGCGATATTTCATAAAAAGTACGCCTAGTCATGCTTGTTGAACATAATAATAAAAGTGCGAAAATGTTTGCGTACCAATATATTCATTCTCCGCTTTGTTTAACCTTTCTTTACAAGGACACACAATTCTATTTTAAATGAAAGGAAAGGCCAAATTTTCTTGTTTTTTGCGCATTTTCTGTTTTCTGAACTAGTTAATGAGAAGGCCACAAATGGGCCTGAAAATGGAAAGAACAAAATTCTCATTGATACATCTTTCAATGACTTATTGGTTGCGACCCGTTGCTGCGCTACATACTTAGCAGAAGTCGAAAAACGCATTTCAGCTCAGAAGTTTTGTGCAGTGTAGGTCTTCATCAATTTTAAGTTTTTTTGGACTTAATTCAGAACCGAGATTTTGCCAATTTGCGAAAATTTTAACTTTACTAATTAAAAATTAGAGTGCCTTTTTACAAAATTTTCGGGGGCTCTGCTCTGGAACTCGCTGGGGGCGCTTGAGCGCGCCACCCCAGACCCCCAGCCGTACAATCTCGTTCTACGTGTTGAAAGAGATTTTTAGGAGGACAGAAAAGGTTCGGCGCTTCGCGCTTCAATTAGTTTATCTGTTCTGTATGATTTAAGCGGTATAAATTGAGTTTAAAGAGTAGAACCGTCAAAATTTTCCTGCGCTTAGCACCGCCGATTATTGTCTTAGGGCGGTAAAATATGACTGAATTTCATGATGCTTTGCGCCACTTATGATTTCCGAACTGTTTGTCAATAAAAAGGCGTAAATTCTACATGAAAACGGTAAAAATTTCGAAAATTTTAGGCGCTTCGCGCCATTGGCTCCTCTACAATCAGTGCGCCATAGAAAACCGTTATGAAAAAACTGTGGAAGAATACGAAAAAGCGAGAGCGATTAGTGATTAAAATTGAAAGTAATGCTAAATTGCTAAAACCATGCTTGAACTTGGAATGAAAATAAAATGTTGAACATAACCAGCTTTATTAGTATGCTCTACAAACAAGTGAAGGTATCGTTTTTATCCTTTTCAAATTGGTATGTAATCATGCAATGTTAATTGTTAATCTTCAACCCCGACCCCGACCGCGACCCCGAAAACCGGGGTTTCTCATCCCCACCCCGACCCCGATCGGGGGTGAAAATCTGACCCCGTACGATCACTGCAAAAAAAGGTCTAAAATTCGCAGGAATTCGCGCCGAAATGAGCAATTGTGTGTTCTATATATCTTTATATTGGCAGAAATTGCATTTCGAAAGGAAAAATGTGGAATTTTTCGACGCTTCGCGCCATTTTACGACGATTCTTAGTGATTTTTGCCCTTAGATACCCGGAAATTAGCTAAAACACACCACCAAAAGTCGAACAACTCTGTTTTTACCACACTAAAATCGCTACTGTACCATATCATAGTACCCAAAAATTTGTGTGTACAAAATGTACAAAAACTTTTGGGGACCATCTTTGTACATGTACAAACGGACCTTGTACAAAAAACACTGATAAGGACACACTGTCAGAGTTCCAAAATACGAATTATTCCTTAATTCATGCGTGTAAAGAAATCTAGTGGAGCCCCAGATTTTTAGAGAGCGGTAGTCGAGCATCTATTGATTCTGTCTCATGAATAAAATGGCTTAAAAAATAGAGCGAAATCAGATGCCTGAAATCCGTGCGAACATCAGTATGAATATAATGCCTTCTAGTACCCACGATATGGCATCTTACTTGCATAGCTGCGCAGGGCAGAAAATGAGCAAAAAAAGGCAGTATTGATTGATTTTTGAGTGTTTTCTTCCAATTTTTTTCAAAATCACCCCATTTAAATGTGAACGGGTTGAGAACAGCTTTCGGGCTTAATGAACAACATTCATCAATCATGGCAACACTATTGTGATCATGTATGTACTATAGTCTGTTCCATTTCAAACGGCCCATTTCCGTTTTACGGCTTAATACTGTACCAGGATGTTACGTTTCAGGTCGCTGCGGCAATTTGTTCGATGCGACACATGTTAAGCAGAGTACATTAAACATCAGTAAGAACAGTTTAAAGCAATCGGCCGCTACGAGAGCGTAATTGAAGAAGTCATTTGTGCAGTGGGAAACTAATACAGTGATAAGACTTTAGCGAAAATGGGCCATTTGGAATTTTTAGAAAGATTTGAGAAGGGGACAGATCGCTTGATTAGTTGGTTTTTAAAATCCTTTTCCAAAGTCAAAATAAAAATGCTAGAAATCACAATTATAGCAAAAAAACGATTCGAAATAGACAGCTTTCGAAATAAAACACTGCTAACAACGGTAACAAACCGATATAGATAGCATACATAAGTGCACAAGGTCAGGGTCAGCAGGGGCACCCGTGGGCAATGCTCCATATCGCCCTCAACCCGTAAAGGACCGGATTAATCCTGCAAAAGGGCCGAAAGGGTCTTTGGGTTGGGACTGTTTTATACATGAACTATAGAGGATATCTTTTTTTGTAAAAAAACAAAAAAGTAAAACAAGCTCCAATATAAGTCCGGTATACTATAAAAATGATTTAAATTAGGACAGATGAAGATAATTTTCAAAAAACAACCTAAAAATTGGTTGCCGCGACGGGGCGAAGCTGTGGTCATTTCCCAAGTATGAGCAGAAATGAATAAAATCCCAAAAATCCAGAACATTAAACTTACTCTTCACACTTTTTTGGCAGTCCAACGACGAAAACGGACAAATATAAAATGGTTTTAGTGATATTGTTAGCATTTTCAGCCCATTTCAAGCCCATTTCAACCCCATTCTATCGGTTTCAACACTACAAAAAATATAGAGATTGATCAAGTTAGCGAGAAATTTTGATTTTATAGACCATTTTAATTTTTAACGTAAACAGTATATACATAAAATGATTAATCAGGCGCTGAATTTCGACTTGAAAAATTGTCATTTATTCTCTCTCACCCTTGTCTCGGAATAATCTGCAACGGCGAATACGAAAATATCGCGGCCTGACCCAGGACAAGAATATCCGAATTCATGTTGTAGCTCACACAGCGTTCAGCCGCCGTCAAATCCTAGAAATAATTAATTTGTTCACTCGACCTGATGTGAAAATGTGAAAAAATGTGAATGTGAAATGTACTGTGATTAAAAAGACACATAGAAAAGACAATCACTGATTCCAACGCGAAGCGCCTGAAATTTTTTGCAATTTCCAACATTTTTACACTTTTTATATTAAAAAAATCTCTATACATGTACAAAGATGGCCCTCAAAAGTCTTTAGGAATACAGAAAACCGTGTTCACCCAACCACCCACCCCCCAGAACCTTGTACCGTAAGACTTCATGGGATTTACTCGTACGTCGTACAGTTTTCTAACTTTTGTTGAAATGTTACGTTATTTTCACTGCTAGCCGACTCTCAATAAAAATAATAGCCAAAAACTTACATAATTAATTTCAACCGTTAGATAACCGACTACTCCCTCCCCAATTTTGAGCCGCTATATGCATGCGTCCAACCATGAAAATGAAATTTCATTTTCATGGTTGAGAAAAAATAAAAAAATTAAAATTCTAAAAATAAACAAAAAACAAAAAAAATAAGAATCACTATAGAAATTAAAAAAATTAAAATTAGAAATTAAGCAAAAAATTAATTAATCACGCCGGAGAAATTTTAAGCGTCGAGTTAAGAAGATTCATAAAATTAATAATTTTATATATTTATCGCCTTAACAGCCCAAAAATGATTAGACATACAAACGTACGCAGACCCGTATCAGGGGGGACAGGAGGGCACGTGCCCCCCACCCGAATCGAAATTTGAGAATGATTTTTTCCTTTACCCCGTTTGCTTTTTAGCCAAAAATTGCAAAAAAAAATTTAGCTCTTCGCGCCGAATTTCAGAACTATAATTACATAAGTCTATTTATCCCAAGCGCACGGTTTAAATGCTCCATTTTTAGTCTTTATACAACATAAAGCGTATTTAGCACCTACGTCTTCTGTTTTACACAAGTTTTAAGCAGAAAATGAGATTTATTCGAGAGGGTTTATATTGGATTCTAACTATATTTAAGGTATCTAGGTAAGTATTTTTTTGTACAAGGTCCGTTTGTACATGCACAAAGCTAGTCCCCAAAAGTCTTTGTACATTTTGTACACATAAATTTTTGGGTACTATATGGTACAGTAGCGATTTTAGTGTGGTAAAACAAGGTTTTTCGACCTCGGGTAGCGTATTTTAGGATAGTTTCTGGGTTTCTGACGCCAAAAATTACTAAAAATTGTTTCAAAACGGCGCGAAGCGCCGAAAAATGTGACATTTTTCATTCTAAATGCAAATTCTGCCATTTTAAAGATATGTATATAAGACAAACAATTACTCATTTCGACGCGTGGAAATTTTATACCTTTTTACAGTTTTTGTCTTCCCAAAAATCTTTGTACATCGGGAAAAATCTTTGCCGAATACAAAAAACCGAGCAAAATTTACTGTGGTCGTAAAACGTCTTTTTTATCCATTCTTTAGTCCCCTCTTACATATGTTTAACAAAAATTTTGGTCGCTCCCCCCGAAAGAGAATCCTGGATACGGGCTTGTACGTATGTATACATAGATAATGTCAAAAGTTTATGGTGCTTCGCATTCATTTATTTTTCTATATTGGTCTTCTTTGCAATGCACAAAATTTAGCACAAATACAAACGTAATAAATTTATAGTCAAGCATGGACCGGGTAATGAAAAATCAACAGTGGAGACCATACATGCACAGTATGGGAATTCTGGGGGGTGAAAACCTAGTGCCTTTTTTGGGCCCAAAAATGGCCGGTACGCGTTAAAAAACATCGTTTTTAGCGTTTCTGAAGATACTCTATCCTTCTAGTGCATGAAATCATGAAAAAATTTCGAAAAAAGTCGAATAAATTGACCAATATATCGCTTAAAACATGAATATATGGCGCGAAGCGCCGAAAATTTGGCGATTTTGAGCAAATAGATAGCCAAAAACCCTTAAAAAGACACTTTTTCTACCAATTTTCAGGTAAGTTTAGGAAACTTTTGAAAAATCGCCAATTCTGGGGGAGGGATAAAAAAATTTTGGGGGGGGGTGAAATGATTCTGCGGGGGTTAAAACCCCCGAACCCCCCAAGATCATGTATGGTGGAGACGGTTTGAAAAATAGATATTTCGTATATGAATTTGAAACGAACAAAAAATTCTTCGATTTTTTTTAAATTTCTCTCCGTTATAAAGCTCGCCGAGAAAAGCTCAAATTGCCATTATTGGCCTATATCATTGTTTCTTATTTTTGTGCGGGATAAAGATTTTGAGGTTCGTACAAAGATTTTTGCAGCGATCTTTGTACATCTTTGTAAACAAAGTATGTATAGGCAGTTTTTGGACAATTTTCGATTGTACAAAAGAATCGGTTTTTAAACAAAAAAAGTGGCCTACATCATAATTGTTCGCGATATTCTAATTCAAAAATTTCTATTCCCCACATAAATAAAATCCTGCATACGAGCTCACGGGACATAAAAAACCCATACCTCAAATTCCACCAAAGCCACGCCTCTTCCAGTGAGCGATACATAGCTGAAATACAAAATAAAAATTAAACAGAGAATGGTATAGCTCCTGCAATTCGAAGAATCAAGCAGAACTCAAAATGCAAAAGACAAATTATAATACGCAAGACATCAAAGTGAATTAGAGATGCGCTAGGCTCCTTCCCCGGGCCTTGAGAAAAGAAAAAATATGTAAAAATAAATATAATTAAACTTGTTTATCGAATTATACAACGTACATAGTATAGCGCCCCGTATCCAGGATTTTATTTTTTGGAGGAATCGCAAACTTAGAAGTCAGATATATCGAGAACCATTAGGAGATAGGCGAAAATAAACGCATTTTTAATTGTTTCTCGATGAGCTCTTAACAGCATAGAAAAATTTTCGAAAAAGATTTCAAAAATTTTTACTACATTTCGCAATCATATACCCAAAATATATCGTTCAAACAGTATCATTCAATTCATGAAATACTTCTCAACATTTGTTTTTGTACTCAATCATCGTGCTTTGCAAACGAAAACAACAGATAAAATGGCATGTTCTCCATGTCTACCTTAACGTTGAGCGTTTTTCAGCGATTTAGAATGCAAAAAGCATATGTAAACAATGAATTCCGGCGCAAAGCACCCGAAAATTTAGCGTTTATTAACTCAACGGTACCCTGGGAACCTGTTTTCATGAAGTTTCAGATGTACTCGAAGAATTCTTCATATTTTCTCCGAAAGACCCCGCGAGAAAAATTTTTTCTCATTTAGAAAAATGCATTCATAAGAGATTTCACATATGCGTTAAACGACATTTTCAAATTGTTTTGTTTGTTTGGACCATTTCTATCATACATGATCTTGCGGGTTTGGGGGGTTTCCTCTCCAACCAGGAAAATTTTCATCCCCCCGCAAAAACTTTTTCACCCCCTCAGGATTGGCGATTTTTCGAAAGTTACCAAAAGCTTTCTAAAAATTTGTAGAAAAGGTGTTTTTTAAGCGTTTTTAGCTATCTATTTGCTCAAAAGTGCTAAATTCTCGGCGCATTATACTCATGTTTTGACTACATCTTCTAAGATAATGAATACCCGAATGAAACAGGCAAAACAATCGGCTTCAGAGGTTCGAGTACCAAAGTTCCATTTATTCGGATCGGTGGTTGATCACCTAGCATTTTATGACAAATTATTATAAAATGACACCCGTTACATCCCTTACATAAGTTCTAGACAAGAACCATCTACCTTATAGGTCCGAATTGAGATAGCGCGTCCACCAAGTCGGCTTCCATTACTTGATCCTTCAGATTCCTTACCTGCAGCACTCGACTCGACATTGATGCTGCTCCATGCATATAATCTCCACTAGCTGGTCCAGTGCCGTATCTACCAGCTGATCCATATTCATCCTTAAAAATTTATATTTTCAACTACGCGGAGCGAATGAATTCGGGTCTAAGAGAATAAAAAGTTTAAGACCCAACAAACAACCCGATCCGAAAACCTCGCGGGTTGAGGAATGAGATTTTAGACCTACAATTGAGTTGAGAATTATTTCCAGATTTTGAACGATACTTTTAGCCGCAAAAAGTGCCTGAAAATGTCACGAAGCCGCAATTCAACCACAAAAAAATGAACGACATTGCTACTTAGCACATAATTTAAAGAGAAGTGAAAAACCCGTTTATAATTTATTTAAAGCAACGGCATATCCAGACCGCCGGGGCTCTTACTGGTTACCGGACCAGTCAAGCTTGCATTCAACTATCTACTGCTTTAAACTTTAGCAAGGCTGGAAAAAGGCAGATCGAAAACATTCAAATTTTGTTTCTTGTTTTCCGGAAAACACCTAGTTTCAATGGTTTTTAGCGGTGTTATAGCTTTTTCTAGATTTCTATTAGTTTTCCTTAATTTTCAACTTTTTTCGCATTTTTGGGAAAGGCCAGCAGCGCTATATGATGCGCAGGCGAACCTATATTAGTCATGTTTTGATCATAAAATCATCGGTTTCATTCAGTTTTGTGATAGTGAGGTTACCTCACTATCACAAAACTGAATGATAACGAGAGGTTCGCAAACCGAGGAAAAATTTTTCCTGGCATTTAATGGAAGCTTTTTTATTCTTAATAGGCATAGGTATCTAAACACCAAGCATTACTAGGTAACCCGTTAAATTCGAGAGAAGCTAAACTGTAAGCCTATGAAACAATGAAGTCGCTAACTATAGAGACAGAGACTAGGTACACACTCATAAATAATGCTTCGCTTGTAGAAACTATTCTATATTTCTCACTTCAATGCGTGGCCGTTTCGCACTAGGAACACCACCCGGCGAGTATGAAGGACCGTTCCGATGCATGCCTCAACGTTAATCTGCGGTTTTGACTGTTTGAAACGTATTGCAAAGTTAAGAGTAAAGTAATTAGTCAGTCCAATACCAAAATAACCGAAAGCAAGCAAGACAACTGTCGTCGTACGTAATAAACGTAGTTTTGTTGTTTTCAACTAGTCGACCACAAGTGTTTACTGTAAATGAATAGCACACAGTTTTTATTTATCACTCCTTTTAACCTTGCAGATCAACTTGATTAATTTTTAAACTTGATAAGCCGATACAACGCTCTATATTAGTTTGTCATTTGTAGGATAGTTTAAAAATAATCGTTTATTGGTCTACACTACTTCTTACATATCTACCGGTTTGTACAGATTACAGGTGGTTTTCTTTGTCTGATAAATTTCCTTTGCATGAATGTGATAAAGTTTCAATGGCACTGATGGAGTTCTTGCTGATTTGTTGCACCGTGCGTGCTCAAACGATTTGGATTTGGGTGATTGTGAAAGTTCAACATGAAATTGACCTTAGTATAATTCATTTGAATTTGCGGTTTTCTTTTAAATTTTTCCGCGAGAATTAGGCTACAAAAGTAGTTTAAAATTTTGATGCATTAATGAGACTTAACAATTGCATACTGTAAAAATTCAGGATTTGGGCAGCCTTGGGATTTGGCGGCTGAAGGGGGGGTCGTTTGCTCTGCTGCGCAAACGACCTAAAGGACACGCGCGCCGGACTTAAAGGAGAATCTGGTATAGCCCCTCCGGGGGTTGTCCGTCCGTAAGTAGGTAGTACCTAAAACACAAGCTGGACCAGCGTACTGGCTGGTCACGGGAAACTGTACCTAAGCTGAAAGTTTGGTTCAAGACCTGTCTCACACAAGTTTGGGCATAAATTTTAAAAACTACATATATCCGACAATAAGCCGACAAATTGCGATCATAGCATTTATTTGATATATACCTACATAATTATCATAATCCGTCGACTTACTTTTGAAGAAATTCTTAAAATTTATCCCCAAACTTGTGTGAAACAGACTATAATCGTCAGGAAATGATTTTGAATGAATTCAATTGGTTTAGGTGTCGAAAAATAGTGAAGGCATTTGATTCCAAAAGTTGAGAAATGATGAAAAGAGTTTGTGTACATATATATATATATATATATATATATATATATATATATATATATATATATATATATATATATATATATATATATATATATATATATATATATATATATATATATATATATATATATATATATATATATATATATATATATATATATATATATATATATATATATATATATATATATATAGGTAGCACTAATTTTCTGTTCTTTATTCTTTAAACGCAATAAATGTACAGTTCGATACGCGACGACTTGGCCAAGTCGCCAAGGTTAAGGCCCCATAATTGTACACAAAACGAAAAAGACGAAAAAACGGTCGCGCTGCGGAGATCAGGGACACTGTCCAATATAAAACGAAAGCAAGGGCACGATGGCCAACAAACGGAGGGATCGACGATGACGGACGACAGCAAACCTGACGAGAAAGGGCGGCGAGAGCGGCCAACAAACACGACAAAACTACAGTACATACTTTCATAATAACAGATACAGTAATTATGTACATTGAGTGATAATTAATTACATTGGTATTGACATTCATGCAAATCAACAAGGTATGTATAAATAGTAAATTTGAATAATGACGTAACGCTACGGCTGTACGTATACTCATCGAGCAACTACAATAAGCGGCTCGCACAAAGTGCGCCTAATGACAAACACCTGTGGAAGACGCCGTCTCACAATACGTCTCCGACACGGTTTAGAATACCAAATTTACCGTGTTAGTTTAAAACGCTTTTGAAATCGCTTTGAATTTTTCCAAAAACCTCAGAGACGGACTTTAGCGTCGATCGCTTCCGTGATGTGGTTTATAGTAGGTACACGTAAGAGTCTGCAAACTGGGCGGATCCGTAGACCCTGTGTTCGTTGCTTTCGCAAGCCGAACCAGTGCTCGAATAAAAATGGGAAATGAGGGAGTTTAATGCCTTTGGAAACGCTCTGGAAGTAAAATGATTTTTTAATGCAAACTTTACACCTCTACAATAAGTCAATATTTGGTGAGAAAAACGCGCCTTCGTGTATTTGTTTTCCTCGTTGCAAAGTACATTTTTATCCTTTTGATCATGTTCCGATTCATACCGGGAGAAGTTGATTGACAAAAACCTGCCAAAAACGTCTTTTTTCACCCCAAAGTTTAAACTTTACACCTCCGAAACTAACTCAGTATTAAGTATTAAAAAAGGTGACCAAGAGGGGTGTTATAACATCCACTTGCACCTTATCTTCACGATAGTTCGGACCATCCGATTTATACCCGGAGAAGTCAACATACAAAAAACGGTCAAAAAAATTTTTTTACCTCACACTTTAAACTTTACACCACTATACCTAAGTCTGTCTTGGGTTAAAACAATTGCATCCAAGTGCGATGTGTAACTCTTGACGTACTTTATTTTTATAATACTTCGCACGTCCCGATTTATAAACGGAGCGTTTGACAACGTCAAAGAAGTTAAAAATTTGGAATTGAATTTTATTGAGTTTAAATAAATTAGGTTTAGGCCATTTTGTGGCCCTTGAGTGGTAGTACATTCTATGCGGGAAACTTTTGTTCCACATCCTACTGAAGTTATTGACTAATCAAAAAAGGGAATAAAACGTGTTATTTTCACTCCATGTTACCCCCAATTTCGAACTTTACACCTCAAAAGTAACTCAATATTGGGTTTTGCGTTGAAACTTACTTTATTATTATTTTAGGCAACTTGTCCCGACTTTTAACAAGAGAAGTTGGCGGATAAACCTGAGAGAAAACCTATTTGTCTACACCATTCACTAGATTGCAAATTTTAAATCCCTATGTCTGACTCCGTAATGAGTAAAAAAAATTTTGCCGATAAACAAAAAAATAGCCCTTGATTCGTAGTACATTTGTATCAGAAAAATTTTTGGGACTCATAACCGGAGTTGTTGGCAGACGAGACAAAAGCGCGATAAAAATCTGTCTTTACACCCGCAGATTTTTACACTCTTTATACTTCCTTTCGAGATTTAATGCGAAATTTAAAAAACATACGATGGACTTTTAGATAATTCTATTGTCTACAATTCTATGCTATTAAATTGTATGAGACAGTTACATTGAGTTTTGTACGACCTTACTAAAAAACCGTCGAAGGTTTGTAAATCTTATAAAATTACGCCAAAACTTTACACGCTCATTACAAATTCGGTATGGAGTGCAAACGAAAAAAGAGCACATCCGGATTTTAAATTATCCATCTTTTAAAAAACCGCACCTCTCGTAGATGTCCCAGTGTTGCTGTAGGGGGTGGACATATGTGGGGTATCCAAGTATTTTATACATATGTAGGTACACGCCAACGCGCTACCTATGATTTTACTTGTCAAAACGAAACTTTTTTACTAGTTTTGAAAAGTGACAAGTAGTAATTGTAACAAATTTTAAAAACCGAAAACTTGTCGGAAAGAGACTTGTCAGACCTGTCAAGATTTGGAGGAAAACGATCCATGTTAAAAATCTTGGGAATGACTCAATCCTATGTCTGTAGGCAGGTACGATTTATGTTCTAAACAGTTTTCTAATCATATAACCTTCTTCGGAAAGCATCTCCGTTTTACATTAAGTTCAGTTATACAACTGAGCAATGATAAACAGACATGCACATGGGGGTTTGGAAGTCTTAGACCCACCAGAATGGACAAATAGGAAATTTTCTGGAAAAAAATGATGCAAAATAAAGGCAAAAAAGGAAAATTGAAAATTTTCTTCAAAAGTGGTACTTCAAATTGACTAGAAACTGCTTAATAATATAGTGTTATGCCAAGTGACGCTTAAACCAACTTTTGAGGTCATTTTGGCTCAAAAAAGCTCAATTATTGACCCCTCTAGACTGGCTGACCCCCTAGATCGGCCATGCTGTGCGTCTAAGATTATGATGACTATTCGGATTCCATGTGAAAGCCGCAAGGAATATTATGAAAATGTGAAAATCGAGCGCTCATCTGTATTTTTTGTTTGCAAGGCACTGGGAACTCCGTCATCTTTTGCGTCATTCATGAAAAGTTAGGTCAGGATACTCACAAAATATGATAGTTCGCAGTACTTTTTTATTTTTGCTTGATTTATAAGATTGATATACTCGTTCTATGTATTACAGTATAGGCATGTATGTACTAGCTAGCAGTATGCGAGTTTCCTGAAAAAATAGCCTGTTTGGTCTCTAAGAAGTATAGTAGCATCAATAGCGCTTTGGTTTTGCCTCATTTACTTAGCCGTCTCTTCAGCCATTTTCCAACTTCTATAAATTTCGATTTTTCCTATCCTCTATATAAAGCTGTTTTCGTATAATGCAACAAAATTCCTTCTCTTAATTTCAGCGTAAAAAATGAAACACCTAAAAACAAGATGTAGTGTTCCGTTTAAGCTTATTAATAATCCATATTCCAAACCGGAACGCTTCTTTTATTTTTCTTCGCATTTTCCATGTAAGTACATTTTTTCGCACGAAAAAGATTGATGTTAAGTCGGCTGGTAATCACCGTCACGTGACGCTCAAAACCGGTCTTTATAACTGTAAAATGAACACAAGATTGACATTGGCAAAAGTATCAGTAGTTCGCTGTACTCGAGAAGATTACATCATTATTGCTTTCAATTAAAATACGATTTAATCGCGATTTGAGCCTATTGTTATGAATTGCATCAATTAAGGTTCCATACATATATATCCGGTAACACGCGAATAACCTATTATAGTCTGTCAGCTGATCGTCCGTTGACTCACTTCATCCTGTTTCTTTTATATTTATTTTCTTTTGTTATATATATTTTTAATTAATTTATTTTTTCTTTTCTATAATATCCTTTTGTTTTCGTTTTTTCGTCATATTGATGACTTTCTATTATTATTATATAGCTCTTAAAGATTATGCCCAAAGTTGCATATAAAAAAATTGTAAGCATAAACGGACACGTAGCTGTGGGGGGGGTGGTGGCTCGTGGACTAGTTTCACAGAAATTTTGAAGTGCGAGTATTTTTTCCAAAAAGGCACCCCCGAAGAAAAACATAAAAATTCTTGAATCGCATCGATCGCCAGAACACATTTCAGCACATTTTATCGGCTCAGGTATAAGCCAATAACTTTCCGGCGCTTCACGTCGGATTTCTCGTTTTTGTATAAGCTTTGTTTTCTAATAGACCGTCCATGTTTGAGTAAATCATTGTGATTATAATAAATGAATGCATCATAATTTTCTGGCGCTTGGCACATAATTATTTATTTTCTGTATTTCCCCTTGCAATTCACTATATAATTAAATATAAAATAAGTAAAAAAGTTTTTTCCTCTGAATGAAGCTAAAATAAATATTGAGTGCATTCGAAATAAGTAAGTTTTAAAAAATCATTAACTGTGGTACTTACGTAAAATGTGCTCGTCGATCAAAATTGCTCAAATGCTACCATATGCAAGTACATGCTGACAGGGATCTTCATGGAGGAGGCACGTTCATGTCGACTGAATTTTTTTTCCATGACATCAAAAATAGTCGAAAAACTCCCTATTTTTGTGAAGAATAACATTTTTCTAGTCGTTTTTCGGTCTCTGAATTCTTGTTTAATCTGATTCGAATACAGATTTATTACATGTTTTAGATACAAACAAGCATACTTTATCGACAATTTATTCAGTCATTAACGATGCACCATTTGCCGAAGCGCTGAAAATCAGAGACACGTTGAGTACGGGAACGATTGGAGTTATTTAAATTAGCCTAATTTGGTTGTACAACACAGCGTCAAAATCATTCAAAATCATCATCTTTTTGCAACGGAAATCATTTTAGGAGCCCTAAAATCTTCATCAAATGCAAAAAGCTATATTTATGGTGCCAAAACAAGACTTCACAGACCATAGATGGGCAGTACTAAAAGTTCTAGAGGGATGCAAGATTTTTCAAAGGTCAAAAAATAGTCTTCAAAATGCTGGTATGGCGGAAAAACACCATTTCAACGTTTCTCATCGAGCACTATCCATTGGAATTAAAAAATTGCGAAAAATACAGAAAAAATTTAAAAATTGAATTCTGGGGGTATTTTCGTTTCTAGGGGGTATTCGGCCTTTTGGGGGTGCATGCCTCCAAACCCCCCAGGCCCACATGTGCTCCAGAATGCCTAAGGAATTGATAAATGTCAGAAATTAGTATTATTAGGCGCCGAAAAATTTAAAAATTGTGCTAAAGGAATGGCTAGAAAAATAATATACTCATTCTTTGTCTCGTTGTCTTCAATTTGCCCTTCTGTGAAAATGCATGTCTGAGCTATACTCTGGCTCTTTATAGCAGAGAAAGGAGACTTTGTGGGGACAATATGAGTATTTTTAATTTCTTGCAATCAGGTCCAATCTATGTGTAACACTAATGCAGTTTAGTTAACCTAGCTAATTTAAATCTTTGCAGCACTTCCCGATGTACGCATCTGAAAAGATTTATCACGTTGGGTATATTTCAGAATGGTCAAGCTTTGTATTTATGTTTGTGACAAAAAAATGCTATAGATATTTCAGATAAAAACTTGATCGTATTTGCATCAATCGACATTCGATATGTGTGAACGACTGACCTTACTTTTACTGATAATTATCAGAAATTAGGCGTTTCATGATTGGGAAATCATCTTATTGATAAAGCCTATCGACGTGTTTCCTTAAAGTAAAATGTATGTGTGATCAAGAAATTTTGACAAAAAAAGCTTGAAGTAGGTACTACATTACATGATGTGGAATAGTTACATATTTTTAAGTTGAGAGTTGGGCATAAGGTTGATAAGGGTGGTCATTGTAGGAGCTAAAAATAACTGAAGAAAGATCAGGCAATTAAATTACACGCAATTGCGTGGAGAGCGCACTTTCAAAACCGAAAAATTATTTTAATAGCGCGTTTTGAGCATTCAATTTTCGTATTATCTAATTTTAGTTACTAACATGCCTTGAGTCAGATTAATTACCACTAAACTATTCCAATTTTGACGGCGATAATTGCAAATTAGTATTTTGCCCGACATGTCTTTACAACGTGAAACGCATTCGAAATATCCATATTTTTAATAAACATAAAAAACCTAAATTTACTGTGATAACCTTTTCTAGATAGAAATGAAAAAAATGGGACGGGGAAGTCTCGAAATTCTGCTACCATTTTCAACTGTTCTTCAAAATTGATTTTTATTCCATTTTATATAAAGGTATATAATATTTTTCATACTTAAAATACAAAATCTCTTACCGTTTCGATTTATAGTGATTAACAAGATAATAAGTGCTATTTTTGACAATTGAAACTTTGAAAGGAAATGCTAAGTATGAATCACCTACGAGTCTCTAAGAGCAAAAGGGGAGCAACAACTGTTCATTGAGCATGATTTTTTTCCGATTTTTCTCTGTTTTTACGATTTCTTCATGTTAAGGCCTTACTCTATATCGCATAAATTGAATATATAGGTAGATTTAAAAAAGTGCTTCAGAATTTTTGATTCTAATATTTTTAAGTCATATTTGTGTTTGTTTTTTGTTGATAAGTTCGTTCATGCATATTTCTTTAGTTCACTTAAGTGTTTTTGACTAAGCATTATTCAGTAAAACAAATATGCCGTTACGAATAGTTTAAGGTTTTCTCAAAGTAGACTTACTGTCTTAACCTATTTTGTAATGAAAAATTGATTTTTTGTTCCATTCAAGGCATTTTCGACTGTGCTTTAGACCACCTTTCATCGCGGTACTATTTTTAATATTTTTCATCTGACGATCCAATGTAATAATCAACACGTATCGACTTGTTTAGTGATAATTGAAGAAAATTATTTGTGAATGTGTTTGCCATGAAATTCTTATTCGATTATTTTTTTTATTAAGGAATTTTTTATAGTTTAGACGCAATGCTAAGTTAGGCATTCTCTCATCCCCGTGAAACTATAAGTGAAGCAAAAACTAGGAGTGTAATTTGCCGAATAATTATTTATATTCTTAAAGCCGAAAGCACGTGATTTAAAGGCAAGTGTTTGAAAACTTTTCGGTCGCAATAGATTTTGAGCGACCTTAAAATGAGTACTTATCTACTGATAACAAGTGAACAGTTTGGCACATTAGCTTGCGTTACTCTTAACGTCGCCGGTATCGTTTGCTAAGTAAATTGCATACTTAACAAATAAAGGCATTTTTCACAGCTTCATTTGCTACGCAGCTGCTAATATACCAGAAATTTTATTCATATTTGATTTGCTTATCTATTAAAAACGTACACGTAACTGCAACAAAATAATTCTTTACTTTATAGGCTAGTTAACCAAAAGTTAACTAATTGTTGATAGCCAAACAAAACTTCTTGCGAGCAACAAATTATGAGAAAGTCAACCCCGTCACCGTCAGTTAGCCCGAATTTGCAAGCGAAATACAACACCGATCAATGCGTGGAAATCAACGCCGTGCCTTCAGACGCCGGGAAATATGTATCTGTTACGGCAATGCATGGATATGGTTTTTCTGATATCTTGCTAGAACCGCTGTACTCTAATCAGCAGATTAATCTAGGCGATTTTCCGAAGAGTAAGCCAAAATTTTCTACCATGCTAAGCATTAATTTAATTCCTTCTTGCCCACTACATTCAAAAGGAGAATCATTTGAGACATGCAGATACATCAAAATGACATTTTTGTGGTGTTCACCATACATGTGCAGCATGAGAATTTTTTTGGGGTCATACCTAAAAGATTTTTAAGCAGTGCCTCTTCGGGCTAAAAAACGATGGTACACATCGAAGAAACTCTATTTTGACCTTTCGGTTAATGTTCGTTCTTTATAGAATATACTAAAAATTCCGAAAAAATTTGAAAAATCGAGTAAATTGAACAAAATATAGTCAAAAAATGTATATAAAGCGCGAAGCTCCAAACATTTGAGACTTTTTAGCCAAAAACGGGCTGAAAACGCTTGAATAGGTACACTTTTTACAATTTTTACAAATTATCGGCAATTCTGGAGGAGGGAAGCGCAGCCATTTTCCCAGGGGGGTCAGTACCCATTCTGGAAGGGGTTAAACCCCCAATTTTTCCAAGAACATGTATGGTGTTCACAAAGCTCAAAGACTTAAATACACTAAGTTTCAGTATATCTCACTTTTCAATTTCCCCTATTTTTCTTATTTTACAGCAATTTGATTTTCTCTATCGCTATAGATATATAGATAAGCCAATCAAATAAGGTGGATTCGACAAAAGAGACTCTTGTCTAACAGTGACTGATAACAACATTCAATTTTCGAGCTTAACTTCGGCCTGTATGTAGAGACAAATTGTTTATCACGTCGGTCTCTTGAGACGGTGAATTTTTATGATACTAACTCCTTGACTGGAAGCGCATTAATAAATAAGTCTCTTGAATATATTACCAAAAAAGTGAGCAAGGTTTGACGTCGGCTTCATAAAAAACTCGTATTCATATTAAGCTGATATTCTGAAATTTCAAGCAAAATTTGACCGCTTAAGGCGATAAGAAATTCATCTTGATCATATTTTAAAAGATCTCGAAAAGATCAGAGACCATTTGTGTTTGATTATTATGCCATAATTACTAATCACTTATATGCGAAGTATTTAGGTCCCGTGGAACAAGTTAAAAAAAGAGCGCGAAGGCAATCTGTCGCCGGCGATGGAGATGCAGCTCCTATATTTTGCGAGTTGTTAGAATTGAAGTATGACGAAAAGTTCAAGGCTGGAAAGTGGATAGAAACAGCAAGGTGTGCTTTAAATCTTTGTTTCTTTTTCCGTCTTAACACTATGTCTATAATAACGAAAAAATTTTTAAGTGACTACAGGTGAACGAATACGCTGTAAATTCTTGCGCTTGTCACACAAAAGTTTCAAAATGCTCCTTTCGCTAAATTCTTACTTCAATATAAATAAGAAATGAATTTAACGCATTATTCTTAAAAAACATTAATCGATTTCTAAATAAATAAAGGAGGGGTTTAGATGTAAATTGAAAACAAACGATTTTTAAATCTTCTTATAAAAATCATACTAATTGGTCATATGGCAGACGTAACTATGTACATAATCTTGTCAGCCAGGATGAGACGAGAAACAAATATGTCTACTCTTCGAAGCAGATATAACTATGTTTAATGAGTGCACTACGTGTATAAATCTAGTCTCCCAATTTATAAAACGATTGAGTTCTCCTTTTATGCCTCAATGAACTAAGGGATCGAATCGTTTATTTTCGTCGAATTCTTGCTCTTAATTTACTTAATTTCTTTTTAGATATAGCTATCAAATAATGATATTTTAGATGGATCAAATTTGAAGAAACTGTTGAAGAAGTGGGTGAAAGATGGAGCAAGCCTAAAATACCGCTCATTACAGTTCCGTCTTTACTTCAAGTGAAGAATGCAATCAAAAGAGGCGTAAACCTCTTGGACGTTACTGTAAAGGATATGCATGATTTGTTAGGTAAGATTGCTTTTACGATTCTCGTTTGAGACAATTTTTAAAGTCATAGCAAAGATGTTAATAACAATCATCTTAACTTTAATCAAACAGCATGACGTTGATTCGTCGATGCTTAGAATGTTTGACTTGATTTATTTTCTCCCATAAAGTACGCGCCATGCAATTTAGGAACTTTGTCTTTTTGTGCATTCTGTGAAAAAATTTTTATTCCATCGTCACATTTCAGTACATTCTTTCAAATTAATTGTCATTTTTTCATATTGTAAAGGACAATATACGTGAGCGCGTTTATTAGTGTCGGTAAAAAAGGTCAACTAGCGTGCCTGATTGTAGCTTTTATTGTGAGCATGAGAATTCCTTTTCAGATATTGCTAGCCTTTATTCATGTATAATTTATGGTTGAGTTCTGTCTGTTTACGTCATATAAGGACGATTTTGACTAGTATACGCAATGAAACAAAATTTGAAAGGATTCGAGTTACTAACTAGTTTTGCGCACAATTTTATTTCTGTCTTTTATTTGCATGGTGGGAGCTCTGTTGGGGAGAGCAATTTTCTAAAATAATAAAAGCAATGGTGCGGCGAAAACGAACTATAGGAATAAAACTTTGATCATTTTATGATAATTTATTCGGATTTGTGGGGAAATATAGACGTTTCGAATTCTATCCCGTCATTGACATTTGATACACAGAGAACTGGGCCTGCTGCAAAATCAAGCTCAATAGGTACTGTTTGACCAAAAAAACAAGTTATTTTCGAATCTTTTGGTAAAAAGTACCTTATAGATAGATTTTATCTTCTCTAAACGAAAAAATCTGAATTCAATCTCTTTCTGGCTAGGTTATGCCCATCTATCTATCTATATCGTCTTGAAATTTTGTATAACTTGTTGCAGAGCAACTGCTAAAAGAATGGGAAAACAAACATGCGATAGATCAGGAAGAAATCTACCCCATTCGAAAAATCTTGCTGAGCAATAAGGAACATTTAGTGGCGTCGAAGAAACAAATGCAGTTTTTTATGCACAAATCCCAGATGCAGCCTGTAAAACATGTCCAGCATGTCTTCACAAATGAAAAGAACGGAGAAACAAACGAGGTCGAAGAAGAAGAGCACGAGGTATCATACTGATATGATTACAAGTTGCTTTTTCTTTTTTACTTTTTCTGATTCGTCTGAGAAATCTCCTAATTTTCTGAACAAATGAAAGCAACGGTGGTTCGATTTTGTTTAGACGTTTTCCTTCTCGAGCGTGCACAAAGGGGGCCTTATCTCAACCAGAGGGGCCTTTGATTTTTCAGGATAGGTGAAAAACAAAAACTGATTATAGACCTTGCAATTTTTTAGAGGCTCAAACAAATTAAATGCATTCTGTTTTGACAAAGACAAAGCTTTTTAAATTAAGCTGTTTAAGTTGTTTTTATAGCAAGTAAAACGTCAGCAAAATGATCCAAAATTGTTATCTAAAACCTCTCTAGCCAATGAAAATCAAGCGCTTTGTGCTTATAATTTAGCTTATGAGATTTTGTATATTTAGTTTATTTTTATTTATATATTATTTCTATCATTTACTGTTTCTGTCACGAGCTTTCAATTTAATGAAACGAGCTCAGAATGAAAAGGTAGAGGAAAATTAAATAAAAATTGGACGCACTAATGATTTATAAATATTCTTTAAGCGAAGATTTCGTGGTTTTAGGCAGACAGAAATAAGAGGCGTCGCTATTGAATTTTTCCAGATCTCATTCATTAAACATACAGGGAATGAGATCTCTCATTACTTAACCAAACATAGGAAGAATAAGATCTGAACAAAGGAGTTTTGAACCCCAGAGAATATTAAAAATAAAAATCGTTAGACCCTTCAGAATTGAATTTTTTGAGGTCATTTCTGGAGGTTTTCTACATCGGATCCCCATAGTTCGGTTGTTGCTCTGAACTTATGATGTGAGTGTGTGATCATATCTCACTCACTGCGCTATTTAAACATTTTTCCAGTATTGTCTTCTCTGTATCACTCTTTGTTTACCTTAGTAAAAATGAAGTCATCACAATAGCTAAGAAAGTGTCATTTATGTTTATGAATGAAAGATTTGATGAATTTTAGATTCAGCGTGAGCAAATTAAGAAATACCTCGAACATGCAGAAGCTGCTACCCTTCTGATTGGTAAGGTAGATTTCATCAAGAAACCAGTGGCGGCATTTATCAGGCTGAAGGTTGCCAAATTATTCACTAATTTATCAGAGGTAAAAAATCAAAAATGTTGTAGTTACATATTTATAGATCGATCCTTTCTGTCAAAAGAGGTTAATGACGATTCACAAACATGCTTCCAGTTGATTTTTTATCTCTTGTTAATTTTAGTGAGAAAAGTATTCATCTGATTCTCGTATTAATTTTAATGTTGAAGGAAAATGCATTTTTGTAGCATAAATCATATATTGACTTGTTACTAAACTTAAATTTTATTTTTTTGCCTATTCTTCTTACAAAGTATCGCAAATGACAGTTTCATAATAGTAACAATCCTGATAACATTAAAAATGATGGTGATAGGGATACTAGTATTACATCAATAATAACAATAAAAAAATATTTATAACATTAACAATAATATTATTAATAATAAATGGTCATCAATAATGAACAACGATAGCAATAAATAGAAATAATAATGATAGAAATAATAATTAGTATTATTTCTATATTTATTCAACATAAATATTATTTGTTTCATGAACATTATTATTTCTATTAGGATTATTATAATGACATTATTACTATTATGACAATATTGCTAATAATACCTAGATTATCAAAAACAATAAAAATGAAATCAATAAAAAATGAACTATTTTCATACTGTTAATTGTACTTCTATTTTATTTTATTATTTATTTTTATTATTATTTTAAATATAGTTAGTATTACTTGGTTGGATTCAAGTCGGACGAGATGGCCAGAATTTTTCAATAAAAAAATTAAAGCTATAGTCTGTTTCACATAAGTTTAGGCATAAATTTTAAGAAATTTTTTCAAAAGTAAGCCGACGGATTACGATAATTATATATCAAATTGATGCTATGATTGCAATCTGTCGGCTTATTGTCGAACATAGTTTTTAAAATTTATGTTCAAAACAGACTATAGTCATTGCGCTGCAGCATTTAACACTTTTATTGCGCATCTAAAACAATGAGGGTAAAGCTGAAAGTTACGAAATAAAGCTTAGGAATTTAGGCTTTTTTTCATTCTGCTGATAATTCAGACTAGCTAGTTATGCGTTGTGCCTATGTATTAGTATATACGAGCAGAGCGCAGGCCTTAGATATCCAGCATGACCGTTTGGGGGGGTCAAATGGTCTATGGGGGAGGGGTCAAATATGAAATTGTTTTTTTAAGCAAATGACGTCAAAAATGGTATAAATGCTAAAATAGTGTAAACACTTTGTTAATCTATAGCTTCTGAACAATTTTAAGCATTTTGAAGGACATTTTAATTTTCATCGCTTCTTATCCTTCATTTGCTGCATTTTTCTCAGGAAATTTCCCATTTTCCATTCTCGGGTCTACACCCCTAACCCATCCACATGCATGTCTGGTGCAGGCCCGTAGCCAGGATTTTTTGACCAGGGTGCGAAGTACAGTTTATAGTACTGTAATGAATAATCGAACACTACCTGAATCGCTTGAATTGTCCAAGAAATAACGTGATCTGAAGATGATTTCTAGCTTTCTTGCATAAATTTTATACTTCCTTCCATTCACATTTGACTATTTTTGTGGTTAGAACTTTGGAACTTGACTTACCAGATTACCAGACCGGGGATGCAGCCGCACCCTCCGTCCGCACCCCATTTCCCTTGCTACGCGCCTGGTAGTTTACCTAGCGGCAGTCTTCGATGATGCTTTTAATCGGGTAAATGAGAAAGAAGCCTGGGTTAGAGTCACAGCTACTCGCTGGTGTGGGGGTTTGGGGGGTTTGCACCCCAAGAAGTTAAAAACCCCCATACATAACTGTAGACCCCAGAATTATATTTTTATTTTTGGCGATTTTTGGCAATTTCCCCCAACCAGATCCCATAGAATTTTCTTGCTGCCCTAGCTAGTCATATGTTTTTCGTTATTCATTATTATTTTCATTAAATGTGTTACTTACTAATACTGCTTTTATCACCGCCATTTTTCAAGATCAAAAATTTTTTTCATCATAAGGTGCCCTTACCGAATCGCTTTATTTTTATTTTGCTTGCTCCTATCACTCATCCTGTTGCCGATCAACTTGGCTTGATAGGTCGAACTCTTGGAGCTATGTTAACCGACCACGTTTTCGGTCAAGTTGCTTACTTTGCAGAGGATGCGTTTGAATTGTGCTACGGCATGGATTCTTTTCTCAAAGACCTCATTTGCATCCCTCCAGGCAAATGGCACGTTGATCTGGCATTAGAACCAAATGACAAAATAAACGATGTAATGTAACGTAAATGTGATTGCATACGTGTATACTAACTCTACGATATCTTAAGAAAATGATTTTGATTGTAGCGGCAAGTTGAATTTCGAAAAAGGTGGTTTAGAAGTCCGGCTTTGATATAGGTACTCTTATGGGTGGATATATGAGGCAGGAAAGCGGCCGCTCCTCCACGCTGGTCAAGATAGTTGACGAATCAATGAATGGATCCGTAACTTCTACAGATTTTTGGTCATTGTATGGTCAGATTTTCCAAAAAAACGAATACCTACTCTTTATTGCTATTCATTGACTATCTTGACAACTTAGAATCCTGTTTTTTGCGCCAGAAATGTAGTTTTTGAGGCATAGCAAACATTTTGTTTGCTTTTTACAAAGAATTCAGTGAGTGACCGCGCAGTAGATCAAACGTTTGTCTCCTTTATTAGCATTGTTTTTTACTCCATGCTAAATATAAATGAAAGTTTGAATTTTCAAATCATCGGCGCTTGGCGCGGATTTTTTTTTGACGAAATTGCATATAGTATGCTCGCTTGTCGTAGAAAATTTACTCAAATTGATTCTGAATTTTCTGTACCAGAAATGATGTCAGAAAATTATTATATTTTCGGCGCTTTGTGTCATGTGTGAAGCATTTTCTATAATTTTGCCTCAAACGCGGCAATCCAGCACTTTTTACAGTCTTTTAGGAGAGTCGAAATTTTTTCCGTCTGTCCACAAAAAATGGCGAAAAACGCTATTTTGTGCATAATCAACGAATTTCTGATACTATATTTTATAGTTCCGAGAAAACTTGACTTACCCGTCATGAAATCATGGATCCGCTACTGGAATTCCCTACTTAGTTCATACTTAATTTAGACCTAATGGATGCTCTGTGAAAAACGCAGAATTTTCGATTTTTGAAAATTTCAGAACTGCCTAATTTTTTTTATTTTCGTTCGTTTTAGTTGTAAAATAAAATAGGAGTATTTTGCACCTTCTTGTCCATTTTTTAGTTCGCTGTTCAGGCGTGTGGCAAAAATTGCATTGTCCGATGTATACAGCATCCAGCAGTTTAATCTTGTTTACAAAAAATAAAATATTTGGTGAGTTGAAAAACAAATCATACAAGACTTAAAATTAAATTTATTTATTATTGCAAATTAGTGAGGAAGATTATTGAAATTCATGGCATTGTTGATCGAAACGTTTGCTACTTTAATCTCAAAACCTCTTTTTTGGCCTGTCGATCTTAAGATTCCTTCTGATGCCTGAGTAAAAAGATATTATCCTTTCATGAAATGAGTGCATTCGCTTACTAGCATTTCGCGACAATTCAAAACAAGTTGTATCTCCCTAAATTGTCATTCACTGCTTTGTATTTTTCTTATGCTTAGTGTGCATACACGTAATGGCTCGAAATTTCGGGTAGGGGTCCCCGGCCATTTTTTAGGGGGGAGGTAAATGAACCACTATTTTTTGGCCAAAAACGGTCAAAACCGCCTAAAAACGACCAAAAAATTCAATTTTTAAAAAAATCGTGGGTGGTCAAACATTTTCTGACTTAGGGGGGATGGAGGACGATCAACTTCGGGTGGGGGGACCCCCATCCTCCTTCAACATGTATGCTAGTGTGCAAATTTTGATTGTTCATTATGTATTTATATGCGCTACTATAGATAGAACGACTGGAAATACATACACCATTTGTGCCAGCTAAGATAAGCATTGATGTCGAAGGTTTGCAATACACAGGTCGACTTTTCGGCGGTCTGATGGAGGACATTAAACGGCGGATGCCCTTTTACGTGTCAGATTTCAGGGACGCTTTCACGAGCTGGAGAGCTTTTTCCCAGATTTCCGCTGCTACGGTGTTCTTATTCTTTGCGAATTTAACCAACGTGATTGCCTTTGGTGGTCTCATGGGTACCTTGCTCAATCAGACTATGGTATGACCATTTATCAAACAGCATAATGTATAAATTAATGCCATCGGTTTCAAGGAAACCGTTGATCGGTTTCGTTTTGAGTTGGAGTACGCAGAATTTTATAAGTCATTTTAGTAATTTTATAAGTCATTTTAGAGAGAATTTTATAAGTCATTTTAGTAAGTAGGAATCTAAATTTCAATTATGTCTCTTGCTGAATGAATTGTGTCAAATTTTTCAAACGCTTATTGTTGTTAAATTACCAGAAAGCAAAAGCATGATCTACTCCGAGAAACAATTAGTAAGTAGGATGATTAAATTTAAGATTAGATTTTGAGATTTAAGTTTACTGTAATCATACTAGGGGAAGTGCGCAAATCGTTATTTAAAACATACTCGTATAATCTGACTCTTTAACAAATGGCAGTAACAATTTTTATTTTTCTTATAGCTAGTTATACCATCAACTTAAGAAGTCTTTGCTGTTCTTGTCCAAGACAAATGGAATTAAAAGTCAACATGTTACGTCTGCACCTTATCAAATCTCTACAAGCATTATATTAGATTTTCATCCTAGACATTCTACACAATAAAGTTATGCTTTTGATTAAATTTTTATTTATTATCTTACGATTAAATGAGTAAATGAGTCATATAAAACTTTTTGAGGGCGTTATCGAATGTATCGTTGCATCTGTGATAAGTGGAATCTTATTCGGCTTATTTTCGGGTCAACCGTTGTGCATTATGTCCAGCACAGGACCAGTTCTGATGTTTGAGGCGTTATTCTACGAATTTTGCATGTAAGATGCATTTTATCAATTTTGAGGGTAGTCTGCTTATAGGAAACAGCGATAAAAGCTAAATTTGCTTAACTTAAATATAAGCACCTGTAAAAAATTGTAAATAAATGAATAAAAGAGTATCGCATAGAATATCTTTGAATATTATTTAATTTTAATCTGAGCAGAGATTCAATATGGCCTAAATTTGCTACAGTTGTTTGCTAAACCTTTACAAGGTTTGCTGTTAATACTATGTCAAGCTGTGTCTTTAGAATTGAGAAAAATCGGAAAATAAAAAAATAAAATACAGAAAAACGACATCCTTTAGCGATAAGTGCTGACAGACTAGATGGTTTCTTATATCGTATGTCTGATCAACTAATTTGATGCTTCAAGTGCTGATGTGACCTGACATGTACGTAGGGCACTGGAGGGGGTACGGATGCCACAGGCACCTTAGAAGAACAACTGTGAAAATTTTTTGACGAAAACAAGTAAAATTACAGTCAACAATGGAAAAACTCACATCTATACTAAAATAAAAATTGTAAATATAAAATATTAAAATGTATAAAATATAATTTTTTAAATTTTTTTATTTCTATTTTATTGCCTTCATTTCTTTTTTGCATAACGCTGGTCTTATTATTGTTGTAAAAGTGCTTTTTTAAGTGAGAAGGGGTATAGCTTTCTAGTCGGGCGATTTTATCTTTTGATGTGGGCCGCGATTATCCTATTAGTCTTTGTCGCTTTGGACGCCTCATTTCTGGTCGCATATATCACCCGATTCACAGAAGAAACTTTTGCAACTCTTATTTCTCTGGTATTCATAGTCGAGTCCATAGAGGCTATCATGGAAATCAACAAACGGAATCCGCTGATCAAGGATGCAAAGGTAAAAATTAAGCTAGGAAAGTTAGAGCACTCCTCCTGAGGAAACAAGTTTTATTTATTTCGAAAATTCTAGTGAATCTAAAACAAATCAACTGCCGAAAGCATAAAAAATAACGAAGTACAAAAAATGAACTAAGCAAGTAAATGGGCGTCATACAGGAACTTTGAAACGGTTATTCCATGTATTAGAGTTTTAAGATTATGTTTTGCTTGCAGCAATGCTATACTTTTACAGCAATGAATTGCGAATTTTTTTTAATTTAAGAATTCTAACTTGTCTTCTTGATTCGTCTGCCCGGTCTGCTTTACTTCGATCCATTTTTCTATAGCCTGCTATTATGAGCATGGAGCTCTTGTTTTTTTTGTCGCATTCAACAAATAATATATCCAGAGAAATATTACATGAATTCCCTTGTAAATGTTCATTAATAAGAATGATTAAGCAATTGTTACCCTTTTTTTCAACTTCAGGCAGTGCTCAATAGTCCGTGTATTTGTTCACTAAATAGTTCAAACAATGGAAGCGTATTTGTAGATAGTTTTCTAATAAACGGAACCTTCACGGAATCAGGTACGTCCAGTTCTATTTTTATGAAGATTGGTTCGTATTTGGGATAAGAACAAAATAATTATAATTTAGGATAACAGATCAGTTAAATAATGAGTTGCAAATATAAAATAGGACATAGGAAACAGTATTGCATATTACAGCTGGCATAAACAGACAAAGATTATGTATCATATATTATGTAAAATTATTAATGTTATAATCAATAGTAGTAGTAGTAGTATTGATGATTTTGTCAATATTATTAATTATTATGATTTACATCATTAATAATACCATTAGTGTTGCTTTTGTTATGACATTGTTATTAATTTTATTTTTATGATTATCCTTATCACTGTTATGCTTTTTTTAAATACATCGTTATGTTTATTACGAAAAAATTAAATATGGATACACTTCATTTTTAAATTACTTATGCCGTTCATATTTTGGTTGCATCTCAACTGTCCTACCTGTCCCAACATTCCGGTCTAGGACAGTTTGGCGCCGCCGTTATAGCGACGCTGTTTTGGCGATGCCGTTTTGGCGCCGGACTAAAAATTTTCTTCAAAATTGGCTTAAAATTGGCCAGAACTGTACAATAACTTAGTTTTAACGCTATTGTAGCATTTATACCAATTTTTGAAGTCATTTTGGCCCGAAAAGGCTCAATTTTTAAATTCACAGATCGGCCTTTATAGTGCAACAGACATGCAAAAACTTCTCTCCAAAGTGCTTGAAATTGACCGTAAACTGGTCGTTTAGTTCTAAGGAGATTGACAGTATTCCCTTGCATGATTTCCTTATGAAACCCTCAATTATTTAATACATGACCCGTGTTCAGGAGCAGAGGCGCCACTCTTCTCCGCTCGAAACAAACAGAAATTATGTTTTAAGCAAGTTTCGTGGACCAAAAAATTACTAATTCCTAAATTCGAGAGAAAAGATTTACCAGCTGTCCCGCCGCCCCAACAGTTCAACCATCACGTGCCATGAGTGAAACAAATTCATGCAGGTTCACATTGGAAAACAACAATGCGGAAGTGACAATACGTATACAAAAAAGTTAAATACATAGTTAAAAGTCTAATTATCTTGATTTCAACTGTTGACGCTGCATGAATTTTCTCAAGTTGTGGCAACATGATGGTGGAACTGTTGGGAAAGTGGTGCTCTTGGAAGTGTTGGGACGGTGCGACTGTTGTTATGGTGGGACTGTTGGAGTGGTAGGAATATTAAGCCATTTGAGATTGTTGGGTTTCCTGACGAGACTTTTAGGATAGTGGAAAAACTGTGACTGGTGGGACTTTTGGGATTATTGGTAGGACTGTTGGGACGGTGGGATGGTTAAATTGTTGGGACGTTTCCAATACTTTTACTCTAAGTGATTTCAAAATAGAAATGTGACAAAACCATTTTGCTTCTGTTTGTCTCTTACCTCTTAATTTTTATTCAGGTCATTATGATTTCATGATAATAAGGCTGTTTTATTGCAGATTGCAAGTTGCGGCAAGGCACTTTAAGTGGATTGCAATGCAATTTCAAGCCTGATGTGTTCACAATGTCTATATTAATATTTTTGTCCAGTTTTCTAATTGCCATGTGGCTCAAAAATGTTAAAAACAGCCGGTTTTTGACGAACAAGGTAAGGATTTAATTTTTTATTGTTTCCATTAATCATTATATACATTTTTGTTTCAGTGTGCGAAAAAACTAAGTTTCTTCTTTTGCACGTGAGAGATTCGATTTGTTTACCGATCTATTTACTCAGAATTGTTCTACCTATCTTAACAGTTTGTACTTTAGCAAGTCGTTTAAGAAAGCTTAAAAATTTGGGGCAAACGTATAGTATCGGGGACCGGCCGCGCAGTCCGTTTTTGGGGCGGAGCTTCATTACAGAAAGGAAGCCACGATTGGTCAGACAAATAAGTGGTCTACTGCGTATTCTCTCACAGGCAAAGTGAACAAACGCAGGGCATTAATAATTTACGACCGGTAAAACAATAGCTAGTTAATACGGGTAAATAAATTTGGGTAAATAACAATAAGTAATGTAGCTACGGGAAAAATATAATTTGTTTTGCGCTATCGGTCGACTTAGTGTCAGAATGAATTTATTTGAGCTCAATGTAATTTGTAAGGACGATTTAAGCGTTATTCAGTAGGTACTTTCAAAGCAAACATTTACATACTATAACCCTATTAAAATATGGTTTTTGTGCCGCGTATCTTACTGTAGTGTACCTACAATGCGAACCCATTGTTACTAGTCACCATAGGCGTAGCCAGAGGGGCATTGGGGCGCATGCCCCGAAACGTCTCAGAAATATTATTGATTTTTCTGCTGCAATAATGTGTGTCCAGAAAACTGATTTCAAAAAGGCAAAACTGTCTAAATTTTCCGGCGCTTCGCGCCGAGTCATCATTATAGATCCAATGAATTAAAAAGATTGAATCAGCTAAAATAATACAGCACTTCATTTCACTTTAGTAATTTAATGCACTATTTGTTCGTTGAATAAAACTGCGCATGCTTGATGAGCATAATAGTAAAAGTGCGAAAATGATTGTGTACAAGTTTGTCTGTTCTCTGCTTTGTTTGTCTTTTGTGTACCAGTTTATCTATTCTTTCTTTCGTTTGTCTTTCTTTACGAGGACACATGATCCTATTTTAAATTTTTAAATAAAAGAAATGGCCAAATTTTCTTATGTTTTTGCGCATTTCCTGTTTTCTGTTTGGTAATAAGGCCACAATGGACCTGAAAACGATAAGAACAAAATTTTCATTGATACATCATTCTATATCTTATTGGCAGCGTCCCGTTGCTGCGCTATGTAATTAGCAGAGGTCGAAAAACGCATTTCAGCTCAGAAGTTTTGTGCAATGTAGGAGTTCATCAATTCTAAGTGTTTTTGGTCTTGATTCAGAACCGAGGTTCGGCCGATTTTGCGAAAATTTTAACGTCACTATTTAACATTAGAATACTTTTTTTTTAACAAAATTTTCCGGGACTCTGCCCCGGACCCCGCTGGGAACGCTTGAGCGCGCCAGCCCAGACCCCCCGCAGCCTTAAATTATCGTTGTACATGTGCAACGAGATTTAAGGGAGAACAAGCCAGGTAAAAGGGTTAGGAATTTCTAAAAATTTGCGGCGTTTCGCGCCGGCATTAATTTGTCTGTTTTGTATGATTTAAGCGGTATAAATTGAGTTTGAAGTGCAAGAACGTCAAAATTTTCCGGCGCATAGCGCCGCCAGTTACTGCTCATTCTTCTTGTAAAGCTCCAGCATTGCGTTTAAAAGCCTGAATCACTCAAAATATCTTCAGACAGAGTTAGAAATTCGCAATTTTCTTGTTAGAAGCTTGAACTGTCAAAATTGTTTTGTACAACTTTAATAATTTTCTGCTCTGTCAGACTATTAGTATTCACAGAGCTAGAAAATGTTAAGGGCGGTGAAGAATGACTAAATTTCTAGGCACTTTGCGCCACTTATCATTTCCGAACTGTTTGTCAATAGAAAGGTCGTAAATTCTGCATGAAAACGGTAGAAATTCCAAAATTTTCGGCACTTCGCGCCGCTTTACACTATTTGTATTTTTGATCGTCAGAAACCCATAAATTAGCTAGGCTACACTACTAAAGGTCGAAAAATTCAGTTTTACTATACATAACGTTTCTGGCATTCAATGCAAAAGTAGTCTTAAAAATTTTTGTTCAAGCCCCCTCCCCCCGAACCAGAATCCTAGCTACGCCTCTGCTAGTCACAAATTAACTGTTTGTTTACTTTTCACTCTAACAATAGACAGCAGACCATTTATTTGTCTGACCAATCATGGCCTTCCTTCTATAACGAAGCTCCGCCCCAAAAAACAACCTTGCGACCGGTCCCCAATACTATAAATTTGCCAAATTTGGCACTACATTTTTTCCACTGTACGATTTATTTTACGTGCAAATTTACCTATCTGTCTTCTTATCAGCCCTGTTCAAGCACTTGTCACGAGAAGTCTAGCCAGGAATTGGCCTAGTTACATACCTTTCAAAATAAATAGCGACTCTGAGCTTTCGATGAAAATAAATGAAAACACTCATTCTGAACAGTTTTTCTTTTTGCACTCTTGTGCTGCATTATTTTTATAAAAAAGGACCACTCAGTTTTTTTGGTTGCAGTCTTGACCTCGAGTAGTAAATTGCATAAGGGCAAGGGTTACCGAATTCAATTATCGTTTTCGTAGTCAATCAATCAAGTCAATCATTTGCTTTTAGGTGCGTGAAATCATCTCAGACTTTGCTTTACTTTTGTCAATATTAATTACGAGCTTGATTTTTTACTTGATCGGTTTACCTGGCGTCCCTATGCTGAAAGTGCCAACATCATTCACGGTACCCTTCGTTTTATATTTTAAATGCATTTTAATCACGATTTTTGTTTTGCTAATGCTACAATTATGGATTAGGTTATTTATTGATTCCAACATTTCTGTTAGAAGTTGATGATAAAATTGTTGCCACGATTTAAGTATGCAAATTTCTAGACTTAATTTTGCCAAAATAATTTTTTCCTGTCAGTAGAGAAACATGCCAATTCACGTTATTAAAAGTGAAAATAGGGGTTGAATACGACGTGACAGTTGACACTGTCGGCTGAAATCTGAAATTAGTCACCTAGATTTGTTAATCTGGACAATTTGCAGAAAATTAATGAATTTTGCTAATTGTTGGCTTAAATCGAAAATTATAACAGAATTTTTCCTGAAAGTCTATTATATTTCTTTTGCGTCATATCAACTGATCCTCTCGATTTTTTATGCAGTCCACGTAATTCCTACTAATTATCCATTTTTGTGTTGTTTTCAGACATTACGTCAAATGTGAGAATTTAATTATTTTTTCACGCCCACAGCTAATCGATCTTGGATTATTAATCCGGTGCAAGTGGATACATGGTGGTTACCGATTGCCTGCTTACCTCCAGCATTGCTTTTGGTTCTACTTGTCATTATGGATCAACAGTTAACAACCGTTATTCTTAATCGGAAGGAAAATAAGCTCAGAGTAATTTGTGAGCCGGTCTTTATAAAGTTGATTCCATTATACTTATGATATTCTATATTATATTTTCTATTTTATATTCATTATGACTATTTATTTACTTATTTATTTATTTGTTTATTTATTTATTTATTTATTTATTTATTTATTTATTCATTTATTTATTTATTTATTTATTTATTTATTTATTTATTTATTTATTTATTCATTCATTCATTTGATCAAAAAATACAAGTAGCGATCAGAAACTCAGTACCAGTGATTAAACTCTGTCATTTGCCAATTTTAAAGCCAGAAAATGCTTTGAGCTGAATCTGTAACTTTAGGAAGGTGGAAATACCAGCTTAAAAATCTAAAGTAGAAAATAAAATTTAAACAACCGAAATAGAAAGAAAAAATAATTATTAAAAAATAAAATGCAGCAATAAAATATTTGATAACTAAGCAGAAAATGTTACTCTAATATTTATCTTGTCTATACTGATCTGATCAGAAAAATACCAAGATATTAACTATGTGTGCAGCATACAGTATTTAGATGACTAAAAAGAATAAATGCTAAATTCATATTTTTACAAAAAGAATAGTCATTCGTTATTTTATCTCGAGAAATTTAACAAATTCGTGGAGTATTTTCAGAAAAGGATTCGGTTATCACTTGGACATGTTGATTGTAGTGTTTTTGATGGTAATTTCTGCCTTCCTTGGTTTGCCATTGTTTTTATCGGCTACCATTTTGTCGATAACTCACATGCATGCGTTGCGGCTCGAATCGGAAAACACTGCGCCCGGCGAAAACCCGATTTTCCTTGGAGTTAGGTGAAATAAATCTTATTTCCTAATTTTTTCATAATCTTCAATTGATTTTACAGAACCCAAATCATTCCAATCTTTCAAAATTATTACAATTTTCTACTGTATTTAACTTCGTCACTTACTGTTACATACACTTGATTTTTTAAAATTTTTGTGTCTGTCATTTAATTTTTATTTTAAAATTTTTCATACCATTTCGGTTATAATTGTTTACGAGAGCTTATCCTGATATTCTTTGTGATCAATTTCATATGTTTGATATCTCAAATATTATTGTTGTCATAAAATGAAGAAAATAATGATAATTAATATTGTAATTGAAACAGCTTGTTTTGGAGGGAGCAAAGAGTTAGCCCGGTATTATCCAACATATTAATGGCTTTTTCCATTTTCATGGGATCTGCCGAAAAGGTCAGATTTTCATCAATAATCGTCCTTCACTATATTTTAACCCAGTCACAATATTTTGTTTAGTTTATACCTCAGTCGGCTTTATTGGGCATATTCTTCTACATGGGTGTCAGCTGTTTGCTTGATCAACAGGTAAGGCATCAGTGTTTGTATCACCATAGATGAGCAGCAAAAAATTCTGGTGTCCGATGGGGCCGAATGGTCAAAAATAGCACAAAAATTCAATTCTGAGTTGTATCAATTTTTTGGGTTCCTTTTAAATTCTAGGGGTCCAGACCCCACCCCAGACCTCCACGCTCATGTGTGTATCACTCTTACTTTGTATAAGTTTGTTTTATGGTTTCTTCCTCAATCAGTACACTATTTTATATTAGAACAGCGTTTCCGGCTGATGAAGTTTCGCCGCAAATTAAAACGAAATGGAATTTTAAAAGACCCAAATATTTTAGAACATAATTTTTATCATTTCGCATGCAAGAATTCGCATAATAGTGCTCAGAATAAGCTGTGTGATTATGAGTTAGCCAGAAATCCTGAGTTAACTCGTGCAATCACCGTATTTATGTGAAACCTTAGGGAATATCGATGAGTCAGGCTTTCCAGTATTGTATCTTTCAGCTTACATGATAAAGTACATATGCAGGCAAGCTAGTAATCTGTTTTCCGATGATTCCTTAAGGGATTCTGTATTATTTATAATTATATTTTTACATATCGTATTATTGTTTCTAAATTATTATCTTCTAGATTATTTTTTATTCTAAGATTCTAAAGGAACTCTGTACGAGTACAAACCGGATATGCAATTTTTGTATCCCGCAACAATAAAACTGTTAGCAAGACAAACTTTTCTCGAACATGATCGATTTAATTTCGCTCTCATGATTAAACGATTTTTTACGATTTACGTATATTTTGTAAATAATAGCTTTATCCGTTCAGTTTTTCCACCGCATATTGTTATTCTTGACACCGGTGAAGCACCAGCCCGATTTTAGTTACTTGCGTTTGATCAAAATGACCCGTGTTCACTTTTTCACTTTGTTACAAATCGCCGCCTTTGCCTTACTTTGCACGGTGCATTATATTGACAGCATCGAAATGTTTTTTCCTGTAATGTTAAGTGATGAATTTTTCAATCTTAGGAAGCGCGTTAGCGCTAGTGTTGGCAGAGTTAACTCTAACTCAACCCAAAATAGGGTTAACCCATCACTTTTTCAATAGAGTTAACCCTATTTTGGGTGAGTTAGTGACCATCGGGGTTAACCCTAACTCTTTGAATTTCCAACCTGAGAAAGGGTTAAAAAAGGGTGAGTAAGTTATTCATTCGTGCAGTTATAAGTTACGATTTTTATTACTGTTTTTTTTTCAAGCGAATAATTCCCGTCGTCGTCGTCTCCAGTGTTGCCTGAGTTAGGAGTTTTTCCCCAATTTAGGAGTCTTTTGGGGGCATTGGGGGCACCTTGAAGCGATTGGGGTTTTTTTGCGCCTATGCTTCACCGTTGTGTAGGGGGTTTTAAAGCCATTTTTAGCCATTTTGAGGTTTTTTTTGACCGAAAATGGGTTTTTTGACAAGAGCACTTGGCAACCCTGGTCGTCTCATTGATCGAGCCGATGTGCGACCTGGCTGGTTGTCTTAACGCCTCTTCTCGCGTGGTGCTGTTTACTTTCCTTTCCTTACTCACTCGTTTTTCCATCCAAGCTTTTTCAATATGCATGCTTTTGCCAATAGATTTCCACCATTGTGGTTATAATCACTCGGTGTTCCTGTGCGTGGTGCACACTAACCTTTCGTACATGAATTCAAATGACGCAACAACTTATCCGAGCGGCCATTATTATGTCTTATTTCGTTCTTTTCCTAGGTTTTCGAATGCGCTGATCTCATTAGTGACATTTTTAAATATTGTTTGATCTTTGTTGTTGCAATCGTTGCAAGTTTAGGGTTTGCTGATTTGGAAAGGGGCTTTGTCTTTAAAGCAACTTCAATAAAGATGCACAATTTAAAAGTCCAGTCTATTTTTAATCAAATTTTTCGAGTGCCAAAAACCGTGCTTTGTTCATCATATAAATAACTCCTTTTAAAACGGGTTAACCCCTTTTAAGGAATAGGTTAGAGTTAAATCTAACCCCTTTAACTTTTTGGAATGGGGTGAACCCTAACCCTTACTCTATCGTATTTTACTAACTTTGCCAACACTATTAGCGCTTACCTATAATATACTTGGGTAACCGCGGCATACATCTACCTACCCTACAGCTATAACGAACACATCTGAGAGGTGCGTTTTTTTAATTGATAGATAATCCAAAAAAGATTATGCACTCTTTTTTGTGTTTTTGTTTTCAATCAATACTGGCTGTGTAACGAAGGTGTCAAGTTTTGGTTTAACATTATAACATATACAAACTTCTGACAGTTTTCTTGCTCAGCTTGTAGACTACTCAGCATGGATACCTCATAGAATTTAATAGTAAAGAATTTTAAAAGACTGAATTCTCTAAATAAATTTTTTTGTTTTTTGAGTTTTTCATTACTTCACGAGTGGAAGTGTAAAGAGTGCGAAAATCTGGGGTGGGGGTGAAAAGACACATTTTGGTCGAGTTTTCGACTTGTTTATGTCTGCCAAACTTTTCGTATTGGAATCTCCCAAAAAACTATTTAAGGAAATGTATTAGGGTTCAAGGGCTACACGATGAAGTTGACTGTGCATGTTTAAGATCAATACGGAGTTAGTTCTGACGGTTTGAAGTTCACACTCTGAAAGTTAACGTAAAACACGTTTTCACCTTCATTCAGTATGTCAACCGCGCCGGATATATTTCAGAAAGTGCGAAGTATTATAAAAATAAAGTAAGTCCTAAGCTTTACATATTGCACTTGGACGCGTTTCTTTAAACTCAATACAGAGTTATTTCTGATGGTGTAAAGTTTAAACTCGGGAGTTGAATAAACACGTTTTTGCCTATTTTTGCCTGTCAACTACTCCACTTATAAATTGAATGGTGCGAAGTATTTTAAAAATAAGGTACAAATCGATAGTTACATATCACACTTTATCGCGTTTCTTTACACTCAAAGCTAACTTATTTATGGGGTTGTAAAGTTCTAACATTGGGGTGTAAAACGACGTTTTTGTTAGGTCTTTGTCTGTCAACGTCTCTCGATATGCGTTGCCAATCTTATTTCTTGGTCCATTTGTACATGTAAGAAGATGGTCCCTAAAAGTCTTTGTATATTTTGTACATGCAAATTTTTTTGTACAATAGTATGGTACAGTAGCGATTTTATTGTGGTGAAACAGGGTTTTTCGACCTTGGGTAGTGTATTTTAGCTAATTTCTGGGTTTTTAACGCCAAAAATTACTAAAAATTGTCTCAAAACGGCGCGAAGCGCCGAAATATTTGACATTTTTGCAGTCTAAATGCAAATTCTGCTATTTTAGAAATATATGAGACAAACAATTACTCAATTCGCCGCGAAGCGCCGAAAATTCTTGGGAATTTCACACCTTTTTATAGGTTTTGTCTTTCCAAAAATCTTTGTACATGTACAATACATGAACAAAGACGGTCCTGAAAAGTCTTTGTACATCGGAAAACATCTTTGCCGAATACAAAGACGGCTGCGACCCCCCTCCCTCGCCAGAATTGCCGACTTTTTTGTAAAAGTTGGTAAAAGCTGTAAAAAGTGTGCCTTTTTAAGCGTTTTTGGCTCAAAAATTTCGAATTTTCCGCGCTTCGCGCCATATGCACATTTTTTGACCATATTCTGTTCAATTTACTCAATTTTTTCAAATTTTTTTAGATTTCTTTTACGTTTTTATGTTCTAGAAGGAGCGAGCATTGTCTGAAACATCAAAAAACAGTGTTTTTGACGTTAACCCTTCGTTTTTTAGCCCAAAAAAGACACTTTCTACAAAATTTTGAGCCTGGCCCTCCAGAATTCCTATGCTGCACATGCATGGTTGAGACACGATACTAATTATAAAAAATGTACTTAATCGAGGATCACGCGCGCACGTGAGCGCGTTCAATTATGCCCAATATTAAGTGATTCTTGAAGTTTAACGTTTACACTAAAAATTCCCAGAGCGTTGCAAAACATGAATCTTTTTTTGAAATGTTCTCTGTGGCGTCCGGAGTATGAATCTGACTGTTAGGTTTCTCCGCAACCATTGCTTGTGTAAAGTTTACATTACTGATTTATTGTAGAACTGCCAAGTTTACACTAAAAATCCATTTTGCTTCCAGAACATTGTAAAACATGAAATTTGTTTTTTCAAAATGTTCTCGTAATGTCAGGATTACAAACTTCACTATCAAATTTCTTTCCACCCAGTAGTTGTGTACAGTTTAATCTGAAAATTAACTTTAGTTCTGGAGCATTGTGGATGCTTATTTTTTTCAAAAAGTTTTCCGTAACGTCAGGATCATGAATCTGACTGTTAGTTTTTTCTGCAACTATTACTTGTATAAAGTTTACACTATTGACTTATTGTAGAACTACAAAGTTTACACTAAAAATTCATTTTGCTTCAAAAATATTTTGAAACATGAAATTTTTTCGAAAAAATTTCATGTTTTAAAATACATTTTTTCAGAGGCCGCAAAATATACTTCGATTTTTTGCGTTGTTTAGAGAAAGTCTAATTTTTAAGAGATTTCTGCGACTTTAGGCATCATTCCAATTTAACATTTTCTTTCGATGTAGTCCTAACATGGCCACCGTCGTAACACTGCCACTAGTTCCAACATTGCCGCATCAAATACCAACATTCCCACCGTCCCAGCATTACCACCTTCCCAATATTGCCACCGTCCCAACATTGCCACTGTTCCATTACTGCCACCGCAAGTCTCAACATTGCCACAATGAATCTTGGCATACAACTACAAATGGACGTTGAACGGGTAAGGGGTTAAACTATTTTAAAATTCAAATCTCCACAATCCGACAAACCTCCCAAAACTCTATTTTTGGCGTTTTTTCCGCGATTTTGCCACATTAGTTTCTCTCCCAGTATTCAGTTACTTCCCGTGACATAAAGCATAAGCCTATAATTTAAAAACAATATGCATCTCATATTCGCAGGCAATTACGAGTATTCACATGGTTAGGTCGCCATGGATAGATAAAATCAAGAATCTGGAGTCAAGAAGGGGCAAAATCTTCAAATTTTTCTAAAGCAATGTTATATTGCAGTTCAGAATGCTTAAGATTAGGCACAAATCGCAAAAAGTACGCCAAATGCAATGCTTAGAGGTCTGCCGAATTATTGGACTTTGGATATTCAAGGAGTCAACCCCTCCACCCAACGCCCATGTACGCCAAGATTCACTGTGGCGATGTTGAGACTCGCGGTGGCAATGCTGGGATTTCAAGATGGTGGCACTATTGGAATGGTGGCAGTGTTGAGAGTCGAGATGGCAATGTTGGGATCGTGGTGGCAATGTTGGGACACTAGCTTCTCTTTCGTGTGCAAAAACATCTTTGTATGGGCGTACGCAGGGAGCGGCCGCTCCTCCCCCCTTAGCCCAAAAATTATTTTGGAAAGGTAAGGATATTGACATTTTTCATCCAGAAATCTCGAAATTTTTGGCGCTTCGCGCCGTAGAATCATTATTTTCGTTAACTTAAAAGCCCAAGTGCGATCAGAAGAACGTCATTTTTCATTTATTGAGATAGAACATTTTTTCGAAAAGTTTAAATTTTATGAGCTTAACGGATAGAGCATGTTCGGAAATGTCAAAAAATGCACTTTATCCAGTGCCCCGGCGCGAAGATATCCTGAAATAAAGGGTCACTAATTCCTTTAAAAAATCCTGCGTACGTTCGTGTATGTATTTATGTTGTATTGCATTCTATGATAAATGTATTCAGTTTCGTCGCTAAATTAGGTTTAAGTATGGTTCAGTTCGTATGAATACCGGCTTAAGCCAAACTTAAAACCTAACCTCGTATCTTAAAACGTTGAAGCTTGGCTTAAGGCTGGCCTAATCCTGAATGAATAGAAACTGGGCCCAGTAATGTTACATGAATAATTATTAATCATCTTATTGAGATTTATCTTAATGATTCAGAATTATTAAACAGGCGCTACATTACTGAATTGAGAAATTTTCATACTATGACTAACAGAAGCGCGAAAAACACATAATCCTTCCTACCGTAATCGGCTATACACGTACAGTAAAACCGCCTGGGAATCAGTCAAAGAGTATTAATGAGATAGTGGCACAGTTTTCAAATGATTTTAAATACTTTTTAAAAACAGAATTTTCTTTTTCTCTTTCTGAAGGATCTGTAATCTAGTCCTTCAAACTATTGCGAATTATTGGTCTATATCTCATCATCTTAGTCTTATTGTAAAGGTTTTATTCTTAGCATAACAAATATTTTCATTGAAAATAAATATTACTTTTTCCATTTTTCTAGCACATAACTATTACCTTAATTTGCAAGTGATGTTTTATTCAATGCGTAATTTCAAAAGCCACTTCTCTCTTTCATGTTATTATCATGATAACTTTTTCTATGATTACAGAATGAAAATTCCTATGTACATTTGTCGAAATAACTTGCTCAAAAAAGCTTATTTGCTTTGACTGTGCATACGTCTAGATTAAGGTCCTACAAAATAAGAATTATGTTTGCTCTTGTCAAAGATCTGGACTTGGTTAATATGTCCACAGTCTTTTGCACGTTGCAGCTTCCATCGAATTTGAATTTCTACCTGGTAAATTTATTTTAATCATTTTGATTACTAATTTAAAAAATTAACATTTCTAGCATTTTAATTAGCTTTACTATCAGACATACATATTACTTACTCACTCACACATCATGGGAATTCTTGGGGAAAAGTGGATTGAAATTTTAAACTGCATTTTTCGGGGCTTGAAAACGGTGAATACGCGCTAAAATACATCATTTTTCGGCGTTTTTAACAATGCTATACCTTTCTCTAGAGCGTAAAAACATAAAAAATTCCGAAAAATATCAGAAAACTTCGAGTAAATTGAACAGAATTTTGTCGAAAATGAGCATGTAGCGCGAAGCGCCAAAAATGTAACACTTTTTAGAAGACAGATAGCTAAAGACGCTTGCACCTATTAAATGAATTTTTTAGAAATTTAAAAGTCACGAATCCAGGGGAGGCAAAAAATTCCTGGGGTTGAAACCAAACATGGGCTAGGGGGTTGTACCACAGAAGTTGAACCCCCAGATTACTGTAGTCCCTAGAATTCTTTTTAGTTCTCTATTTGTGACCTGGTCTTAATTCGACTGCGCTGTGTGCTCCTACCTCTGATCGTAAGCTTGTGCGATTTTCAGTATTTGGATTTTTATTTGATTTTCAGTTAATTGCTCTGGTCGCGATTCGAAAAATTTTGGATTATATTTTCGCACCCCGGGAAATGTGCGTGCTCGACGACCCTTTGCCTCCATGGAGGGCCCTGATGAAAAGGAGTGGCGAGAACACCGTAGTGGTGGATGGAGTTGACACGGCATTTTTACGCGATTTCGGATTATCGAGCAAGGAAACATACACTCAGTGATCTTCCGAATATAATTTCCATCGTCATTTCCCAGCGCTTTCCTTGCTTTTTTTGACAAAGACTAAATCAAGGGAACAATAGGTTCACGTTATGTGGTAAATGGAGAGGCGGAAAATTCTAAATCATCGAATTCGTAGAAAAACTGAAAATTTTTATTATGCAAGAATGTTTTATATAAAATTATAAATTAAATTAATAGCTTTTAAATTTATTTTATTTGCACTTGTCGTACACCAAACACAATCTTAAGAGATAAAAAGCACTGCTTTCTCAAATAACGTTTCAGAAAACAAATTATTTGATTTCAAATGAAATGTCTGACGTTTTCAGTAATATTCGGTATTCCTGCTTTTAATGCCTGCAAGTATCAGAAAAATTTATTAAAGTCAAGCACAAATTTATATGACAGACTGTAAGTAAGCAGTTGCGAACGTACATAAGTATACACATTCAGTGACCAGACTACCGTCTCAATTGTGAACCCTAATCGTCGAATAAATATTGTCCAGAGTGGCCGCCCGTCTAGCCTGGCCGTCCGTTCAGGATGGCCGTCTTTCTGTTTATTACGTTTTTCCGGAACGGCCGTCTGTCCTATGTGGCCGCCCGTGCAGGGTGGCCACCCCGATTGGCAAGATGGTCTACGTTTCTCCGACCATCCCAATTCACTGATTGTCACGATTCTCCTTCTAAGGATAATGCGGGTCATTTTTAGATTGCCAAAACTCCCGTCTCTCCGACCATCTCGATTCTCCGACCGTCCCGATTCTCCGACTTGTCGTATGGCAATCGCTCTTGCTAAAGATAGCTTGAGAGTCCTTTATCGATTTTTCGATTTTGTTTATTGAGTAGGTTTTATTTAATGTGCGAATCATTACGCTACTATACTAAATTACCAAAAAAGTATTTACTTAGTTATTTAGTCAAGTTGCGAGCGAAGTTACAAAACTGCTCCGGACACAGCATTTACTTTTTGGTTTTCTTCACATCGCGATTTTTGTTTCATGGTACTCGGTGTGCTGAATAATCGTGTAATAAGCGATAGTCTTTCACGTTTTTACTCTGCAAAATACATTTAAATAATTACTGTTGCAATATTATGTAACAATTAAAATAGAAACTAATATGCGGCCGCCCGTATATGCTAATGTACAGGCAGCCTGGACAGTATAATTAAACCAGTTTTACTGTGGGCGGCCATCGTGGATGATCGGCCAGCCTAGATGGACGGCCACTCTGGACGGACGGCCGTCACCCTGATTACTATCGTCGAAAACAGTATTAAGCTTTAGTTAGGTTTTCTAAACAATTTTACTTAAGAGTGAAGCCTTTCCTTATATTTCACGATTTGAGCATAGGTTGACTGTATTTTTTGTCATTAATTTTTTGAGGAACTTCGAGGAAGCGTGAGCGGTTCAATAGAATAGGACTGGATCAAACTTTTGATATGAAACTAAGCAGTCTATCTTATCACACATTAAACAGTGATAAAGGTAGCTCGGAGAATGCAAACGGAGTTTTTTAACTCAAAGTATTAAAATTTTATGACTATTCTGTCGATCGACTTAACTTAATTTTATGATCAATATTGTTGCTGCACTTGTTTTATTTAGGCAATTTACGTTTTGTCGCTCCGAGACTTATACGATACATATGTAAGCGTTTATTCTGTAAATACTATTTGATTGTGCAAAAATTTTTTCAAATGATAAAAATAAAATCGTTGATGATATTCAAGAAACATAGCCTAAAGAGCAAGCCACAGGTACTTATAAAAATTTCACAGTTTGACCTTGGTTTCTTATTTCTTTACTACTACTACATGTTATCGACCAACCCGGACTAAAATTTAAGCTAATTTTGGAAGATAAAATGTTTTAGTAGGAATTAAATTAGTGGAAAATTCGGAAAGACGACCAGAACGAAAATCACCTCATATTTACGAGTAATGTTTATAAGTTATTAATAAATGCAGACTTGTCCCTGAAGTGAATAAAAGGGCAAAGCGTCGCTTAAGTCAACGATTGTTTGATTAAACGCACTGTATCAATTTTGCAATCACATCTGGCGCAAATATAGAAGAATTTGTCAAATTAATCTAAAATGAATTACATAGAAAATACAAGTTCAGGTGTATTCTTCTATCTACAATGTTAGGAAAAAATAGAAAGAAGAAATAAATAACAAATAAAAATAATTAATTAATGATCTATGAAAAATAAAATATTTCTCCTTGGAGATTATTCTCTAATTGATTCCAGCAACATTTGAAAAATAAGCAATTTACAAAATAATCGTAAACATATGGCTGTCTCCGCGTTCTATAGTCTGTTTCGATTAACTTTGCGATTTTCTTTTGGATTTAATCCGCATGAATCGGGCTGTGGTTTAGAATCTTGATGCAGTAATGAGGTTTTGCATTGGCGCTTGTATTCCCGAAAATCTGTATACTGTAGAATATCACAACAACGGCACTAGTTTAAAATACTTTTATGGGCATTTTAATTTTTTTCAAAAAACTTTAAAGCTTAATGAAACAGACCATAGTGTATTCTAATAAAACTATCAAAAGACTGTCTTCAAAGTTCACGTTTCAAAAGCACTTTGAAATATGAGCGTATCTATAATTAAGTATGTATTCTGCAAAATGCAAATACGATCAAACCGCAATCAGCCTTGTACTTTAATTTGAAATTTTAACTCTTTATCCTATCTATGCATCCGGTTTGCCACATAAGTTCTTATTTCGTGGTAGGACAGGTAGTTGATATGAATGTGCAACGTAAATCCCAAAAAAATTCTCAACTCATCTCGAACTCTACTATAATAGACAATACTTAACATTAAACAATTTCCAGTTTTCCTTCGCTACAGATCCTGTTTATCAGTTCCTGCACTAGAAAGTAAAGAATTCAAAACTGGCTGTTTCAGGCGATTCATACCAGGTGATAAATGTAATGTTACGTATCAATAATGCATTTTCTTACTAAATGATTAAATAAAAACGGTAATCACCTGCTGACGTACTTGAAAACCTACTTTTCGGCATTCTTCACAATGTGGTCGTGTACACCCATTGATATGATTCAGCGAACGTTATTAATTCAGTTCAGTGTTCATGCGTTGTCGATAGTAAAATCCAGAAGTAAGCAATAATAAATATAAAAAATAAGGCAAAGCAAAAACTATTTTCAAAATTTAAAAATTGAAAATTAAGTTTGCATTACTTATCCAACATGCGTTCAATTTTCAACTTACATGTTTTTTACGGTATGTTTTAGAAAAATCTTAGACATCAGCTTGAAAACATGTCTTAAGTTTTTATCAAACTCGCTTTTTTCGCTCTATCAACTTGGAATTTGGAAAAAAGTTGACTTACAACTTCAAAACCTTCATGCTCGTGCAGAATATGGGTTCCAGATGTCTCCTATAGAGCAAATGTAAAATTTTATGAAGAAAACAAGACAAGGTTAAGGCTAAAAGCAAGCAGGAATTCAGACTTCTTTTCGGGAAAGGCTAGTCCTCAAATTGGAATTAGTATAATTTCTGCGCGATTTTGGAATCTGAAAAAGCCATTTCAGCTCAAAAGTTCTCTTTGGCTAATCCACGAGTAAATTTTTCAACCAATTTAAAATCATGAAACATTTTGTTTCTATGAGAAGAGTACATAGCAAAAATTAGTATTTCCTATTGAATTGTGCTATTAATTCTTCGTTTTCTTAAAGCGATCTTTTGATAAGCAGCATTCGTCTTAGTCAAACGTCAGACACCTGATAATAACATTGGCTTTGGCTTTAACAACGGATTTGCCATACCAGGCTTAACCGATTTCTTCGACAAATTGCGATTACCTCAGAAACTGAATCAATCAATCACTGACCAAGTTCAGTACGGCACACAGGCGGATATTGATACGAAACATCCTAACTTTTCTCTAAATCGTGGTTTTAGTGCCTTAAATCTGGTTGATGCACAGCAGGGGGTCAATCGTATAGGCTTGCGAGGCAATGGGAGCGTTGGAGCTGGCTTTGGTCGCAATTTAGGAATTTTAGGTTATCTGAGATACAGCGTATTTCAGTCGCATAATGTCCTCTCGTATAAAATCAAAAATTCTTCATTTTATACATTTTATTTTATCATAATTTTTCCTATCTTTACCTTTCCATTTCTGTTTTAATTTCAATTCTTAGATGTTTGCTCATGTGTCATTTATTCGGTTTATTAATCCAATGCAATTATATTATAGTACTAAAGTGCAATAAATTTCATTTTATTGTATCATAGGTAAATCGAACTTATGATCTCTCTATGACTATCTCACTTTTAGCGTCCATATTTTTATTCTCACGCTACAATAATATAATTTTTCTGTCATTTTCCTGTCATTTCACTTTCCTTTCTCAGATTATTGCTTTTCGCTAATCATGCTTATAGCATTTGTTATTTGGCGTACCTTTCTGCGTCATTTACATTAATCGCGTGCGTCAATGAATCTCCTTACAAAAATGATTTAGATATCAAAACCTTTAGAAAGACAAACAGGATTAGAATTAAATTGCTTGAAGGAATATGAAGCAAAGTTTAATTTATGTAATCATAGGTAGCGCGATAGCGCTACCTATAATATACTTGGCCAACCTTTTTTCTTATGTTTTTCACAGCGAGTGCGAAATTTGTGTTCCCCCTCACAGCTATAACGGCACACATCTGGGAGGTGCAGTTTTTTTAATCGATGGATAATTGAAAAATTCGATGCCCGTCTTTTTTTGTTTACACTCAATACCGAGTTAGCAATGAGTGTGTAAAGTGTGAACCGAAAAATCAAATAATTTGCGGAGGGCCAATTTTTTTTAAATGTTGCCCCCGAGCTGTAGATTACGAATCTGACCTTAAAATTTCTTTACACTCGATGGTTGTTGCATAAAAATGTAAAGTATACGGATTTTTTACTCTTTGCTTGTTTTCAGCTTATCTCACTCAATTTTGGTTTTTGTGCAGTCCAATTGGTTTTATAATGTAGAGGGTCACACAATCTCGAATAACAATTTTTTTCTCTTTTAACGCAATATTGTGTAAAGTAGATTGTTTTTTACTGTTTTCATGTGCAGAAGCATATCTAACTCATTTTTACATTCTATGCAGTCTGATTGGTTTTAAAAGGTAGACAGTTATAAAATCTAGGAAGTTTTTTAATTTTCTTCGAAAAAGTAATATTTTCAAATTTAGAGGCGGTTTATTGTAAAGAGTCTGGGACAAAAAATGTTTTTTCCTGCCATATTTTCCACTTAGTAGATAGAACGTATTGATTATCTTTAAAATGTGCCTCGTCCTAAGCGCTACACGGCAAAATTTATTTTGTTTCTTTACAATCAATATTGCGTTATTAGTGCAGGTGTAAACTTTACACTGAAAAAATTTTTCCTGTTTAGAGCATCGTTGATGATGAATTTTTTTAAAAATGTTCTCCGTAAGGTCAGAATAACGAATCTGACCTTTAAACTTTTCTACAGCCAGTGTTTGTTGAGATATGAAGAGGTGAACTATGAATTTTACCTACATCTATTTTCTAATGCCGATAGATAACTTCGTATTGCATATTGTTTGATCAGATTTTTCTTATTTCAGAGGTTTTTGACTCGTCTCTAATAAATAATTATTTTTATTATCATAAATGCACTATTCTTAAACTTTAGTAGAATGATGAATATTTTCCAATTATCAACTAAGTATTAAAATCCGCCGATATGTCGAGTTGGCGCAGTGGCTTACGCATCCGTTCTCGCATGCAGATTCAGAAAAAGACTAATGGGTTCGAATCTTCTGAATGCTGACTTTTTTCATTTTTTTAATTCTTTCGGCAAAACCATGCACTTCATTTGACTTATTCATCTATTTATGTTCTGCAGCTGACACTTTTTGTTTTTTGAGTTTCGCCTTAGTTCTCGAATGGGAGTGTAAAGAGTGCGAAAATCTGGGGGTAAAAAGACACATTCTAGTCGAGTTTTCGACTTGGTTATGCCTGCCAACAACTCCGGTTATGAGATTTAGGAAATTTTTTCTGACAGAAATGTACTACGGATCAAGGGCTATCCTGTGCTTGCCAGCAAACTTTTCTACAATCAATACGCAATTAGTACCAGGGATTTAAACTTTACACTCTAGTGGATGAGTAAAAAACAGATTTTGTCCGAGATTTCTCTGCCAACATTTTCGGTTATGAGTTTGGATGAATTGAATAAAATAGAAATAAGGTAACTTCTAAGGGCTACACATCGAAGCAAGCCGCGTTCAAAAAAACGTAATATTGTGTTATTTATGGGGGTGTAAAGTTCGAAATCTGAGGTGTAAAATGGGCGAAAAAACAGGTTTTTTTCGTATTTTGATTGGTAAATCATATCAAATATTTTGCGGAACATAAGTTTGGCACATACAAACGTACTACAATCAAAGGGCTACAAACTGGCCCGAACCGAATTTATTTACACTCAATGGGGCGTTAGGTTCAGATTTTTAAAGTTTACAATGTGGTGGACAATGGAAAATACAGGTTTGTCCATTTTTTGTTTGCCACTTTCTCTGTTCAGAAGTCGGGCGAGGTCGAATAGGATAAAAATAAAGTACTTTCTAAGGGGTACGCGTCACAGCGAATTGCGTTTGTTTACATCAATATTTAGCTTTTTCGGTAAATGTAAAGTCAAAAAATGAGGGAGTTTAACGTGTTTCTGCCTTGTTTTTTCTGCCAAGTTCTGGGTTATGAGTCTGGACATAATCTCAAGTCTAAAAATTAACCAGAAACCAAATGTGATACGCCAGTTTGTTTGCACTCAACAGTGCTGTAAAGTGGTTTACATCTGATATTTATTTGTCCTCGGTCCATTGTGTTGACTTAATTTTTTCATAAATGTTGATCGTAATATCACAGTAATATCAGAATTACGAATCCGACTGAAATTTTCTTTACACTCTGTGGTTGTGTAAAGTTTACACTGCATATTAACTTTAGTTCTAGAGCCTTGCGGAAGTTTAATTTTTTTCAAAATGTTCTACGTAAAATCAGAATTGGGAATCTGACTGTTAGTTTTCTCTACACCTAGTAGTTATGTAAAGTTTGCACTATTCCATTTGTTGTTAATATGTAGTTTATACTACAAATTTATTTTACTTCCAAATCTGAGCGTTAGTGTTCCTTACACTTGATATTTGCGTAAAGTTTATGCTGAAAAACTTTGATCTGTTTAAATAATGTAAGGTTGTCTTGTTTAAAAAGGATAATGCTGATGTTAAGAACAATATTGTTTTCCGCGTTCTTGGACTGCTGTCATTATTGTGGTATGCTACTGTATGTGTTTACTGATTGATGTACTCAAATCATGCTAATTAAAAGTAGGGTACTAGCAAAGAAAAATGCTCCGATGGAACAAAAAAGATGAATATACTTGAAATGTGGATTATTAAGGATGTAAAAGGAGGGGACTAGGAAAAATCTACCTAAAGTCGCAAAATCTGCTAAAAATCATACTTTCTCTAAGCAACGGAAAAAATCGAAGTATATTCTGCGGCCTCTAAAAAGTGTCTTTTTTAAATAATGTTCAAAGTTTCAGATAAGAGTGTATAAACGAAATCTGTAATGTTTATTTTTTAAAATTGCTGGCAAGTAGCAACGCTGACTAGCTTCGTATCCTGATCGATAGAAAACTAAGTGGTATTGTATTTAAAGTTGTTTTATTTTGTTTTGAGCATTAAAGCAAGCAAAGCAGGGGCCGATTGATTAGTGCACACAATCCTTAAGGGCATGCTAGTGTACCTACATTTAGTCTGTTTCAAGTCAACTTAAGTGTTTCCTACTGTTTTAAACCATTCATTCAGTTGGCTTAGAAAGACTGTTAGTTTACTCAACATCATTTCCCATAGCTACTGCGTAGCTAATGTGCTGCTTTTTCAATCATTTTATGGTTAAATATTTATTTTAATCTGTTGGCCGCAGAATATACTTCGATTTTTTCCGTTGCTTAGAGAAAGTATGATTTTTAGCAGATTTTGCGACTTTAGGTAGATTTTTCCTAGTCCCCTCCTTTTACATCCTTAATAATCCACATTCCAAGTATATTCATCTTTTTTGTTCCATCGGAGCATTTTTGTTTGCTAGTAGATGTTATATTTTATATTCAAAACATTAAATATGCCGAAGTAGTCAATGAATTCTGATGAAAGTAATTGGATGAGGTGATTATAATCTAAAGAAAGTAGCTATAATCCATTCAAATCAAGTCAAATTTTCTCGTATGCAATCTAAAACGGAGTATACCTTTGATTAAATGAAGTGGTTTCAAAATGATAAAATTGATCGTTGATTATTTTTCGAAAATGCCTAAGTAAAAATCACGTAAAAAGAATCTCTGATAACGATTCAAAGTAAGTCTAGAAGTGCACTTTTGTCTTTCGAAAGTTCCGTGCTTACTCGCCACGATAGATGCACAGCATAGCCGTTCTGGGGGCGGGGGTCAGCCGGTCAGGGGTGTCTGTCAATAATTTACCTTTCTTGGGGCCAAAATGACCTCAAAAATTATGTAGTATAAGCGCTAGAATAGCGTTAAAAGTACATTATTGCACAGTTTCTGATCAATTCAAAGCACTTTTGAAAAAAGGATCTAAAATTTTTATCCATCTCTAGCCTTCATTTTGCCTAATTTTTCTAAAAAATTTCCCATTTTCTTATTCTAGCGGTCTAGACCTTCAACCCCACACCCACGTGCATGTCTTCTGGCCACCCGAAACACTTAGTAGCATCGATTTGCATTCTCCACATAAAATATTCGATCATCAGTCAATCCACGTTCTGTCGCTCTGATTGGTTCCGAGACTTGCAGTAACAATATTTTGTTTGTGAAAGTAAAATTATGAAGTGTGAAAGTAAAATTATGACTTTGTCCAAGAATTAAATATATAAGAACATTTCTCAACACTGCTTTTTAAGCACATAAATTACACACTTTCAATTTGACGACCATAGGTGCACAGTATGGCTGATCTGGGAGGGTAGAGGTCAGCCGGTGTGGAGTGGTCTAGAGTTGTGCTTTTTGGGCCAAAATGACGTGAAAAACAAGTATAAGCGCTAAAATTGCGTTAGAACTGCGTTATTAGAATATTAGAAGCACTTTCGAAGAAAACTTTCAATTTGTACCTCTTTTTGGCCTTCATTTTGCCTCATGCTCTCCACAAAATTCTCCATTTTTCCATTCTGGAAAGTCTAGACCATAAATGGGCAGTGAGAAAATTCTAAGGGGTGGTTAAATCGCCTGAAATCGCCAGAAATTGCCAAAAATCTTACTAAACATACAATTCTGGAGGTCTACAGTAATCTGCGGAGTGTTTTTCAACTTCTGGGGGTGTATATCCCCAAAAGCCCTTCACGCCAATGTGTGGTCGAGACCCTCCCAAAGCCCCACTACATGCATGTTTGATGACGATGGACGTTTTCGTTGAAGAATGTTTTAGCGTACGATTCTTGGAAACGAAGTCGCTCTGATTCTTAACTTTTAAACTTTTACAGGAAATCGTCTCGGGGTCGGATCCAACACGGACCTAAATTACGACAAGCAAAAGGGATTTGACTTTGGTAACCAGCGAGGTTTGTCCGGCATATTCACTCAAAAGACTGGCCTAAACGTCAATCCAACCAAACGAGGAGGATTCGGATTTAATAAAAGGACCTGCATAGCCGAAGCTTTTATACCAGGTATTCATACGAGTCCACGATATCGGCTTAATGCTATGGAGTTTTAAAAATCAACAAAAAGGCCTAAACTAAATAATGTTGTCTATGTTTTTAAATGTTTTTTTATGTTTTTTACATTTAAGTTTTTTCGCTAAATAATGCAAAGACTTGTGATACAAAACTTTATGGTGCTTTGTGAGAACAAAAATACAAACTACATCGTACTTGCAGTGTAAAGCTCGTAGACGGAAGGTATTCAGAAAGGCAGCTAAAGAAACAGGGGACTGTCGCTCGAAACTGTAAAAAATCGTCGAAATAATTTTTTTAATTATTAGTTTTTTAGCTTTAACCTGTAAGAAGAATTAATTACTTTCAAGCGCTTTGAGGTCTCTAAAATTAAGGGCCAACGTCGATATTGCCAATGCTTTTTTAACTTCATATCCGCATAGTTCTGCGTGCAAGAAATATTACTACAAAATGTATACAATTTATATTAATGCATTGGATCAAGCCGTTTTGAAGATGACGTATCAGATTCAGAAATAAAAGTACTCACTGAAAATAATTGTCGGCATGAAATAAATAAACAGCTCAAATTCAATCAGTTAGTTTGTGAAATTATTTTATTATTCCAACATATTTTACTTCATGGCTTTCAAATTTTCTGGAAGTTGCATCATTATGCTGTCAAAATTTCTCGATTTACTGCCACTTGCTTCATTCCACCAAAAGCCTGCAAATTCAGTTGAAGCTAACTCGCACATGCAAAGTCGTTTAGTATTTTCAGTTTCAACATTAAAAGTCCCTCACAATAATACGCAATGATTTGACTCGAACAAATTTTAATCATTTGATTTGTTTCTATAATTCAGGTCTGTGCTTCTCACAGAATAGCGATTTGAACCTTGGCCGGCGTTGATTTGACAGAAGCAGCTATTCTGCATAGTCGTGAATTAAATGTATAACCTTTTCGACGTTTTATCGTTTTTACCGCGAAATCCAGTTGCGCTAGATCTAATATGCAAATCGCTCTTTTTCTAATTTATGAATCGCTTTTTCTTTCTGTTTTACTGCGTCAATAAATCGTACCAGACAGGACTACAAGCCAATCGAGACACCACAGGACGTTAGTACAATGCACGAATTAAAAGAATTATAATCAAGAGTGGATTTGGAGGGGCAAGAGGCGACCCGCGTTAGGGCAGCAGCCAAATTCTGAGGTCAGAGGGGCGAACTTGCCAAAAGTAGCACCGAAATTCAATTCTAGGGGATCGATTTGGGGGTTTCATATTCTGGGGGTGTAAACCCCTAAACCCCCCTCAACCACGCCCATGTATGGGTTACCCCTTATCGCTAATAGTTGACGCAATAAAGAACAGTTGTGCATTTTTACTTTATTCATTTTATGATAATTTTAAAGTTTTTCGGTGCTAGTGTCGGAGTAGTATTCTATAATGACATACATATACGACTTTCTTGCAATGATTTATTAAGGGAATACAAAGTAATTTTAACAGTTTTATATAGTTTTAGCGAAAATCCTGAAACTTTTTGCGTTTAATGTCATAAGAATGTGGCAGCATAGAAGTAGCTCTATGCTTTAGCAGCGTTTTTTGTATTTTTTGGCATTTAGTCCCGATTTTCGCACTAATTTTCGCGTTCTTCATGCGAAACTTTCGCAAACTTCAAAATTTTAAAATTTTCCTGTGCCAGAAAAATCAGAATTGCATTAATACATTCAAAAACAATATTTTTTCGCACCAGATAAATCAGAACTTACAACACCAAATACATTCAAAAACAGTGGGATCTGGATACAGTTTTATTGCTCTAAAACATTCTAGTTTATGTGATCCAGCACAATGTCGATGCCTCCTGGCAATTCCTGCAATTTTTCCTGAATTTATTCTAAAATCAAGCGGTCAGCTTTTTTCACTTCTATATCACCATTCGAGAGATAGCACGTGTCGTGCATTTAATGACATGATTATCGCGTTTCAAAAGTTCAGTCGTCTCAGCAGAGAATCATGACTATTTTTTGCGTACTATGAATACAATATTTCAAATAGTGTTTGAGGGAAGAGAAGTTTATTTCGTCCAAGACTGGTAGATTTGAAGATGAGGTGCATTGAGTTCAATCGAAAATGCTTTTGTTGACCTCCATTGAGTATCAAAAACGAAATAAAACGTCGAAAGTTGTAGATCATTGCATTGATTTTTTTCCTCTATAAATTAGTCAAATTCTCATTAGCTATATCACGCTACCTATGGAAATAGTAGCTTAATTGATAATTTGCCTAACTGTGCACATACAATTATTTAAACATTTTTCGAAACTGGTGCGATCCGCCGTTCAATCATAGATTTCTTGATGCTGAACAATTTTTCATCGTTTCTGTGTATCTGCTTTCCTGTGGAAGTAAAAATTAATCAAAATCTCATGTGGAAGGCGAAGAAAATGTAGATATGCAGTTGAAATTCAAATGAAAGTAACGTAGAGAACACCAGTTTAGAAATTTGAAATCGGTCGTGGAAAGACCGCTAAGTTTAGCTTGCTTTAGCAATAAAAATAGAAAAAATGACCGCACGAGTTTAAGTTACATTTAGGTCGTTTATCACTCGCTGCTCACACGACTGTCATCGAGTCATGAAATTTACTAATTTTATATAAATGAGCAAATATAATCGCTATGTAAAATATTATAATTTTCCACATTGCACTGTAGCATTATTTAATTATTTATTTCTTGGCCCTCTGTATGACGTCATTGAAAATAAGCCACATGCTTCACTATTTCACTTTTGCCTCTTTCTTGCCAAACTTGTTTTGACGAAGCAGGTCGTCACGTGAAAAAATAAATTAAGCATCAATTAAGTAACAGATTGCGCTTGAGTAACAAAAGTGTTCCTATTTATCTATGTACTATCTGTATATCTTCCCAATACAGCAATAATTTAATTTGTTAGCTAACGTGTTCAAAAGCAACTTAAGAGCAGCTTATCAGATTTTTTGAGTACTACATCAGTTGTACGTAATTTTTATTACAAAAGCAACTGGGGTGTATTGGAAAAGGTCGCTGGCGAAAGATCACCGGATAAAGAGTTGTCCGAATAAAATAGAGTGACAAGAAATATCGCACATCAGAAAGATCGTGGTCAGAAAGAGGTCAATTGACAACAAGGCTGCTAAGCAAAAGGTCAATAGACCAATCCAAAATCATTCAGGTAAGACGCATGACATGGCCGATCTGGGAAGTCAGCTGATTTTGACGGTCAAAAATTGAGCTGTTTTGGGTCAAAATGACCTCAAAAACTTATGCTAAAATAGCGTTAAAACAATGTTGTTCCACATTTTTTCGTCAATTTTAAGCACTTTTGAAGAAACTTTTCAATTTTCATTTATTTTGGCCTTCATTTTACCTCATTTTCCCTATAAAATTTTTCGTTTTTTCCATTCTGGTGATGCAGACCCTCCCGACCCCCCGCCACGCGCAATACTGCTAACAGTTCCTCTCCTTAGAAGAGTGGAACGCATCTAATTGCAAGCACTGCCTTATCAAGATATTTAGTGGCTGACCTTTCCTGACCGCTTTTTGTGCTTTAACTTCCATTTAAATTTAGCTCTAAAACAAATTTTTCCTATTTTGGACAAGTTATTTAATCACCTGAAAAAATGCCGACTTTATACAGTAGGACTTTTACAAGTTTATGGCCCATATCCGAAATTTCTAGCCGAACAGTGCATAAAAATGATTAAAACGCATATTAGGTATTCATTGTTTGATTGACTGTTTTCTTCAAAATTTAATCATATTAGGCATTAAAGGCAGTTTAAGATAGAATAGAAAGAACTTTGATTTTTTTCTTAAAAGCTTTACTCTACGTCGTTGTTTGGCGGCTTTCCTGACAATCTTTCTGTTGTGCGAAAATATTTTTTACGACGCATTTTGAATCCGACGGTCTTCAACCAGATTTTGAAGAATATTGACCTAGGAATTATTTTTGCAGCATAGATTATAAAAATCAATATTAGTATTAATGTGGTAAAACGCGACAATACCGACTTGTCTAGGATTTTTCGTTAACATATTTCATGCTATGTGAATCAAACTGTTTGATTTCATTGTGATCTTGCATGCTTGTGGGGTCCGGGGCAGCCTAAAACCGTAGGATCGTTGTGGATGACTTCGGAGAGAATGAGAGAATGAAAAAAGATCTCTATAGAACATTTTTCGGAGAGAATGCTTACTACTGAGTGAGTCCTTCTACAATTTGCATGTATGGTCCAAAAGTTACAATTCAGGCTTCTACTTTTTTGTATGCGAATCCTCATATACTAAGGATAAATGCAACACGATTTCATGGTTATTTATACTCTACTGTAGCTCCTTGAATGGACACTTTTGGAGAATAATTACATTGTGAAAGTAAATCACATTATTTAAGGCTTCTGATAAAAATCACTAAGTCTGCTTAAATCGTGGTTCTGAAATTTTTTATTGAAATAAAACAGACGTGCTCCGCGAATGAAATTTTATTAAAGAGATTTAATCAGCTAAGCTAGCAGTATAATTAGTGCTTATGTAGAATAATTCAAAATCATTCAGATCAGCTTCTTGATCTTATATTCAGAGTCGTAATTAAAGCTCATTTGATAATCTTTTCAGTTTAATTAAAATGGAGATAATAAAAGAAGTTTTGATAGTATTTCTGAATAAACCGATAATGCATACCAGCGTGTGAATTACGAATAAATAGCTCGAAATGGTTATGTCCGTACCATCTTCAATTTTTTCGAATGATACTTCGCATACCTTAATAATATGATTTTTCAGCTAAGTGGAATGATTCGAATTCTCTTAATATCGATTACATGCTTAATATTGAATGTTGCCATAAAGGTTGAAGCATCAGCCATCCCTAGAAGTAATAATTTAATATTGAAAATTATTTTTTAAATGCTTACTCTCGCCTATGCTTTTATCTTTTCAATTCTTTGAACGTATGTAAATTGCCTTATAAGAAGCTTTATTCTACAATATAGTAGTTCGGTAATTTATGTCAGTTATTAATCTTTACATAGACTCAGCAGATCCCACAATAGGTACCTATTTGGTACCTACATGTAGCTTTTAAAACGTTTGATCCATGAACTACAATCCAACACTCTTTCTCACTTTTTAACAAAAACAATTTTTTTAAATGAATACTCTATAACAACTGTTCTAGGAGCTTACAATGCAAAGCGATCTGAAATCAATCTGAGTCGCCACAATACGGAATTGAAAACAATACCTACATAAAGTTATAAATTGCATTTTCAGATAAAGATGATCTTTTTTCATAAGAGCATTCATTATACATAAAATTCGTCATTTCCATTTTAGTTTCAACGACAAAAATTCCTGTAAGAAAGCTGATTTTTTTATTGCAAGTCAGAAAAACCTTCTAATCAGAAACTGGATCTGAATAAATCGGGGCACCAATGTTAGAGTGCCTGATAAGCAATACTAGGCGGCCATAGAATCGTATTATTCGGTGTTCCACTCTACAAACTAGATTATTTTCTGAATTTTTTGAAAATATCAAACTTTTGTCCTCAGTTTTTCCGCAAATATGTCAGCAAAATAATATATGTTGCGTGATTCAGTAATTGTTTTTCTTCTTGAGAATAAATCTTGGAATAGAATTCTGAATCGTTAAGCGTTTTTGAACTATAAGTTTCAGTAATATTGCAACGAAATTGTGAATTGAATATAATTAGAATACAGAAATATGCGCTGCTCCTAAATTCATATTCTTCTAATGAGCATAAATTTAGGAATATTACATATTCCTCTGTACTGATTAGAAAAACAAAGGACCACATTTAAATTCTGTGGTTAAGCGTTGACTTACTTTTTTGTGGAGTTCTTCAAGTAGCTTATTGCGTCATTCGAAATTTGCATAGGATATAAAAGATCCAAGATACCGGCTTCGATCTGAGCTTCAAATGTCAAATAATAAAACCAGATTTATGCGTGACATTTTGAAGCATAATATAAAACTGAGAGTATTATAATCAGACTCGGATGTTCGAAATGTCAAAAATGGCAAAATCGACCTTTTGACGCCATCTTAAACATTAATATACTCAGTGTGAGAAAACGATTTCTAGTCAAATACTTCTACGTAATAGAAAACTGAGTGGTAAACATGTACCTATGTATGTACCTATTACAATATCGTTTTTGTTTTCAGCAATGTTTTTAAATTTCGTCATGTTTAATATATTGTTTTACATAACAGGTCGTTCTAGAAACCCAAGACAACTCTTTGGGAATGGTTTTGGAAGCGCTTTTGGTGAGAAACATTTATTTGTTCTCATAAATAAATTATTCGTTGCTTATCCCTTATCGGTCTGTGTCTAAAGTACTCAAAAAAATTAGTAATTGCTTCCGCGCTCACTCGACTGACCCGGCAGAATTGATTCCAATAGTCGGCTGATCTTCTTCAGCATACAAATTAATTATTGGAATCATGTAGATATGAGGTCTAAGGTTCAAGTGCCGATAGAGCTATCAATACGGTAAGCTCGCTGAGCATGTTAGAGACTCTTTCCAACTCTTTCCAACAATATTAAAGAATTATTATTGTTTCCTGGAAATTTTCAATTAAATTTAGCACATATATGCCAACAATGGAAAAAATTCATGTCTGAAAAGATTTTACGTCATATTTTTTAGTAGGTACTTACTTGTTATGCATCTTTATTCTATATCTGAATCGAAGTGGCTGCTGCGCTTTGATTCAGTTCGATATTTCAACAGGTCGACCACAGAATAATTATGACATACAAGGAGGATCAAGTGTCGGCCCGTTTTACAGCCAGACACGTGGATTGAACGTAAATCCTTTCGGCGGGAACGGCATAGGAGGTCAAAGGAGTACATGCGTGATAGGTGCGATATTTTTTGCTTACTGAAAAAGTACTATATGTAGGGTAGTATTTGGTTTAGTTGAATGAACAATAATATCAGAACTTGAATTAATCACACCCAAAAAAGATAAAAATCAAAACATGATCAAACTAGTCTCCTATTACATATTTAAGCGCTTTAACGATACTCATAATTTCCCTATAGTCACACAAAAGCGGATTCAAGGTGGAGCTGCAGACGCATATAGCTGAGAAGGGGGCTTTTGAACCAGTTACCCCAAAATTTTGGAAGTATAATTATTTTTTTACAAATGTATCCTGAAGGAGAAAATTGAGAATCTTTGGGCGTATTTGAAAGACTGTAAGAATAGATTTAGCACACTTTTGAGACAGTTAGAAGGTAAAAATTTTTGACTCTTCGCGCCGACTTTGTTGTTTTCTTTTAATTTTGTCTTCCTAACAACCCATGTTTGAGTAAGACATAGAGAGTATGTGGTAAATTATCTGTTATCGCGCAGAATGATTTATTTTTTGTATTGCTGCTCCTTTACAATGCACCAGATTTGAGTATTAAAACAAGTTAAAACATTTTCCAGCAGAGTCGAGCATGAATGCAGTGTTGAGAAATCATTTTGCTCGACATATTCTTTGTAATAATTGAAGCAAAGTGAATTTTCAAATTTACTCATATTTTCTCATATGCAGTAAGTAAAGCTGGCCAAGAAAGATTGAAAGACACTATTATTTTGGCCTATTCCTAAATTCTTTACAATTTGAGAATGTCGTCCCCGAATTCAGCAGATCAGCCAGCACGTGCCTTCATGGATTAGGTTTCTTGCACAAGATACGTCTTGTACGAAGATTCCATCAGGCTAAAAACATGGGGAACTTATGCTTATCACGATTTTTGAGCATTAATTCTGTTGATTCCTGCTAGATTCTCTATTAGCTTTGTGTTTCGCCCCAACTACGAATTCGTAGGAACTATAAACTAAATCCACAAGGTTATGTGAAACAGACTATTTTTAAAATACGTATTTACTGTATTTAATCATCTTTCATCCTATATTTCGCAAATTAAACTTTGCGCACGGTCTCGTAAACTATAATTAGGCGCATAAATATATCAAATAGCAACATATGTATTAAAGTGCGTATTCTTAAGCGATTCTTGATTGTTCTGTGGAAAATTAGGATAACGCCAGAGCGTTCCAATCGACTTATGTTTTGTTTATCGCAGTCGAGTTTTTTCAAAACATAATCCTCAGGTAAAAAGACTACAAAAATGAAAATCTGGCAATTATCCAGAGGGACTTTTTGCATACGAATTAAGCGTCTTCGTTTCTAGCAGGAGGTCAAGTTATCAGTTTAAAGAGTTCACCATCTATGTCGATTCTAATTATCAATTTTTGTGAATGTTATATAAAACTTCGTACCAAAATGTTTTTTGGTTGTTAGGGACACATCAATACAAAAGGCGTTTCTGCGCTGATTTTTTCGCTTCAATTTTTTACGGCTTTTGCTTGACAATATCTAAGATACCTGCGTTTATTTCAGGCATGTGCTTCACCAAAGGATTCAACATTGGTCGCTGAAAATGATTTAAAACATGGTGAATACTCGCACATTACATTTCACATTGTCCTTTTTTGTTGCAAGTACATAAATAGAGTAGTTGTTAAATATGTATTGAAAGTCATAGCAATAATTTGCTTAGTAAGCTTTAACAGAGATATCATGTAGCACGACCTTGAAAATTTGAGGCATGGGCCCCCTCATTTGGAAAGATTGAAAAAGCGAGCTCCTTCACTTGAATGTAAGCTATGCCGATGGACGAGTGAGCCTAAAATTGGTGATTTTTTATTGCTCATGTTCCAAACTAACTTACTATGAGATATGACCGATTTCAAGCAAATTTTGGCGTCAAAGGATTTACTGAAACCAGCGGATTAAATTACGCGATTAAAAGCCAGATTTTTTTATTGAAGAGTTCCCTAAGCTTTTGGCAGTCTCAAAAACTCCTCAAAAATCATTTAAATATCAAATATACTTAGGCTTTCTAACGGATAAAAGAGAGTCGACAGTGTTTTGAGGAACAAATAGTAATTAAAACACGAATCGACAGTGGCGGATCTAGGATTTTCCTAAGGGGGGCGGTACCCCTAAGGGGGGGGCGGAACCCTGACTTGGGCGGAAAAATTAGCCATTTTAACCAGAAAATCGCTAAAAATCGCTCAAAAATCGTTAATTTTGCGCACTATTTTTGGGCCAATGGGGGGGCGGCCGCCCCCCCGCTCCCCCTAAATCCGCCCCTGCGAATCGATAAGACTATATGATTTTGTTAAGCCCAAAAGACCGAAATGAAATCAATATTCTATTAATAAAGACAATCAGACTTTGCATAAGCTTTTTTCACTCAAGCTAACAGTATAAGCTCGTTTAAAGCGGAGAGGGCGGAGCTATAAGCTCAGCACAGTCGCTAAGTACCTATTATTTAGTGTTCACGAGAAAAGATTAAATAAGCGATTTCTTGCTTATGTATTTGTATTTTTATTTGATTTATTTATTTATTTATTCAATGTTGGGAACCGAAAACGTTTTTAAGAAAAACATATGCATTTAGTAAGTAGCAAAGAAAAAATGTTCCGATGATACGAAAAAGATGAATATACATGGGATTGAGGATTATTAAGGATGTAAAAGGAGGAGACTAGGAAGAAGCTACCTATGTATGTGCCTAAAGTCGCAAAATCTTCTAAATATCAGACTTTCTCTAAGCAATGCAAAAATCGAAGTAGATTCTGCTGCTACAGATTGAAATAAACTAGTGAACTGAAAAAGTGATTGAAAAGCAGCAAGTTAGCTAAGCATTAGCTATGGGAAATGGAGTGAACTAGGCGAGACTTTTTGCAAGCCAATTGAATGAAATAGCAAATATCGATGCATGCAAGACAATCAAAGAAACTGTTGGTTTAAAGCAGCAGAAAACGAGTAAGCTTACATGAAACAGACTAAATGTAGGTACCCTTGCATGCTCGCAACGAGTATGTGCACTTATCCATTGACGCCAAGTTCGCTTGCTATATTGCTCATATATATATATTATTTTTTTGCGTAAATGTTGCTTTTTTACAAATGTACGTTCCACTATTTAGCTTTTAGTAATTTTATATTCTAGTCTCTCAGTTGCGAACTTCAAGTTTTAGTTTTCAATTTTCGGAAATATAATCAATCGATTATCGGATGCGGTGTTAAATAAGAAGTCTCTCGAACTTTTCTTGAGTAAAGTTCTCGCTCAGCTAAAACAGCGATTGAGAAGTTACTGAAGATTACATATTCTAACAATTTGGTAAGATTAAGGGACGCAAGCACCTGGGTGTTAAGATCTAGAAGAAGGAAAAGAAAGGGTGCTTCAAATACAAATGACAAAAATCCAACATTTTTCACACACCTACTAGTGGTGAAAAGCGCTTGTTATATGCCTTTATGATATCAAATTATCTGCATTGTATTAGCATAAGTGAGTGTAATGAATTTCAAAGCAATGTCAAGACTACAGAAAGCTTATGTTAAAGAGCGTGTAATTTCATGAGCAGAGCTTAAGCTGCTTTTTGCGTTTCATTTTTACTACAAATTTTATACAGGGTAATAAAATGATTATAATGATTATAATTCTAATGTTATAAAATTATACAGTGATTATATAGAGCCTACATAATCTTTTAAAGTGAATTTATTACGACGCGAAGCACTGCAACTACTCGATAAAGTACAAGAAATCAGTGCAAATCAAAAATGATTACAGGGAAATGACCGAAAATGACGCTGGTTTTACAAAGTAACGACCGCAACACCTAATTTTGCCGTCAAACGAGGCACTTAAGAAAAATAATTACTAATCCACAATCTAAAAACTGGCCACCAACTGAATGACGTCAGCAAATGATTAATTAATTTCAGGAATGATTAGGGAAAAATGTGACCGGCTCAGATTCGCAAAAATCTAAAAAATGTATCGGTTTTTGTGATGAATTTTCGTCACGACCGGATCAACTTTTCTTACTTATTGTAAGGCCACAACATTGATGTTTAATAATGAATGTTTTCTAGAAGTTACTAACACTTACCGACATGTTTATAAATTTTGCTGACCGTTTTCTTGTACTTTCAAATTATAGATTAAGCTTATGTTTAAAAGATGCTCGCTTGTTTACTAGCTTTAGATTAATGCATACTAAGTCTGTGATATATTCTGAACAAAACATTTTTATGTATAAGGACGGGTTTACTTATTCGAACTATTAGTTTACAGACACACGAGTTACTTACTGCGATGTTTGTACGCGTGCCGATATATTAATCAAAGAATTCTCTCATTCGTGTTGAATTGCTTCTTAGCTTATATAAATCTACAAAAATTTTATACTATAAATGCACTAATTTTCCCATTTTGGCATGATTTTCCTTTTTCAACAGGAATTTAGCTTCTTAGGTGCTGTAGCATGATAATAATATTCTGAAAAGCAATCTGGAAACCTAATTTTTGCTCTTAAATAGTTTTAACTACTTATAAATTGGTTACAATCTGAAAATCTTAATTGAATAGGGCTGATACAAAGGTTTTTAAATGCAAAAACTATGTATGCTTTACTAACATTACTTTTGTTTATTGTATATAATTGTGATTTTGTGCTTCTCTGTGTAAAATTATGCAAACTACAAATCTAGAAAAAACTATCGACATTATGATAAATTAACAAAGATCGTCAAAATGCATTTTAGTTTATCTTGTTCTATTAATAAGATTTATTTACGCAGATTATAAATATCTAACAAATAACAATAATGCTTTCAATTTTTGTATTGGGATACTTGGTGAGTATCGACGCACTCGTGAAGAGCAACCCGATTCCAGACGCTCCAGCTGATCCAGGTGGCATGCTTAGCGTTATTAAAAAATTAACCGAGGCTATGGCGAGCAAGAATGCCCAAGCAGCAGCAGCTGCTGCTCCTGGAGGTAGTCCTAATAGTGCTCCAGGTAGCGCTGGCGGATCGTCAGGTAATTCAAGAAGCGCGCCGAGTAGTGGAACTCCAAACGGTTCACCGGCCGGATCAGGAAATGCACCGGGTCCCTCCGGAAACCCTAGTAGGCATTTTAACCTTTGTATGATCAATATATTAAACAAGGTTATACGTGTATCATTAGCAGGTATATATTATATTATTTTTACATATTAAATCATCTCATCTTCTCATCATCATCATCGTCATAGTCATCCTCATCATAGCACTTCTTGTTTGCTCTAATTTACAAAAATTCGATTTTTTATGAGTCATTTCTTTTGGAATCACTTAGCTGATTTTTTAGTTTCTTCCCTTATTATATTTAAATCTGAGGGCAAGAGTGAAATAATCGCTTTTGTTTTAACTCTCATTTCACCTTTTGCAATACGAGTCTTTTGCTTTTTGACTTACGTTTTCAGTATGCATTTTTGTGTTCTTTATAATTGTCACACGTATTCGCGATAAAATTTGCATTTTTATATTCTTTTGCAATAGTCTGTTTTTCCAAACGGCCCATTTTTGCTTTCAGGCTTATTACTGTAACAGAATATTTTACGATTTAGTTTGTTGCGGCAGTTTGTTAGATGCGTCACATGTTAAGCAAAGCACGTTGAGCATCAATAAGAAGAGTTTAAAGCAATCAGCCACTAAGAGAGGATAATTCAAGAAGCTAATTCGTGCAGCGAAAAACTAATACAGTGATAATACTTTTGCGAAAATGGGCCGGGCTAAAGACAATTTGGGGGGGATGCAAAAGTAAAGTCAACTTTAAAGTATATACCATTGTTCGCCGACGCTCAGTGAGAACAATGGCGATGATGGACGAAGGTCGTCGCATGTCAATAAATGAGAATAAAAGAAACTGGGTCGCGCATCCGCGATTCGGGTTAGTTTAGCATTCGATTTCAAACTTCTAATTCGCAAAATCATCCATTTTGAATGTTACCTTTGAATTCAGCACATTTTTTGCAGCAAGATGATATAAAATTTAATTGAAAAATATGAAATTTAAAAATCACTTTTTATTCACATACATAACTCGCATGTTGCGCTTGTTGTTTTATACATTTTCTGAGCGAAACTCCATAATTCTTATCTTTAAGATCTTTTCGAAGGAGTTATACACAGAAAGATCAAGTTTAGATTGATAACTTGAATTAAATTTTTTAAATATGAAGTGATTATCTAGGAAAAAGCGTCTGATACATTATAGGATGTCTAACTCAATGTAGAACCATATTCTTTTCTGCTTTGCTTAAAATTTGAATTATCTATGACAAATTTAGAGTCTTCAAGTTGAAATAAAAATGCTTTCAATTAGTTCTGAGTGCGTACATAAATTCGATTAATTAGTTCTGAATGCGTTTATAAATAAAAAGTGATTTTTAAATTTCATATTTTTCAATTAAATTTTATATCATCTTGCTGCAAAAAATGCGCTGAATTCAAAGGTAACATTCAAAATCGATGATTTTGCGAATTATAAGTTTGAAATCGAATGCTTAAATAGCCCGAATCGCGGATGCGCGACCCAGTTTCTTTTGTTCTCATTTATTGACATGCGCCGACCTTCGTCCAACCTCGCCATTGTCCTCACTGAGCGTCGGCGAACAATGGTTTATACTCTAACGTTGACTATACTTTTGCATGCCCCCAGAATCGTCTTTAGCCATGGGCCGTTTGGAATGTATCAAACTATAGTAATAGCAAATCTGAAATGGGCATTTGATTAAGCTTCCGCAAATTAAGTAGTCTTTGCCAATGGCTGATCAAAGATAAACAAAAGCATGCTTCCTCTAAAATTTTCTTTTATTTAAGCTGAATAAATTGCAGCTCATTAAGAAAGTTACGATTGCAGAAAATTTGCGTGTTTCCCAAGTACGAGTATATTTATACGGTTATCAGTGGATAACAGAAAGAATCTTTGAATAATAAAAAATAAGGTGAAACTTTTGTTTACACCCCACCTGTTCAAATGTCCCAGCTCTTCGAACGTCCCACTTCTTCGAAGGTCTCAATCCTTCGAATGTCCCATCTCATCGAATGTCCTACGTCTTCGAAATGCCCATCTCTTCGAATGTCTCACTTCTTCGAAGGTCTCAAGCCTTCGAATGTCCCATCTCATCGAATGTCCTATGTCTTCGAATTCCCATCTCTTCGATGTCCATCTCTTCAAACGTCCCACCTCTTCGAATATCCCACCTCATTAGGATTACTTCCGCTTCGAATGTCCTATCTCATCGAATGTTCCACTTCTTCAAAAATCCTAATTTATCGCGTAGCGTTTCATGCTACTCGCCTGTTTTGCGTGTTCCGCTTTTTTGTCTTGTTTTTAGTATAAGATAATTATTTAATTTGCTCTTGAGATGTAAAGTTCTAAGTTCTATGGGCATTAGCAGACCTTGATTTTATTTTTGTAAAGTTTTTACTGAGAAATTAGGTATGCTTCTGAGGAACAATGTTGCCACTGCAAAGCTATGTACGTTATGAAGATATTAATGTTTCCAATACAGCCACACTTTTTCTCATATTAACAATAGGGTTTATGATCTCGCTATCATAGGAAATATTAACGAAGTTATAATGCCATAAAAGATGTATTACTGCTCAAAATAAAATAAGCTGATTGGTTGTGCATTATGCGGCTCCTGAATTGTATATCATTTGGAATCTAAGTAATTATGCAAACTAAGGCATGATAAACCAATGAAGCACGATTTAATCATAAAAAACAAGATATTGCTGACGACAGATTCATGTCTATCGAATCAGAGGCACCACATATTGTAGATATCTTTGAATTTCAATCAACAGAATATCGAAAACGTTTAAAGTTTGTACATTCGAAGAAATGGGACATGCGATGAGGTAGGATTTTTTGAGACAATTATTTCAATTTTGTGACATTATTCGAGAAAGTGGGATGTTCGAAGTGGTGGGACGTTTGAAGAGGTAGGACATTCGAAGAGGTAAAATTTTTTGCCTTAATTAAGTTTCATATGACACCACTTTGCTAACACCTGACAAGTTCGAAGTTATAGGACGTTCGAAGAGATGGGACATTCGAGGAAGTGAGACTATGCCAAACTTTTAACGCCACAGCCAACTCTATCTGGAAAAGCAATTTTATCTTTAGCTACATAGCACTGCATAGTAAATAACAGCCTATATAATTTTCCAGCTTTGAATACGGAATCGCGAGTTTATATCACATCTTAGCGTTGACTTACATAGTTATAAAAGAGACTAAGATTATAAAATTAAAATAAAATTACCCTAAAATTAATTAAATTACGAAAATTCGGAAATACAAAAATTATTAACAGAAGGTATTTCTGTCATAAGCAGCTTGATAATCAACATTTTCTAAACATTGCTAGAGCAAACATTTGCTGACAAATCTCATCGTCCCTTAAAAGAATAATTGCAGTAAACGCACCTTAACGGGAATTCAAAAAAGCTCTTAAGAGTTAGCATAGCGCCGTAAGTACTGGCTGAATAAGCTAATGAAAACAAAAAGAAGGTCTTTTCTTAGAAGTATGGTCTGGACTAGGTTGTACTTTCTGATGTCTAATTATGCACGTTATTTGGGATTAGGCGCTGCAGGCGGTTCGCCAAAGGACTTGTTCAGTTCTCTTAATAATGCGATGGCAGCCAAAAATGCGAATCCGGCTGCTGGCTCCGGAAGCGCTCCTGCCGGTTCTGCGAGCAATCCTGCCAGCTCACCAGGAAAAGAAGGACCACGTTCGTATATTACATATTTTATCATTATTGTACGAGTTAAGCAATAATTGCACAAAAGTTACTGTTTATTTCATGAGGAAATTAAGCAAATTCTAAGAAGCCTTCCACATTAGATAGAGCAGCGGACCGAATCACAGACCATTCCTTGTAAATTCTCAATTTCGAAGAGGCGGAATTTGGTTTGTTTTTATAAAGAATCTATCAGCAATCTATTAAAATATAATAATTGAAACATAATGTTAGAAATATCCTACAAAAATCCTGATCACGCAGAATTGGCATGATGTTAATTATGCTACTTGCGTTGTTCTGAAGATATGTATACGTGATTTATTCAAAGTCGTTTTTCTGAGAAATTATCGTTTTTCCATGATCATACAGGTACTCGTATGACTAAATTTTGTTTCGTTTTAACTTTACCGTACAGAACAGTAATCATGGTTACCTACATTGTTTACTTTGAAGTGATTGCAGAATAATCCATTCTCTTTTAAAAGCTAAGGGCTTTGAGCATGGAAGCTTCAATTTAAATATTGCAAATGATGGAAAAATGAGACGACATAGTTTAGTTTCAGCTTCGTTTTGATATTCACATGATCTTGTTCAAAATGAATGATATTTAGGGATACTGCAATTCTGAAATATCGATTGAAATAAGGGAATTGTAACAAGAAAGTGCCATTTTTCTACACGTTCTTTTTCTTCACTGTCTGCGCAAAAACAACTTCTTTTCTATGAATAATGAAAATCAATATGGTTGAAATTTTATCAATCTTTCACAGAGATACAAATACCTATTGACGGGTCAGCCATTGAAGCTTACAACAGTAGTATAGTTGAAATGGCTAGTTTTTAAACAAGAACGACAAGGTGTTCGCTCTGGTACTAATATTTACTTATACTTATATTTGTATATTCATACTTTATGCTTATATTTATACTTAAATTTATATTCATATTTGTACAAACTCCGCTCAATTTTTCAATCTGTGCGAATTTTTTATTTTATCTAGTTAGGAATTTAGTAATCAGGAATGAAGCAGAATAATTAATCAACACTACGGAACAATAATTTTTTCCTAATATTCAGAAGGCGGCCTATCTAGTGACATGAAAGCTGGTCCTCTGTCTACTAATCAAGGGGTTCTGGCGGTCCACAAGGCGGCGGAGGTGGAAGTAACCTTGGCGTAGGAAACCTTGTCAAGGGTTCAGAAGGTGGATCAGGTGGCAAAACGTCTGACGGTGGATTCGCTGGCAGTGGTGGGAAGCAAATAGATATTGCTGGTACAAAGATTGGCGACAAAGTTGATGTCAAAACGGATAAGACCGGCGATACTAAGGTTTCGAATACTAAAGTAAGGCTTGCGTTTGAGGACTCATAGAAGATACCTCATTTTTCTTCTTTATCCACTGTTTGCATACGTTTCAGACATTAAATTATTGTGATTCGTAATTAGTAACACTGCAAAAAATATATTGAAATTTAGTACAGCATGATTCAAATAAAATTCTTTGGCTAAGTACAAGTATTCGCTTGATAAATCGATCGACTTTTCGGTTTTTAAACAGTTTTCAAACATTCCTTTTATAAAAACAGATGGCCTAAGAGATGGATAGTTGCAGCTGTCCCTAAAGCTAAGATTTAGTATTTTAGGATATAAAGTTTTGATTACTCTTTGCGCAACATGTACAAAAATCTGAACTTTTTAAAATTAATTTTTGTTTATTGAACGAAATAGAATTCTAAAGAAATAGCTATTTTACTATCTGATGAAAAATCGTCATGCCAAATGGCAAGATATTTCTTGATTTGAAGGTTTTAAGTGACAGGTTTAATGAATCTTAAAACGATATTTTCAACTTTAAATTTTTTCACGGTTTGATAAATATCATACAATATTAGTTTCATAGAAAAAGTACTGTTTTTTGCTTTAAGATAAACAAAAGGATTAATCTGTTTCGTGCGTTCGATAATTTTGATGTTTCGGTTTTAGAAAGATATCTTCGTTTTTTGCATTTTTTATGTCAGAATAACGTATAAAGATTGTGTCCCAACATTGGTACCACCGTCTGACCCTTGAAACATACAGGCGACTTCTCTTTCCCTACTCACCAAGCCTGAATGGGAAGTAAGGAACAGGTACCATTAATGGACATCAACCGAATTCTGAGGGAAGGGGCTTAATGGGGCAAAAGTGAAAGAAGTTCGCAAAAACATGCCAAAAATTCCATTTCAGGGTTCTACCCTCATCTTCGAGGCGATATTTTGGATTCTAGGAGTCTGAAACCTCACTCCCACGTGTGCCAGGCACCTTGAGATACAGTCTTGAAAGAAAAGCAGCCGGGATGTGTGCAGTGGGCAATGTTGAGACGTCTTCAAAATAAATGCCCCTAAATTTTATTTTATTTTAATATTCGTGTCTTTTTATTCAGGACATTGGTCCCTTTCAAAGTAAGAGTGAGTTGAACGTTGGAAAGGGCGGACTTATGCCGAAGTCCAAAATAGTGTGCCAGTGGAATTCGCTCAGAATCAAACATCGGTAGAACGACGGTCTTCAAATCGTTTTTGTAAAATCATACAATCGTGTATTGTCACTTTTGCATTTTAAAAGTCGGCAAACTGTGAAAAATATCCTATATTTCGTTTGAGCATTCGAACAAGCTTCGCCGAAATCGAATATATAAATTGGTTTTCTTCCATTTCTACGACGAATAATTGCAATTATCTCAGGACAAGGTGTCTATAAGCAATTTTTCTATCGAATATTTATTTTAAAAAATTTGGCTTTATAAATCAAAGAAATTCAAATTTCGTTCGAGCGACGAATTTATTTTAACTAATTTCAGGTGCATAAATTTTAATTAGCGAAGTAGCTTTGTAGAAAACGAGGCTTGAATCGACCAAATGTTTAATAGGACAAATTTTAATGGCTATGAATTTTTTCGTGTCCACTAAATTTCGGAAACGGCACGTTCAAACGTTATTTACTTGAATAGTTCTCAATTATTTGGCTCAGAGAATTTTTTTGTCATCCTTCAAATTATGAGGATAAAAATTCTCAATAAGTTTTAAACATTATTTTTTATCGCTCCTCTTTTTTAATGTGATTTTAATTTTTATGATTCGTTGATTATCAGTAATTCTTGTTAAATTGTATCTACTTCCGCTGTGAAATTCAATAAATTGTAAGTAATCGAGCACGATTCATAACGATATTCTCTTGCTTTTCTCTGGTACAATAAAATTGAAATGAATATGGCTAGATAAAAAGATTGTTGCATTGCATAGTTAATTGACAATCATAAATTTGAGCAGTTCACAAGATGCTCGTTAGGGCTTTGAAGATTCAGAAACCTCAAAATTTATTCTATTTAGGAAACAAATCCTGAGAAAAACAATAGTAAGAAACTTCATTCTTGTACCATTTAAGGATCGTTTATTATATCGATAAAGCAGTGCAGAATGAATCACATAATATCTTACCCTATAATTGCGGAATGATATACTGAATTCAGTCAAGTGCGGAAAAGAAATCAAGTAAACTGTAACTCGTTAAAATAGTAATCTAATATTATAAAAATCGATCAATCACAAAATAATCGGGTTTCAACATTTTTGTTGACGTCCAGTTGAATGTTTGAAAAACGGCATTTAAGAAACATAGAGGCAGTTTAATGGAGCCGAATGACAGACTTGCACACAAATAATATGCCATTTATGCGGGAAAAAGCTCTCTTGAAGAAGTGAGTGGCAACCAGATATGCACTTGGAGAGTGGTCTAAGACCCCTTAGAATGAAAAAAATGAGAAATTTACCGAGAAAAGTGAAGCAAAATTAAGGCTAAAAACCGATGAAAATGAATATTTTTCTTCAAAAGTGCTTTGAAATAGATCAAAAATAATATAGCCTGATAAGTCGACAAAGTTGCATACTGGCCGACATTTACAGCGCTTTCAGCAGATGATGGAATTAGAAATGAATCATGCTTTCCAAATCGAATAGAATAGACGTACGTAAATAGAAGCGGGTGGGAGTTCAGTTCCTTAGGAATTCTCATGCTTGCGGCTTATGTATTGTGTGGTCGCGAAATCGCGCGTTTTTTGAAAGGACTTTTAAAATATGTAGATAGCCATTTTTCTTTTCATGATTTTTTCCTTAGGTGTACGAGCATTTATGCTCTTGTAAGACTTTGAATTTTCAAATTTTCATTTCAATCGATTATTTTGCGTGTTGTGCATAGAAAAGTGGACAATTGGAAGACGTCGAAATGGATTTTCACCTTGTTATATTTATTGCCTCTTGCTTTCTTATCATTAAAATATCAGAGATAGAAACGCGAATCATTAGTGATTTTATCTTTCACGGTGTTGCGAAATGGGGGAATGGCGTAGGTGAGATTTGAATCACACGAGTTTCTTCGCATAAGCTAGTCTATGTTAGAATTTCCGATAGATATCAGTCCTTATAGTCGGAGGACTCATCTTTCTTAGATAAGAATCTCTTGGAGAAATACATACATAGCACGAAGATATTAATGAAAAAATTAATAAAACGCACGATGTCGATAGAATGAAAATTCAAAATTAATTTCAGGAGTAAGGTCAATCTAAATTCAAATTAAGTGCTTTCAAGTTAAGAGAAATTAATTATCCTTATGGTGCTATATACAGCCTTCTAGCTAAATTAAAAAAGGCAATCGCTCAAAAGTACAGAGCTTTTGTATTAAGTTGACAATGGCAATGCTCAAAATAAGTCATTAATTGTTTTTCTGTCAAATGATCTTATCTGGAATAGATTGCCTAAAACTTCAATGCGAGAAGCTAGTTACTTTATGTAGCTGATTAGGAGATACATAGGTACTCATACTGCACTGAAGGCGGTATACTTTGATTTTTCCATAGTAATTTCTCGCTTAAATCAAACCGGTAACTCAAGGCCGAGATAATACTACGAAATAAAAGTATAAATTGCAAATATAATACGCACGGCAGAAAACTTTGAAAAGTGCTTCAATTTACGTTTTTTAGTCAGTTAATGTAATGTTTTAGCCGTATTTTAGTTCTGAAACGACTCAAACGTGATGTTGAAGACACATACCGTGCTATAAATACACTTGTCGATGCAATGGCAGAGAAGAACAGAAGGTTATCTGTTCATAGTACGTTCCGAATAGAAAGCTTATGCTTTTTAGATAAGCCGTGTGATCAAAATGTTTGCATTACACTAATTATTTGAAAACTTTATGATTTTGAGGTCTAAATCGCCTATAAATCTATCTAAACTTAATCATCTATATCTAAATCTAATATACATCAAACGATAAATTTAATAAAACACGAAACAACCGCTAATGCCTGAGAGGCTCATAGTACAGAATGAAAAATTTTTAAGACAAAAATAGTAAAAAATTCTAGAATTTTTCGCACAACTTTAGAAAATCTTCACATACAATATTTTTATGCTCCAAGCACTTGTTGAGGCTTTTTAAGGAAATAAAGCACAAGTGAGGAAAATTAAAACATAAAAAACAGGTAATAAAAAATAATGAGGAAAAACTCTGGCTCTTTCATATACAGCTGTTTGGTCCCTAAAACTGGTCATGCTTTACCACCTCTAATCTTTTTGCTTTTTCGTCAAGACGTCAATCGAAATGAATAAACTTCGACCTAAATTTTTTTTATGTGACCTCTGAACTCAGAAGTAAAAATATAATTGCGATTCCGACACCAAATAAACAACTTTATATTAAGTAGGTATTGAATCAGAATATGCTTATGAGTATAATAAAAATAGCTGTTTACAAAATTTGTCAAAATAAAATGCGAGTACATTGCTTGCGCATTTTGAATTTCAGCTTCCGTAGACGAAGCCCAAAAGTCGGGATTCGATACGGGATCTCAAAACCTAGAAATGACATGAAGAAAAATGGAGATGGCGAAGTCTGCAAATATACTGCTGACAGATATACTTTGATCAATGTCATGCGTGTCATGCGAATAAAGAATGCGAGATTGACAACATGTTTAAGCAGCTTTATGATAACAAACTTTTTAGTCGAAAAATCCTGTGAAAAATAAGTAAAAGTTAGGAATCGTCACCTATGGACAAGCTTAGCATTGAAGAACGGGGCCACGTTGATTGATACATAAGGTTAATCCCTCACTAGTCTGCCTAATATAAGTTGTGCTGTTTGCAGCAAAGAATCTGGCTAGAAAAAAGGAACTCTGAATTTTGGCATTGTAATTCTTCTTTCTAATAAAAAATATTATTCAATCATTTGTCAAGTTTAAGACAATATGTGGGCCTATGGGGTTTGCGGGAGAGGTTTAACCCTCGAATAGCCAAATATCCTCCGCAGATTCCGGTAAAGTCCTGAGTTAAATTTTTTGAAATGTTTTTTTTCGATTTTTCCGACTTTTGTCTCATCGCAGGTCTTACTGTACTATACCCAAGTTTCAAACACGTTCAGTTGTCCGTTTGTACTTATTTAAAAAGGCGCAAATTCGATTGAAATGGTTTTTGGTTACATATGTGCAGACATGCACGTGAAGGAGGAGTGGTTTGTACTTATTTCCTTGTAAAAATGAGGCAAAATGAAGGCAAAAACGAAAGAAAACTGAAATTTCTCTTCAGAATTGCTTAAAACTGATCAGAAACTGTGCAATAAGGTAATTTTGCGCTTATACCAGTTTTTCAGGTCATTTTTGCATGAATCAGCTCTATTCTTGACCCCGAAGACCGGCTGACCCCCACCCCACAGATCGGCCATAATGCACCAGTTTGGAGAGTTGAGTCCGAGAATTAAATTATTCAAATTTGATTAATTTCGCTGAGTAAGCATCAGATTAACAAATTTGCGACTAAATCTATATAAATCTTGTGAGCATAGTTTCAGTTTTGTAGTTATGCTCCTCTACTTGCTCGGCTAATAACAAATCAAGGAGGTAAATAAATGAATTGATAGAGAGTACAAGAAAAGTCGTCCAGCCCAACTAAATAAGCCTACATGGGACAGTGCTCGCGAGATATGGCGTTTTGACGTCCAGCGCTAAATGATTTGACACGTGCCTGATGCGCTATCAAAACGCCAAATCTCGTTTGGAGAGGGCGTTGAAGTGCAAAATATGGATTATGTCAAAAATAGGCAAATCACGTTAGAAAAAAATATTTTTTTACAGAAAATTGCAGAAGTGCTGGTCGATTTGAAGAAGTATTTCCGTGTTCAAAACATATTCAAGTACAAAAGATACACGTAGGCTTGTTCCGTTGGGCCAGTCCTTCGATTGTACTAAGACAGAATAAATGTAATCTTGAAAATCAGTTCCGAAAGTAATTACTGCTGCAAAAGTAATGAAGTTAACTCATACAAACGGAAAAAACTTACAGATTTTTGAGCAGAGTTTGAAGTATTTCTATAAAAAAGTTAACTTTTTACAGTCAATGCTTTCGCAATGACAATAAGCTATACTTTGCTTATTCCGATGCGAATTGCCTGAAAAATTTGGGCTCATTAGCTCAGAAGTGCGCTGAAATATCTTCTAAAAGTATTTCAAATGTACGTACTTCAAGAATTTCCAAGTTTTTATTTGAGAGACCATTGCAAAAATTACCCGCACTTTCAAAAAATTTTTCTTTTGGTGTGCGGTCGTTTTTTGATCGTTTGCTATCTTTCAAGGAAGCGTATTTACGGTTCATTCATGTTTTGTGCACTTAGAAGAAACAACGGAATAAATTGCTGTGCAAGAAGTAGCAATATATTTAGGAAACGGTAAACTGGCTCTTCAGTCCTTTATTTTTCATTCTTTCTTGACGATATTTTTAACTGGCTGATTCTTCTCACTTGACCTTCGCCCGACTCAGGAGAAACACGTTTATGATGTATTTATTATCCGTATAAACGACTGAGTATTTTATATAAGAAAGGAATTACGTAATTTTAGGATCATTTTTATTGCAATACGCTAGTCAGTCACCCAGATTCTTTTCAAAATTGATAGTATTTGGACATTGCATCGCTTTATGCAGTGCGTAATATTTTTTGTTCTTAAAGTTTAGATGTTGGTATGAATAATTTATTTTGAAAGATCAGAATCTGTGATCAAATTTTAAGTGAATGTAATGTTTTGTTCGGCGACCTGTTTGATAATTCTGAGTTTATTTTCGCTCGGAACACTGACCTATCCTCAGAGCAGCCCGAATTTCAGAAATACGCGATCCGCTGTAAAAACACGGGCAGCAGCGATGACCAACAATAACGCCCATACTAACAATGTAGCTCTGTTACAAAGGACTCAAGCAAGCAAAGGTAAATTATATTAGCTTCCGTATGAATTGAAAACTCCGAAAATTATTAGTAAAGCAAATTCTATTTCGATACAAAAATCGGACATATTAAATTAAATCGAAATTTATTAACCTTGAAGCGGGAAATTCAGAGCGGCGCCTCTTTAAAAATTTGATTGTATTGAAGTATTATATGTTGTTTATTATAATCAAAATTGTAATGAAGTTAATGTTTCAAAAATAAACTAATATACTAAAAAATATACTAATATACAAGAATATATACTAAAAAAATAGACCAAACTCACTAAAAAACAACGTCATGGGCTCGAAATCAGGATAAAAAATTTTAGAGAAGTCGATTCGAAACCTATTTCAAAGACTTTGTAGAATACTGATTTTTCGTACTTGTTCTTGTGGTATACGAAATGAAACTTTCTGACAGGCATTGTACAGCGTTCAGGACAAGGTACAGCTACAGCTGCTGGACGAAAAGAAGTCACTAGAATACAAAGCGGCATTAACGCGGGAGGACTGTTTCGGGTAAGAAATGACTCGTGTTGTACAATACGTATGTCCACAAAAAATCCACAGGATGAATTTTTTAAACTCCTTCCTATCAACTAGACTGACATCTTTTAAAATGCGCATCCTAACAAGCAGTAGTTAATATTTACTTATTTTTAAAACTTTTGTACTTGAAGCCTAAACAAAAAGTTAAAATCTATTCGTCTATATCATATTTCGCGACTTGCTCAGATGGATGAAATTTCATGGACTCTGAAAAAATCATTTGCATTGATTGCAAAGTACATAAACAAGCGTTAGCAGCAAATTTTATGAAGTTAAAAACATACTTAAAGAACAAAAAGCGAAATAATGCTTGAATGACTAAATGCTCTAGTCTCATCGTCCAGCCGATTCTAATTAGTTACTCATTATATTAGCCATCAATCTTACATATTTTGTTTGATTATTGTTTCTTATTTTCATGTGAAATACATGAAATTCAAATAGAATTAATTGCGCTTGATTAAAATGAAAGTGAATCTCATTTAGTAAGAATAGCGCTTGGTTGCTTTTTCAAAATATATGAATCCCTACTGAATTTGGGCTGAGAAACCTTCGGATATTTCAGTCCATTTTCCAACAGCCGCTAATGAAGTTAAAAGCAATAACAATTTTAAATATAAATTTTGGTATTAATTTTTATCCAATCAGCATGTTGTGTAAAAATTCCTTTCTTCTTCTATGCCCGAAAAGTCATTTTCTTATTTAGGTTCATTATCTTGAGGCAAAGTCAGATATCTCAACAACTATTTGTGATAGAGAACAATAATGGTGTTTTTGAGCGTTTTCTCAGCGAGCTCTAATGTTGGAGGAGAAAACATCCATAAAATTCAAAAAAGTAATTTTGATTTTAATTGTCTGCAAAATGTATGTTGTGTAAAATGATCACGCAAATGATTTCTTAACATTATATCCGAGCTCGAGCATGCTGAGAAATTGTTTGGCAGGTTGTTAATACTCTATTCTGGTTGATTGCAAAGCGCAATTTGAAAAATAAAAGTTCTACTTGAAGCGTCAGCAAATGTTTACATATTAACCATATATACGCAAACTTGGGCTTCTTGGAAAACAAAGGTTATGCAAAAAAAATAAATTCCCAAAATTTTGGACCCCTTGGTTCAAAGGTATGCTAAAATCTACTCTGGCAGCTCTTCAAATATGCTTCAAGAATTTTGAATTTTCTCCTTTGGGAGACAATTGTCAAAAATACTCGTACTTTCGAAATTTTGGGGGGACTAGTCCCATCTCCTATTCCTCCCCCACAGCTACGTGTCTGATTATCTTGTCATAGTATTTTCAATTGAGCAAAAGAAACTTGATAATTTGTCTCCAAAAATTACATTCCTGGATTTTATTAAGTCATCACAAACTAGTTGGGGAGGTCCGGACAAGTCAGGTGGAGCAGGTGGTGGTTTCGGATCAAATCTCAACGTAGCAGGTATGGATTTAGGTGGTCGAACCGGTGTGAAAACAGACAGAAGTGGACAAACAACATTCACTGATCAAAAAGTAGGCTTTGGTATGCAAAGACATTTAAACTCTATCACATCTATTTCGATGTTGACGAAACAATAGGTAATCCAAAACAGTAAGGTTGTCTTTAACTTCCTATGCTACTTGTTTTTTCAAATGACGTTATGCGATTTTAGTACCTAACTATCTCGATTTTCAGCAAAGAAAAAAGTTTTTCCAACATTTTATTTTCAAAACGTTCAACAGGTATTAAAAATGATTAAATGTCAAATACAGCATATACTCAGTTAACAGTGTTGTATGCACATATGGACGTGGGGGTTTGTACCCCCATAAGTTAAAACCCCTAGATTACTGTAGATCCCCAGAATTATATTTTTAGTAACAATTTTGGCAATTTTACCTATTCTTACCCTCAAAACTTTTTGCTGTCATGTATATGTATGCGTATCTTTTTTTGCTGCTTTACTCTTGAGTAATACTAAATTGTCTAAACTGTCTAAATTGTTTAAAATTGTCGTTTAAAATAACTAAATTGTCAAACATTGTCACAGGTTAATTTTCCATGATGCTTGATTCTTCAGATCTGTCAAGATTTTATTAAATTTCTAGAATAGAATAATACAATTATTTAAGACCTTTTGACTGATATTCCAATTGCAGAGTGTATCTACATTTGATACGAAGTTCGTTTTTGTGCAAATTTGAATCTGTTAGAACATAGGCAATTTATACCAAGAGAAAAATGAAATAGCCGCTGGACCTGGTGACGTAAACTTGAAATCAAGAAAATGCATTGCCGGAATATGCTTCGACTCGGAAGCTGGAAGGAACGGCTTAAATTGGGGATTAGGGTAGCGAGAATTCAAAGATTGTGATATTTGCTGATAAAGTACATTCGTTAGAATATGATACGTACATATGTATGTCAATAAATTTAAATATTCGAACGCTTACGTGAGCAGCATGAAAATTTTGGGGGTCAGGATGGGTAAAATTGCCGAAAATATTACTAAAAGCAGAATTATGGGGCCTACAGTAATCTGGGAGGAAATTTCAACTTTTGGGGGAGTAAAACCCCCAAGCCCCTCCACCCCCTCCCACGCCCATGTGTGTCGAATGTCAAAAACAAAACCCTAAATTCTGAATAAAAATGTATTTAACGACTTTGACGTATTGTAACATAGGGCATTCCCCATTGAGTTCTGTCCACGTGGCATCAAAAAATCACATAAAACAGGAAAATTTTGATGATTTAACTTTGTTGGTGTTCTGGGGTCCAGACCATAGATGCACAGCATGGCCGATCTGAGGAGGGTCAGCGGAAGTGGGGTTCAAAAATTGAATTTTTCTGGGCCAAAACAACTTCAAAAACTGGTAAAGGCGCTAAAATAAGTCTAATCTATGTTATTACACAATTTCTGGTCAATTTAAAGCACTTTTAAAGGAAATTTTAAAAAAAATTGATTTTGTTTGTCTTTTTCTGTTGAAAAAGTATCGGAATGATTTTAATTATCTTGAACACTGCATATACGGTCCCTGCTCTATCATTCTTGATAAAGAGTCTCGCGTATCAAAAAAAATTATAGCAGTATAAAACATAGTTAATAGTCAAAATCTTCTCCTTAGGGCAAATTAGGGACCAGTTTATAAGACTTGAATGCCTTATTCTGTATTAGGTGGTACTTTATTCAAATAACTGCAAATAACTGGTCTTATCAATCCACCGATAAAACAGAAGCCTTATTGCCATTTCCTTAAGCTTCTATAAAGACTTCTTCATATGTACGACATATCATAAGGCTGTTTTTTGGCGTAAATTTGCAACTATAGGCGTGTTAGTACAACAAGATTATATGACTGATTTTATCACTCCGTCTCACAATTATAAGAGGTTCTGAGAGGCGTGCTTAGCGAGTTATAATATTAGGATTATTTCAATTTTTGTTAATGCAATTAGTTAAAATATACATTGTTGTGCGTTCTTCGCATTTCTTTTGGAAGTAATAAGCTACAATAACATGTAATAATCATTGCTTCACTGAAATGCCTCCACTCCAGAAGAAAAATTATTTAATTTTTTACTACCATTTTGTAAGTTGAGCATATTATTCCCTGACTTGAAATTGTTGCTGCGCCTCACTTGTTAAGTTTCTGATATAAATCTACACGAACCTACAGCATGTTTTTTGAAAAGTAGGCTTGTAGTTCGGCAACTACGATTATTTTCAAAAATCAAAATTTCGTGGCAGTCGATATAGGTAAATGGAAAACTTAGCATTATTACTTATTATCGATATTTATTTATTTCATTTTATTATTTTAATTTATTGTTAATAAGTCAATAATCATCTGCTGTGCTGTATTGAAAATGAGTTTACCAAGCTGGCCGAGGGGCACACATGTAGAGGTGAAATATGTAGGTGGTGGTCACCAAATAATTCTCATCCACCTTTACTGTTTCCCAATGCACATTAGCAGGGTAAAAATCCTATCAGCACAGTAAAGATAGGCATTGAACGAAATATGCAGAACAAGTTGTAAAAAATAGTGATACTGGGCATTTTTTCAAATTGAGTCGTTTTGGTCTCTTGAAGCGTCTTTAGATTATGGTCTGCTGAGGTCAGGATTTTGCTGACCAAAATCACATTGCATCTCAATCTCGTAGAGCCCCAAATGAGCTACTCAAAGTAAATTCAACGTTTAATTTTCGGAACACACCACTTCTACATGTTTATCGACGCATATCTCCATTATAATTCGACAGAAATTGATGAAACGTGATCCGGAGGAATGGTAAAAAAATGGTCATTTTTATAGTGAGTAGGTACCTATTGTTCATGTTTCATAAAAATTGCATCAATGCTCAATGAGATGAGAAAAAGATAAAAGCGGTAGGTACGAGTTAAGCTAGGAATGAAAGGTTTTTAAAAAATCGTATCCCACAATAGCCTTGTTTTTCTTTTTCTCCAGAGAACTTGCACTATTTACGATACGTCTTATATTTTAACAGGTGTCTGCTGAGTTGCTCGTATAGCATTATTTAAATGAAAAGCTTATTCACTTTATTCGTTTATCAACTAATCTCGCTAGTGTTAGCGCAAAATTTTAATGATGACGTAATTAACACATTAGATAATGCTATGAAACTCCAGCAAAGTCGAACAGGCGCCCGATCATTTTCATCATCCTCAATGTCTGGTCCAATGCCACCTCATCGTACGTTTTCTGTTTTTTTCTAAATTTTGATTAGCATGATTTATTGGTTTTATAAATACATGTAGGTCACGTGAAGATACTCAGTCGACTCAGTCATTAATTTTGCTTACTGAAAGGCGTGTAAAATTCTAGGTCGCGCATGGAAGATTAACGAAAAACATAAGAGAAAGACCAAAAATGTTAAAGTGAAGGTAACACTACATTCTGATAATTGTACAAGCGAACATGTGAATTAGCTAGAAACGTTTCCCATCAGTCATTTACAAAAATTTATTTCCAGCGAGTAGAATAAGATATAGAATGTAAATTTAAAAAGAAGAACAAATTGAAATTTCATGAATTGAGAATTAATGTTTCACATACCTAAATTTATGTACGTTATAGGAAAAGTCGAATTAATCTTGCCCAACGCTCGCTTAATTTATATTTGCTTGTACGAATTAACAAATCTCATCTAGTAAATGATATATTTCTCTCATTTATAATAGCTATTGAAACACTTACATTTGTAGGTTTGAAATTGTTTGATCTAGGTATCCAAAAAGTGCTCGACTGATTACAAAGATGACCACATGTGGGCGTGGGGGTTTGAGGGTATAGACCCTCCCGAAAACCCCGGACCCCTCAGAAATCAATAGACCACTTTATAATTTTTGTCAATTTGACACCACCAGACCCCCTAAATTCGGCGGCTGCCCACGTATGATGCTGGCTGACCTGAGATCCGTGTATTCCTCTGACATTTAGCTTGTTTTTCGTCTTCAATTTCATCTAAAAAATGTGTTGGTACATGCCGAAATGAAAGCAGATCCTCTCGCTAAGGCTCTTTTCTAATATTTTCAATCGAGATTTACATTACCTAAATAAAATCTGTTATATACACATTGATATATAGAATTGCAGTATCATGCGCTTGGCATACAATTATTTTGGCGCTTATTTTTGCTTTCTTCAGAATTCGGTTCACAGAGTAGCTTTGTACCAGTGTCGCATGGCTTCGCTGACTCAGGAAGCCGAATAGGAGGAAGTGGAGGAAGTCAATTTGGTGCCGGTAGAGCTTTTCAGTCGAGCCGTGGTAAAGCTAAATAATCAATCTAATTATTATTTTTATCAATCAGTGTCTATTCAAATTTTGACCTATAAAGTGAAAAAACATTCTAATGAAAATACGTTTTGGTTCATTTTTTTCTGAATTTATGTAAAGAAAATTCTAGATCAATGAAGCATCATAACGGAAAGATTTTTATTAAGAATTCATATTTGCAGGTGGTTTTGGTGGTCTGACGAACGACGGATTTTCGGGCGGTGGCGGAAGTAATTTGAATGTTTTGGGCTTGCAAGCCGGATCCAATACGCAAGTTGCGTCCAGCCGATTTGGCGGCACATCGATTCAGAACACGAGAGGAGTACCGGGCGTCTTTTCACAGTCGAGGTCGACTAATATTGGCGGCAGTAACCTATTTGGTGCTCAGAAGCAGACATGTGTATTGGGAATCTGTGGTAGTAAAGGCTTCGGTTTAGGACGTTAACTTATATACCTGCATGAAAATTTAGATTATTAAAAAAATATTCAGCCGAGTTAGGCTTTCACTCATTTGTTACATAAAATAATTTCAATCGATTAATACAATAGGTATTCTTTGAAAAATAGAGGTGAATCTCTCGGCTAAAAAGAAAGGGCACTTCAACGAAGGGTTAAGCCTCTGCCGAAAAATCGATTAAGGTATCGAGTCCTGCCTGATATTTTTGAATAAATCAAGGTTGTAGGAGTCAAGTTCTATCTATTCTACTAAAGTTTTTTTTCACATAACCTTGGCATAAATCTTAAACATTTTTATCGATGATGAGCCGACAGGTTAAAGTAATTATATATCAGATCAATGCTGTAATCGTCATCTGCTGGCTTATTGTCGGTGACAGTCCTTAGGTTTATGCTAAAACTTGTGTGAAATAGACCATAAATTGATTATTTAATAACTTTGTTTATTCTGCTCATTCCAGGAAAATAAGCGTACCTATAAAAATACATTCGGTTAATCCTGTATTTCTTTGACAATCAATGCAGTCGCATTTATAAAGAATACTCAGATTTCACATTTTACTCGCAGTCTTATAAGAATTAAATATTCTGTGCGTAAGAAGTGATTCGTGAAAAGCCTACGCGATTGAGGATCAATTCATTGAATAATGTTCAGTTGTGCCTTATTAGCCAAAACCTGATTAGCGACTTTATTTATGCTTAGATTATGAATTTACTTGATTGCTTGCTAATTTTAGTAGGTACCTGGTGCATTTACTAATTAAATAATAGCTGCATATTTTGCTTGTTACGTATGTAAATATACCTATGCGACTAAAACCAGACGACGAATTAATAACACAGATTCTTTAATTATCACTATCCAATCTATTTCGTGCACAAATAATTCTGAATAAACATATTTTCGAAAGAGCGTCTGATTCTTTTTCTGCGCCGTTTATCGAGTTATCGTTAGCATTCATGGCAATAATTTTTCTGATATGACTTCTTTGATTTTTCATTTCTTGGTCTTCGTCAACGTCGAATTTGTTGGTGTCATCGGACTGTGAGATGATGGTAGTTTATTAGTGAATGCACATGTATGCACAATGCACACACACATACATATATGCATTGTACAAAATTAGAAGATTTTATGAAAAGCGAAAAGCATTTGCAAAAAAATGCTCTAGCAAATGGGGCAGCGAAGCGCCCCATTTGGCATTAAATAGTAAAATTTGGGATGGGATGAGAACACATATCTTTTGAAGGTACATAGTGAGAAAAAGGAACTTGGTAGACAGCTAATTTTAATGACATGAAAACCCATGAGGCATCGATTTTCGCATATATGTACGTGATGATTTGAGCGGAAAAGAGTTCAAATACTTATGGAACAATAATAAACACGCATTGTGACAAACGTCAATGCACTAAAATTTTCAACTATTGACTCAATTTGAAATGATTTTGTTATAGCGAAGCATGCATGGTTCCGCACAGTAAGTATGGTACCTACTCTTTTCTGAACTACGATAAGTAGCTACATATGTACACAGCTGGTCTGGAAGCGATCAACAAAAAGCCTTTTGAGTCGAAATCATCTCTAAAAAATAGTACACGTAAATGCTAGAATACGAGTATCTTGAAAACGGCGTTAATTCATTGGGTCATTTCAAAGTACTCTCGCTGAAAATAGTTAATCATTTTTTGTTTTGATTTTACCTTTTTCTCAGAAAATTTTCTAATTTTTTATTCTGGGGTTCTCTAGACCTTCAACTCCCTCGTGTGGTGGTTACTTATTTCACTGCCTCAGGCAGGTTAGAAAAGTCTCTTTGTAAACGGAAATGTCTGCAGGTAGTTCGCAGGAAGTACTACAATTTTGTAATTTTATCCAATAAAGATTCTTTGCTTTCAATTTAGAAAACGAAACGGCATAGTTTTTTCTTTACTTATTTTTATGCGTAAACACTTCAATTAAAAAAATACTTTATGTGTTGGAATTTCGATAATAGTTTGCTTTTTTACTGAACTAATGGGATTCCTGATCTAATCATAATTGAGTGTCCTAAAAATCAACTACAAGCCTTATAATGTTATTGAAATATTAGGATTTGTTTCCGTATTTTAAAAATCATCTACGATGCAGAACTCAATAAGAATGAATACAGATTTTTATACATGTCTGACCTTCGCATCTGACTTCAAATTCGAAATGTCCTTGTCTACGGGATAAAATTCTCTTTTGCGGCGACCTGTGCCCGCATTGTTACTTGATCCATTTTTTTGCTGGCCTACAGTTATTAAAAAAGCGTCTCTTATCGCGCATAAGTTGGAATGAATATAAATTTTATTAAAGCATTCATTCTTTGACTTGAAATTATTTACCTATTTATTTTTTCCAATCAGATGAGGGTACTAACTGAGATGCATGCAGATCTAGAAGGCCAGTTGGCAACTGTTCTTATTTCGGAAAAATCTTCTTTCTATTGAAAATTGACCATCGACTCTAGTGGTAAAAGATTACGATTTCAAGGTTAAATGGTTTAAAATACAGCAGCGAATTCGGCTTCCATGACCGTGAAACACGACTGAAGTGTTAAGATTGATTACTTTAAAAAAACGCTTTTTTCCTTTAGTATAAATTCTTGATGCATTGATCTGATCAGCAAGTTAAGTCACATGAATAGGCGGATTAAATTATGTCGCTCTAACGGGTCAGAAGAAAATTTCTAAAAATATGAAAGAAAAATTATTCTGCAGTCGGTAAATCCACAAAATTTTGACACTTCCATAATTTCATTTTTGCTTGATTTTTGGTTGACCTGCAGCAAATATATAACGCCGAAAAACAATATTTTTGTCATGCTACCATTTCTTCGCTGTTTTACACCTAGGAGTTTGCAAACGTGCGATTTGAACGTCAGCACTAATAGGCTTGTGAGTTTAGGAGATAATTTGGACCCCAAAATCGAAAAAGTAGCGCAGACCTCCTAAAATTAAAGATTTAGAATTTTCCGTTCTTCAAGATTTCCGACGTCAACAGATAGAGCTCAACGAGGAAAGTCGGATAATTGTATTATTGCCTTACCACCATTTTTTAAGTGTTTTTGGACCTTTGAAAAGTGTTGACCCCTCCAACCAAACGCATTAGAATTATTCCTAAAATAATGAAATGGTCACGTAGGCTAGAACTACGCGCTCATGCCTTACCTATAGTCGTAACATGGTTGTGTCAAAAAATAGTAGGTACTTAGAGTTCATTTGGCATAATTAATAGTTAGCGCAAGTACATAGGTATATACATTGACTTAATAAAAGATGATAGGGAAAGTTTTCAGCGCTTCTGAATATGTCATTGCGCTATCAAAAGGCTTCACTGTTGTTTTGTTTCGGATACTTGAAACCCCTTCTTTTTTTCAAATAAGTCGATGCTACTCATGCGGAATCAGTTGACTGCAATTCTTATCAATCGAAGGGAGAAACTTCAATAAAAGTTACAACTTTGCTACAATCGGGTGAAATCGTTTTATTTTCAGTGAATTTTGGGGTTAAAACGATTATAGAATATAAATAAGGAATAAAAAATAACATGCCTGAGCATTTGTTCATGAACATGGCAAGGCGACTAAACGGATTTGAAGCATTTGCTGGACCATTCATCGGTTGATCGCATGAAAACTGGGAATTTGGACCGGTTTGACTCGATCCAGAAGTCCCAGGAGCTCCAGAAGCTGAACCTTGACTGGCGGATTGCGCTCCTCCTGTATTAGAGCCTGGCTGTCCTGCTAGAGAGGAGCCGGTGCTACCGGCTGACGCTCCAGGTGCAGAGGTGTTATCCGGTATTGACAAGGGTAACACAGGACAACACGGTAGAGACGGAGGCTGCAACTGTCTTTTTTGCCGTAATAACCAATCTAATGTTTCGAGTCTTTGCTTTCCTTGATAATTAGAAAAAAATTTCGATTTCTATAGAAATGAATCCAAATGTACGCTGTATGTCGAATCGTCATAACTTTAAGCAGGTCGTGGAAATAATATGACCTAATGCCTTATTCAACATGGGAACAAAGAATAAGACACTGTATAAAGAAATAGTTGCATTTGCCTAACAAAGTTGGGTGTTGGGTAAAAAAGGCAAATAACCCAACAAAGTTGAGTTAAATATGAAAACGCACTCATTTTGTTCCATTAGCCCAACAAAGTTATGCAGGCAAAATTGAAAGTAGTGTAGGATTTACCTAACAAAAGCTGGCCTATGCATCGCATACGTGGAAAAGCCTACACTCTGCTCGCATTTAAACCCGTTCGAAAATGTTGTGAGACAAATTTATGCCACGATGAGACAACTTATGCTGTCCCATGCAGAAGTGCGGAAAGTTTTTGAGCCTTATTAGGTCGTGGAGTAAAAAGCCGCTACGCTTATAAAGTATAGAAGTCATTTGGATCTCAGATAGAATTTACTTAATTTTGTAATGTAGGATTCGCCTTTCGCACAGCAATAATTGTTTTAGGATTAACCCAATCTTTGTTAAATGGAACAAATAGCCCAACATTGTTGGCAAAAGTTGGATAGGATTGGCCCGACTTTGTTTGGTTTAATTAATTCAACAAAGTTTGGGCGTTTATTTACATCCAACTTTGTTGGGTAAATTTAACAATTTTTTACAGTAGGAGAACGAGAACTTTTTTACGACAGATTATTTCCTCTCTATGCTTTAGCAGACAATCATTGTGATGATTCCTCTTATTTTTTATTAGATATTATGATAGAAGTCAGTGCTTTCACTATCAAAACTACACTAGAACCATAGGTGTACAAGGTCAGGGTCTGCAGGGGGGTGAAATCCCAAAAAACCCAAAACAGTAAATTTGACGTTCACGATTTTTTTTGCTGTCTCAACGATCAAAATGGTGAAAATAGCCTATAAGATGTTTTTCGTGGTAATATCGCATTAAGCATTTTAAAAGCATTTTGACTTCATTATATCACTTTCAACACTAAAGAAATGCAAAAACTTAACAATTACGGGCGCTTTCTGAGTAAAAAGTACTCAAAAGTACTAAACTGGCGCGAAGCGCCAGAAAAATTTTGCCGTTTTTACTGCTTTTGACCTCATAAAGGATGCAAAAAAACGTTCCATTAGCTCAAAATCACCGGACAGTACCTGTCCGGCTGACCCTTCAGGAGTGTAATACCCCTCACTCCCTATGTGCATGTATGACTAGAATATAAACCAATTCATGATCGATTTCAATGTTTTATCAATTTCTATGTTTACGAATAAATTCAGCAAACTAATTTCTATTACAATATCCATATTAAGTTACCTTTTTATTTTATGCCAAAAAGCAAAAATGACGAAAATTACTCGAGGCAGAGGAGATTCCAGCTGCCACGTAGAATGGAAAAATGGCTAACAGCAAAATGATCCAATGCATTTTTGCCGAAAAATAATGTATAAAAATGAAGAGGTTGTACAGCAAAATAAAATGCGTAATAAAAAGGAGTAGTACGATAGTATAATCTCGTTCGTTCTTAGCAGATAAAAGGATTTGGCTTTGAAGGACTCAAAACAAGGAGCCAAACTTATTTTTGAAAACAACTCATTTAACTAGTTTTTTACCGGTTTATTGACTGTTATGTAATGTTATAAAAAACTTTCAAAAACAAAAAGTGCATGCTGTATCATCTGCTAATTTACATACATACCTAAGATGTATGGTAGGCACCTGTCTTTGCCGTCTAATAAAATAGTATGCATCTTGTTGAAGGTCATATTTTACCGTCGAATTCGATAATGCTTCATCATAGTCGCTACTTTTTCGAAAGCTGTCATAGATTTATATGATGTGAGCATAGGTGGGCAGCACCTAAATTCTGAGGGTTGCAAGATTTTTAAAGGTCAAAAAATGGTCCTATACTTGGTGGTATGGTGAAAAAACATCGCTGACATCAAAAAATTGCAAAAAAAACAAAAAATTTCCAAAAATCGAATTCTGGGGGTTATTTTGGTTTCTGGGTGGGGATATTCGGCCTTCTGGGAGTGCGCACCCCTAACCCCTCCCCCACGTCCACGTGTGGATTTGAGTCGTTTAAAATTAAACATCATTATAATAAAAGTGATGATAAGTTATGATAGGTTTATCCACTTGGTTCATATAATAGTATTAAATGTCATACTATTGCTACAACTCAGGAACTTTGAATTCAAAGGGTACGAGCAACATTTAAAAATACAGGAGCGTTTCTAGTTGTTTCACACGTTGATTGAGCTCGTGGAGTTTATATTCTACGTATATTTACCTGCTTTTAATTTTGCCCACTTTTAGCTCGAAGCAGAACACTCGAAAATTCACTCTGAATCTGAATAGTAAACGCAGCTGTAAAAAGAATGGGGATCAGAAAGAGAAGTTTATGGAACTGTTCTTCGGAAACTTCCCATTGGGTTTCTATTTTCTAACAAAGATACGTAGCATGGTCGATCTGTGGAGGGAGGGGGTCAGCCGGTCTAATGGATCAAGAGTATAAAGGGTTTTTGGACCAAAACGATCTCGAAAACAAGTAAACGAGCATTATAAATGGCATAAAATAAAAAATAAATAAATGGCAATAAAACTACATTATTTCACGGTTTAATGTCAATCTGAAGCACTTTTGAAGAAACTATTCCACTTTCATCTCCCTTTGACCTTTGTTTTGCCTCATTTTTCTCATGAAAGTTCCAATTTTTCGATTCTAGCGGTCTAGTCTAGACCATACGTATGTAGACGTGGGGAGGGGAGTTTGGAGTCCAGACCCCGGCAATTCGGTAGACCCCCAAAATTAAAATTGTTTGCGTGTTTTTTTTAAACCTTCCCGTTTTACAGTACCTAGATCTCCAGCGTTCGGCTGTTGCCCATGGTTATTGCTGAAATTTAAGATTCCTGGCGATCCGAAAGTATTCAAAGCAATAGAAAGTCTAAAAAAATTCATTGATGGACAAGAACCTTGTTTCCACGTTTGTGAAAACGTGGAAACAAGGTTCTTGTCTAATATTGCAATGGAAATTTATGAAAAACTGGCAATGAAAATTTATGAAAAACGTTTATTTTCCCGGCCAATAAGACTAGTGTTGATGCTTACCGTGCGTCGACATAGTAATCAATAGCAGTAACCAGACATGCACGTGGGTCTAGACCACCAGAAAAGAAAAACGTAAAATACGGGAAAATGAAGGCAAATGAAGGTAGAAAATAGATGAAAATCTAAATTAACCACAAAGTGTAAAATGTATAGCGCTTATGTCAATTTTTGAGGTCTTTTTAGCCCATAAATCTCAGTTTTTGACCCCCCCAACCAGATCGGCTTACCCCTCAACTCTGATCGTTTGTGTTGTGCAACGCATCTCTTTTATTACCTTTAAAAGAAAAAATATGCAAAAAAGGATGATACAAACTGCAAACAGTGCAATAGCCGGACCAGCAAAAGCGCTACCGTCGTCGAATAACTCACGGCGAAAGCCTAAGAGCAAGCTAATCCGCTTAGGTACATGATTCGGGAATCAGGCCAATGATACAGGAATAAGTTTTAGCTATAGTCTGTTTCACATAAGTTTGGGCATAAATTTTGATGATTTTTTTCGAAAGTAAGCCGACGGATTACGATAATTAAATATCAAATCAATGCTATAATTGCAATCTGTCGGCTTATTGTTGGACATAGTTTTTAAAATTTATGTCCAAACTTGTGTTAAACAGACTTTTTATAAATAATGACGACGAGGACGCTTTTTGGTTTCATAACGGAAGACAAGACATGACGACCAAATATGGATGGATTGTATGGGGGTTTGAGCCGTCCTGAATCCGGCGGACCCTTCAAAAATCGATAGACGCCTGAAATCGGATTTTTGATGCTGTTTTTGACAATTTCGCCCCATCGGACTCACAGAATTTGTTGCTGCCGGTGCCATGTATGACGACGACGATCCGTTCGCGTACAATTATACATTCTACAGATTATTTCTTACATTGAACTTGAGGTCCGGAGAAAAGATTTTCAGGGAAAATTAAGGCGAAAAATAGGTTAAAAACAGACAAAAATTACACATTGCAATTACGACTGAAATAAATCAGTAAAAAAAATCGTTGTACCTGCACAATAAAATTGTGTCCAAGCTACAAATCTGTTCCATGGACACAAAAATATTGTGTAGGTACTTAACGATTCGGATGTCTGTTTATCCAACACAACTTTTTTGTGTTCTGCCTACAAGCTATGGCGCATATTGATTAGGCTCAGGTTGATGTGCACATGACCGCTCATAGCAGAAAACATGATTCATCGTAACCAGTACTAAGATGAAAGTGTAGGTAACCTACTTCATACTCGCAGTTGTGATGGAACGAATGGTGGTGAATGCAGCAGTTTGGAGCACATTCGTCAGTTTGTGTGCTGTGTGTTTTTATACCTAATGATTTTTCAATTTTTGATTAAATATTTATTTTTCCGAGATAGATAATACTGACATTAATATATTTATTTATTATATACCTGTATTTACTCTTATTCAATATGATTGTGGCTGAATTCAGCTTAAATTGATCGGATCTTGTTATGTAAATGGTTTTATTGACTCTTTCTGTTTTACTATTCGAGTGATTTTGCGTGCATTTCTTTACTTGCTATTAAGGCAAGCTTATTTTAATGACCTTGTCTTCAATAGCGAATGTTATTGCTCGTGATCCTTCTTCGCTAGCAGTTGTCAGGCTTTGATAACATTTTTCCAATGCTGCATGCTGAATAGATTAACTTCTTAACTTCTTTATCTTGAACCGACCGGAAGACATATTTATATGTCAAAAGTGACTCTTAAAAATGGTAGATATCTTCAATATAATCTACGCACTAATTGTTTTTCATTCCCAATTGATGTTTAGTGAAATTCTTATAGGACAAGCAATTTTTCAGGCAAAATTTCATAAATTTGGGGGTTTTTGAAAAATGACGTATAAAATTATTATGATTAAAATAGACATTGGAAAGTTAAGAAAAATCACAATTTTGTACGTGGATATTGAGTTTTTGCGACTATTTTCGAAACATGAGAAAAACTTAGACTGCTGTTCTCTTTAATAAAATCTTGAAACATGTTTGACTCTATTTTTTTCTTACAATTTGCTTCTCTCGTTTCTAATGATATCACATTGCTTAAATTTGGTGTTTTAATGTAAGTTCTTGTGCATTTTCTCTTGATCATTATTGTTTTGTGTGAATACCCAGTTAATCTTTGCTCAATATTAATGTTTGTTATTTCAAATGTGACCTTATATATCCGATGTCAAAATTCATTGGTCAGTTCTTTAAGCCAAGGAGAAACGAATTTGGTTCAGAAAACTGACTAGTGCATTTTTTCATTTCTCTTGTTTGCGTTGTACCTATCATCAAATGTGTGTTATTTAGCGTCTAAATAAAGCTTTCAGATTGGGGCCCAAAAATCGATATTCTGGAGGATTGAAAGTTGTGTTGGATCTACAGAACAAATTACGTTGGCTCGACACAATAATATTTTGTTGTATAGATTGCTTTCTTATGTAGCACCTACAGAATATTGTTGTGTAACCAAGACACATAAAAGTTGTGGCAGCCAATTACTCACAACTTTTTTGTGTACTTACAACATTTTTTTTAACAGTGTAGAATGACAATAAAGACAGTTATTAGCGTCCCTTTATATTGACGTTTGAGGGAGTAGTCATTCAGGAATATGATAATTGAAGAAAGCGTGTAGCAGAGCTTTGGGACCCGGGATGAAAGAGAATATTCATGGGAAAATGCAGACAAAAAACGTTAAAAAATGGACAGAAATTACAACTGTTTTGCAAATGTGTTTGAAATCCAACCAGTAGAATGTCAATTGAGACAGTGTTTGAGTCACTTTAGCTCTTATATTTATTTTTAAAAAATTTCTGATTCAATCTTGCCCCAATCGACCTGACCCCCGGTCTGGTCATGCACACCTGTAGTTACTACTTTGATGGTGTGTATAACTTTTGAAAATCATTACTGGGTACCTAAATTTATACCTACCTACTTAGTGTAACTACAACGGTTACACGCCATGAACTTTATACGAATACTTCGCCATTAGTTCGCCAAGGCCAGCAGACGACATCGTTTTACTGTACCGGATTTACATAACTATTCGAGTATCCTTCCTTACCGAAAAATTTAATATCATTAATCGAAAGTATATCTAAAATATAATAATTAAAATTTAGCTCGAGGTTATGCTTCAATCCTCATCCTACCCTTACTTTTCAACTTAAAATTCTATTAGGTACTTGTCCGGTAAATCAGAGTTACGTATATGTGTAACTGTGAGAGTTACACGCGGCGAACTAGTTTTAGCAGTTCGCGTAATTCAACATAGCCAAATACGAGTAGCTATTGCACGATGGTGTACTTGTGGCTTTGCCTTCAGTTTCTCATCTATTCCCTAATTTTCATTATAAAAAACAATAAGATACTTGTCTGGTGAATCAGAATTAAGTGTATGGTAATAGTAATTGTTTTATTCGTTACCGCATTGTCGTATTCTAGAAGATTCGACGTGAATTAAAAGTAATCTCGTTTAACGTTAGTTTGTCGAAAACTTATCGTTTACTGTAGCGATCCTCTGATGGGATATTAGTCTAGTGGTTTTGAACGATTATTCTCGTTGTGCGTTTTATTAGTTGTTAATTTTGTTTCTTCTTTTCCCGGCTATAGGCCGTGTGTACATAGCGAATAAAATATAAAAACCCACCCAGGGGTCTCTATATATCGAGGGTGAGGTCGGTGCTCTTGTCGTCGAGGATTTCTTAATATTTCGTGGAGGAATTGGTAAATTTCGTGTGATTATTTATTTCGTTCAAAATTCAATATTCTTTTCTCAATCTCAAAATTGGTCAAAAATATTATTTAATATTTTATGATGACTGATCAGCTTAGAGCTCGTTGGTGTTGTTTCCAAATTTCATTGTGCTTCGTACATTAGGAACCAAAAACATTTCTGATTGATTCGAACCCCGAAAATAAGCTAAATTATCAACTTGAGCGGGATTGAGATAGGTCAACTGACCTTGCGGCAATACCGGGATTAGGTAGGTACTCTAGTATCTAGGGCGTAGCTGCACAGACTCCCTGACGAAAGTGCGGCCAGCAATATTGGGGCTGAGGGAGTCGCGCCGTAGGTCTACAAGGGTCCAGAATATCAAAGTTTCTTTAATCACGCGATCGGGGCCAGTGCTAAGAGCAGATTTAAGTACATACAGTAGTGTGCAAAAGTTTAGGTACACTTTGTTGTGAATTAAATGTTTTGGCTTATTATCACTCTTTCTACCTAAAACAGTGATTATAACAAATGAAAACAAAAACTCAACATAAATAAAAACAGGAAATCAACAAATAACATTTTCATATCAATATCAAAATTTTGTTGCATATCCTCTGGCCTTAATGACAGCTTTCATGCGTTCTGGCATGCTCTCAATTAATCGACTGCATTTTTCCTTTGTAATTTGCTGCCAAACATCCTTTATCTTATCAGCCATTTCAACTCGTGAGTGTGCGTGAAAGTTAATTTTCCTAAGTTCTTGTTTCATTTGATCAAAAATGTTTTTTAATAGGGTTTAGATCAGGAGATTGAGGCGGCCACTTCAATAATGGGACACCCTTATCCCAAAAATAGGTCATCGTGATTTTGGCGACGTGTTTAGGGTCATTATCTTGTTGAAAATAGAACGACTCTCGTGGAAATTCAAGAGCAGTGTTAATTGACGATACCAGATGTTCATCAATTAATTGGATATAGTCATTGGCACAAAAAGAAGGCTTAGAAGGGATAAAAACCAGATCGCCAGTTCCATTTGCACCAAATGACGCCCAGATGAGAATACTACAACCACCTCCGTTTTTCACACTTCCTTTCATACAGTCAACATTAAATCGTTCACCAGAATATCGACGGACAAAAATTCGGGATTTTCTTGAGAAATAGTCAAATTTGGATTCATCAGAGAACAAAACTTTATTCCAATCATCGACAGTCCAGTGGCGATGTTCTACTGCAAAATCCAGACGTTTTTTCCTATTAATTATATTAATGAAGGGTTTTTTCGCAGCTATTCGACCATAAAGTCCCACTTCGCAAAGTTTTCGGCTAACTGTAGTACGATGGACGCTAACACCGCCTAATGCTAGTTCATTTTTTAAGTCCAGAGCAGTCCTTCTTCTATCACTTAGTGACAATCGTTTCAAAATATGCAATTGACGCCGAGTAATTTTTGGAGGTCGCCCAGAACGTGAAGAATCATCGTAAGACCCCGAAAGTCTGTACTTTTTTAGGGCATTCTGCACTGCATTTGGAACAATGCCCAGTCGTTCCGCGATGACTCGCACAGACAAGTTACTGTCTTCGGACATGGATACTATCCTAGCACGCATTGTAGGCGAAATAGCTTTTTTCGACCCATAATAACTCGGCAACTGATTAACCACGTTGAATAAGTCTTACATGATTGAAATCAGCAGATAAAGCTGTCTTAGACGCTACTTTAAACTCGATGTAAACTGTTTTGGTCGTGTAAATATAGACATTTAAAGTTGCGCATAATTTGGTTTCCGTTTTTAATGTGTACCTAAACTTTTGCACACTACCGAAGGTGAATACACTCCGTTCATTGTCGTTTCAGGAGACTTGGACGGGCTCTGTATTTACATATGCTAACATCAGTAATTTACTCATGTAAAAGTTCTCGAACATTCGATTTCGTTGCTTTATTGTAATCATCCTGGTAAAACGCGTGTGTTGTATTATTCACGTTCCTGTTCCATATTAATATTTGCATAACTACTAATATCGTTCATTTTATTTTATGTGCGCGTCGACTGACGCCGAGTGATACATGTAAATTTGTTATTAATGTTGAATGAATTGGTGTTCAATAAAGTTCGTATTAGTCAGTCGGTGGAGAAGTCAGAGTTCGGACGATTTGGCGTTTGGTTTTTCGTTCGCCGCGTCTTTACGCATTATTGATGTGTACCGGCTTGCAGCCGTGCGTTGTACATTTTGTGTAATAAAATTGGAAAAGCCACCCAGTGATAAATTACATCGAGGGTTGGTCGGGCGACGTCGACGATTATTTTAGACTGGATTTTACGTCGATTGTGAAAAAGGGTAAATACTTTTTGGTCTTATCTTTATTTGATTTACCAAAATTCTCTTATCTTCCTCAACCCAAACATAGCTAAAAGATTATCTAATATTTTATGATGATTGACCAGTTGAGAGCTCGCTGTCGTTGTATTCGAAATTCAGAGTGCTACACAATTTAGGAACCAAAAACATTTCTGAAAGCGATTGAGTCCGAGTGGGTTGAGATAGGTCAACTGAACTTGCGAGTATTCCGGGATTTAGGTAGGTACGAGTATTGGGATTTAGGGCGTATCTGCTGAGACTCCCGACAAGAAGCGGTCAGCAATATTAGGACCGAGGGAGTTGAAGCCGTAGGTCTACAAGGGCCAACGGGTTCAAAGTTGCACTACGCTGTTACGGAACCTGGCCAGCGCTGAGAGCAGTTTAGGTACCTAAGCAAGTCCCGAAGGCAAATACATGTCGGTCTCTGAGTTGCTTTAGCAATAGTCAAGTACCACAGAGTCGACCACTGTATTTACAATAGAAAGAAAAACAAATTTATCAATGTTTTTGAAGACAAGATATTTAACCTTATACCTTCTGCCAAAGATTGACTGTACGATAAAAGGGTAAAAACATAGGTAGGTGGTAGACATATGTATCTAAATGTCTATGATTTATATACCTACCTGTTTCTATCATTTGTAGGATGAAGGGATCTATCGCAATATTTTACTCTGAATTTTCTATATTGTGAGTTCTTTGTCCTTTTTTTCTTGCCGGAGAAATTCCTAATCTAACGAAGAATGATGTTAGCTGTCACTTTTGATTCATTGAGTTCCTTGAATATTTTGCCACCCATGAATGATAAAACTAAAGAATTTTGCCTGTTATTCTAAGCCTTATAAGAAATGCATTTGATCCTCGAGATAGCAATCAGAAGATTTGCTAAAAATGTCAAGGCGTAAAAATCATGAAATCACATCTGTTATCAATTACGTGCTACGGAAAACGGGCATATGATGATTTATGATAAATTTATGCAATTTCCATCTTCAGTCTCGTAAATAGATGTGCTTGTGGAAGTACTGTCTACCCAATGAATGCCGAAATAGCAGTGCGAAATACATTTTGTTTCGTGTTTTCATTATTTTATATCAAATCCAACCAGTTTTAGAAGCGTACTACCAGTTTTGGACCTGGACAAATATTTTTAAGCTGAACATTGAACGACCATAATAAGTCAGGACAGCCAACCTTTTTCATTAGGAAGTTGGAGGGGCGAAAGACTAACCATTGCCCAGATACGATCGCAGCAGTGGATTTCGTGAATAGTTTCTAGAAGTCTGAGCATGGAATGAAATTGAATAAAAATGACTATTCGGCGTGCAGCACAGGAAAAATTGATATTTCGATTAGAATCTCGCTAAAACGTTCAAAACAGAACATCTTTCTAATAATTGAAAATTCTGGAGCCTGTAGCCTTTTGTAGAAGGCTAATAGTCATTATGGTGAAACCCTCTTTACCCAACAGAATGTTCGATTAACGATTTTAGAAGCATTTGCATACTATCAGAGGAATGATTTCAAAATATAATTAAGCTAACTTAAGGAAATTTTTTCCATTCATCTGGAAATCGGAATATTATTATTTATTTATATGGACGAATGCATAAGTTGCACTTGAACTTTTTATAACTCAACTGACACTTTTTAGTGTTGTTTTATGAAAACTTTAAAGACCTACAGCTAGAGACGTATTAATAATAAAAACGAAAAACTGTTTTGTTAATTCATTTAGACAACCTAGCGTCTTTTCGTTAAACTCCGACCAAGAATAATCTCAGTGTGCAACAATATCAAATTCAACAGCGACGAGTAAAGCGCGTGGAACGAATCGTCAAAGCTTGTTGACACAGGATATAACAGCATTATTTAAAGCAGAAAAATACACACAAACGACAATGTACTCGGATACAAAATTTACATTTTGATTGAACAATACACGAACTGGCCACAATATACATACAAAATTCGAATTTGAAGCAATAATCGGACAAAAGAAGATCGAGAGACACGGCTTCTTTTACGCCTTCTTTTAGCGTTATATGAGTTAGTCTGATTTTGGTGAAATATTGTGATTTTAGGTGACAGTAATTAAGAGAAATTCCTCTTAATCGCCTCGCTTACAAAAATTCTTATGTATGTAACCGCAAGCAAAACATGCTAAACATGACCGATCCAGGGAAGTCAGCCTGCTTGAGGGGGACAACCAAAGAGCTTTATGTCTAAAATTACCCTGAAGATTGATACAAATTTTCGAATAACTAAAAAATTATTTCATGATTTCGAACAGTCTTGCAAAAAGTCCATTTTTTCCATCTGGCTTCGCCCTCGATTTCGCCTCATTTTTTAAGAAAATTTTCATGTCTTTAATAATGTGCTATTCCTTGTCCTTCATTTCCATCGGAACATGTTTCTTTGCTAAAACCCTGCTTTTAATTAGCATGATTTTAGTGAATCGATCAATAAACTTAGAGGTAACTTGCCGAATGAAATACTTGAATGAAAAACTTACGTCCCACAACGTTTTGAGATTAAAATTTTCAGTTTTAACTTTAGACAGCCATTGAGTCACATAAAAGCAAAGTCGGATTCGTAATCCTGATTTTTCGGAGAACATTTTCTGATAAAAAACTTAGCTCTTACAACGTACAACCTCACAGACATGTACTTAATTTGAAGCGTAAAGTTTACACAACTAGAGGGTGTAAAGAGAACTGCAGTCAAGTTCGTATTCCTGTTGGTACGGAGAAATCCTTATTTTTCGGAGAACATTTTAAAAATTCACCTTCGGCAATGCTCTGTAGCTAAAGTCAATTTTCAGTGTAAACTTTACACACCTGCTGAGTGTAAAGAATGTTTTAAAATCTGATTCGTAATCCTGATGTTCCATATAACATTTTACATTTGATCCTCCACAACACTCTGGGAGAAAAATAAGCCTTTAGTTTAAACTACTTTACACCTCCATTGACTGCAAACTAATTCTGTCAGTAGAATATGTGACCCTTGAGTGCAAAGCGTTCTTAAAGTTGAGATCATGAACCTACTCATAACGGAAGAAGATCGTGAACAAAACCGAAGCAAAAACGTGTTTTCACCCCAGACCTAAAACTTTACACTCTCAGAACTAATTCAATATTCAGTGTAAAGAAGTGCATCTTACTTCAATGTGTAACCCTTGAGACGTCCTTAATTTTTTTACATAAGTGCGGAAGTAACTATTCATACACGGGAACTTAGCAGACAGAATGATTGCAATAACGTTTTTTCAGCACAAAGCTGGTACTTTACAACTCCAGGAATAACTCAGTATTACGTGTAGAGTATTCTGACCAAATGCGGTTTGTAACCGCCGATACGTACTTCATTTTTGAATAGTCCGCACAACGCGATGTATAACCGGAGAAGTTGGCTGACAAAAAAACAGCAAAAACCGTGCTTTTTACACCATAACACCTAACTAAGTATTAAGTTTAAAGAAACGCGTCCAAGTGTGATGTGTAACCCTTGAGGTGTACTTTATTTTCAGTATACTTTACGCGTCTTGATTTAAAACCGTAGGAGTTGGCAAACTAAAAAAAGGTAAAAAAAACGTGTTTTTTCACGCACCGACAGAGTGTAAAGTTTAAAAAGCTGAAGCTAACTCCCCATTGAGTGTACATAAATTCAGTTTAGGACAGTTTGTAGCATTTTAGTTGCAGTACGTTTGTGTGTGGAAAACTTTAGTTCCACATCATATTTGAGACATTGACCAAACAAAAAGGGAAAAAGGCGTTTTTTTCACCCCATGTTACACCCCTGATTTCGAACTTTACACTTCCAGAAGTGACTCAATATTGAGTTTTTTAACGCAATTTGCTACGACGTGTAGCCCCTAGAACGTACTTTATTTTTGTTATATTCAACTTGTCCCGACTTAGAAGCGGGGAAGTTGGCGGAGAAATCTGAGACAAAAGCTGTTTTTTAAACTACTTTTACATTGTAAAGTTTAAAACTCTAGATCTAACTAAGTAAGCATTGAGTGTAAAAAATTTGCAGGTAAGCAGAAAGCAGCTATCGGGTCCTAGTAAATTTCTATTGAAAAAATTTTTTTCGGAAACGACAAAAAATATGTTTTCGAGAATTTCATTCTCTACTATTCTATAACATTAAATTGTATGAGGCGTTTACACTGAATGAGTTACCTAGAAATTGTTCTCGACAACCGTCAAGTTTTTATATGTGATAACGTTACGCCAAAACTTTACAGGCTCATTACACACTCGGTATGGAGCGTAAACCAAAAATAGAACACATCCGGATTTTTGATTATCTATCTCTTTAGAAAAACCGCACCTCCCAAAAATGTTCCAGTGTTGCTGTAGGGGGCAGTCACTTTTTAGGGGTACCCAGGTATATTATAGGATACGCGTTAACGCGCTACCTATGACATTTCTTTATATAACACCTTTTGAAGGACGAGTGTGGAATAAGTTTCACAGAGCATCATAAAAATAATATTTTTGATTGATATGGAAAGTTAATCGAATAGAAATGCCGTTTGTAAGTCGGAAATTATTCGCCGCAATTAATGTCACAATAAAGTCGCACGGTCAGGTTAGACAAAATTGTTCTATTTGCCAAAACCGTTGAACAGATTGAACTTGGATCTAGAACTTGAACTTTCGGATAGCGAAGCATTAGTTTCTTCAAGTTGGAGGCGCTTACAAATGCTTTGATACGTTTTTGAAGCAATCTTCTCCTCGTCGATTCCATGCAGCTCGAAATCGGAATACAACTTCTGTTAAAAAGAAGATGACTCTGAATTCAAACTAAGAGCTGTTTAAAAGAAAAAGCTTCAAGTTTATTTTTTAAAGCTAAAGACAGCATCGCGACCACACCTGGGCTGGGGCGGCTTGGGGGTATACACACCCCGAGAAACCAAAATAACCCCCCCAGAAATCAAAATACCCCCCAGAATTCAATCTTTATATTTTTTTCGTTTTTTTCGCAAATTTATGATGCCAATAGATAGTGCTCAATGAGAAACGTCGAAAAATAGTGTTTTTCGCCATACCACCACTTTTGAGGCCATTTTTTGACCTTTGAAAAAATCTTACACCCCCCAGAATTTTCTGGCTGCCCACGTATGATCGCGACCAAAGTTTCGGCTTATCTTTTACCCATTTATTAATATCTTAGATTTGGCTTAATATTTAAAGTCATAAGACCAGGTTTAAGCCAGGCTTTATCCGGTCCCAGCATAATAGTAGTCATCAATACGGAAAAAAAGAAAAGGAAGAATGACAAAACTGACAATTTTTTTCTTTAAAAAGAAATAGAATAAATAACTAAATTATGAAAAGACAGAAAATAAAAATTAAAAAATAAATAACTAAATAACAATGTCTTATATGCAATAGGAAAAAAGGTAACCGAAAAGCATGCTATTAGTGCAAAGAAAACAAAAAGACGCGAGAAATACCACAAATTAAATCATAAGAAGTGACAGGTTATATGAGGCTCAGAGTCTAAATGAAAAACCACGAAGTGAGCGAGGAATAAAATATAGAGAAAAATAAAGTAAAAACACAGTTATCTAATCCTCTGACTGTTACTGCAACCTAGTCTAAGCGGCTAGGTTGCCTCTCATCCAAAAATCTGACGCCAATCTTAAAACACACGGTGGCAAACTTGAATGCTGATTAAGATTATCATGTGTAAGGAGTTTGGCCTGGCCTAAACGAGACAAAACTGGACTCAGCTTATTTGTTACTACAATCTTAAGGTAGGATGATTGCACAACACGCTAAATTATTTCATTATTTAAATTATTTATCAAATAATTACTAAATATCAACGACAGCACAAATTATTAAAAAATTGTTCTCCTGATTGCTAATTATGTTTTGCGCATAACAGGTTATGCTTCATGCATGCACGTATCACCGCGATATCCCATTCTAATTTTCGCGAGGATAAATTGCTGTAAAAGCGAAAAACGACCTCGAGACTGGGATCGAATCAAATATCTCACAAAGTAGACCGAGCTTTTTACCCAAGCTATAAAGCTGGGAATCTACTTCACGGTTTGAGACGCAATTCAATCGTCTGCAAAAGTCAATGATGATATACTGAAAGCTCGACGTTTTAAGGAAGCGCACTCGAGAGTCGAGACCATAAATGCAAAGCTTGGCCAGTCTAGGAGGATTAGTAAGTGAGATTTTCGGGCCAAAATAATTCAGAGTTTCTGATCAATTTCAAGCATTTTTGAAGAAAATTTTCGATTTTCCTTTATTTTTAACCTTCATTTTGCCCCATTTTTCTAATTTTTTCGCCATTCTTCCAGGTTTCTAGACCAGACGTGTTCTTAGGAAGGGGGTTAGGGGGTTCAACCCCCCACCCTCCCACAAAATGGCTGCGATCCCCCAGACTTATCGATTTTTTGTGAAAGTTGGTAAAAGTTGTAAAAAAAGTGTACGTTTTTAAGCGTTTTTAGCCCATTTTTGGCTCGAAAATCTCAAATTTTCGGCGCTTCGCGCAATAAAAACATTTGTTGACCATATTATGTTATATTTACTCAATTTTTTCAAATTTTTCCGAATTTTTCAAACGTTTTCATATTCTAGAAAGAACGAGCATTGTCTAAAACAGTGTTTTTTGCACAAGGTCCATTTGTACATGTACAAAGATGGTTTCCAAAAGTCTTTGTAAATTATGTACACACAAATTTTTGGGTACTATATTATGGTACAGTAGCGATTTTAGTGTGGTAAAAACAGAGTTGTTCGACCTTTGATAGTGTATTTCAGCTAATTTCTGGGTCTCTGAGGGCAAAAATCACTCAGAATCGTCTTAAAACGGCGCAAAGCGCCAAAAATTTGACATTTTTTCTTCCGAAATGCAATTTCTGCCATTATAAAAATATATAGAACACACAATTACTTATTTCGGCGCGAAGCACCGAAAACTTTTGCAAATTTTAGACCTTTTTTCTGCAATTTTTGTCTTCCCAAAAATCTTTGTACATGTACGAATACGGTCCCAAAAAGTCTTTATACATCGGGAAATATCTTTGCCGAATACAAGGAAAACCGTGGCCTGAAACGTCAAAAAACAGTGTTTTTGACGTGTATCCGTCGTTTTTAGCCCAAAAAAGCACTTTTTGAAAATTTTTAGGGCCTGACCCCACATAATTCCAATGCTGTACATGTATGTTCTAGACCTTGAATACCCCACGTGTATGTCTGCTCAAGACTATACTAAAATGAAGTTGAATACGAAACGATGCTCAAAATTTAGTAAACAACTGGATACATATATGTAACGGCTCGAAATTTGGGGTGGTGCCACACTTCTATTAAAGTCCAAAAACGAACGCTGTTGCAATAGTGTAGAAGTGTGACCATTTTTAGGGGTGGATAAGTAACTTCCAATTTTTTTAGAGTTTGAGGGGGTCAAAAATTTTCCGGCTCTGGGGGACAACGGACTTTGGGTGGGGATCCCCCATCCCCCTGTTACATGTGTGACTGAGCATATTTAGTGAGTGGACATACTGGCCAAATGGTTATCGAATCAGCTAATGAGAGGGATGAGTACGTAAACTGTCAGCAACAGACATGCACGTGGAGGAAAATACAACACGAAGGTCAAAAATAATGAAAATTAAAAATTTCCTGCAAAATTGCCTGACATTGACCGGAAACTGTGGATTCATATAGGTTTTGCGCTATTTCAGCAAATCGGATCAAACTGGCTATTCGGTGCATCTATGGTCATCATCTCTATCGTCCTAAGCCAACTGACTGAATTAATGAAACTTTCAAACCACCCAACACTCAAAAAAGGTTCAAATAATCTTAAGACAGATTAAAGCCTCAATTTCATCCATATGGTCTTACTGTGTGAAATACAGCTGCTAGACATTTTGTGTCACATACCTTAATCATGAAAGACAGCGAAGTTAACTGATAAGTAGACAAGGATCTTTCTAATCTTTCGGTTAGCCAATTGTTTATCAGTTTCATTTGACCATCGTACCAGTGCTGCAAAAATTAATCGAATGAAAAATTCAATAATAATGAAAACCAAAAGGTAATCTGGAAAGAAGTCGTGCAACTATTATGTAAACATACAGGCATTTAGGGGTCTCAAATTTTGGAAAAAATGGGAAAATGATTCTGAAAAGATCATATTGAGGCCGAAATAAACAAAAATGAAAAATTCATGCAAAAATGCTTTAAACGATCCACGAGGTCTTAAATGAATTCGTTTCTGCTCCATTTTTAGCTTTACATTAGTTTTCTAGGCCATTTTGACTTAAGGCATTCAAGCAACCACAAAAACGCACTAACCCCATACGGGTCATGCCATACAACTGTCAGGGTGGTCACAATTACTGATCAAGCTGAGGGAAATCATTTGCAAAGAATTATTCTAAAAGAAAATGGGCAGCAAAACAAAGATGGGTAGTGTACTGATTATATCTGTGTAACACAGTTTTTTGTATTCGACAAAGAATTTCCGCAATGTACAAAGACCATTCGGGACCGTCTCTATATATGCACAAACATTTCTAGAAGCAAAAAAAGGTGAAAATGTCAAAAATTTCATACAAGTCCGGCACGTCGCGCCTGAATAAGTGATTGTCTATTTTGTATGCCTTTGTAACGTTAAAAATAAAGTTTAAAGGGAAAAAAAGTTCAAAATTTTCCAGTGCAACACGTTACTGTACCATAACAGTACACTACAATTTAAGCGTAAAAAAATGTACAGACCACTAGGGACCGTCTTTTTGATGTACAAGGGGACTTTGTACGAAATCACGAGCGATTTTAAATTTTTAACTTGATTCTTCTGAGAAATTCAATTCAGCAGCTTCCCTATTACGCAGGTACATACGTCACAAGTAGCGTAGCTAAACATTAACGTTATTTAAATATCGTTAATTTTTAAAACGTATTTTTCAGCATTAAATTCTTCATACATTTCTGTATTCTTTACACATCCTGATAAAGAATTTTGTGCGAAACTTAAAAATGCAGTTTAAAATCCACTGGCATTAATATTAAGGTCAAAAAACGAAATTAACGTTATTTCTAATTTTTCGCTTTGACGGAAAAAGTCAAAACATTCTTTCACTGTCAAAAGTGTTCCACCAAATTTCAAGGAGAACGCTTCATTTCCAGCAACTAACGTTACTATAACGATTAACAACCCTAGTCACAAGTGAATGATAATCGCACAGAGCAGTCACTCATGCAGAGTATTTAACAGAAAGACGACTCAAATATACTTCATATTATTTGAAAAAAGGCACCAAAATGTAAAAAATCGGATTATCAGAATTTTAACTGAAATTAAAATATGAGAGTTCATACTAATATGCAGAAATGGAATATTATAATTCTAAAATTCGTTTATTCACCGCAAAGCCAATGCGAATGATTTTTCAAGACGAATTATCAGCTTATTCTATATGCAAACCGCTAATTATAACAGAAAAATATTATGACCGTCTAAAAATTCTGGATAATCTTAGAAAAAGACAAGCTAAACGAAGACGATTGAAAAATGACTTGAAGCATTCCAAATTAAGACTTCTAAAAACTACTTGCGGAAAACCCAAATGCTGCTGCGATGCATGATCACAAAATTAATACCTCGAAGAGACGATTAACGTATAATTCGTCGACAAGCAATTGCCTAAGTTGCTCAGAGCAAGCTCTCATAAAAGCAACATACTCATGTCCAGCATGGTTACTAGTTTGTGGTTTCGCGGGTGGCTTCGTCTACATAAACACAAAAGCAAAAAATAGGTCCTTAGTTAATGAAAAGTAACGGTTTTATGTCGAGATGTAGACATTCATGCGACAAAAGACAAACTAAGGGACAAACGTGCGATTTGGCTTAGAAGTACTTAAAACATATAATCCTTTCACGTTGTTATCACCATAATTCTGGGCGGGGTGGGAGGCTGGGCGAAATTTTAAAGTGCCTTTTTTGGGCCAAAAAATAGTGGGTAAGCGTCAAAAACATCATTTTTCGGCGTTTCTGACGATCGAAAAAAAAGAAAAAAGTCGAACAAATTGAACAAAATGTAGTTAAAACATAAGTATATGACGCGAAGTGCCAAAAATTTGACACTTTTGAGCGAACAGATAGCTAAGAACGCTTAAAAACACCTTTTCTGCGAATTTTCAGGTAATTTTTGGAAACTTGTGCAGAATTATGAATTCTGGGGGAAGTGAAAAATTTCTGGGGGAAGAAGTGAAAAATTGTTCTGATCATGTCTGGTTATCACATAAAAACAATAGTATTAAAAGTAAGCCAAATATTAAAGAAAAGATACCAAAAATTGCATTATCCAATCAAATATTAATAACGTGCTCTTGTTTCATGATGACTTTGAAGAATATTGGTTAGCTAGCAAAGAAATACGCTTTGATGGAATAAAAAGGACGGACATACTTGGAACTACGCATCATTAAGGACATAAAAGGAGGGAGTAGGAAACGTCCCCTATGCGCGCAAAAAATCATAAAAATCTGCTAAAAAATCAGGGCCTGGTTTCAATAAAGTTAAGCGTGGCCTGAAATTTGAGCCAGGTCTAAGCCTGGCTCGCTGAGCATGGCTTAAGCCGGTCCAAGCTTGGCTCAATTTCCGGTTCAATGTTTCGAAAGTCAAGCCAGGTTTAAACCTGGCTTAAGCCAAACTTAAGTCTGGCTTAGTCTGGATCGGTAATCGTGACTTTAAGCGGGTTTCAATAAAATTTTTATGTCACGCTTAGCGATCCAGGCTTAAGCCCGGCTTGACCTGACATAACTTAGGCTGTTAGGTGAATAGCGAGAACGCGTCACATCACAATATGACGTGCAACACCTATTTCAAAAATATTGACTTATTGTTGATTTCTTGAAACTTGCCAGTTTTTACGGCGAGCTCCTATATTGGCGGTTCGCTTGTAAGCATCGGTGAATGAAAAACATACGCCTATTTCGCTCTATGAAAACAATGAATTTTTCCATGATTTCCCTGCCTTTCATACAGTCGTTAAAGTATGCGCACGTTAATTTTCCAATTAAATCCATGTGATTGTTTAGAGAAACAAGCAAACTGTTCTGATAAATCATCGGTGGATGGATGGATATGACCGCCCTGCAGCAGTCACAACTTCTTGATAGTTTTGTACACAAATTTTTGAACAAGATAAGACTGAACTTTCTATTGAGACCGGTTTAACCAAGCTAGGCTTAAACCTTTCTTAAACCTAAGAAACCAGGTTGATCCTGGGTTGAGGTTTAAGACAGGCTTTAATCATATTTTATTGAAACAGATATGCCAGGCTTAAGCCACACTTAACATTAAGCCAGGCTTAAACCTGCATATTGAAACCGGGCCCAGATTTCTCTAAGCAACACAAAAATCGAAGTATATTCTGCAGCCTACAGAAAGTCGTTGCGGCCACACGTTGGCATGGAAAGGGTTTGGGGGACGGAATTGCACCACCTGAAGTTGAAAAACCCCTCCAGATTACTGAAGACCCAGAATTCTATTTTGTAATGTTTTTGGCGATTTCACCCAACTAGACACCCCATAATTTTCTTGCTGCCCGTAGATGTTTGTGGCCTCAATTTGAGAAATAAATAACGCAGCACTTGATTCTCCAAATGAACTGATCAATCGGAATTGAGAAAAACGACAAATCCGATTGTTTATTAACATTAATTGAATTAAAGTCCAAAAACGAACGCTGTTGCAATAGTGTAGAAGTGTGGCAAGGCAATAAACATGCGCAAAAAGGTTAGCAGCAAAATATTCAGGACGCGGCGCAAGAAGAATGAGGGAGATAAATGTGCAAATAAATGCAATATTGCATGATAAACCGGTAATTTTAATAGCTATTATACATGTACCTAGAATGCGGAAGCAGCAGAAAATGAACCTGCATCATCTCATCACTGAGCCTTTTAACTTGGTATTGATTGCGATATTGATCTCTAGCTATATCGTCCACTAAGTATCAGGCCAAAGTTTCCTTCCAAGCTCTTCATCAAACCATTGAAAAATGTTTCAAGACATCTTTATTCAGAGACCGCAGAATATACTACGATTTTTGTGTTGCTTAGAGAAATCTGATTTTTAGCAGATTTTTATGATTTGTTGGGCGCATAGGTGACTTTCCCTAGTCCCCTCCTTTCACGTCCTTAATGATGCGTAGTTCCAAGTATATTCGTCCTTTTTGTTCTGTCGGAGCATTTTTATTTGCTAGTACCCTACTTTTAATTAGCATCATTTGAATAAATCAGTCAGTAAACACTTACGGTAACATGCCACATTACTGACAGCAACCCAAGAACGCGGAAAATAATATTGTTCAGAACATCAGCATTATCTTTTTCAAGCGAGACAACCTTACCTTATTTAAACAGATCAAATGTTCTCAGCGTAAATTTTACGTAAAGAAAAAAGAAAAGAACAAAACACTAACAGTCAGATGCGCCATTCTGGCATTACATAGAACTTTTTGAAAAAAAATTAAGCTTTTGCAATGCTTTGAAACTAAAGGTAATTTTCAATGTAAACTTCCGACAGCTACTGGGTTAAAAGAAAACATACAGTCAGATTCGTAATCCTGATCTTACAGAACATATTTCGAAAAAATTAACGTTTTGCAACGCTCTGGAAGTAAAATAAATTTATAGTGTAAACTTTACAAATTAACAATAAATGAATAGTGTAAACTTTACAAAACTACTATGTGTAGGGAGAACTAACACTATGATTTTTAATTCTGATGTTATACAGAAGACTTTGAAAAAATATTAGGCTACCGCAACGCTCTAAAATTGAAGCTAATTTTCAATGTAAACTTTACACAACCACTCAGTGTAAGAAGATTTTAGTCGGATTCGTAATTCTGGTATTTCTCTGATATTAAGATCGATATTTATGAAAAGATTAACTATCCATAATGGTCTGGAGACAAATAAATATTACATTTAGACCACCTTACACCACTGGCGAGTGTAAACAAATGCGCCCAACTGGCGTATGATGTTTGATCCCTGGTATATGTTTAGACTTGTGATCATGTCCAGACTCATAACCGGAGAAGTTGGCAGAAAAAAAGAAGACAAAAACACATTTAAAACCCCCGTTTTTTGACTTTACACCTCCCTAAAAATCTAGTATTTATGCAAATAAACAAAATGTGTTGTGACATCTACCCCTTAAAAAATGCTTTATTTCTATTCTATTTGATTTATTTCGACTTCTAAATGGAGAAAGTAGCGAACAAAGAAAGGGACAAAAAGGTATTTTTCGACCAGCACCACATTGTAAACTTTAAAAATATAAACCTAACATCCCATTGAGTGTAAAAGAATCCGGTTTGGGTCAGTTTGTAGCCGTTTAGTCATAGTACGTTTGTGTGTTGAAATCTGTTCCGCAAAATATCTGAGATATTGATAAATTAAAAAAAGGAAGAAAACGTGTTTTTCACTCCTATTTACACCCCTGATTTCGAGTTTACTTCCAGAAATGACTCAATATTGCGTTTTTAAAACGCGATTTGCTGCGACGTGTAAGCCCTTAAAAGATACTCTATTTTTATTCTATTCAACTTGTCCCTACTGATATCCAGAAAAATTCGAGAGAAAACCTGATTTTTACACCATCCACTAGATTGTAAACTTTAAACGGCTGGCAATAACTCCGTATTGAGTGTAAAAAGATTTGGTGGTAAGCAGAAAGTAGCCCTTGGGTCCTAAAACATTTCTATGAGAAATATTTTTTGGGACTCATAACTGGACTTGTTGGCAGACAGGAAGAAGACGAAAATGCGTCCAAAATGTTTTTACACCTGCAGATTTTCTCACTCTTGACACTCGCCCTCGAGGAATAATGCAAAATTTAAAAAACAAAAAATACCGTTTTTAGGAAATTTGATTCCCTACAATTCTATGCCGTTAAATTGTATGAGCCATTTACACTGATTTCTGTAAACGCGGCGGAAAAAGCTACCAAAAATCGCTATATGCTATAACGTTACGCGAAAACTTTACACACTGATACAAGCTACGTGTTGACTGTAAAGAAAAAAACACCGACAGCTAATTTTTTTACCATCCACCTCTTAAAAAAACCGCACCTCCCAGATGTGTCCCGTTATAGCTGTAGGGGGAGTCACTTTTTAGAGGTACCCAAGTATATTATAAGTACGTGCTAACGCGATACCTATGATACTTGTACCACTGAATCTCCATTTATAATTGGACCAAAATGTTCCTCGTTAACTTCGATTCGACATTCTTCTTCCCAAGCTATCGCGTTCTTGTCTCTTCTAAATAATCGCTGAGCATTTCGCTGAACAAGGGTATTCAAGTTTGCTTTTAGATGTCATGCTAACATGCAAAGCAAGGGATGTTTTCTAAAAACATATTTAAATTTTTCCCAGGGGCTTCATCCAATCAAACGCTGAACCTTGCACGTAGCCCATCGAGCTGCATGAGCTAAGTATTACCCAGATAGAAAAACCAACATCTATTGCATTAACATGCAAATCACTGCTCAAGACACCACAAACATCATAGCACGGACCATACATATATAACAATTACAGTTTTTACCGCTTGAGGGGTCGGAGAAGCATGAGATTGAACAAGCATAGGAGCGTCATGAACAAACGTTTTGACCTAAATCGTTAGAAATGCTGAAACGTCCAAATAACTCCAAAATACATAAACCCGAAGTATAATGAAGCTAACTTTCCAACTAAGTACTAACACTTCTGAGTTCAGTTTCGTTAAAGTAATCCTAATTTGGAATATCAGCCAGGCTTAAGCCTATGGTTTCGACTGATGTGGCGTAAGCCAATGTCACTTAAGACATGGATTAAGCCTCGCTCAAGTCAACCTTAAGTTAGCAAACATCGTTGGCTAAACATCATTTACTATTTGTTGCTACAAAAAAAATTAAATTTTCGAATCAAAGTCATTTTAGTGCCTTTTATACACCAGCTAAGTGCATTTCCCCACTCATATTCATTCGATTTATTTGAATAAAGAAGCGGAATATTGTGAAATCATCTTTCATAAATTTTTAATAGGTTCGTACAGGAACCGTTGACAAAGATTATACTAACTTTTTCATTATGACTGTTTAACAAAGTTTGGCCCAACTAGACCGATTAAATTAGAAGTCAGGATGACATTGAGTTATCTGTCCCTGATATGCTTCATTGCAGGCACATATTTCTAGGGGGGAATGGGGGAGTTCGGACCCCCTAAAATTCAGGAAAATCGGAAAAATAGGACTTTTTAAACGTTATTTTATGCCATTTTTGGGCTTAGTCCCCCCAAAATTGATGTTGGTCCCCCCAAAATAGGACGGCCAGGTACGTTCCTGCTTCATTGATTAATCAGTCGAATAGTATTCGATCTATAATTAATCTGCGCGCCTAAAATAAAATTTGGACATTCTTTACACATTAAAGAAATCGTATCATTCTAAATAAATGGCTCTTGGATAATTGTAAAATTCAAAACTTTTCGTGTTCGGGATAAACACATTCTGTATAGGATGCGAATATAATGTATTTAATATATGTGATTTTTATACGTATATAAAAATATACATAAAACAATAAATGAGCAAAAAGAACCATTAATTTTGATCTTTCGTGACTACAATAGGCACTGAAACAGCACTACAACACAGGGCAAGAAAAACACTCAATCGTACTTTGGAAAACAAGTTGTTTGGCTTTGGCTGAAATTTTCAATAATTAGAAACTCTAAACGGGAAGTATAGAATGATGAAACATAGAACTGATCTTACAGCCATCGACAGTAGATTTCCAATCAGATTTCCTTCGTCATACATCGAAAGTTTGGCGAGCAGAGCTTCAAGAACTGAGAGGAGCTGAAAAATTATTTACACAGTACAAAAATGATGACGCACTAGAAAATACGGTACAAGCTTATTAAGCTCCATAATAATTCGTAGAACTGCGTATGAATTCACTAATTAATACATTAAACTTAGAATCGTGAGTCTAAAAATCGTAATACAACATACAGGTTACAGACTCGTCCCTGCCATGCAAAAAGGTGCCATATCCACTTTTAGCGTTTTTGACCTTCTTACATAAAAAATTAACATAGCACCTTTTTGCATGTTGAAAATTTTCTTCGTGGATGTATGACATGAAAAATAGTGACAAAAATCACAATTTGGATGTAGGACATTTTTACATAGTAGTCTTTGAGTTCAACCGTATGCATATCCATCGCTAAATCCATTTCTGAAAAAATGGATATAGCACCTTCTTGCATGGTAGGGACGAATGATCCCTCTTTAGGAAATGAAAAACTAGCTGCGTATTTGATAATTTATCCAGGATTTAGCCTAAAATTATGCACCGTTCAAGAGCCTCGAACTAAGTTAGACAAGTTAAGTGTCCTTATGACTTTGGAGGATGTTCGGCACTCGAACTTTAAAAAATGTCGAAAGTCTAGTATGAAATCTTTTTATGCTTCAAGCGGCTAAGAATGTATAAAAAAGGCTGTTTTCAGACTAATTAATCTTCTTGCCATACTTTCTTGCTAATCTTCTTAGACTAATCTTCTTGCCGTATCAAAAATGCCGCATACTTTCTTTTATTATCAATTCTCATTACATTAACCTTGAATTTCATTCCAGGTTGCTGCAACAGTTTTTTCATATTACACCATCACAATCTATTAAATTTTAGCAAAAAGTACGAATAAGCACTAAACAGAAAAGTATTGAAATTTTGATTGGAAAAGCTCATTCTGGAGCACCAAATATCATCTAACTGGGCAAGTTAGTAATTATATTCAGGAACCATAAAGAAGACACTGGCGAAATTCATACAATTACGTATTTAAGTCCGATTTCATAGCTACATTTTCCTTTTGAATAGAGAACGCGACTTCAATTCTTAGGTTTTCAGGACGATTTGAGTAATAACTGATATTCTGAAATATACACCGACAAAATCATTATTACGAAACTATTATAATAGTCGAAGATTAGGAAAGTGAAAATCACAAAACTCACAAAATCAAAATCACATCCTCGAAATTTTCCGGCAGGCATTTCGTTCCAAATTATACCTATTTATGTATACTTTCTTGATGGCCTGAAAACCATATTTGTGTGGCAAAAGTAGGTATTTCAACAGTAAACATTTTCGCGACTCTTCAAACGATTTTTTAGCATAAAAACAATTCTAGCATAATTTTCAAGTTTTCAAACAAATCCTAGAAATTATCGGCGCTTCTCGCCAGCTGCTACAATGGGCGTGCGCGTAAACATTGCTTGTTGAACAAACACAGGCATTGATTCGAGTCTCTAAACGTTCCTCTACCTAAATCTTACAATTTTTTGTCGCATGTTTGCTAGAACTGACAAAATCCCAGCATTTTTTCAATAAAATTCGTTAAATTTTTGAAAAACTCCTGTTTGAGCAGTGGTTTTCAGCGAAATAAACAATGTAAACCGACGAAAAACCGATATTATTCTTGAGTTTTACATATTTTTGACTGTTTGGGGAAAAGTGGGGTAGCGAACGCCTCGCCTTTTGAACCCTAAATCCACAATCGCTCGGATGAAATACTTGTAGATTAAGGGGCCCAAAAATAGATTCTTCGCACAGGGCCCAGAGGCATAGCTGTGTAGCTGTGGGGGACTAGGGGGTGACTAGTCCCCCAAAATTTTGGATGTATATTTTTTACAAAGGTCCCCCAAAGAAAAAATTGGAGATACTAAAGGCGAATTAGAAAGACCGCTAGAATAGATTTTAGCACACTTTTTGAGCTAATAAACCCAAATTTTTGGTCGCTTCGCGCCTTATTTATTTATATACAACATATTTGTTCAATATAATTAAAATCAAATTTTATAATTTTTTCTTCTCTAATGTGTAGATCACGTTGAGAAAAGCTCAAACACACCATTATTTTTGCCTATCCATTAGTAGTTGTTGAGATATCCAACTTCAAAGTTTTCGCCCCCCTAAAAATCGGAGGGCCAGCTACGCCACTGACAGGGCCCCCAATTGCCTTATACCGGGCCCTTCCAAAATTAACGGGAGACTAGGCCTCCCCTATCCCCCACAGCTGCGCCACTTAATTTCAGCGCCCCCTATAATTCCTTTGCTGTGCATGACTGGTACATACCTTCTCAACTAACGATTTTTCCATTTCTCTCAGGGTCTTTTCGAGCATCTCGTCAACTTTGCCGTGGAATTTGTACTAAAAATGGTTCAAATTTATCGACCATCTAAGATAAGAACGATCATTTACTTACCACATCAACACCATTGACAGTACAAAGTTTAAGCGCCTAAAAAGCCAAAGATAGAAACGCATGTAAAATAAAGACGTTTATAAATCGTTTTACTTGATTTTTAGCATCGAATATTACATTGATCATTACGCACGTCTCAATCGGTAGCATGTAATCGGTTGTTTTCTTAGCTTTGCTCAACAACTGGTCGAAACAGACTATCGTTCTAGAAAGTAAGAAAAATGCTTGCTAATGCTATGTGTATGTTACAAAAAAGTAAGTGATCAGGAATTCTTAAAAATGGCAGGGAAATCTTTATAAATATCAACAGCTTGGTCATCATTATGAACAGTTTCAGAGCAATATTCATTTATTTTTAATGTGCGGGAATCATCTCTCATGATGATAGACATTATGAAGAAGGTTTGCTTCGGTGTTCTGTTGAACATATACACAGCGAGCAAAATAATTAAAAGGAGCAAAGAGATCGACAGAGCCGCAAAAATATCTTATCATGCATTTGAAATGGGTTAATACCAGGAAATAAAAACAATTTAATTACGTATGAATGAATCAAACAAAATCAGCACATTTCGAAAATTTATAGGCAGTTGATTTGCAGAACAGTGAAGTCAGCAAAGTGTTTTCACCCAGCAAACAATGAAAAAAATGACCGGCGTATGTAGGAGCGAGAAATATAGGTCCTAGGATCACAGATGGCTCCCACTTAAAATCTATACATCGTTAAATACTATTTTTCTCGTAGGCAATCTTAAAATTTGCGAAAGTGCTAATACTCAGTACAAATTTTCAGATTTTTCCAGCGCCTCATACCCTATTATACTCCCACGACACGATGACAATGAAAGAAATTTCTTATGAAAAAGTTCTTACTCAGGGTTAAACTCGATAGATTTAAGAGATACATCTATATAAAATAAAAAAGTGTGCATAAAAAAACCTTAAAAATACTCATTTTCTTGTGCAAATAGTTACAAATTTTATTTTTTTGTTTGTATTTTTTATTGCACCATGAAATGCTGATACAGCTATTAGAACTTTGAATCCGCTGCTGCTATAACGTATCTACCTTGCATATTTTCCTGCCTTATTCTTGCTTATCAATGATTTCATGTATAATATAAATTGGAACTCTCAAAAAAATTTTTATTAATTAATAATATTCTTTCTTCATAATATCGCCAAACGAGAATATCAAATTAAATCCGAACTTATTACTAAACATTTCGTTTATTTTTTCAAACGTGTGATGTAATGTATTTAATAGTCGTTTATTCACTTTTGCGTGCACTGAAATATCATATCGGCAGCTAAAGATTTCATTCGCCTTTCCAAATGTGCCCTGAATTCTTCTTCAGGCCACTGTAGGTCACTTATGAAGGCTTGCAAGGCACCTAATTTCCAGAACATATCTTCGGACGTCGCACAACCATTGCTTGACAAAATAAATCTTTTTGCATAAAATACGCGTATTATGAACGCTTGCTTTTTGGGCAGTACTTAAATAAGATATTTGCATGCAAGGATAGGGCAGCTGCAGTCTGCACATACACGGATCCCAAGGAATCATAGGCGTACGTAGGGCGGGCGCCCCCTTGCCCAAAGAATAATTTTGGAAGGTAAGATAATGCATGGAAAATAATGGAAATTGGAGTCTTTTCATCAGAAGATATTAAAGTTTTCCGCCATAGGATTGTTCTTTTTCACAAGTTTGTTTCAATCGCGGCAAAAGGAACGTCATTTTCCATATCACATTAAGAGGAAATAATATTTTTTTCTGAAAAGTTTGAATCTTATAAGCTGAACGGATAGAGCACGTTCGGAAACGTCAGAAAATGCACTCTATTTGGTGCCCCGGCGAACATATCCCAAAATATAGGACCACAATTTCGAACCCCCTCCTTAAAAAATCCTACTTACGCCCCTGCATAAGATCATACATGCAATAGCAGGATGAGGGATCCCCTATAATTTTTTGGGGGTCGTTTTGCTTTTTTTATTCTCATTTTTCTCATGTTCCCCAATTTTCGGCATTTAACCCCCTAAGACTGGAATACGCCCTGCATAATATCATACATGCAATAGCAGGATGAGGGATCCCCTAGAATTTTTTGGGGGTCTTTTTCCTTTTTTTATTTTCATTTTTCTCATGTTCCCCAATTTTCGGCATTTAACCCCCTTAGACTGGAATATTGATCAGAAATTCAGTTTTTAGTAAAGTTGGTAATAATACGTTATTCGATGAATGCAATGGTAAAACGTCGTGATGAAGTCAATCAAAAAATAGCAGCATTTAGAATAGATGTACTTCTCATTCAGCTTGTATCGGATAATGAGTGGTGTGGAAAGAAATAAGTCGGAAAAATAAGGATTTGAAAAAAAATTTGCGGGAAACATCATCACATGATGATTTGAAGAGGAGCAAACATTTTTTCAATGAGTTAGCATGGAAAGCGACGAACCTTGGCATAATCTTGACAATCACTCAAATTTAATGCAATCCCATCAGCTAAGAATATTATTCGAAAAAATAATAGGATAAATCTGATCTAGCACAGAAATGATGAAGCATCATTCAACTGAGCTATTGTTCGAATTCTAAACTCTCTCACTTTCTGATCTCCCACTTTTCCTTGCTGAATCCTTTCTCAATTGACTGCGCTATCGAGTGCTCCATTAAATCAACGTACCGCACAACCATCGGAGCAAATGTGTTCACTAACTTTGTATGAAACATGCCGTTCTTTAGCGAACCTTATAAAAAAGGAACAAGAAAGTTAGGGAGGCAATCGAGCCATCTAAAAAATGAAGTAATAAAGATTTATTTATCTGAACAGTTAAAAAATAGACGTAAAATTGTAAAGAAGAAACCTACTTCGGAACTGTATGTCCATTTATCAAGATCTTTGCTTGAAAGACTGAATTTAATAAAACCTTTGTGTCAACACACCTCAGAAACTAAAAAACCAAACTTTCTTAAAGTGGAGGGTTTATCAAAAGAAAAGAGCTTTCTTCCGGGCAATTGATCTTGCACGCTCAAGTCTTATAACGTATTACATGCGAATGTAGGAAAATGAAAAGGTAAAAAAGAGAAACGAGTAGGAAATTAAATAGAAACGTAGAAAACGAAGGGAAAGTTCTCAAAGACGTTGTGAGACTACCACAACGAGATGAAGTCAACAAATTGAAATTTCTTCAAATTTATTTATGCTCATATTTGATTAGATTATAAACGATTGATATGAAAGATAAAAAAGATCTCTTATCATTCAATATATTGACTAATTTAACTCCGTTCGTAACTTCTAGACATCTTTCTACGCTTGAAAATTCTAAAAGCTTTGATTTCGGGTGCTGCACATATTTGATTGATCTGGCTTGAATTCGAATAATATCACAGAAAAGCAAGAAGTGCTATAAAATGACAAATATAACTGCATAAGAAAATAAAGACGGTCGAGTAAAATCACTGAAGAATGCATGGATAAGGTGATAATGACGAAAGTCAAGTTTATTGAAAATTTCTTGAAATTTTAATCATGCATATACGAGTATCAATTTGAAAAATTTTTAAGTCAAAATCAAAACTAGTACGATTGAATTTTGAATTCTAATGAATCATGACTCATAGCTGATCCTTAATATTTTGTAGACATTAATAATAAATTAGTCATTAATATTGATAATCAATACTGCAAATCTTAGGCTCAGAGCCTAATTGAGAAGGTTTACGCGTTTAATTAAAAATCGATTCACTGCATTTGCATTGACGTGTTGAGTCTCACGATACACGATATACTGCTTACTGGTGCAAGTTCTTGAAAGAAAAGTGGGAGTTTATATATGAAGCAGAAAATACAAATTTTTTAAATGCATGTCTCACACACAGAGATAAGTGCACGTATAAATCTTAATAAAAACACAAAAATTAACAGATTTCATGAAAAAACGACAAGCGCTTACTGGCCATCATTTGATGAAGATTTTATGGAATTTTAAGCTGATTCTTATACAGAACTAAAACTAAAACGATGATCGTATTACAAGACTATTATAGGCATAAGGATCGGAAAACGGCCTCTAACAATGCATCGATTTATTTACTTTGACTATTGTCTGCGCACAAATAATCATTGAGCAATTGAAATAATGCAAAAGCGTCCCAGGAATCAGAAGGTTGGACACACAAAGCCGCCTCCATATCAACCGAAAACAGAGACCAGAAAATTTCCGCGTGTTCTACTAACAAATCGCTAAACCAAGCGAATGCCTATAAGTAGCAGGCGTTTATTTCAGGAAATTGTTATTAGAGTTATAATTGATCCAACGTGCATATGTTATAATAATTATTAAATGCTTAATTATTTAGTCAGAAAACAATTGTTCAATAAATCGAAGACAAAAGATAACTGATTTCTTAGAGTTTAATCGAGCACTATTCGGATAATTTTTAATTTTGAGAGGAACGCATACGCAAACGCACGTCCAAAGTAATATTTAGAATTTGTGCGGACATTAAATAAAATTGATGAGATTAAACAACGATATACGCATATTCAATTAGATATTTTTGTGCGGGGAAAAGCTTAGAAAGCTATTAATAGAATACTCAATGCTTAACTTCGAAATTCCGATTACACTAAATATTGAAAAAAGATTCTTCTATAAATGCCTTCCGCTATTAGAGACTTTCACAAAACTGATGATTATAGTATGAAGTTTTAGGCACGGCCATACAGAGCAAAATCAATGACGCTAATCAGATGTTTAGAGAAAACTGACTTTTAAAGCCATGAATAAGTTTTCCATTATCCAGATTTATTACTCGTGCATCACAACATTCATTACCAAGCTTGCTACAAATAACAGTGCGATGGTGAGGTCACAGGAAATAACAAGAATCGTGTATATACATACATACATACAGGGCCGTATTTAAGATAGAGTGAGGGAGGCGGCCGCTATCCCCCTTAGCCGCAAAAATTGGCAGGTAAGATAATGCACGAAAACATGAAAAAGCTGCGTCTGTTTGCCCAAAAATCGTCAAGTTTCCGGCGCGTCGCGCCGTATGTAAAGTATTTTCTATAATTTTGCCTCAAGTACGACCAAATAATTACTTTTTCAGAACCCATTTAGAGAAGGGAAAATTTTTTTGAAAATTTCGAATTTTATAAGCTCAACGGATAGAGTATGTTTAGCAACGCAGAAAATTGCAGTTTTTACGAGCTATCTCTACGAAATTTCCGACAAATTGGCCAATTAAGTTAGGGGCCGCCCCTCCCCCTCGGCTAATTCCTGAATACGGGCTTGCATACATATTACCAACAAAGAACGATAAGAAACATGCGAAGAAGCAAAGGTTTTGAAAATTTACAATAACCTGTAGGTTTGAAATGCATAATATAAAAATTTTCGAAAAAAAATTTAAAATCTTGAAAAAAAATGTAAAAAATGTACAATACCTAGAATTTACCAACGTATTGCTCCTAGAAAGTTCTGAACAATCTAATTTTTGCTTTTCGAAATTTCTCACGTCCGTATGTAGGAAAAATTTTGCAACTTTCGATTTACACAGAACAACTTGTTTGACTTGAATACACGCTCATAAAGATTAACGAGGGGCGCGAGAAAAATTCGGAGATTCGGTAGAGAGGATGACCAAAATTTATTTAGAAAAATCAACTTTTATCTAGAAAGGCAGTCCAGGTAATTCTTTTGCAGCATACCCTGAATCAAACTGCGTCCAAAAAGTGAAGAAAAATTCGCCACTACAAGCTCTAACTGCTAACTACGACTGGCACACAAACTTACCTGACGAAATTGCTGCAATAAGTATAACAGTTAAGCATAGAAACAAAGCGACAGTTTTCGATAGAAAATAAAGATTATCGTAAAAAGTTAGCAGGACGAAATACGCAAAAAGTTAGTAGGTAGAAATAATCCTCCATTTTCACTTTTACGATTAAATATGATGAATTGATAGTCAAGTTCGGATGCTCATGAACGTACGTATGAGAGTCTGTAGTAATTAGAAACCATGCACAATTCTTTGCACATAATGAATCGTACAACAGCCAAATAGCATAGCCACTACTGATAGATCATGTTCCATTCATTAGCACAAGGCAGTTTTAATTGAACGCATTCGTCACATGCCTTATAATATATGATCATTATCGTTTAAAGTTTAAAATTTAATCTACAATTTTTAATAGTTCCTGTAGTAGATAAATGAGAGAATGTCATTATGAAAAATTAGCATGAAGGAGCTAACAGATCTGATTATGCAACTTTAAGAAAGATTATAATAATTTAATTAAGCTCATGAGGTCATTTGAATAGAACGCAAATGTTTCATTTCTTTTTGTTGTTCATATATTATGACAAGGAAAATTTGTGACGACATAATAACCTAGCTTCCTGGAGTCAATGATAAATCTGTACATTTTAACAAAACGAACAAATGTTACCTCTAATCTGAATAAATATAACAAATAATACTATGAAAAGCCTTTAATAAATGGAATATAATTCGAGCAACTCTGAAAAAAATTGCTTTCTTTAGTATTTTGATTACAATATTTTATTCCCAATGTTTCTGACGCCAGTACACGAAAAATTCCACGAGCCTTCGATTTATATAGAAAAAGAGAACCCATTATTTTTAATTAAAATATTTTTTTCACTTTTCAGTAGTGTGCATTAGAATTTTAGATCTCAAGAAAACAGAAATCACAGAAGACCAATGGTAGATGCAAAAAATAGTTCGAAATTTTCCAGACTCTGCATGAAGAAAGTAAAGCACCCCGTGTAAAACTTATACAGGTATGCCGCATAAATTTTATAAATTATTTGAAAACATTTAAAAACTAAAAGATAAGTTAAATGTGATTTTTAAAATCTTAGAAATCCGTTAGGAAACTAGTTCTATTTATTTAATACAGTTAAAACACATTCCAGGAGCAAAAAACATAAGTATTGCAATATCTGGTGCAGAGCGCCGAAAGATGTCGCAAAAGTTATGCGCAATCTACGCGAGTCGATTTTTTGGACCACCAGAAGGGACGGATTTAAGGGGAGGCGGTTGAGGCGGCCGCCTTCCATGGGCCAAAAATAACTGACGGGATAAAGGAAGGATGAGTAATTTGCAATGATTTTTGGCCGTCAGTACTCATAATTTTTCAAATTTTTCCCGCGCTTTGCGCCGGATAATACATATTATTAACATTTATTTACTTTCTTGGCGGTCCGGAAGTTAATTCAAGAGCAGAAACAGCTTTTCCAGCATAGTTTTCTTCTATTTTCACGCACATGTTTTCAAAATTTTCGACGTTCTACGTCAAATGCTACAAATACAGGAAATCGATCAGTAATTCAAGCTTCTTAAGGTTCTTCCGCTTTGATTTCACAAATTTTCCGGCGTTTCGCGCCAGATTTTCGCTAATTTAACGGAATTTAATAATCTTTTAGAGCGAAATTAATAAAAATTTTCAAAGTTTTGAAAAAATTGTTGTCTAAAAAGCGATTTTAAATTAAAGTAGCCACGTAAAACGCCGAAAAACGCTATTTCGCACGTGAAGGGCGAATTTTTGGACCTTTTTTCGACTGTTTTTGGAAAAGTTAGGGTACCGCCCTCCTTAGGATAATCCTACATCCGCCACTGTCCACCATAATCGGGCGTGAAGGGTTTGAGGTTATTCACCCCCAGACACCAAAATACCCCCAGAATTAATTTTTGAAATTATTTTGTTCTTTTCGCAATTTTTTGATGCCAATGGATAGTGCTCGATGAGAAACGTTGAAATATGGTGTTTGCCATTTTTTTGACCTTTGAAAAAATCTTGCGCATCCCCCAGAACTTTGGTACCGCCACATATGAAGAGAAGACTGTATGGTGTCAAAGTTTTATCAAAACGTTTATGCGAATATTGGCGAATGCTCGCATTGTTTTAGCTCACAGTTCAATAACTGAATTTGAATCACAAGTTACCTCGCCATGATGTTCTTCGCTCTCTTTCAAGACGTCTATGCACTGTTCAGCTATTCTTATGAGGTCTTCGATTCTTTGTTGCGGAGAAGCATTAACGGCTAAACGCTCTAGAAAAATTGCCTTTATAAGTGATTTGAGCGGCTCAAAATTTACACTCTTATGCGTGCTAAAGGAGATTTACAGCCCAGTGCGCAACAGAATAAACAAGGATATCAAGGAATATAAAATGCAACTTGAAAGTAGTGCCGATCAATTCAGACAAAAATTTGGAAAATGCATTTTAATTGAATTTAATTCAATAATTATTTGGGAACTAATCGTTATCTATCATAATCTTTCAAGGCATCTTGAGATATCCTAATGCTAATGTGTTTGTTAATATGCATAGGTCCTAATTCTGCGACCGAATAATTTATTTTGAAATTTATTACAAATGTGATGAATGGTATTTGAAGAATTTGAACTTTTAATTAATCAGCCCAGTTCATAGACTTAATTTGAACATTAAATTGTCCATTTAATGTTACCTTGCGCATTCCTCTTTAGAATTATTTTTTTCCCAAATAAATCGCTCACTGAAGTCTTAAGCGAACCGGCTTGAAAAAGCAAGAAAAAAGACTGTTTTCGGTGAGTAAAAAGTCTCAGTAAAAAACGGATGACACATTAAATTGACTGAACGCATTTAGCAAACATATATTTTATTCACTAGTTCGATTTTTGCATATTATTCATAAGTACATCACACAAAACTGAAACAGCATAAATTCCTATATTCATGTGTCTGATACATACAGGGTATTCGGAAAACAGGTAAATTTTTATTTTTCCAATAACTTTTTTATAATCCAAGTGAAGTCCAGCTGATTCTACACTTTAAACTGAAATGTGCACTTCACCATAGATACGAAACACCAAATTCCGTCTAGTTAAAGCTTAGGGCCGCAGTAATTTGCGTTATGAATGTCAAAATTTGTTTAGGGGTACCTTAAGAAGGCTAGTAAATACAGTGAAAACAAAATCAAGGACGCACCAAAAGCAGAATTTCGGGTTTAGAGTGTTCATTGCTCTCAGATTAATTTTGTCTCAATATTGCACATTTGCTACAGAGAAAGAAATTAGATCAGGTTTAAGCAAGCTGTGACGCTTTTTCTTCAAATTGCATAAATATTGACTAAGAGGAGTCTCTCTGAACAAAAATATTTTATTTAAAGCAAGTTTTGGCATAGATTTTCTCCAGTCACTAATTTATAAAAACATCACCGCATTTTGCTTCGCAAACGCTAAAGATTATAATTTATGCAAAGACTGGGCTCTACTAATTACCAACGGCAGGCTTTTCTTTATTTAAAATTACTTCAAGAAACACCTTAAATATAAAATAAAACTCATTAAAGGTCAAAATACAACTTCCTGGTCAGAAAATTTGCTCAGCAGATAGTGTATGATGCATTGTGAAAGTGGAGAATTTACAGAGGTAAATTTGTGGTTAAGTTCGGTTAATAAGGTGCCAAGCATCTAGCACGGAGTGATATACTGTGATTTTTTGCAAGTATGTTCACAAATAGTTGTGCCATGAACTGGCAAAAAACATTTTTCAGTTTCCTTATATCTGTAGAGTTTCAAATGAAAATAACACGTGTCCTTCTTTTCCGGAGACCCTGTACACGCAGATTTTGAACTACTTAAAGCGAATCAATACAAAATTATCTAAAGACATACCTTCAAAATTCAAATCGCTGCATATTCTTGTATAGTTTACTAAAGCAGCATTTTCAAGGCATTTTTTGATAACAGATCGCAGCTCTTCCGGAGGCACGGGAGTAACAACGTCCTTCATAAGGACCTGTACACAACGGAAAAATTCGCAGAAGCAGTAACATCCAAGTATATATACACTAGCAAAGAAAAATGCTCCGATGGAACAAAAAAGATGAATATACTTGGAATTGTGGATTATTAAGGATGTAAAAGGATGGGACTAGGAAAAATCTACCTAAAGTCGCAAAATCTGCTAAAAATCACACTTTCTCTATGCAACGCAAAAAATCGAAGTATATTCTGCAGCCTCTAAAAAGTGTCTTTTTTAAATAATGTTCAAAGTTTCAGATAAGAGTGTATAAACGAAATCTGTAATGTTTATTTTTTAAATTAATGGCAAGTAGCAACGCTGACTAGCTTCGTATCCTGATTGATAGAAAACTAAGTGGTATTACATTTGAAGTTGTTTTATTTTGTTATGAGCATTAAAGCAAGCAAAGCAGCGGCCGATTGATTAGTGCACACAATCCTTATGGGCATGCTAGTGTACCTACATCTAGCCTGTTTCAAGTCAACTTAAGTGTTTCCTACTGTTTTAAACCATTCATTCAATTGGCTTAGAAAGACAGTTAGTTTACTCAACATCATTTCCCATAGCTACTGCATAGCTAATGTGCTGCTTTTTCAATCATTTTATGGTTAAATATTTATTTTAATCTGTTGGCCGCAGAATATACTTCGATTTTTTGCGTTGCTTAGAGAAAGTGTGATTTTTAGCAGATTTTGCGACTTTAGGTAGATTTTTCCTAGTCCCATCCTTTTACATCCTTAATAATCCACAATTCCAAGTATATTCATCTTTTTTGTTCCATCGGAGCATTTTTCTTTGCTAGTACCCCGCTTTTAATTAGTATGATTTGAGTACATCAGTCAGTTAACACATACAGTAACATGCCATTATAATGACAGCAGTCCGAAAACACGGAAAGCAATACTGTTCTTAACATCTGCATTATCCTTCTCAAACAAGACAACCTTGCATTATTTTAACAGATCAAAGTTTTTCAGCATTAACTTTGCGCAAATTTCAAGTGTAAGGAACACTAACGCTCAGATTTGGAAGTAAAATAAATTTGTAGTATAAACTACATTTCAACAACAAATGATTAGTGTAAATTTAACACAACTACTAGGTGTAGAGAAAACTAATAGTCAGATTCTCAATTCTGATTTTACGTAGAACATTTTGAAAAAAATTAAGCTTCCGCAAGGCTCTAGAACAAGAGTTGAGTTAATAGGCAGTGTAAACTTTACACAACCACAGAGTTTAAAGAAAATTTCAGTCGGATTCGTTATTCTGATATTACGATCAACATTTATGAAAAAATTAAGTCTCCACAATGGCCCAAGGACAAATAAATATCAGATGTGTTAACGTAGGCTCAAGCTACGTTCACTTCGCTTACTTAACCCGAATCTCAAGCTTATGCGCTCACATGGGGGTTCTCGCCCTTTTTAGGAGGTCGATCACCAGCCGGCGATTCGGGGGTAAGCGACCCGGCCTATTCAAGGTAGCCCGTCCCTCTACGCACGCACCTAGTGAAACTTACTTACTTAACCCCTTTGAGATTAAGTACCTAATTAAAGTAAGTTCCCCGGAAACCTAATTGAGGGATCAAAAAGATTATTATTTAACTTGTTTTGGACCTAATTCCGGTGCTTGAAAATATTAAGGGTTCCTAAGTATAGTGTAGCACAAGGACAGAATTCAACAGCACGGAAATTCAACCGAGCCCAGCATCGTTAATTAAATAATTAATTTTTATAATATTTTTTGGACAGAAAAATTATGAAGCAATTAAAAAGCGACAGCATGGAGGATACATGCTGCTGACCGTCGTGTTACGCTAATCGGGTAAAATCGAACAATGTTATTAAATAAGGGCACAAAGCTCTGCCAAAGACATACAACAACTGATGCCAATTGGCACAAACACGAATGATTAAAAACAAAGCGTGCGGCGAAAAGAAGCGTGCACACTACGCAGGAAAACTAACAGACGAGTTCTGCAGCCAAGCGGATAAAAAGGCACGTACGGAGTCTGCTCACGTACGGCGACGAAAAGAAAAAAGATACGCTCAGCGCGGAAGCTGGAGGAGAGGCTCTCAGGCTCAAAAACTAATTGTAAAATGTAAAATCTTAAAGTGCCGTCAAAACTGCGCTCGCACGCAGTTTTAACTGATGCGGAAAAAGAGGCGTAACAACACGAACCAAGAGATGAAAAGGATCTATGAATACGACAATAGGCCTGTGGGCAAAAGCTTACGGTAAAGGCAGTGGCGGATCTAGAATTTTCCTAAGGGGGCGGTACCCCTAAGGGGGGGGCGGAACCCTGACTTGGGCGGAAAAATTAGCCGTTTTAACCCGAAAATCGCTAAAAATCGCTTAAAAATGCTTAATTTTGCGCACTTTTTTGGGCCAATGGGAAAGGCGGCCGCCCCCCTAAATCCGCCCCTGGGTAAAGGTATGTACAAACGAGACCGGCACAAATATGAGACACACATATGATCTTTTAACACACGTAGATATGATAACACACATACCAATTCGTACTCAAGTCGCATTAAGCCCGAGTACCCATTTTCCTATCCCGGATTTTGATTGAAAATATGTGTGGGAATGGAATGAAAAATATGATAATTTTTAGGGGAAGGTGGTCCCGGGCGACTCACTTAAGCGTTGCGCTTAAGGGTCGTGTACGTGCGTATGGAAATTGAGCACTAGAATGTACATCTGGGGCAATCAATCGGTTTTTTTCATCTGTTTCAAAAAAACCCAAACCGATTTTTTTCCCAAAAAATTTTTTAGTATAAAGTTTACAAACATAAGTTTGGCACATACAAACGTAATACAATCAAAGGGCTACAAACTGGCCCAAACCGAATTTATTTACACTCCACTTTCTCTGTTCAGAAGTCGGGAGAGGTCGAATAGGATAAAAATAAAGTATTTTCTAAGGGGTGGCGAACAAAAATATGAAGTGAAGAAGTCGGGAGAGGTCGAATAGGATAAAAATAAAGTACTTTTTAAGGGGTGGCGAACAAAAATATGGACAAACACGTATTTTTCACTGTCCACCACATTGTAAACTTTAAAAATCTGAACCGAACGAATTTATTTATTGAGTGTAAATAAATTCGGTTTGGGCCAGTTTGTAGCCCTTTGATTGTAGTACGTTTGTATGTGCCAAACTTATGTTCCGCGAAATATTTGATATGATTTACCAATTAAATACGAAAAAACCTGTTTTTTTCGCCTATTTTACACCTCAGATTTCGAACTTTACACCCCCATAAACAACTCAATATTACGTTTTTTTGAACGCGGTTTGCTTCGACGTATAGCCCTTAAAAGTTACTTTATATTTATATATTTAAATTATCTTAACTCATAACCGAAAAAGTTGGCAGAGAAATCTTGGACAAAATCTGTTTTTTACTCATCCACTAGAGTGTAAAGTTTAAACCCCTGGTACTCTGTGTTAATTGTAGAAAAGTTTGAAGGTCAGATTCGTTATTCTGACCTCACAGAGAACATTTTTAAAAAAATTTATCATCCACGACGCTCTGGGCGGAAAAAATTTTTTCAGTGTAAAGTTTACACCTGCACTAATAACGCAATATTGATTGTAAAGAAACAAAATAAATTTTGACGTGTAGCGCTTAATACAAGGCAGATTTTAAAGGTAGTTACCACGTTCTTTCTACTAAGTGGAGAAGATGGCAGGGAAAAAATATTTTTTGTCTCAGACTCTTTACAATAAACCGCCTCTAAATTCGAAAATATTACTTTTTAAGAAAAAATAAAAAAAGTTTCTTCTAGATTTTATAACCGTCTACCTTTTGAAACCAATCAGACTGCATAGAATGTAAAACTGAGTTAGATATGCTCTTGCACATGAAAACAGTAAAAAACCGTCCAATTTACACTCCTGTGCAACAACCAATGAGTGTAAAGAAATTTTAAGACCAGATTCGTAACCTACTAATTAGGGAAAAGATTTTTTAAAAAAATTCATCATCCACGACGCTATGGGCGGGAAAAATGTTTTCAGTGTAAAGTTTACACTTGCACTAATAACGCAATATTGATTGTAAAAAAGAAAATAAATTTTGACGTGTAGCGCTTAAGACGAGGCACATTTTAAGGGTAGTTACCACGTTTTGTTAACCAAGTGGAGAATATGGCAGGGAAAAATTTTTTTGTCTTAGACTCTTTACAATATACCGCCTCTAAATTCGAGAATATTACTTTTGAAAAAAAATTAAAAAAAGTCTCCCCTAGATTTTTTAACCGTCTACATTTTGAAACCAATGAGACTGCATAGAATGTAAAACTGAGTTAGATATGCTTGGCCACATGAAAACTGTAAAAAAACCGTCTAATTTACACTCCTGTGCAACAACCAATGAGTGTAAAGAAATTTTAAGACCAGATTCGTAACCTACTAATTAGGGAAAACATTTTAAAAAAAAATTGGTCCTCCGCAAATTATTTGAATTCTTGGTGTAAACTTTACACACTCACGACGCGCTCGGTATTGAGTGTAAACAAGAAAAAAATGGGGGCACTAAGTTTTTTTATTATCTACCTTTTAAAAAAAACCGCACCTCTCAGATGTGTGCCGTTATAGCTGTGAGGGGGGACACAAATTTCGCACTCGCTGTGAAAAACATATAAGAAAAAAGGATGGCCAAGTATATTATAGGTAGCGCTATCGCGCTACCTATGATGTTAAGTTTGCATGCAAGTCGTGAGCGATCAAATTTTATAGTATTGTGCCATCAAAGGTTCAAAAGTCAATGGAAACATGGTAAGGCTACCAACAATATGGGCTTTAAAGATGATCACTGACTTAAATGCATATGGGGAGGGGTGAGAGGGGGTACTCCCCGCTGAAGGGTCCAAAAGTTAGGTACTGTCGAGTAGTTTGAGCCAAAAAAAGTGTATTTTCATGCAACTTCGGTGTAAAAATAGCCAAGAAACGCAACTTACTCCCCTCTCTGACTCCAAAATCACTATTTTACCTCTCCTTGGCCGACCTGACCTTGTGCAACTGTGATCGCCGGCAAACTCCAGGAAGCTTATAATTCTGAGTTTTGCTGCGATTCGTATAACTTTATCGAAAAATTGTCTTTTTTTGCACGCGGGCTTTAGATTTCAAAATATGAATGTACGAGTATATAAATACTGATTAATCATTGGCAAATAAAATACAAAGACCGTGCCCTTTCGCTAAACAAAGGTCTGTCAAAAATTATAAGATAAAAAATAATTATCGACTAGGAAAAACACAAATCAATATACGTCTTACCCGCTCAAGCAGAGAAAGAGTAGCTTTTAAAGCGCCTTCTGGCCTGCCAAACGGGAAGCAATACCTGAAATAAATTTACCTTATTATTATTAACTTTACCGTAAATAGGTACATAAAATGCGAAACGTTCATTCTATATAAGCTACCATTTCACATTATCAGAAAACTGTGATCGTATGTGGGGATGACAACGTTTTCTCTGATTAAAATGATACGATTGAGATATTATTATTGTATTTTTATTAAAATATGAGTAGTGAGTAAATGATGAGTAAGTAATGATGAGAATGATAAGTAATGAAAATGATGAGTAACAAACACAACTGTAAATTATCTATGAAATTGTTAACTATAGCAAAAGATTCTGTTTGGCTTAATCATTGAAAAAGTTCTTAATCTACAATTGTAAAATAGGTCAGGAGAGCATAGTGACCTTTGAACTAATAATTGAGCAGGAAAAGGAAAAAACGGAAATTGTATTAAAAGGTAGTTTCAGAGCATAATATTCGAACAATTATTTAGCGAATAGACACATTTACAGCAGGAAGGGAACGAACGCTTCGTATATTTATATATATATATATATATATATATATATATATATATATATATATATATATATATATATATATATATATATATATATATATATATATATATATATATATATATATATATATATATATATATATATATATATATAATGATATGCATATGGGGGTCTAGACCATAGGTGGGCGGCACCAAAGTTCTAGGGGTGCAAGATTTTTTCAAAAGTAAAAAAATGGCCTTAAAAGTGGTGGTATGGCGTAAAACACCATTTTCAACGTTTCTCATCGAGCACTATTTATTGGCATCGAAAAATTGCGAAAAAACAAATAAAAAATTTCAAAAATTGATTTATGGGGGGTATTTTGGTTTCTGGGGGGTGCATACTCCCAAATTCACCACGCCCAGGTCTAGACCCCCAGTAGGAAAACTTGGTATATTTCCTGGGGAAAATGAGGTGAAGTGAAGGCCCAAAATGGATTAAAATAGTAAATTTTCTCTAAAGTTGCTTCCAGAAACTGTGTAATAACGTAGTTTTAACGCTATTTTAGCGCTTTTACCGGTTTTTGAGGTCATTTTGGCACACAAAAAAGCTCATGTTTTGACCTCCAGATCGACTGACACCCCAGATCAGACATGCAGTGCATCTATGCTCACGACAGTTTTTCAGTCAAATGCATCGAACTCGCAAGAAAACTATGCCTTTGCAACTAAAATGTATTTTTTATATTAATAAACTCATAAAACATTACGTCTGAAAGCAAATATGCATGTTTTTTACCGTTCCAATTTCCCCTTTCTACTTTTTAGATTAATTCCCCTTGTCTCTTTAATCAACACTCAATTAATTTTTGAATAAAATAATGTGCTTATTCTGCGGAAAAATGACCTTAAACCTCAACCCACCAAACGATATTTCCAAAAAGCGGCTGAAGGATTCATTATGAAGCCATTTGAACTTAGTCGGAAAATATACGAAAGAATGTGGATTACGCATCTTCAAACGATTGCCAAATGGAAGGACGTTTCAGTTGAGGTACGAATACCCAACCTGGGTGAAACCGTCCATAAGCAAAAGTAAGCAAGCGAGCTTATTCCGCGCAATTCATTTTATTTCATGATTTCCCAGCAGTTTTGGCAAAATCTAGCAACGACGTGCATAGTTGTGCTTTTATTTAAAAAAATATTTCGCACGATTTTGTGCCCGCAAAATCAAATGAAACAATATCATTTTTAAATAACTCGCATTTCCTAATGATTTATGACTGGTGACATAAGACGGGCTGAATTTCTTAAATTTTTGATTTTAAAATCTGCAAATCCAGAACTAACTTGAACGATATAATTGATGTTGCAAGCACTGAATATTAGGGAATAGATCATAGCACCTAAATTCGGCTTAGTACGTATTAAGTTTTAAGCCTAGCTCAGACTTAAGCGCGATATAAGCCCAGCTTAACGGCTTCGATAAAGTATGCACTAAGCCTAGTTGTCACATGCCAGGATCGTCCAAGATTCAACCCGACTTATGTTTAATTAATATATTTTAATCAGCTTTAAGCCGGCCTTTAAGGTCAGTGTGTTAATCTTTAACGATAAAGATAATTACTGAACATGGGATCGGGAACACGACGAGTTCAAATCAAAGTAGACAATGTGAAAGATAACATATGCAAAAGCCTTTGAAATCGTGTAATCTGACGATTGATTCTAGGAACATGTTTTGTATTCACATTTCTCACACAACCAGCGAAATATTTCACGAAATGAAATTCTTGCAAATATAAAGATTCTATAGTCTGTTTAACAAACCTTCGTGCATAAATTCTAAGAATTTTCATCGACAGTAAGCCGAGGGTTACGATAATTATATATCAGATCAATGCTATAATCGCCAATCTGCCAACTTATTGTCGAACGGTAGTTTTAAAATTTATGAATCAAGTTGTGTGAAACAGACTATAAAAGAAGAGCGAAATCGGAATTTCGTGTAATGTCTGGATCGATGTTCGTGATCTAAATCGGCTTTCAATATAAGATCAGTTTTAGTGTTACTTTAGTCCGACTTGAACAAGTTTTCAGGTACGCTCGACATGCTCGATGAGCAGCAGAAATTTTTAATGAAATGCTCAGAAGCCAAGCTGAAGCTTTCGCTTATAGTAGGCTTGAGCTAGAATCAACCAACGCGGTCGGTGAAATCAATTTAAGTCGCGTGGGCCTGACCAGACTTAAAAATCTAAGGCTAGGTACTTTATATCCTTGAAACCAGTCATGAAAAATTTTGACGTAGAGAAAAGAAAAAAGTTAACTAACATGCAACACGAGTTTAATGTAAAAGCAGTTTATTTTTGAACACGTTTCATCAAGAAATAAAGAGAATGAGCAACAAGTCAGTAGTGGAAGAAAAATAATATTTCAGCAAAACTGAATAGTAATTAGCAAGGATGTAATGTAATTTTTAAAGTAAATCAGAATTCATTTTAAACATACTATTTATTTAAGACACTTTTAGTAGTAGTAGCCGACATTTGTGAGATATTCTAGTGTTTGGATTTAACAATACATTGCCCTGTATTTGCGAGCTAGTTGTTAATGACCGAAGAAGTGATTGTCTCGAAAACGGAGCCAAATAAAGCAACCGAGTCGAAGGAAACATCGTCTGAGCTGAAGCGTGTTTTAGAAAAATGTCGATTAGAAGTGCAAAACGACGATTTACAAATTTTGAACCAATCCGATCTATCAAAATTCCAGCTGCTTATTAAAACTAAGCTTTTCGATCCATCTGACTTTACGGTGAAAACCGTCAATAATCGTTTGATTATAGAAGCTCTATACGAAAGAACACATAAGAAGCAGCAGCAACAGCAGCAAGATCTAGAAACGACGTTAATCAAGCAACGAATGTGCTACGAGCACGAATTACCCGACGACATTGATCGAGCGATGTTAGCGACAAAGTATACTGATGACAACTTTTTAATTATATTTGCCCAGCGCAAAATTAAAGAGGAAGACGATTCGAAGCAGGTTTTTCGATCACTAAAGCAATAGAGATCTAAAGACTCGTTCTATATATCGATCGATCAAGTGTTAGAGCGATTATTTAAATATTGTTGCTTGAATTTTATATTGTTTATCGTAAAGCTGATGGAAGTCTTTTAAGGGCCTCTAAAATCTCAAGCTCAATAGAGTAAACCTAAATTAAATATGAATTTAAAATAATTTAAAAAGTGTTGAAGTGAGTTCTCAGATTCGTATGTGAAGCAGTGTCAAATGACAATATCATTAAAAGAGTCGTAAGGTTGTTGACCGGGTTGTATACACACCTGGGCGTGGGGGGGTTGGGGGGATATGCACCCCCAGAAACCAAAATACCCCCCAGAAATCAAAATACCCCCCAGTATTCAATTTTTGAAAATTTTTTTCTCGTTTTTTCGCAATTTTTTGATGTCAATGGATAGTGCTTGATGAGAAACGTCGAAAAATGGTGTTTTTATCGCCATACCACCATTTTTAAGGCCATTCTTTGACCTTCAAAAAATCTTGCACCCAAATTTTCTTGCTGCCAACGTATGGACTTCAGTTGTATATCCGTCAGGGCTTTGCGTATCAATTGTTAAATGTATTTTCCTGCGCGACATATTGCTTTAGCTGACTGATAAACATGAAAGTTAATCTTGAATGAACCTTACTAACGGAGCAGTATCAAATTAAAACCAATCGTTATTCAAGCTTCAACAACGCAATCAGTTTTCAATACATTTTAGTTTTCATGTCCTGTAATAATAACACCTAAAGCTATTGAGGAATGAATGCAAAAGCTTCTAAAAATCGTTTAAAAGATACTAAATTTTTCCGTTTCAGTGGAAATTCGCAGAAGTACAAATGAAGCCCTGAAATACAATTTGGTCTAAAACGCCATTTTAAATTTTTGTCGATTTGCAGCCCCGAAAATCGTTTTAATATAAAATATAATAAAAAGAGAAAATAAAACTTTTTAATAGAAACACATCCAAGGAGGTCATATTCTATACGCTCGCGACGAATGTATAATTTCGTTTACGGATTTGATATGCAAATTCGTGGAACTTTTACCAGACTCCTTCTATAAATTGAATTAGGCTTAAAAACGAACAGTTTATAATATGAATTAGACTCGATTAAGCCCTTCAAAACGTAGCTTGACAGAATTTTGGACTTAAGCTAAATATTATTGAGCAATGTTATCGATAAAACTTCTAACTGCATTTTCAAGCATTTTCAACACGGTTTAAATATGTCATTTTCGCTTATTCATAAGAGCTTCGATATTTTTGAGATTGCCTACCATTACTAATCTCTATTAGAACGGATCTTCAAAAAATCATCTAAATCATCCACGGATATGTAATCATAGGTAGCGCGTTAGCGTGATACCTATAATACACTTGGGTACACCAACATATGTCTACCCTTTACAGCTATAACGGGACGCATCTGGGAGGTGTGGCTTTTTTAAACGATAGATTAAAAAGGTTATGCGCCCTTTCTTTTGTTTACACTCAATATCGAGTTTGTAATGAGCGTGTAAAGTTTTTCTGTAACGTTATAACAAGCAATCTCGGACGGCTTTTTTCCACGGCTTGTGAACAACTCAGTATTATGGCCTCAAACGATTTAATGGTTTTATATTGTAAAGGAAGGAATGCTCCAGATGACACGTTTTGGTTTTTTTAAATTTAAAATTATTTCTTGAGTGGGAGTGTAAAGAGTGTAAAATCTGTAAGTGTAAAAACAGATTTTGGTCGAGTTTCCGACTTGTTTATGTCTGTTAAATTCTTTATATAAGAGTCCCCAAAAAATCCTATTTATGGAAAAGTACTACACTTAAAGGGCTACACGAGAGACTTAACGGTTTTTGTGTAAACTCGATACGGAGTTAGTTCTGGCGGTTTAACGTTTACACTCAGGTGCCGCACGAAAAAAACATGTTTTTACCTTCTTTTAGTTTGTCAAGCGCTCCCGTTATAAATCGAGACGTGCGAACTTAATATAAACATAAAGTAGGTCTCAAGGGTTGCAGAGCCTACTTAGACGCGTTTCTTTAAAGTCAATACATAGTTAATTCTAATGGTGTAAAGTTTAAACTCCGGAGTAAAAAACGTTTTTGGCCGTTTTTGTCTGTCAACCAATCCGGTTTTGAATTGAATGGGGAGAACCACTCCTGGGCGTGGAAGGGGGGATTGTGGGGTATGCACCGCCCTCGAGAAACCAAAATATCCCCCCAGAAATCAAAATACAAAATACCCCCCTCCCCCCAGAAACAAAAATACCCCACCAGAATTCAATTTTTGAAATTTTTTTTCGTTTTTTTCGCAGTTGTTTGATGCCAATAGATAGTGCTCGATGAGAAACGTTGAAAAATGGTGTTTTTTCGCCATACCACCATTTTTAAGACCATTTTTTTGACCTCTGAAAAATCTTGCTCCCCCAGAATTTTGGTGCTGCCCACATATGGGGAGAACTATTTCACAAATAAAGTAAGTGCCAATGGTTGCACATCGTACTTTGTAGCGTATTTTTACACTCAATAGTGAGTTATTTTTGTAGGTGTAAAGTTCCAACTTCGTGCTAAAAAAGACGTTTTTGGTAGGTTTATGTCTGTCACATCATTCCGATATGAGATGGAACATGATACTGATAATAAAAAATCTACAAAACATCGAGGATCAAGCATGCACGTAAAAATTCATTTTACTTCTAGAGCGTTGCGGAACATGAATTTTTGTTCAAAAGGTTCTCCATAACGTCATGATTACGACTCTGACTGTTAGTTTTGTACACCCATTAGTTGTGTAAAGTTCACACTATTAGAGGTGTAAAGTTTACACCGGAAATTTATTTTACTTCTAGAGCGTTATAAAACGTGAATTTTTTAAAACTGTCCTCCGTAATGTCAGGATTAGGAATCTGACTATATTTGCTTTACACTCAGCAGTTGTGTAAAGTTTACACCGAAAATGAACTTTAGTTCCAGAGTGTCGCGAAAGCTTAATTTTTAAAATTTTCTGCATAATGTCAGAATTACGAATCTGACTGTTCCTTTTCTCTACACCCAGTAGTTTCGTAAAGTTTGCACTATTCATTTATTTTTAATGTGTAAAGTTTACACTACAAATTTATTTTACTTCCAGAGCGTCGCAAAACGTGAATTTTTCCAAAATATGTTCCGTAAGGTCAGGATTACGAATCTAGCTGTATGTTTTCTTTACACCCAGTAGTTGTGTAAAGTTTATACTGAAAACCTGTGATCTGTTTTAATGAGGTAAGTAGTTTACAGATTATTTGGCCTTTGTGACTGAAAAGGCCCAATAATCTAATTATGAACAAGCCAAAAACAGACGTGGGCGTGGGGGAGGGTGTTTGGGGGGTATGTACCCCCTTCCAAAAAAGGCCGAATATCCCCCAGAATTCAATTTTTGAAAATGTTTTGTCGCAATTTTTTGATGCAAATGGATAGTGCTCGACGAGAAAAGTTAAAAAATGGTGTTTTTTCGCCATACAACCATTTTTAAGACAATTTTTTTACCTTTGAAAAATCTTGCAGTTGCAACCCCTAGAATTTTGGTGCTGCCCACCTATGCTCGCAAATATTCAGAGCTCAATTAAATAAGGTAAGGTTGTCTTGTTTAAGAAAGATAATGCTGATTTTCAGAACAACATTTTTTCCGCGTTCTCTGACTGCTGTCATTATTGTGGCATGTCACCGTATGTGTTTACCAACCGATTTGCTCAAATCATGCTAATTAAAAGTAGGGTACTAGCAAAGAAAAATGCTCCGATGGAACAAAAAAGACGAATTTACTTGGGATTATGGATTATTAAGGATGTAAAAGGAGGGTATAGGAAAAAGCTACCTATGTATACGCCTAAAGTCGAAAAATCTCTTAAGAATCAATCAATCATGCACTAGGTTAAATAAAATAGACTACCACGTAAGCATATGTGTTTACTAGTGCTTAAACCAACAATTTCTTTGATTGCCTTGAATGCATCTTGTTTGCTGTTTAATTCAATCGGCTTACAAAGTCGCTCCTAGTTTACTCCATCTACTTTCCCGTAGCTACTGCATAGCTAACTTGCTACTTTTTCAATCGTTATTTTGGTTGAATAATTTATTTCAATCTGCAGGCCGCAGAATATGCTTCGAATTTTAGCGTAGCTTACAGAAAGTCTGATTTTTAACAGATTTTGCGACTTTAGGCTTATGCTTAGGCAGCTTTTCCCTAATCCCCTTCATTTACATCCTTAATAATCCGTAATCCCAAGTACATTCGTCTTTTTTGTTCCATAGAAGCATTTTTATTTTCTAGTTTTATATTATATTAGAAAAAGTATTAAAGAATGTACTGAGATGTCATCACCGATTCTGAGCTGTCGCAAAAATGTTGTGAATAAGGTTCTTTGAGTAGAAACGCCACGAAGAAAATTTTTAAATTACTTTTAAGCAGTCTAAGTAGAGAATGTCTTACCTTTTGATGGTATTGTCTGTAATCCTTTAATCGTAAAATAGCAAAATTAAACTTCATTAGCGGTTGGTTTTGGAAGGGGTTAAATTATTACACACTAAGGATTGTTGTATCTTCACAGCATAGTACATCTTTATGATCGATATATTCCTACTTTTTATCAAGAAATTTAATTAAGAAACTTACCGAAAGTTCGTAATTTGCTTTTCAAGCAGATTTCTAAGGCGTATTTTGACTTTGTCGAATTTTTCCCTTTCTTCTACCGTCACCGTGCCAACACCATCGGGCCTGAAAGGCGCCATAGAAAAACCATTTTCAATGATCATCCTCGTGCATGGGCACACACAAACTTTTAAGATCCAACAGAGTCTACAGTCTGTTTCACACAAGTTCGGTCATAAATTTTAAAAATATCTCCGACAATAAGCTGACAGATTGCGATTACTGCATTGATCTGATATATAATTATCGTAACCCCCAGCTTACTGTCGATGATAATTCTTAGAATTTATGCGCGAAGTTATGTGAAACAGACTATACTCCATAGTTGGTCAAAGTGTAGTATATTTTGCATAATGGTTCTAATCACTATTCAATTTATCAGCTGTACTACTTTCGCAAACCAAAATATTTTGTACAAATCACTGCACTGCATACAGATATAAGTTTGATAAGCTTAAGCTGAAAAAACTAAAAACCTCCAAGCGTTCATTGAGAAGCCATATCAATTTCTACACACTCATTCAGTGTATAGCCAAAAACTTATTTGCGTATAGTCTGTTTTAAAATTCTTGTGATTTTTTTAAAGAAAGGTGATTCGAAGGTATTCAAAATTTAGCCAATCGGCAAAAGGCGTTTTCTTAGTACCCATTTCTTGCGCCATTCCAGAAAAAATTTTAAAACAGTTTTCTGAGGAAAATAATGCAAGACTAGAACCCAAAGGGATGGAAATTAATAATTCTATGCGAAAGTGCTTAAAATCAATCAGGAAGTGTGAACTAAAGTAGTTTTTACTCTGTTTTGACACTCAAACCAATTTATAGATTCACTTAAGCTAAAAAAAGCTCTTTAACTAATCTACGTAGCTGCATCGCTTTTGTTTTCATATCATTTTTCTGTCTTTCAAATTGTTTAAGTTGAAAGACACGGCGAATATGTGAAAACTTTTTGGCACTTCGCGCAGAATCGTTTATTTTCTGTATTGCTTCTTCTGCAATGCACCAAAATTGAGCAAAGAATAAGGTAAAATTTTTCTAACAGAGTCGAGCTGGGAAGATATACTGAGAATCCATTTATGTATCTATTCTGTATGACATATGTTTTTGTAATGATTTAAACAAGGCGAATTTTTTCAACTTTTTCTGAGCTCGCCAAGAAACGCTCAAAAATACATTTATTTTTGCCTATATCCCAATATTTGCCCAGATGTTTGACTTGAAAATTTTTGTCCCGCCTAATTTACAAGGCGATCTACGTGCCTATAGACCACAGACCGAACTGATGTGCCTTTTACATGATATGACATGGGCCTTGCAATCCGATTATTCTGCAGATTTTATACTCTTCAGGAACGAATTTTCACTTGTATGCATTCACTGATAATTTGATAAATCTATGCACCTATTTGATTTCTGATTATGCATAAGTTGCTGGTAACGAATTTTTGTAATTTTAGCGTTAGCTTACAAAAATCATGGATAAATAATTCACAATATATTATGTAGGCAAGGCCTAAATTCAAGGAATTTTGAAATTTCTAAAGAGCAAAAATCGTTAAACGAGGGGCAAAATATCGTTTTTGGGCATTACTCATCAAGCTAAATCTATTAACATGAAAAAATGGGAGAAAACGGAGAAAAGGTACAAAAATGGAATACTGTCACTGAAATAAAGATTTGCAGAAAAGAAAAACCCAAAAATATAATTCTATGGATACATCGTTTCCGCTGAGGGTCTGCCGGGTTCTGGCGGTCCAAAGTCCATGACTTAAGTACAAGAAGCTGCAGTATGAATAGGTGTAAATAACACAAAAATTAAGAAAGAAATAAACGAACGTGCGCAAGAAATTTATACAAAACATGATGACATATTAGTACAACAGTGTAACGAAGCAACAGTGAAATTTTCGAAGCTTGAGAGAAAAACACATGCGGCTCGAGTTTAAAGCACAGGCAAGCAATGCAACAATGTCTATTGTTTGTTACCTGTGATGCCCCTTGCTGCTCTGCTTAACTTTCTCATATTCACTAAAATTATTACTCAAAATCAGCTATAATGATATCGGATCGATCAATGATTTATAGTCTTTTTTATTTATTCGAGAGCTTTTTTCGCTAAATTTAACCCATATAATTGGGCAGGGGCGGATTTAGGGGGGTCGGCCGCCCCCCTCCATTGGCCCAAAATAGTGCGCAAATTAAGGATTTTTGAGCGATTTTTAGCGATTTTCGGGTTAAAGCGGCTAATTTTTCCGCCCAAGTCAGGGTTCCGCCCCCTCCCTTAGGGGTGCCGCGCCCCCCCTTAGGAAAATCCTGTATCCGCCACTGTAATTGGGCTGTAAAAATGGTTTAGAGGTCTTCAGTAGTATTGACGCTCGACGATGGGAAACATCAAGCTATAACTCGATATAGATTATGTAGAATATAACTCCTGTCCAGACATGCACAACATGGGGATTCTGGGGGAGGGGATGATATTTTAAACTGCTTTTTTGGGCTCAAAAATGGTGGCTACTGGTTACGCGTCAAAAACATCGTTTTTCAGCGTTTCTGACGATGCTCTATCTTTCTAGAGCATAAAAACATAAAAATTCTCAGAAAAATCAGAAAAAGTCGAACAAATTGAACGAAATACAGTCAAAACATGAGTATATGGCGTGAAGTGCCGAAAGTTCTGTCACTTTTGAGCTAAAGACGCTTAAAAAAGCAACTTTTCTACGAATTTTTAGGGAAATTTTCGGTAAATTTCGAAAAATCGCGAATTTTGGGGCGAGGTCGAAAAATGGGGGGGGGGGTAAAATTTTTCTCGAAAGGTGGCGGGGGTGGGGGGTAAAAATTTTTCTCGAAAGGGGGGCGGGGGGGGTAAAAACCCCAATCCTCCTCAAGAGCATGTATGTTCCTGTCGTAAAGTTTACTACACATGTATAGCAATTATAAACCTTCAAAAAGCTATCGAATAAATGAAACAGACTATAGGAGCTCATCACATATGAGATAAGATTTAAAAATAGAATTTTCTCAAAGGATTTTCATGCTTATTGTTATCAACCACAGCTTCCTCGTGTAAATCATGCTCTAGCATACAAAACGTTAACACTCGATAGAGTCGAACAGAAAGACAGTGAAAACAGAAACCATTTCTGATCAGTTGGAAAAGATAGCGATAGAAGAAAAGTCTTCAGAGCCAAATTGAACAAAACGCGCGTTATTCGACTTTATGTAAAAAATGCTGATATGATTACAGTAGTATCTTTAGCAATACCCACATACAGGGGCATACGCAACTTTAAAGGGGGCGGTCCAAAATGGGTGACCCTACATTTCTGGACATTTTCGCCGTGGCACAAAATAAAGTGCATTTTCTGACGCTTCCAAACATGCTCTATCCATTAAACTCATAAAATTCAATCTTTTCAAAAAAATTTATTTTCTTGTAATATGCTATGAAAAACGACGTTTTTTGGCCTAAATTTATGTAAAACAGACTATAGTCATATCTGGACAATGGGTGCAACTGGGTTCAACCCGGTATCAGCGGTAGGTCGTTCGGTATCAACGGTCAAGGCTACGAACAAATATGAACAAGAATTTTTCATAAAAAATCAAATCTACTACTTAGACACATTGCTAAATTTTTGAGACATGCACAACGCGCACTCCAAAGATCAATTGCTTTAAGCACTTAGTGCACTAAAAAGCCAGTAAACTCCCGATACTTCGACTGATAAAAGAAAGGTCAATTAATAAATCAACCCTTTTTCGAACTGGAAATCAATCAAAATTTTTTGCTTCTAGTATCATCGGGAAGGCAGGCTATGGCCCAGGTATGACTATAGTTTACAGATTATGGTAAGTGCATTGCGTTGATTCATAATTTCCGGAAAGCGCTTTTGATTACCAGTAAAAATTTTCAAAATTCTTGTCTCGAGTTTGCGATGAAATGCACAGCATAAAAAAATTTCGAATATGAAACTTTCCATCGAATTAGAAATCCATCGGTACACAGCCTTTTATCTGAAGTTTACTTAAAGTTATGAAGTTCGTAAAATTCCTGAGGCGAATTGTGAATAATTTCATTTTGTTATCAGACCGTTCAGAAATTATGTGATATTCCCTAATAAATTATCATTTTCAACACCCTAAAATTAACTGTCTATCTTTCTCACCTGTTGCCATGCACGTGTGATGCGCAGAAGGCGAAACTGTAATGCATGAGTGTGGGGTCAATCATATGAGCCGTTTCGGCTTTGACCAGGAGGTCGTTGAGCAAGCTAACGTGTCTATGGCAACCCCGTACCATATACCGAGCACAGTATTCGTCCAAAACAAATATCTGACCCGGAGAAAACCAACCCTTGAAGATGATAAATAAGACTTTTGTTCGTTTCATTCAAGCATGATAATTCAGAATAGAGCATAAGAATTTTTAATCATTTATTAAACAATCGTAGGTAAGCAAATTATGTACACTAAAAATTAGCATTCTTAAATGAAATGAATAATAAATGAAGTTAAAGGTGTTTTTACTTTACTACTAGCTTACCTTGTACACTGTGACGTACAAAACAACTTCAATGCATTTGTTAAAAAAATTTTTAAGGTATTACCGGCAGAAAATTTTTTTTGCGGAATAAATTTATTTATTTAGTATTTTTTATTCACTGAATTTGTTCTTTCGCGCATGCTGCAAGATTTTTGGCATGATCGACTGGTACAACAGGCTAGCATTTCTTATGATACACTATCCATAAGGACTAGTCTTTGTAGTAAATAAATAAAAAACAATTTTTCAACCAATTAACGGTGGTTTAGTGATTTACTTTTATGAATTTACGATATAAAAATGTAAAGACGCATTATCTACATATTTACATCGAATCGGGAATGTGCAAAGCATTTTGGCTCAGTCTTATTTCAAAGCAATCTCAATCTAACTAACTACAACGTTGCATTAGAGTCACGTTTTTGATAGGATAGAGTTTTGGGCAATGCTTCCGAACAGACATGCACAGCATTGGAATTCGGAGAAGGAGGGAGGGGTAAAATTTCAAAGTGCCTTTTTGGGCTCAAAAATGATGGGTACGCGTCAAAAACATCGTTTTTTGCGTTTCTGACGATGCCCTATTTTTCTAGAGCGTAAAAACATGGAAGAATTTTGAAAAAAATCGAAAAAAGACGAACAAATTGAACAAAATATAGTCAAAAATGCGTATACTTGCGCGAAGCGCCAAAAATTTGACACTTTAGAGCAGATAGTTAGCTAAAAACGCTTACAAAAACACCTTTTCTATAAATTTTTAGCAAAATTTTGGGAACTTTCGAAAAATCGCGAATTCTGGGGAGGTGAAAAAACTTCTGTGGGGGTTGGGTTCCAGGAGGATTAAACCCCTCCATCACGTATGCTTCCGAACAATATCGACCTCGTGTGGATCATGCTGTCTATTATGCAGAGTCTAAACACATAGAAAATTGCAGGAAGATCGGTAAATTCAAATCAAAGAGCGAAAACATAATAATTTATGTTTTTATCGATGTCTTGATGGCGCTTAGGAATGCCAAGATGGCTACATTCCGAGAGGATTCAGAGTCAGCTCAGCGGACATAAGCGTGGGTAGAATTTAAAAAGTCTAGAATTAAATTTTTAAGTTTTTCGTTTTTTCGAAATTTTTTACGTTGATGGAAATACTTTGATGAGAAAAAATGGTATTCTTTACCCCTACTCTAACTTAATCGGCACTTTTTTAGACTTTTGAAAATTTTAGGACCCCTAGAACCCCAGAATTCAGGCGCTGCCCGAGTATAAGGGTCACATGAAGATCGATTCTCCAAAGCTTTTGCTACCACTGGCAGCGAAGTTTTTACGTCTGACTTACTAGTGAACAAATCATTTCCGTTAACCTGTAATCTAATGTCAGCGTTTGCAGTTCACAAAATAACAGATCGTGCGGATATTTAACGGGGTCGGCTTGGATAAATTCGTCTATGCCATGTTTTTTAGCCTTATCAGATTCTGAAAAAATAACAAAATATTGATTAAATTGGCGATTCGCGACATATTTGCGAATAAATATATAATAAATAAATACAGACTACTTGCATAACTCAACTGGCAATTGAATAAGCAAAATTATGCATAAAAGGTAATAAAAGAGAAATGAAGAGAAAAAATAAAATGAAAATTGATAAATTTATTCGGAATGTTACTAAGAAGATAACCAACCAAATCAGTCATACGCATTCTTTGACAAATTGTTTTTGATGTTTAAACTATGCTCTCGACCAAATAAACACAAACGTGACCTATCTGCGGGCGGGTCAGTCCGGTCTGGGAATAGGCCGGCGATAAGAGCCATACGAGTTCTGGGGGAACGGGGTGAGACCACACATGGGTGTGGGGGAGGGGTCTCTGAACCCTTCCTCCATGAGAATTCAGCAGACTCCCAAAGTCAAAAGACCCCCAGAACTAAATTTTTCGTGCTAATTTTTGCAATGTTGCCAATCGGACCTTCAGAATTCGGCTGCTGCCCACGCATAATTGAGACTTTCATAATGACTATTAACCCCGCAAAATGGCTGCAACCCGGAAAATTGTCGATTTTCCGAAAAAAATGGTAAAAAGTGCGCTGCTTTAAACGGTTTAGCAAACTTTTGGCTCAAAACTCAAAATTTTCAATTTTCATCCGTTTGTTTGCCCCTATTTTGCCTCATTTTCCCAAAAAATTTCCCATTTTTCCTTCATGGGGGTCAGGGGACCCCCAAACCCCCTCCCCCACGTGCATGTCTGGTCGCGACTCCCTGTAACCACGCTACGAATGTGGAATCCCATTTATCGAACTAACCGAAGGATGAAAGGCTGGGTTGGTCAAACCCATTTGATCATGATTGATAGATTAAACATTCTTGCGAAAAATTCAATTGTACGAGTGACACTTATAACCATAATTTTGCTTATAATTCCCATAAAAATTTCTTTTTGTCGATAGACATCCAGACAACCGACAAGCATATTTATTCTCGACAAACCTTGACTTTTAGGCAGCGAATTTCCCTGTTTAGGAGGAACGGGTTTGTGGGCTTGACCAGTCGCTCTATATAAAGCCTGCACCCACATATGTCTCTCGTTATCGTCTTCTGTCGCGAACTTGATCTCCTCTCCTTCTTTTAAGGCACTGAAGAAAAATTGACCACCTGCCGAATACAATTCTGAATAGATAAGGCGTTTTGTATAAGTCAATTCCATGATTAAGACATACGGAAGAAATGAAGAAAAGGGTAATTAACGGAATACGAATAAAGCAACAGCATATAAAAATCATAATCGCAGTTATCACAGCAACAACAATGATAAAATAATACTATAATGATAGAAATATTCATAATAATAATAATAATAATAATAATAATAATAATAATTATAATAATAATGATAATAACAATAATAATACTATAATACAAATAAAAATAATAATCATAATAAAAATATTAATAAACATTAAAAATATAAGAAATAATAGCAACAGTAATAATAATAATGGTAAACATTAATAATAACTAGTAATAACAGCTGCAATGTTAATAATAATTGCAATAATTAATTTATTTTGCAATTAATATAGCATAAATTATAAGCAAATAAGTAAAAAAATTGAAATTATATAATCAATATTAATATTGTCCAATAGTCGTGGTAATGATCTTGCCATGTCACATTTCATGCTATCAAGAAAAGCCAAGTTTCTACGACTTTTTTGGCGTTGTTAAGAGGTGAACTGCATTTTAAATCGTCGGTTGGGATTAATGTTGAAGATATGTTGAGCAGTTTTTGCATGAGTATGACAGGAACGGCATTCATTTGAATGTGATCTATGAGTTCTGCATACAGTGAAGTATAGACTAATTGCATTCTATTCACGTGAGAGGAATAGGGTGGGTTTGGGGGGTTTAGACCTTCAGATTCTAAAATTTCCCCGCAGATTAAGGTAGACCCCGGAATTGAATTTTTTGGCATATTTTTCTAAATATATTCCGAACTTTCGCCCCATTTCCACAAAATCTGGTCGCTGCCCATGTATGGTTCTATTACCGACTGCAGCAATATTTTCAATCAATTTTGAGAGACTTGGTTCAAAAGATGATAACAAAAAAAAACAACGATGATAACGACAACAACAACAAGAGTAATTAGGTTTTTGGTCAGCAGACCCGAATGATACATATCAACCACAATCAGGAGAAAATATGATAAATTTATGGAATCAACTGCACAACTATTAAACATAAATTACGTAATTTATTTTCTGGATTTTCGTTTAACGGCAATAAGAATCATATGCTTTAACCATGAAAACTAGAAAACAACGAAGAGTACTAAAGAAGAATATTAATTACAGGAATAAAGGGTTTGAAGGCATTATGTTGAAACTCTTTTGATTAAAAAATAATTGACCTGAATGTATGTATACAATTATGAAAGCTACTCAATAATTATAACATGATTTAATTTCTGCTTTCCGCATACTCGTAATACATATACCAGAACAGGGAATATAATGTATTCTTAATATAAGTTACCGTGATCAGGTTCTGCATAGTCGACAGTAAAACCTTCGAGTTGCATGAATTCAGAGGGTTCCGATTTCCTTTCCTTATAACTACACATAGCGAATGTATATTGAGAAACCTAAAAGACAAGTGTAATCATTAAAGACCGAGCTTTCATGCACGAAATCTATTCTTCAGACGTTACGACGCTGCTGATATAATTTGATAGGTATTTGCTTTTCAAAACATTTTCTGACATAGTTATAATCTTTCTTTTGAAGTAATATTCTAAAAGATTTAAAAAACAAGTCAACTAAATATCAAAAAGTTATCTTATCGTGAGTAATTACCTGAATGAGGCCGAAAAATCGTTTCTTCCACCGCTTCCATACAACTTTACCCAAGGCATAGCAGTACCTTTAACAAAGCATGAAGAAAAGGCTTCAAAATACGTGCATATAACTTACTTATATCAAGTACATAATGCACACTATACTCGTATTGCTCCTTTCAAATGAATTTTTGCGAATTTTAGTGCTTAGTTTTCAATGAATAATTTTGGTACACAGATTATGCTAGTCTTAAATCGTTTAAAGAAAATCAGTGCTAGGAATCAATTGTGACCATACAGGCATGTGAGGGGGTTTGAGGGGTCTAGACCAATTTAAATGCAGAATTAGGAAATTTTCTGGAGAAAATGAGGCAAAATGAAAGCCAAAAAATGAAAGAAAATTGAAATATCTCTCAAAAAGAGTGCTTTAAAGTGACCCGAAACTGTGTGATAACGTAGTTTTAACTCTATTTTGACGCTCATACTAGTTTTTGAGGTCATTTTGGCCCAAAAAAGCTAAACCTTCAATCCCCTAGACCGACTGATCCCCCCAGATCGGCTATGCTATGCATCTATGATAGTGACAAGCGAATTAAAAACATTTACTATGAGTTATAGGCATCTTACTCGTACATACAAATAAAGCAAAACGTGGTTTAAAAATTGTTTTTCTCCATTAAGCTTATTTAACTTGACGCAGTGAAAATAAAATCGCGAGTTATTAATTCAGCTAAATCTGGACTTTATCGTAAATACCCGCAATATTTTAAATTTTGTGGTTTTTCCATGCGAACGGCGATACGGATCTTAAGATTTTGATCGGCAGATCCCTTTGGCATGGTCATCTTGTACCATTCAGGAACTCTAGAGCTATTAGGCGTAGGCCTTATAACAACCTGGATGTAAATAAAATCCAATGTCACAAGCTGTCAGATGGGCAATAAAGTAATGTTCTAGTGAATTAGATGATTTGAAATTAACAGATTTGACTTTTTGACTTTTTGAAAGTAATTCTACTAAACTTGGGAATTTTTTAAGGCTTAAAACATTTAGTATCATATTTCTCTTCCATTCGCTTCTCCCATTCATGTTTCACTAAAACTCAAGTGAGACGACTAATAACACTGCTCACGATTGGACCCACCTTTCCAAGTTCCTTATCTTCAAATGCAAGCACACTGACGTTTTCGGCATACAGCTTAACTTTAACAATAGGCAAAGGGTGATGGGTGGAAAAATCGCCTTGAGTATCCCACCTGTGTGAAAATAGCAAAAATAAGGACGATCAAAGTAACAAGATAAAACGTAATCAACTTGAAGAAAATTAAATGATTTAATTAATTTGAATATTTAAAATAATTTGAATGTTGAAACTATATGTTTGTTTTGAACTAGAATTGTGCGAACGCAAGATACTTCAATCATCATGACTTGCGATACTACGCATCTTTGTTCAAATTCATAACATGCATTAATCGTAAGGATAGAAATTTTAAGTATTATCACGATAATTGTGCACGTCTGCCAGTTGAAATAATAATTCAGTCACCCTGCGTAGTGCAAACAACGTTTTACCGAATGCCACAATAAAGTCTTAAAAAACTTCTTTCTTTTGAGCATATTATAATGCCGGTCTACGACCTTTTGGCGCCGCCGTTTTGGCGCCAGCAACTTATAAATTATTCTAAATGAATCAATTTTGAAGCAATTTTGAAATAAATTATATATTCAAAAAGCAGATTCTACAAGCTACAAAATAGCACATTGTTCTTTTCCATTCGATGAGTATTCATATGTGTACGACTGAAAAACTGTAGAAAATCCAGTGTATTTTTAGATGCATTCAATTATCTCATTAAATTAAAAGATATTCTTAAAGTAATTTATACCATCACGTAGAGAATTGAATGGGCTTTCAGAATCTGTATTATAGTTCAATAATAAATGAAATGTAAATAATTAATAATATTACAAAGAGTGTGGCGCCAAAACGGAGGCGCCAAATTTCGTTAAAATGCTCATTTCCCTTAGGGTATCGTAACATTAACAGAATAGATTGAGAGCAGGCGAACTGAAAGCGTCTGAAAGGTTGTAAGCATGTTTACTATCGATAAGTACAATGTTATACTCCGAATAAACGATCATTCTAAAAATTGCTTAATAACAGCCTAAGCTTACATCGGTTTGGCTGCTTCAGAGCTGCCAGTTTGGAGCTTTTCACTGCCGTCAACTTCCATCGTACAGTAGACGACTCGGTTTGGAGGAACTGATTTCAGATTTTGAACTTCCATTACTACTATCTAAAAGCAAATCACGTGAATCACAGACATACATGCTCTTAGGGGGATTTGGGGGAGGTCTTTGACTGCCCAGAGAAATTTGACCCCCCCCCAGAATTCGAGATTTTTCAAAAGTTTCCAAAAATTTCCTGAAAATTCGCCGACGAGGTGCATTTCTAACTGTTTTCAACTATCTATTTGCTCAAAAGTGTCGAAATTTCGGCGCTTCGCGCCATATACGCATGTTTTGACTATATTTTGTTCAATTTGTTCGACTTATTTGATTTTAATACGAAATTTTCTCATGTTTTCATGCTCTAGAAAGATGGAGCATCGTCAGAAACACTGAAAAACGACATTTTTGACGTGTACCAACCATTTTTAGGCCCAAAGAAAGCATTTTAAAATTTCACAGCCCTCCAGAATTCCCATGCTGTACATATCTGATCACAGCATAAGTCATTTCAAGTTTTCATAAATTCATTTTCAACTTTCTATCAATAAGCGAAAAAGCGTCGCTTTTTGAGAAGTGAGAAGTTAATAAACACGATATTTTTAGCTGCTCAGGCAAGAATAATTTATTACGGCCAGGTTCAACAGGAAATCTTATCGTTTTTTTTGCGATTTTTCGAAGACAAAGCATAGAGCTGGATTATAAACGCCAAAAATAGTGTTTTTGTACCCAATCACGGATTTTTTTTGCCTTTTTTACTTAAAAATTTTTGATCCATAGATCCTAGAAATTCGGTTATACCCATGCAAGCTCCTCACGTGTTTACCTCGAGATTGAAGTTAAGCATCACGTCATTTTTTGACAGAGACAATTCATCATCTCCGTCCCTGTTCAACGATAACGAGGAAGCGCGTCTTTTCAAACTAAATTAAAATGAATTATAGGAGAAGTTTAGAAGAATGAACAAAAAGAGCATATTCAAGCTACATCTAAAAAAATAACAAAATAGCTTGAATTATTCTTCAGAAAACCAGATCAGATAAAATCGACTACTAAATGTCAACAAAACATACAACATTTAGCATACACGTAACAGCTCGTAATTTTGGGTGGGGATCCCCGGCCATTTTTAAGGGGAGGGGTGAATAACCTCAGATTTTTGCCCAAAATGGCCAAAAACAACTAAAAACGATCAAAAAATTCAACTTTTTCCTAAAATGGCGGGTGGTCAAAAATTTTCTGGCTTTAGTATGAAGGGGGACAACCAACTTCGGGTGGGGGATCTCCCCATCCTCCCGTTACATGTATGACATTTAGGCACCACAAAAAACTAACATTACATACAAACGTACAACGGTCACACAAATTTAACCTGTTAAACAGGAACGTATCTTGTTTGCCGAATGTTCTAATGCGAGAGCTATAAATGCAATCGATTTTCGTTAACATCCAGAAGGAAACGGAAACAATGTCACATATTTAGTACTAATTTGTCTGGAAATTTCTGTTTTTTCGCATTGACTTTGGTGCACAAAAATACACATTAGTGGATAGACAAAGCGAAAAATTTTACCCTAAATTTCTTTCCAAACTACATTTCGAAAAATTATTCTAAAATTTATCGATGGTAATTGATAAGAGCAAAAATGCTCAAAAATTAGTCTTGATAAAATATAAATATAAAAATGAATTTACATCTTTTTAGTTTTCTGCTTTTTTAATGAAGGATATTCGTAGTTCCCCGGGCAAAAATACTTTGGAGCGTAAACGTATTGTGAACACACCCGGGCGTGGGGGTTTGGGGGTATGCACCCCCCAGAAACCAAAATACCACCCTCCCCCAGAAATCAAAATACCCCCCAGAATTCTATTTTTGAAAATTTTTTTCGTTTTTTCGCAATTTTTTTGATGCCAATGGATAGTGCTTGGTGAGAAACGTCGAAAAATGGTGTTTTTATCGCCATACCACCATTTTTAAGGCCATTTTTCGACCTTCAAAAAAATCTTGTACCCCCCCCCAGAATTTTCTTGCTGCCCACGTATGATTGTGAACCTCAAAAGTTAATTGAATAGTGAAAGCAAAGATTCTCTCCGCACAATTTGTAAACAGTAACAATGGAAAGCATTTTTTAAATAATGAACAATTATGTGCTTCTACAGTAATTCGTAGTCATATCCTTGTCAAAACTACGTTTTTTTCGTACGTGACAAAAATTTCGTGGCTCGTACAAAGATGTTTGGATTGTACAAAAAAATCGAAATTTTGTACAAAAAACAGTGGACAAAAGTTATGGCTATTTTAGTACTGGTAATCATACATAGGCAACAAAAAAATTGTGCGGGGGGTAGTCCGGTTAGGTGAAATTGCCAAAAATGTAGCTAAAAATATAATTCTTAGGTTTACAGTAATCTGCGGAAGGTTTTTGTAACTTCTGGGGCTGCAAACCCCCTTCCAAACCCTCCAACCAAAATGCAAAAGCTTCCCTGAAATTTCCGATGCTTCTTTTGATTAACAATATTGCCAATAATAGGGTCTCATGCTGAGCAACCATGTTAAATATACGTATCAGCGGGAATGATCCACTGCAGCGCATTTAAGTTCAAATTTTACAGTCGATTTACGAGAAATGCTCGATGTCCAATCAATCAAACGACTACTCTATTTAACAAATGAATGAGTAAAAACAATAATAGTTGAATGGAAATATATCAAACATGTAATCAGTTTTTATTGTATTGCCTGAGTAAGAGCAATATTTACCCGGATCTTGACTTTTCTCTAAAACTCCGTTTACTGCCTGACGAGCCCTTCGGATTAACAGGCACCGATTCTAAATTAGCCACGAGCAGATTCACGGAAGATCGATACTCATCGATGTAAAGCGATTCCATATCTTTGACTACAAACTTTGGCATAAGTTTCCTGTCCTGAAATTTTTGCTATTCATACATTATATTTTAGTAGAATTTTCGGCAAAAGCCAGAAAGAAAAGAAGAGAAATAGAAAATACGAATTTGTACGAATGACAGAATTATGCATGTTTTGAATTCTTGAAGTATTCTTACCTTCATCATCTCCTGAACTAACTGCATGCGGCTGTCTAATTCACGTCTTATAGCAGCCGCTTGTTCATCGGGGTTATCGAGCTGAACAAAAGAACGTAATCTACGTGTATGAAGTGAAAAGTGATTTCGCGCACTGCCACCATGCATGGGCAGCACCAACATTTTGGGGGAGGGGGTGCAAGGTTTTTCAAAGGTCAAAAAATGGTCTTATGAATGGTGGTATGGCGAAAAAACACCATTTTTCAACGTTTCTCATCGAGCACTATCCATTGGCATCAAAAAATTGCGAAAAACAAAACAAAAAATTTCAAAAATTGAATTCTGGGGGATTTTGTTTTCTGAGGGGAGGGGTATTCGGCCTTCTGAGGTTGCATACCTTCAAACTCCCCCACGCCCATGTGTGACAGTCACCCGTTCCAGCAATAAAATTGGTTGAAGAACTAAAAAATATGATTTTTTTACTAGAATTTAAGTAGGTTTTCAAGATTACGGCTTACAGAAACATGTTGCTTTTATGGGATGCAATCATTAGTATAATCACTCTTAATTATCAACTATCAATTATTTATTATCAATTATTAATTACTTATTAATTAATTATCTATTCATTTATTATCAATTAATCAAACAATCAATCATCAATAAAAGAATACAATCTGCTGAAGAAATTTATAGAATTTTTGTTAGACTTTACGTAATTATTCGACGTATTCTGTACAAGAAAAATCATACATAGTTGTAACACACTGAAACCGTTTTTTGCTTCACCAGAATAAAATAAAAACTGCCCCACCCACGACTCAATGAAGCAATAGCAACGAAAACCAGAGAAAACAATTACCGAAATCTATTTCTCGCACAGAGATGAGAAGTTCGTAACATTACCATTTCGTAATACTAGAAATTATTCACCTGTAAAGCATTAAAGATTAGCTGGTGCTCAAATTTTTTGACAGACAAAATCTGCTGAAAAATGTCGTACAGCTGCTCCTTGTTTAAAATAAGGTCGGCTTGACCGCTGGCGGGCTGACTACCACCCCGCACTTTAGGAATTTTGCGGCCCTGGCCAGTCGTTTCATCTTCACCCCTGAATATGGCATCGTACTTGGTCATCCACGAATTCAGAACAGTCTCTTTGCTTAGACCGTCAATTTCGGGTAGATTTCGGATTCGTTTTTCGATATTTGCGCTGGAAGAGTGAATAAAAAGGCGGAATGTAAGAATATGATTTTCCAATACAGGATTTATAGATTTTTTGATAATGTGCGTATATTTGCACCGAGAAAAGAATAGAAGAAGGACGATTGCTTATTTAAAAAGTCACACTAATCGTAAGAGTATTTTGAAATCGAATAAATACGAGTAAGTAAGAAGCGTAATTCAGAATTTTGTAGCAGTTTTGATCACTTAATGTGAAGAATCGGCATCGCCATGCGCGGAGAAAGATGCAGTTGTAATAAATTACATCAGCTAGTTTTACTACGGGAAACACAACGTAGCGATAAAGCGCAATTCAAGGCCTTTATTATTGTTATGCAAGCACAAATACTGCATATGCCGCCTAATTTTAATTCTAATTGATTATTTTTTGTTTTGCCTAATTTCAATAAAATTATGTTATTTTCGTTGAATTACGGTTGGATGGAACACTTTTAGAAAACAAGAGAGACACGGAGAACTTATGTAACCATTTTGAGTATACTTTTTCGATTTGCTTCCAGTTTCTCTGAAATTCTTTTACGCTTTCATCGTCAAGAAGAAAACAATATAGTGCTTTTTGATGAGCATTCATCGTTGTTGAGCCCAAAAGGTTCATTCCAAATTTTTAGGATTTACCCCCCTCCCCTCAGAATTCCAATGCTGTGCATGCAAGGTTGTCGGACAAATCAGATAACGTACAAAAAATATACTTGGAATATAGCGTGTGTCGTATAAAAAATTTTAGAACTTTCGACATTCTTAGGCGGAATGTTATAAACTGAAATTACTACCGGAAAATTTCGCGAAAGTCGTACGACGAGAAACCTCCCGAAGACACAACGTTCGAGACTCGTTCCGACTTAAGCACCACTTCGAAATACGACTGGGCAGCATTGATGAAGGCTTCATCGGCAACGATTTGCGTTTCGCCTCTTAAGAAACACTGGAAGCGATCCTTGACCTGTTGAAGACGTTTTCGAATTAAAATTTTATGCACTTTTCCAGAAAATGATTTTTGAGGAAACGGAAATCGCTGCGAAGTTATATGCGATTTAGCCGACTGAATAACACTTACAACAATAAGAAAAACCAATAATAATAATAATAATAATAATAATAATAATAATAATAAGAAAAAATAATAAGAAAAAAATAATAATAACATTAAAAAATATTAATAAAAATATTAATAATAATTAATAATAATAATAATAATAATAATAATAATATTAATAATATATACTAATAATAATAATAATAATAATACTAATAATAATAATAATAATAATAATAATATTAATGATAATAATAATAATAATGATAATAATAATAACAATACTAATAAAAAGAACAATAATTATGATGATAATAATAATAATAATAATAATAATAATAATAATAATAATAATAATAATATTATGTTCACCTCCAAATTTACTTAAAGAACACGATTAGTATACCGTCATCTGAAGAACATAAAATTTAACATTTTACCTTAGCTTTCGCGCGTTTTTAAATATGGGAAATGACTAAATATCTAAAGCGCATTAAATCTATAAGCAAAATAAGGAAATAAATGCTTTACTGAGACGTTTTGAGTCTCGCCTAAATACTTCGACTGCAACGTTTTATAAGAATTTCTACACTTGAAGTAACATTTAAACAATTTTTCTAAAAAAATACGTACATACGTTATATTATGGGTACGCGATAACACGCTTTATACTTTGATTCAAAATGCAACAACAGTCAGAACGGTGAAAATGTGTAGCAGACTGAAATGAGCGCATTCCTCAGTAATTGTCGTATATCATTATTATAAAGTCTAGGTAAAAAATTGCAGAGAGTTTGTGAATCTGAATATCGACATTAGTTTTGGTCCATAAAACAGGTTATATAAAAAAGGCAAAAAAATTAAAAAGATCGAATTTAAAAAACTAGCGGACAATGGTTTACAATTGCGACATTTTTGCGAACTTTTGTCAATTCAGCCTTGGTAACTTTCGTTTGCCGCCTTGCCATATCCGTTGGTTGCTTAGCGTTGAAATGATAAGCTATACAGCGCACGACAAAAACGTAGATTTGTATTCTTTTTCGCCGTTCCTCCTCTTCTTCTTCAGCTTTTAACCTCAAATGAAGATGCATATTTACCTAATCACGCTGCAAATGTTATAATTCGGTCATTTTCTTATATTTTTAAGACTTGTGTTATTTATAACATATTTATAAATGAAAATCTATTTATAGTAAATTATTTATAAATTAACATGTATCTTATTCATAATATCTTTTAGATGCATTCTTTCCAGAGAATAGGTATATCTGTTCTTTCTGCGACTGCCCTAGATCATCTTTCATTGACATTGAATCAAGAGGTTTGGTAGCGTCGGAAACGCAGAAAAAAGGCAACAGAGCTTCTTAAAGTATAAGTCAAGCTTGCTTTACATTTATTATCTTATTTTTTAATTAAACCTTGATTTACCTTTTCGCTATTTTATTTCCAACATTTATCTATCTTCCTGGCTTATTTTCATTTTCGAGCATTTTTTATAAAATGCCAGATTTGACGGTGTTTTTGTATAATCCACGTCGATATATTTAATCGACCGCACTAAAACCATAAGTATACTAGTAATCTAAGCTTAATAACATTATAATTGACCTGAGAAAAAAAGTACATAAATAGACTCGAATGAGAAGAGACAGCAGGATGAACTATGTTGCGAAAATAATATTGCATCGAATACATTTGAATTTTTTTAATGAGTATTTTGCGTCAACATTAAAACAATAGAAAAACAGTCCTTATTTATTTCATCAGATTTATCGAAATGACGCCCAAAACTCTGAAACAGACTAATAGACGGCAATGGTCCTATTAGTAAGCATCACAATTATGATTGCCTTTGATTGAAACATCTGAGATTCACTTATTGCATTTCGAGTTAATCATTTGGAGATTCTTCGTTTGATCCGTATGCATAAGTTGGTACTACCAATTCTTACCGCACGAGCATTCTTCTATTGAATAATAGAGTTCAATAAGTTTATCTTGAAAATCATACATTTCATTCCAATAATGCGCGAGTTTTTATATTTTTAATCCTAATCGTATGTCAATCTTGTTCAGGAATCAAAGATATCAAGACAGGAGGTATGTATATAACGGCGTAGGACGCTTAAATTCCTTGTTGCAATCTTTCCTGCTGCACTTTATGCAGTTATGCTCATAAAAGTGAAAGCGGTAAGGATCTATGTGACGTTCTAGCTCCAAGCCAGGTCACGTCAACAAAATGTTTCGCTCTATAATATCCGGAAAATACCTATTTAAAGGAAAATCATTATGAGAACAAGTAACAAACTCAAAGTCACCTAGAGTACGAATTTTATTTTCAAATTATAGCTGATTACAAGCTTTCATCCTATACTAAATCAAGATTATCCAGTAAAACATGTTCATGAATAGAATGGGAAAAGAGGCTAGACTCGCAATGTCATTTAAACTCAACGAAGTCTAGTCACTGCCCACAGTAGCCCGAGTAATGCAGAGCTTACGTTGAGAGCTAACAATTTTTCGAACGAAATTCGTAAAAAAACAATTATGCCACATCCTTTGATTGTACAACTAAAATTAAAGAGTTTTGGACATATTTTTTGCGACTAAAATTGAAAATGTTCTATCCATATGCGTCTAAAATCACCAGATTCATCTTATGCACAAAGTGACGTACTAATATATACGACCATATATTTTAAGTTACACATTTTTAGCATCTGATGACACCTTATAATTATTTCCAGCGGAAATTGTTCAAATTCTATACTTTTCCCGACGTGTATGAAAAGACTAGCAAAGAAAAATGCTCCGATGGAACAAAAAAGGGGAATATACTTGGGATTGTGAATTATCGAGGATGTAAAAGGAGGGGACTAGGAAAAATCTCCCTATGTTATATGCCAAAAATCGCAAAATATGTTAAAAACCAGACTTTCTCTAAACAATGCAAAAAATCGAAGCATATTCCGCGGCCATTGAAAAATGTAAAAGTTTAGTAAACAATTGTTGTAGACATGTGTAAAAGAGTATCTACATAAGGTCTGTTGCACGTCAGCTCCCGTGTTTCTTACTGCTTTGAATCAACAATATCATCGATTGTCTTGAATGCATCGATATGTACGATTTCATTCAATCCTGATTGGATGAAATAGTACATATTTCATTCAATCAGAATTGAAAAATTTTTCAAAGGCCTTTAAAAAATGTAAAAGTTTAGTAAACAATTGTTGTAGACATGTGTAAAAGAGTATCTACATAAGGTCTGTAGCACGTCAGCTTCCGTGTTTCCTACTGCTCTGAACCAACAATATCATCGATTGTCTTGAATGCATCGATAAGTACTATTTCATTCAATTCGCTTAGCTACTGCATTGCTAATTCGCTGCTTTTTTCAATCAATTTTTTGGAAAATAGTTTATTTCTATTGGGAGGCCGCAGAATATACTTCGATTTTTTGCATTGTTTAGAGAAAGTCTGGTTTTTAACATATTTTGCGATTTTTGGCATATAACATAGGGAGATTTTTCCTAGTCCCCTCCTTTTACATCCTCGATAATTCACAATCCCAAGTATATTCCCCTTTTTTGTTCCATCGGAGCATTTTCCTTTGCTAGTACCCTACTTTTAATTAGCAAGATAAATACAATACTAGATTTCATTTACTGTGCGGTTCTTCTAATAATTGAATGGTTTAAACTTTACAAAGCTACTAGTTGTAGAAGAAACAAACATTCTGATTAGTAATTCTTATGTTACGTAGAACATCCTGTAAAGAAATATGCTTCCAAAACTTTCTAGAGCTAAACTTAATTATTTACATTTTAAACTTTACACAAGAGTGTAAAGAATTTCAGTGGGATTAATAATTTCGATATTGCTCTGATATAACGTTCAGCATTTATTAAGAAATGAAACCTTTATAATGTTCTAAGAACAAATTAACATTAGGTGTTAATCACTTTACACAACTCTTCATTCGCCCCTAGCAGACATATCACATCTGTTTCCATATACATTTTACGACTTTAGGGAAAACATAAGTTAACGTGAGGCTCTATAGTGTAAACTTTACACTAGCAACGAGTGTAAAGAAGATTTTAGTCGGATTTGTAAATTCGATATTACTCGGATATTACGATCAACATTCATGAAAAAATTATGTCTCCATAACGGTTTAAGGACAAATAGACACAGATGTAAACCACTTTACATCACTGTTGAGTGTAAACGAACGCGCCCAGCTGACGTCCCTTATTTGATTCCATGTAAATTTTCAGATTTCGGCAAAAAATTTAGGTTTTCGCAAAACTCTAGAACGAAGATTAATTAGCAGTGTAAACTTTACACAACCACCGAGTGTAAAGAGGAATTTATTCCGATTTGTAAATCTGATATTACTCGGATATTATTACTAACATTTATGAAAAAATTGCATGTCTACAATGGTCTGAGGACAAATAAACAATGAGTGTAAACTACTTTACATCACTCTTATTGTAAACAAATGCACCTACGTGATGTCTAACATTTGATTCTTTGAAAATTTCTAGAATCCAGGAAAAATTAGGTCTCTGGAATGCTAAAAAACGAAGATAAATACATATGTAGTGTAAACTTCATGTAAACACATAGTGTAAAGAAGATTTTGGTCAGATTCGTAATTTGGATATTGTTCCGATATTACGATTGATATTTACGAAAAAAATTAAGTCTCCATAATGTTCTATGGGCAAACTAACAATAGGTGTAAACCACTTTACAACACTATAGAGTGTAAACATATGCGCCAGACTGGTAAATCAAATTTGGTTCCTCGTCCATTTCTAGACTTGATAATCGTGTCCATGACTCATAGCCGGAGAAGCAGGCAGAAAAAACAAGACAGAAACGCATTTTAAACACCAAATTTTTGACTTTACACTCGCTAAATATTAATGTATAGACAATTTGCTTTGACATGCACCTGATATAAAGCACTTTATTTTTATTCTACTGGACTTATCCCGACTTCTGGACGGAGAAAGTGGCGAACAAAAAACGCAACAAAAACGTATTTTTCATCATTTAGAACACTGTAAACTTTAAAATTCCGTACCGAACTCCCCATTGAGTTTAAAGAAATTCGGTTTGGTACAATTTGTAGCTTTCAAATCGTAGTACATTCCTGTGTGCCGAAATTCTCCTGCAAAAATTATTTGGTATGATTTATTGATCAAAATTAGGAAAAAACGTGTTTTTTCGCCCATTTTTTACCTCTGATTTCTAACTTTACACCCCCATAAATAACTCAATATTGCGTTTTTTAAATGCAGTTATCTGCGATGTGTGGCCCCTGAGAGGCGCTTCATTACTACTGTATTTAATTTACCCTGACTCATAAGCGGAAAAATTTGGCAGAGAAATCTTAGTTAAAATCCGTTTTTACACCATCCACTAAGTGTAAACTTTAAACCCCAGGATCTAACTCACCATAGAGCGTAGAAGACTTTGCTTTTATGCATAATGTAGCCCTTGATCCGCTCTACATTTCTGTCAGAAAACATTTTAAAAAACTCATAAGCGGAGTTAGTATCAGACATAAACAGGTTGAAAACTCGACCAAAAAGTGCTTTTTCACCCCCAGATTTTCGCACTCTTTACACTGCCATTCGAGAACTAATACGAATTTCAAAAAACAAAAAAATGGTCTTCTGTAGAATTTATCCCTCTATAATCCTATGCTGTTTAATTGTTCGAGTCATCAATACTCAGTTATCCACATGCCACAGTAAAAAGGTCCCAAAATTTGTCCTATGTTATAACGTTACACAAAAACTTTACACCTTCTTTACACAGTCAGTTTTGAGTTTCCAGAAAAACAAAAAACACGGGCAGCGAATTTTTTTATTATCCTTCTTTAAAAAAACCGCACCTTCCAGAAGTGTCCTGTTATAGCTGTAGGGCGGGTGCACAGGTGTTAGGGGTACCCAAGTATATTATAGGTACGCGCTAACGCGCTACCTATGATATGTATTAGCAGTGGAAAACACCTTAAGAGCCACAGATGGCTGAAAAATTCCTAAAAACGTGGAAAAATCCCCATGCTGACTATTGACTTGGGCCTACACCGTCAATTATGTACAACTAGCAAAGAAAAATGTTCCGATGGAACAAAAAAGACGAATATACTTCGGATAACGGATTATTAAGGATGTAAAAGGAGGACACTAGGAAAAAGCTTCCTCGCCTAAAGTCGCAAAATCTGTTAAATATCAGACTTTCTCTAAGCAACACAAACAACTGAAGTATATTCTGTGGCCTACGGATTGAGATAAACTATTGAACTAAAAACCGACGATGCATCCAAGGCAATCAAAGTTTAAAGCAGTAGGAAACGAGTAAGCTTACGTGAAACAACCTACATGTATAGCCTGTTTCACATAACTCCGAGCATAAATTTTAAAAATTTTCATCGGCAGTAAGCCGAGGGTTACGATAATTATATATCAGATCAATGCTATAATCGCAATATGTCAGCTTATTGTCGAAGAGAGTTTTAAAATTTATGACCGAAGTTATGTGAAATAGACTAGGTACGCTTGCATGCCCGCAACGATTTGTTGCACTACCAGGTTTGCTTTTCATAACGCTCATGATAATAAAATAAGACACCTTTAAATACAATTGCACTTAGTTTTCTATCAATCACGAAGCGAAACATGTCAGCGTTGAAACTTGCAAAGAATTTATAAAAGTATACATTTTAGATTATGCTTATACACTCTTATGTGAAGCATTGAAAATTATTTGAAGAAGGTTAAATTTTTTCAGAGGCCGCAGACCCTATTTGAATAGATCAGAGGTTTTTCAGCATAAACTTTACGCAACTACTGAATATAAATAACACTTACACTCAGATTCGTGATCCTGACATTACATGATTATTTATAAAGCTTTTGCCCAATTTTAAGTGTAAACTTTACATAACTGCTATGTGTAAAGAAAACACACAGCCAGATTCGTAATCTTGACTTTACGAAACCAGTGTTTTTTTTGTACAAGGTCCATTTGTACATGTACAAAGATGGTCCCTAAAAGTCTTTGTACATTTCGTACACACAAATTTTTGGGTACTATAATATGGTACAGTAGCGATTTTAGTATGGCGAAAACAGAGTTGTTCAACCTTTGGTTACGCATTTTAGCAATTTCTAGGTTTCTGAGGGCAAAAATCAGTGATAATCGTCTCAAAACGGCGTGAAGCGCCAAAAAATTTGGCATTTTTCCTATCAAAATGCAATTTCTAAAATTATAAAGATATATAGAACATAAAATTGCTCATTTCGGCGCGGAGCACCGAGAATTTTTACGAATTTCGGACCTTTTCTGCAGTTTTTGTCTTCCAAAAAATCTTTGTACATGTACAAAGACTGTCTCCAAATGTCTTTGTACATCGCGAAAAATCTTTGCCGAATACAAAAAAACCGTGTACGAAGCATATTTTGGAAAAAATTCACGTTTTGCAACGCTCTGGAAGTAAAATAACTTTGCTATGCAAACTTTACACGTTAACAATAAATAAATAGTGCAAACTTAACACAACTACTGGATGTAGAGAAAACTAACAGTCGATTCGTAATTCTTACATTACATATAACATTTTGAAAAAATTAAGGTTCCGCGAGGCTATAGGGCTAAACTTAATTTTCAGAGTAAACTTTACACAACCACAGACTGTAAAAAAGATTTCAGTCGAATTCGTAATTCTGATATTACTCTGATATTACGATCAACATTTAGGAAAAAATTTAGTCTCCACAATGACCTGAACACAAATAAACATCAGATGTAAACCACTTTACACCACTGTTGGGTGTACACAAATACGCCCAACTGGCGTATTATGTCTGATTCCTGGTACATTTTTAGACTTGAGATCATGTCCAGACTCCTAATTATAGAAGTTGGCAGAAAAAAGAAGACATAAACACGTTTAACACCCCCAATTTTGAACTTTAAACCTCCCGAAAAAACTAAATATTGATGTGAATAAACGCGATTTGCTGTGACATGTACCCTTAAAAAGTACTTCATTTTTATTCTATCCGACTTATCCCGACTTCTAAACGAAGAAAGTGACGAATAAAAAGAAGAAACAAAAACGTATTTTTCCACCATCCACCACATTGTAAACTCTAAAAATCTGGAATTTACTCCCCATTGAGTGTAAAATAATCCGGTTTGAGCACATTTGTAGAAATAGAAGCACGTTTGTATGTGGAATACTTCTGCACCGCAAAATATATGAAATATTGACCAATCAGAAAAAGGAAGAAAACGTGTTTTTTTGCCATATGATGCACCCCTGATTTTGAACTTTACACCTCAATGAGTAACTCAATATTGAGTTTTTTAAACGCTACCCCTCGAGAACTAAAGTGAAATTCAATAAAACAAAAAATTTACCATCTGGAGAATTTTATCCCCTACAAGTATAAGCCATCAAATTGTATGAGGCATTTAAACTGAGCTGTCATCGAGCCGTTGAAAAAACCACCAAAAATCGTCATATGTTATAACGTTACGTCAAGACTTTAAGCGCTCATTACAAGCTCGGTATTGAGTGTAAACAAAAAAATCCATTGAGTTTTTTATTATCTATATTTTAAAAAAACCGCACCTCCCAGATGTGCCTCGTTATAGCTGTATGGGGCTCATATGTTGGGTTACCCAAGTATATTATAGGTATGCGCTAACGCGCTACCTATGATTTACTTCTGCTTACCTTTCAGCCTCTTCTTTGCTAACTTTAATTTCAACATGACTGTCTTTGCGAGTTCCAACACTGACTATAGATCGTAAAGATGGCGAAGGAGAAAGTGGACGGCCAAGTGATGCGGTCGGCGTGTTGAGGACAGGGGTACTGGATACATTGGGCATAGCTGAAACAGGCTGCCTAAAGGACGGGACATGACCAAGCGAGTGAGGGATCAAGTTTGGATGATCGGATGACGTGGCCGGACTGACTGACCTTGAGAAGGAGAAACAGCGCAATAACTTGTAAAAACATTGCTAAGAACTGAAAATTATTAAGGCGGGTGACATTCATACATGTTCTCGACTTTCTGAAAAAATCTTAGAAATTGAGCAGCTGTAAGCGTGTTTAGCTAACTTTAGACTCAAAATTGTCTAATTTCCTGCGCTTCACGCCATAAACTCATTTTTTGACTATATCTGGTTCTATTTACTCGAATTAATTCAACTTTATTCGAAATTTTTTATGTCTTTATGTTCAAGGAATAACGGTCATAGTCAAAAACGCCAAAAACAGTGTTTTTTGCATTTACTCATCGTTTTAAGCCAAAAAAGGCACTTTTCAAAATTTTTTGGGCTTATATACCTCCTAAAATTCCATACTGGACATGTTTAGTGACATTACTAAGGAAAATAAAATTTCAAATATGTTTTTAAATAATGCTATCATTATTTTGTGAAAATGAAGCCGTATTTTCGCACAATATAGCATATGGTAAGGTGAGGAAGAAATTCAGAATAATCAGTCAAGCTGATTTGTGTAGTATCTTATTCATATTTTTTGCGTTCAAAACGAAAGAGCTCCGGAAACGACTTCGAAATCAGCTAATACTCTTGCAAAACGCTTCAACTTTGTCGAATTTGCAAGATTTTTGGCCGATAAAGCTACTCGCATCTGAAAATTTTTTAATCATAGTTTGACAATAGAAAAGCAAATTAAACTATACCATAATCCCGTAAGTAGTAGACAATCAGAAAAATAAAGTTTTATTACGCCAAATGAAATAATTTAGACTAATACTTTATTTTTTCTTCCAGTACTACAGTAATTCTTATGTGAAAGACGCACTCATATGGAGCAGATTATTGTAATTTATATAAACTTAGGCTAATGCTCATTATTCTCCAGCAAGATCGCAAATAGAAGTATTATTCAATAATTTACGGCAGACGAAGAGGGAGTAACTTAAGAATATGGTACTTTCAGAATACTAACGAATAAAGTTCATAAGAGCGGATTTTTTTGCTCAGTACTTAGAACATGTTGAAAGAAAGCGCGGAAAAAAATTTCATCCGTCTTTCATCAATATTACAAAAGCTATGGGTTTCTTAAGAAAGCCTCTTCTCGACCTAAGTATTTGAAGATTCAAACAGCTGAAGGCAGAATCACATGTAGATACCCAATTTACGTCGACCTAAGCATCTATGCATCGACCTAAGCATCTATACATCGACCTAAGCATCTATACATCGACCTAAGCATCTATACATCGACCTAAGCATCTATACATCGACCTAAGCATCTATACATCGACCTAAGCATCTATACATCGATCTGAGCATCTATACATCGACCTAAGCATCAATACATCGACCTGAGCGGGGGCGACCTCGACCTAAGCAGCTTGAAACACCTTTTAGATATACTAAGCCTAAGCCTGAGTATAATAGAGGCAAAAACTTTGATTTTCGTATATCTTATCGAGTAAAACCGAAAAAACATGCAAAAAAATATGAATTTTTTTAAGTTTTTTGAAATTTCAAACAGCTTTCCGCGCCTTTTTTCCTTTTTTCTCATTCATTGCTATGCTTCCTTCCGTTATTTCAGCCCATATTATTTATTTCTGACAAATGTGTAAGTCCTTGGATCGAGTCGTTTAATCGTCCCACGCAACATTCAAATCGAGAGTTGCCTGCAACTTTGCAAGTATGGCTCAGATTTTCACCAAATCGTTTTTCCGCGCTTCAATTTATCATGTTCTATTCATTTTGGCAAAAAAATTTTGGCATTCCGTATCCGTTTTGCACCTTTTCCGAAAGTACCATATTCTTAAGTTTAGCCGACGAAGAGTATAAAAACAAAGTAAGAATTGAATATGAACAACCCGGTTGAGCCACCACTGACAGAATCGACGGATTTCTCGATAAAATTCTGGTCCTAAATAGAATTTGAGATGAAAAATTCAATGAATACAGCATCGCTCTTCAAAAACTTTCCTTTTAAAATCAAAAAAGCTTTGTTTAAAACGTCTATTATGAAATCTGATTACTTGGTAGATCTGTAGCTCGCCTGTCTCGTCGGTGGTACCGACTGAACTACTTCTGAAACATCATCTCTGTCCGTGCTAGCGTAATATTCTTCCTCTTCTTCACTGCTACTGGCACCTAACATCTTTAAATCTAAAAAGAATAGCATATTGATTAATTGCATTAAAGCACAATAAAAACCAAGAGAAATTCGCTTTTTTGTCTCACAACTTAAAAATTTTACTAGCAACTTTTTTACCATGTTTTATAACAGTAAGGCTGTCAGTTTTTAATGGATAATATAAAACATGCCTTTCGTTTAATTAACAAAGTTAAAACATGTCTACATCAGAATTGAGAAAAGCTGAAATAATAATGAAAATTCATTTATTTAATTCTTGTTAGGTATCCAAACATCTCCTTGACGTTGTATGCTGCCGATGGTCAGCTCGCCAAATGTTGTTCGGAAGGGTTAGAGAAATAGCCAATATTAATGAAACAAAGCCCTATTAAACCTATAGGTAACAATTAACGTTTGTTGATGAATAAAAAATAGAGTAGCAGAACGGTAAGACTTTTGCCACTTTAACAATGTGTGTAAATATCACGCTGGAGCGGGTGCAAGCGCACAAAAATTATAATTTACACCAAATAGCTTCGATTGCAGCGCTAATCGATATGTACTCGTATATTACGTCTGCAGCCGGAATTAGCGTCACATTAATTCTTAAAATAGGTATTGATTGTTTAATAAATAAACTAACGACAAAAATTAGTTCAAATTACAATCAATGACATGCAGTGGCATAGCCGTCGGGGCATATATACATGCACAAAGGGCGGGGATGAGGGGGTATAACCCTTCTGAAGGGTCAGCCGGATAGGTACTGTTTGGCGATTTTGAGCTGATAGTCCGTTTTTTTGCATAATTTTTGAGAGGTCAAAAGCAGTAAAAACGTCAAACTTTTTCCGGCGCTTCGCGCCAGATTAGTACTTTTGAGTACTTTTACTCAAGAAGCGCCCAGAATTGATAGATTTTCGCATAGTCAAAATGAACTAAAAATGCTTTTAAAATGCGATATTACCATGAAAAAACATTTATAGGCTATTTTGACCATTTTGATCGTTAAAACAGCAAAAAAATCGTAAACGTTAAATTTACTGTTTTGAATTCTTGGGATTTCAGCCCCCCCGTCGACCCTGACCTTGTGCACTTATGTGTCAAGGAGGGTTGGGGGAATTTGAAAGTACGAGTATTTTTTACAAGGATACCCAAAAAGGAGAAAATGGAAAATTCTCAAACCTCATCTAAAAGACCGCTTGGATAAATTTTAGCATACTTTTGAAATAATAAGCCTAAAATTTTTTTTAAAAATTTTTTCAGTGAATAGATCTCACTGCTAAAAGCTCAAAAGCACTATTATTTTTGCCTATCTACGAGTAGTTGTTGACATATTCAGGTTCAAAATTTTCGCTCCCCCAATTTAAGCCAGCTACGCCCCTGTTACGTAACCTTTGATTTCGATTGTTCCATTTCATATCTTCATATGTGATTTGGCTTGGTAAGTAAGAAAAGTAATAGATCAAGTTTGGATGACAAATTCTGAAAAAATTTGAAAGCAAATTTACTCGTAAATGTTTCTCATTTTTACCCATAATCACTTTAAGTTATGACCGAACTTTTTAAAGATGAATTAATCTAATTTTCTATATAATACATTTTTATTCTAGATTTATCATCTTATAAAGTACGAAGACGAGTTAGTAAAAGTTGGTCAAACATTAACTATCAAATATTAGATTACCAAGCATGGATAAATATACACAAGCAGGTGAGGGCCTTGAGACTGCGTTAAGAAGAGAAAAAGAGCAATTTTACGGAAAACTACGCTGATTCCGTGCAAAAAATTTATAAAAATTTTGATTTACGACACTAGTTGATTGAGATCAATCCTGACAGTGAACAATTTTCGTTTGAAGTATTTTAACCATTAAACTACTTTAGGGTATAGCTGTGTGTGTGTGTGTGCGTATGCGTGTGTGTGTGTGTGCGTGCGTGCGTGTGTGTGTGTGTGTGTGTGTGTGTGTGTGTGTGTGTGTGTGTGTGTGTGTGTGTGTGTATGTGTGTGTATGCGCGCGCGCGTGTGTGTGTGTGTGTGTGTGTGTGTGTGTGTGTGTGTGTGTGTGTGTGTGTGTGTGTGTGTGTGTGTGTGTGTGTGTGTGTGCGTTCGTGCTGTGTGTGTGTGCGTGTGTGCGTGTGTGTGTGTGTGTGTGTGTGTGTGTGTGTGTGTGTGTGTGTGTGTGTGTGTGTGTGTGTGTGTGTGTGTGTGTGTGTGTGTGTGTGTGTGTGTGTGTGTGTAGTGCATAGTGATAGCTCAACAGACTGAACAAGTTAGGTGATATTTTAAACTGACTGTAAAGGCTTACAGCTAGTGCAATCTGAGTTTGAGAAGGACAGGTCAAAATTTAGAACCTAAAATGCCTTTTCCGCAAAACGTTCTGCAAAAAAACATGTATACGGATAACTTGGTGTCTCGCTGATACAGATTGAAAAAATCGAGGCCTGACCAACATGCACGTGGGGATTGGGAATTCTAGACTCCCAGACTGTTAAAATGAGAAATTTTTTGGGGAAAATGAGGCAGAATGAAGGCCAACAAAAATGGATGAAAATTGAAAATTTTCTTCAAAAGTGCCTTAAATTGACCAGAAACTGTACAATAACGTAGTTTCGACACTATTCTAGCGCTTATACCAATTTTTAGGGTCATTTTGGCCAAAAAAGCTCAATTCGTGACCCCTCCCTAGACCGACTGACCCCCCCCAACTCCCAGATCGGCCATGCTGTGTGTGCATCTAAGGGCCTGACACGTTATTTAATTCTTGCTCGTCATAGGGACATGTACATATCATAAAAGATTGTATCAATAATACTACTCAGTCTACTGAGTAAAAAAACATGCATGCATATTAGGGAAATTAAATTACCTCGTATAATTTGATTCCAAGAAAAAGAGGATAACGACGAATCGTATTTAAATAAAGTATGATATCGCGTCATATACGATGAATAAATGCATATCTATATACTTAATAGGTATGATACAAATGATTGAAAAATCAGTTGCAATATTCGCTGAAATAGTTAAGAATACATTGAAATTGAACGAAAGTAAATTCAGCTAAAACGATCGAGAAATGCAGCTAACGTGTACGCTCACTTTCACCATGTTGTTTTGTGATTCGCTTAATTTCAGACTGCAAGATTGAATTGCATTGTCATCATGTTAAAATAGAAATTATTGAACTGGCCTTCGAGAAGCACGCTTTACTGAATCATTTCATACGCGGTACTTAACTCAATAGACCTAGCATAATCTTGCTTAAATTTTATATGGCTAAAGACAGAAAAGCTTATACGGCTTAGGGATATCACAGACCAACATTTCATGAACGAGTTTAGGACATGTTATTAAATAAGCGTGAAATTCCTGTTCAGTCGTGACCAAGGAAATGAATGGCAGAGGCTGGTTCGCCTGAATGTTGATAGGGCAAGTAGAATAAAGATGAGCTAATGATATGAAGACACCAGCTGTGATCGTGTTAGATCACTGCTGAAGCAGCCAGGGTTAAAAGGATCCAAATTATGGCGGATCGATATATTTGAATAGCTATGCAGCTGACTATTAAATTCGTTACTTAGTCCTCGTGTGTTGTAGCAAAAGCAGTGATAAACTAAACAAATAACGTTAGCATGACCGTGATTATGTGCAAAAAACGTCCAATTACATAACCATTATTTTATTCTAATTTGTCATCCGGGCCCAGTTCATAGAATTTAGCTTCAAACTTAACAAAAAATATGCATTCGAAAAAGTTCAAGTTTGCTATATCGCTTAAGTCAATGTGTATACTGTCTGATTAGATTAGATTCAGATTTTGTATGATACTCTACTTAATCTCTAATCGAAGCAATAAATAGCCGCATTTGTACACTGGTCGAATAAAACTATTGAGCCACAGTCGTTTACGGATTCCCAATTTAAAAAAGTCGCAAAATGATTAATGCGGACATTACGTTGTCTTTTTCGTGACTTTTTATCAAGTTTAGCTCACTTATTCAAAAAAGTTGAAAGAAAGCTTCTCAGCGACAAGTCACAGTGCGCATCATACTATCAAGTCTACTATCTACTACTCAGTTTTGCAAGAAATGAGGATGGGCTCAAACGCTCTGTTACGAGTACATGCCTAAAGAGTATGTTGATCAGACATGCACTTGAACATCACAAGAATTCTGAAGAGGTTGGGGTGAAAATTTAAAATGCCTTCTTGGGTTAAAAATGGAGGATTCGCATTAAAAATCTCGTTTTTCGGCGTTTCTGCCGATGCTATATCTTCCTAGAGCATAAAAACATTTAAAAAATTAGAAAAAATCAAAAATTTGAATACATTGAAGAAAATATACTCAAAAAATCAGTATATGGCGCGACGCGCCTAAAATTGGATTTTTTTGAGCAAACAGGTAGCTAAAATGCTTAAAACAGCATCACTTCTACGAACTTTTTGGAATTTTTCAGAAAATCGCGAATTTTGGGGGAGTGGAAAAATTTCTGGGGGAGGGGATGAGGAAAAATTATTTTTGAGGGGTGAAAACCTTCTCCGACCTAAACCGCAAGATCATAATATATGATTTTGACTCAACTCGAGCTCCTTGGAAAGAGGGCCATTGTTTACAGCGATTCAAATCCTTAAATCAGACAGCTTTATGAACTTCGGACATCAAAAGCGCTCTGTAACCAAGTAACTGATTTAAATTGTCGAACATAAATATCAAGTGAATACTAGCGGTGGCACCAATGAATAGTGAAGCGATGCAGCATCAGGGAGATATATTCAAAGGATTCAACTCAGCCCATAATCTGAAAATAGTTTTCGACATCCGCGAACAATATCTTATTGGAGGGTACAATAGAAAGGAATCTAAAAGAACGTAGGGATAAGTGCCTTTCTTTCTCTGCATTTGAGTCATACCGTACTCTGTTAGCATTTCTAAATTGAAAATTGTGATTTATGTTTTAAAATAATATTTCAAATTGAATGGTTCGTGCATCTACTAGAGTCGTAAAAGCATTGCTCTTCTTGAGTCTTTGACTCTGATTAGCAATATTATTTGCTCAATGAATTCAAACTGCATAAGTGCTCTATTTCAGAACTTGATACTGAGCTAGTCCAAGATAAAAGAATAAAAGTGACATTGTCTGAATTCTTATACTCTTTTACATGAGCTTAATTCTATCAGAGCAAAAGCGCGAGTGGCCACATCACTGTTGTTAAGCAATATTTCGGAGAAGTAAATAAGTATTCGGGAAAAATAAATCAGAAGAACTTACTAGATACGATATTAACCTGCAGCATTCACTGAATTTCATTCATTTTTTATCCCTTTGCAAAAAAATTAGGCACAAAAACGCGCTAGGTGATTCGAAAAAACAAAGTTAATTTATGAATCTGCATACCGTAGCCCTTTGGACAATCGATATTTCGTAAGTTTGTAAATCCAACGCAGTAGTGATATCTATAAAGTGGATCCATTCAGTACTTGCATGCAGACCAGAAGCCATTGTACTAACCCGAAAGCAAATGCAACTTAAAAAAGATAAGAGCTATACAGTCGGGAAAAAATCAATATTTCGTGTATCTTGGCGAGCGAGAGAATGCAGTCACAGGGCTTAATGGGTAAATCGGTTCCATCTCATTGGATCTTTGATCTAATTGATATAAGCTCGTGACGCCAAATTCTCACTCCATGACAACACATTCAAAAGGCTCATACAAGGACATACAAATCCAATTAGAAATTTATGCGATCCTAACGCTACGAGCGCACTTATCCATTTTTTCGAAGAGGATAAAAACATTTATTCAAAAGCTAATAATAAGTCAGCCTCCAAGTTGTTTATCCGTTTTCTACTGATTGTTCATAGAACACTATGTAAATAATGCTCATTCAGTTTCAGATGAAAAGAAACAAAGTTGAATGGATGGTATATTACATCAGTGAAGCAAAATAGAAAAAAATAAAAACGAGGAATGATCGTCCTTCAAGCTGCAGTTAAGTCAGCTTGTGACCAGCTATTTTTAATCACCAGCAGGTTGGATAGAAATGTAACAAATACAAATACGTTCACTGCGGTAGGTTCTATCGGTTAGCTTTGTTTTTATAGGTAAATATTTTAGAGAAGCAGGTCCGAGCATCTAGAAATGTCATTATTGTGCTCTTTAAAGACAAGAACGCAGGCACAAGCGTGGATTGAGAGGGCGGCCCGGCCGCCCTTGTCGCTAAGAATGGTTGGGCCCAAAAGAACGATATGTATTTTTTGATAATTTTAGCCATTTTTAACACGATTTTTCAAATCTTTTAGGCGCTTCGCTTCGGGCAGTACTTATTAATGACATTTACTGACTTTCTTACCGCTCGAAAAACTTACGCCAGAAGAGTAGTTCACGTATAGAACAAGGATTTTTTCAGCTCTTACAATGATATCTCGAGTATCGATGCTTAGCATGGTTTTCGCAATAATTTTGCGCGTTTATTGTAGAATCCTTTCGAAAAATTCTTACGTTTTTTTTGATCGTAAATGATTTTATTTATAAAAACGGTAAAAAAACTCGACACGTTAAACATAATTGATGGATTTTTTGGACAATTTTTAGCACTATTAGAAAAATTTGGAGTTTTGCCCCCCGTCAGAAAGACCTGGATCCGCCATTGTGCAGGTAAGTAGTCAAGGGAAATTATGTGGGCCAGTTTCCACAAATTTTAGAAGCACGAGCATTTTTTACAAGGGTCCTCCAAAGAAAAAATTGAACATTTTTGAAGCGCATCTAAAAGAGTTTTTTAATAGCGTCAACATCCTTCGTAAATTAAGCTTCAATATCAGTCTAAGACCGTTAAAATGATTAAATGAGGACAGATGCTGAAAATTTTAAGAAAACAACACCTAAATTCTCCAAACGAAAATGCGGCAAACCTTTTTGTAAAAATTGATCAACCAAACCAATATCTAAAATTAAAATTTATTTCGAAAAAAGTTGAAAAAATATATTGTGAGTAAGGTACGCAAATTAAAAACGAGAGTGAAATGAGATTCGAAAAGCGGTTGAATAAGCGTAAAAAAACATCGTTTTTCGGGCGTTTATGACCATGCTCTAACTTCATAGAGCGTAAAAACATAAAAAATTTTAAAAATATCGAGATTATTCGGATAAATTCATTAAAATACAGTAAAAAATGAATATGTGGCGCGAAGCACCAAAAAATTGACACTTAATGAGTCAGAAGATAGCTAAAAATGCTTAAAACACCACCTTTTTACAATTTTTTCGGAAAATCACGAATTCCGCGAATTCGGAGTGGGAAAATTTCTAGGGACGAAGGAGGGAAGGATTAAAAAATTCCTAAGGGATACCTACTTAGATCATGTGTGGTCAAATTAGCTTTTAATATTATTACGTGGTTGGTCACGCTGCATTGTTAATATCAGTGACGGATCCAGAGTTATCTTCAGAGGCAGTTCTCCGACATTTCCTCGGACAGATAATCGACAGAAGCCCCGAAAATTCGCTTACGCGCAAATTAGAGTTTTGTGAGAATTTTTCAGCGTCTTAAATTATTCAGAATCATCCTTATGCAAAAACTTATTTAGAACTTTCACAAATTTTGAAAGATTTATGTTTAAGAAGTGGTCAAACAGTCAGCATTTCATTAAATATCATTTATGTTGAGCGAACATCTTGTGAAAGTTTGGTTGAATAATGGCTGAACATTGAATGGATTGCGCCTCAATTCATTATGCTCATGCACTTGGAGTAATATAAAACCTTCTAGAGACATATGGTGCAAAGCGCCGCACTTATACTGAAAAGCTGCCGACATTACTACATTCTTCAATCATAAATCCGTACAAAAAACAATCGCTGCCTATAATAAAAAGTCCAACGCAAAAATGTGGCTTCTACGCTGCCAAGAGTGAATCGTCTAAGAAATTTAAGAAATCGCGACCAACAATAGCTAAAAATTATTCAAGAATGCATTTCATTTCTACTAGTGTTACATTTTTCGCAGTTTTTTTGTAAATGCATGCTTAATAGCAGCTTAGTTGAACAGGCAGAGGACCATTATCGTAATCATGTTCCAAAAACAATTTGTCCTGCAGCCGTATTTTACATTCATTTCATTTTCAGGACAACTTCTTTCAGACTTCCCACAGCCCCGGTAAGAATTTTTACGGGACTGTTCTACCTCAGGCAAGTCCTTTTGGATATTGGCAATGTTTTTTTGACGATCCCCATTTACACGCGTGCAAATGAAATCGCCAGATGATTTGCATGCTTTGCATCATAGTGAAAACGTTAGCTGTAATGTGCATTTCCCTCCAAACTTAATCTTGAATACACCAATTTCTCACCTTTTTTGCAATTTTTTTGAGAAGAAACACAGATAATACACAGAATCCGATGCGAAGCGCCAAAAGTTTTGCGGATTTTACATTACAAAGGACTCTGAAGAATTAAAATTGCATTCTGAACACTAATTTTTAGTAAGTTAGCCTGTTATATTTTTCCTTTGCACGCCGTGAGGGCCGTGCTTTGGGTTCTAGCGTATCTAGACGAACTGCTTTTAGTAGCCTTGGAGGTTAAATTCGTATAAAGTAAAGCATTTTTATAGGTTTTCATAACAAATTTTCTATCGTAAGCCATACCCGTACATCAAACATTTGAAATTTTTTCTGTAAGTAAATTAAAAAATGAGTCAGCTTATTTCACATTAATTTATTGGCTTTCTGAGCACTCAGATTAGCCGCCAAAGTTCTGAAATTGATTAGATGCATAGCTGAAAAAATATCGGCTCATATAGATTATCTAAAGTTTTTTATTTCAAATTAAAATCTATTCGACCAGTTATTGGAAACTGTACATGAATTTCCGTCAAAGTTTTCGTACAGCAAAAATTTTAATATTTGTATAGTACAGGAAAGCCGTCAAAAGTAGTGCGGCTTTATTCTATATTTTGGCTGAAGAAGCAAGTCGCTTCTTAAGAGTGACCGAACAAAACAGCGCTGAATTTTCAAATGATTCTCAATCATGCCTAAAGTCATCAAAAAAGCGGAAAAGACAAAATGAAGCTATTTATTCGGCCAACACAAAGCGACAACATTTTCTTCGATTTCTCCTAAAAAAATGTTTTCAACATTAAATTTGGTAAACTTATACCCGTAAAATCTCAATACATGAATTGTACAAATGTAGCTTTAAAATCATTTGTGAACCTCGGACAAAACCTTAGTCATGTTAAAAAATAATACATATCGTAAGTTAAATTAGCGCACGGTAAAATATGCAGATTAATTATTATAATTGTTTTCCAGCTTCAGAAGTCTAAATCTTAAATCTGGGTCCTACATAACAAGTTCGCCAATACGACTGATTTGCCATATTAAAAGTGCTAGAGCAGCTTTATCCAAGTTCTCTGAAATTTTTTAGCGGCCCTGGACGACCGCCCAGTTTGCAACCCCCTTAGCACGGCTATGCACCACACGTGGGTGTGAAGGGGGACCCCCGAGAATACAATTTTTGAAAATTTTTTTGGTTTTTTCTCGCAATTTTTTGATGTCAATGGATAGTGCTCGATGAGAAACGTTAAAAAATGGCATTTTTTGCCATACCACCATTTTTAAGACAATTTTTTGACCTTGCAGTCCCCTTCAGAATTTTGGTGCTGCCCACCTATGCTACACACGCCGTGCAAAGGAGCGTCGGGGTTCATTTTCGCGGCCGTTTTTTCATTTGCACAGTGCAAAAAAAGGTTCGACATCGGGCGTATTAATATATCCTTTACACAGAACAATATCTTTTTTATTACACGTATCTCATTCGCGTTTCCGCTTTAAAGTCTTTGCTCAGAAGCTCTAAGAAAGTCTAGCTCATTTATGAGCAGAGTTTAGGGAGCCAGAAACAACTTTCAATCTCAGAAAATTCCATGATTACAAGTCTGGTGATGTACGTCTTTTTGGAAGAGAGGGTTTAGACCCCTAAAATTGCTACTAACCCCCCTGAAAATGGCTGCTCGATTTTCCAACAAAAAAATCACAGAAAGTGTGCTGGTTTGAGCGCTGTCGTCAGCTAACTTTTTACTTATTTTTAAACTATATTCAGTTCAATTTATTCGAATTTTTCATGTTTTTGTTCCAGAAATAACATGAAGAAACTGCATTTTTGGTGTGGACCCATTGTTTTTTAGCCCAAAAAGGGCATTTCATAGAAGTTTTTCTGGGCTGAACCCGCTAGAATTCACGTACATGATACGTGCGATTATGGGTCCTTAAGAGTAATCAAACATGTCGTGCATGTAGTGGTGCTAACGATGTACAGGACCTGCGAGGTCAGTTTCTTTATCGAGCTATGTATAGCGATCTGAAAAGTCATGTAAACACTAAAACTTCGGATAATTACGGTTTGTAATAATGCGTAACACACTTGCTACAACTTTCTTTTTCTAACCCTTATTTCTTTGCATTCCCGAAAAGAATCTCTCTTTTCCCTTCTGGATAAAATTAGGTTGATAATATTTCTGAAAATTATGTAGGTAATAGATCTGAAAAGACACTTACTCGTTTCAAAACAGGCGAACAATATGCACCATTCGATCCTTGCTATTAGCGTTTGATAAACAGCATTAAACAAGCTTGCGATGCTATTCGCACTTTGTCCCCCGATAATGACCTTCAACGAAAGTTTTAAGCATGCCCTCCAAAAAATGATAACTAAAATCTGACGGGAGTCATGCTAATGTAGTGTAAAGTTCGCAGGTTGCTTGGCGTAATTGTTCGGCGCGATAATTGTTCTTCTTTGTATAAGATTGCGTAATATCTTTTAAGCCAATAATCTCTTCAGTCGTTAAGCGAATAGGTACAGGTGTTTGACAAATTAATCATTGGGATGTGGATTACCGATTGTGGCAAAAAACAACTAAGATAACGTTTCACACTCTCGCTATTGTACACAGTGGTCTTAACGTAGTACCTATGCACAAACATAAGGGAAAAGCAAATCAGTCAGTACAAAACTATAACCACAACAGCAAAGCGCATAGATTGTATTCCAAAACGACAAGCTTTCGCGTAGAATCTATACAGTAGTCTGCTTAGCAATGCATGCTCTTGTAAGCAAACGCATTAGACGCACGTTAGCTACGAAAAATCAATTTCAAATAGGCAAGACGAAGTAAGTTACGCAGCTTGTATACCGTATGTCACGCACATGTAATGCATACTCGCAGCTTAGGCAGGCTAAAGTGGGTTTTTTAGCAGTGTGGTTCCTCTGTTCCCGGAAGCATTCGATTTTCATCTGAAGATAATTAATTATTCGAAAGTTTACTGGGATTAACGCCATTTTGCAACGCCTACTGAGAACAACATGGCTGTCTGCGTAGCTTCTGAGGCGCAGCTGCACGAGTGCAAAATACTTATGAAACGAGCTTACGAACCGAAGAAAAATGTTTTTCACATCGTGTTATTTTCGATCCTGAGAACTGAGCTGGCTCGATGTCGCGTTATGCATGGCCATAAATGGGCATAAACCAAATTCTGGGGGTCTGCTGGATAAGGCAAAACTGACGAAAATCGCAAAAAACATGAAAAAAATTAAATTTTGTGGCGTCTACCGTAATCAGCGGGGGTATTTTTGGATTCTCAGGGAAGGTCTAGACTCTAGACTCCCGAGAATCTGGCGGACCCTTTAAGAATCGATATACCACCAGGATTGAGTTTTTAGTGCCATTTTTGGCAATTTGGCCCCATTGGACTCCAAAAATTTGATCCTTGCCCGTGCATGGTCTAAAACCCCATGTCCCTACGTGTGGTCATGGTCATGACCAAACATGGACAAAGCCAAACCTTGGGGGTCCGATGGAGCAGAATTGCCGAAAATAGCACCAAAAATTCAATTCTGTGGATCTATTGATTTGAGGGGGGTCCGCCGAATTCCGGGGAAGGCTCCAAACTCCCACGCCCATGTGTGGTCATGCATGACCATTGATGCACAGCATGGCCGATCTGGGGAAGGGGGAGGGGGTCGGAAATTAAATTTTTTGGGCCAAAATAATATCAGAAACTGGTATAAATTCTAGCGTTTAAACTACGTTATTCCACAGTTTCTTGTCAACTTCAAACACTTTTGAAGAAAATTTTCAATTTTCATCCAGTTTTGTTTTCCCCAAAAAAATTTCCCATTTTTACATTCTGGAGTTCTAAACTTCCACGTGCATGTCTGGTCCAGTGTTTTTTGTATTCGGCGAAGATTTTCCTGATGTACAAAGACTTTTGGGGACCGTTTTTGTACATGTACAAAGATTTTTTAGAAGACTAAAACTGCAAAAAAGGTTTGAAATTCGCAAAAATTTTCGGCGCTTCGATCCGAAATAAATAATTGTGTGTTCTATATACCTTTATAATGTCAGAAATTGCATTTTGAAAGAAAAAAGTCAAATTTTTTTGAGACGATTATTAGTAATTTTTGCTCTCAGAAACCCAGAAATTAGCTAAAATACACTACCAAAGGTCGAACAACTCTCGTTTTTGTCACACTAAAATCGCTACTGTACCATATTATAGTACCCAAAAATTTCTGTGTACAAAATGTACAAAGACTTTTAGGGACCATCTCTGTACATGTACAAACGGACCTTGTACAAAAAAACAATGGTCTGGTCATGACGAATGGTCATGGTCATGTTTTTTTATTCATGTCTTCGAACCAATGTTATTCATAATAAAAATTGTAGCTAATATTATCCAAAATAGAAAAGAGATAGAGAAATATGACATAGGCTCGAATGACAGAATGTGGGTCAACTAACATTAACCACAGATTAAAACCAGGCAAAATTCGGGAAAAATCGCGATTTAAATTTTTTTCAGTGTGACAGAAAGCGGATTAACTATAAATTAAGATTAAAGTGGGAACAAGATCCATAGATACACAGCATGGTCGGTTCGAGGGGTGAGTCGCTCTGGAGATCAGTTAATTAACTGTTTGGGCGACAATGGCGTCAAAAATGGTATAAATGATAAAATAGAGTTAAAATTATATTGATTCAGTTTTTGATCAATTTCGAGCAAATTTTCGTTTGTCATCCATTTTCACCCTCCTTTAGTCTCATTTTTCGCAGAAAATTTTGCATTTTTATATTCTGGGGGTCTAGACTAGACCGCAAAAGGCCTCCCTCCCAAGCATATGTCTAATAACATCTCGGATTAAATATCGGTATGGCAGAAGGCGGGTTAAATAAATCGTGGGATAAGAAAACAACTGATTGAAGCTGAGATTTTAAACCTGTTCCCAATAGAGTTAAACCTCGGGTTATCAATTTTATTTGATAGTGTTAGCTGTGAAGAATATGCATTAATTTACACATTCAATCATCATTGCTAATCATATTTTTGATCATATTTCATTTTTTCAGTCACATTTTGTTAATCATGTTTTCTTCGCTTGAGTTGTGATCAGATATGCGCGTGTGGGGAAAGGGGAGGGGGTACAGACCCCAGAATGATAAAATGGGAAATTATGTAAGGAAAATGGGGCAAAATGAATGCCAAAATGGATTAAAATCGAAATTTATTCTGAAAGTGCTTGAACAGGACTAGAAACTATGGAATAACGTAGGTTTAACGCTATTTTAGCATTTATACTAGTTTTTGAAGTCATTTTGGCCCAAAAAGCTTAATATAGCTTAGATCGATTATGCTGTGCATTCATGGTTGTGTTGTGACCACAGGTAAGCGTAAGGGGTTTGGAGTTTAGGACCCCCGATAATTCAAAATAATCCAGCAGCTTTCAGTAGACCCCCAGAATTGAATTTTTTGCACGTTTATGCGATTTTGGACGGTTTTGCTCCATACATATCTCCCTTAGAATTCGCTTGCTACCCATATATGCTTGTGAATTGTGATGTGACCAGAGATGCACAGCATGGTCGGTCTGCTGGGAGGTCAGCCGCTTTGGAAGGGGTCAGCCAGAGAGCTTTTTTCAGCCAAAATAGCCTTAAAAACTGGTTTAAATGCTAGAATAACGTAAACTATGCTAAACTATATTTCCTGGTCGTCATTTTGGACCTTTTACAGAAAATTTATGATTCATAACCATTTTTGACTTCATTTTACCTTAATTTCCCAGAAAATTGCCAATTTTGCGTTTAAGAATGTCTAGATCTTCACCAACTCCCACATGCATATGTCTCATTGTGACTCTAGCACTTTACTTTTATGCTTTCAAAAGATTTTAATCAGCAAGTACTTTTTTAGACTAGAAAAATTTGTGTTACGCACTCTATTTATGTCAGGGTATAAACATTTTACATAGGTACGTATTTACCTATGAAGCTCTGATCAATCAACGGAAGGAAAAGGGTTAAAGTAAAATAATTTAGGTTAAATTGTTTTAGTTTCCCAAGTTAAATTTAACCTATGGAGTGCTAATGTACGTGTATGCAGGTATAGTCTCTTTCATATAAGTTTGGGCATACATTTTAAGAATTTTTCGAAAGTCCGACTGATTACGATAATTATATATCAAATCAATGCTATCAGACATAGTTTTTAGAATTTATGCTCAAACTTGTGTGAAACAGACTATAGGAGTCTATCAAATATAGACGTCAACCGAATTCTGGGGGCTGATGGAGCAGAATCGCCAAAAATAACACTAAAAATTTAATTTTGGGAGGTCTATCAATTTTCGGGGTGGATGGTCTTTCAGATTCACGGTTGGTCCGGCCAGACTCCCACGTCCATTTGAACTACATATACCTATTTGAAGAATTGCAATTTTTTAAAGTTGCGCCTAAGCTAAATCAGAGTTAGCAGTAGAATTATAGGAGGCATAATACATGGGCACCAACCAAATTCTGGAAGGAGAGGTCCGATTGGGCAGAATCGCTAAAAAACACCGAAGATTCAACTCTGGGGATCAGTTGATTTTTGGGTCTTTCAGATATTACGGGTACAGAGCGCCCAAGGCCATGAATGGTACATGGCTACCTAATATCATTATACCATCACTTTCGTGGATAAATTTCTTTACAAAATTCAGATTTTGTGCTATTATAAGTAAAAAAGTGTATATCGTTGGAATTTCATTATAAACGATGCAAAAGTTAGCACAAAGGCCATCAAGCACCTTCGGAAAATCTTGGGTATGGGAAGAATGAGGATTATCAAATCGGAGCACAACACATCTCTATTAAAGGCACGAAGCATGCGCGGATCTATTTTTAGAATGTATAGAGGGGCTGCTATGCCACCCCTCCCTATCGCCCCAAAAATAATTTACATACAACGTAAAGTCGGATATGCGTTTTCTGATGACTTTTAGCCATACAAAGTAATGTCATAATTTCAGCTTTTCGGGTTTATTTTTCATTTATTCTCTAGTACTTCAATGACAGTTCATTAGCCTAGGCTTACGCCAGACATATATGTATTTTCGTATTCATCAAAATTTTTTTGGCTTATACACTTATTTTTTGAGTACCTATCTACCTACTGATAAAATAGCATGTAAATCAGCTTCCTCCCATTTTTTAGTGATAATTTTTGAAAACTTCCACGCTTCGTACCTTGTCCTGTCTCTAATATCATGCATTTAAGTAGCGCGAGGTAAGTAGGTACATAAATTGTACATATCTGGGAAACTTTAGTTACAGCTTGGTCACGCTGCAGTCTGAATTTTCTGAATTTGTCACGCTTTGATGTAGGTTTTGCATTTTAAACGGAATATGTAACCTAGTTATTTATCAGTAAAAATTTCATTTTTTCTGAATTTTTTTAAATTGCTATAAGAACGATTATACACTATTTTTCAATGAATCTCTTCGAGCACTATCCATTGGCATCAAAAAATTGCGAGAGAAAAAACAATTCAAAAATTGAATTCTGGGGGGTATTTTGGTTTCCGGGGGGTGCTTACCCCTAATGCCCAGGTGTGGTCATTAGCCTTTATTTATGCACAATCCGAAGATCATCTCAAAAGCCCATGGGCAAAATGTGATATGCAATTCAGTATCATATCAAACTTACAGGTAGATTGTACGTGCTTTATGATAAAGTGTCCGTCCAATCATTTTCCGCACGCATGAAGTCTTCTGACCATACATGGGCATTGGCCCGATTCTGGGGGGTTCCGATGGGGTGCAATCGCCAAAAATGTAATTCTAGGGCCTATCGATTTCAAGAGGGGTACGCCGGATTCTTGGGGGATCCAGACCCCAACGCCCATGTGTGATTCTGACCCCCACCCAGACCAACTATTCGGTGCATCTAGGCATATGACAACATTTGTGAGCATGGGAGCGAGTTCGGAATAGGACCTCATAATCAAAAAAACTGCGCAGACCCCAAGCATTAGGGTTGCAAATGTTTTTAAACAATTTCTTTGCCCTACAAAAATTTGCAGCACTTTCTCGACCTTTAAAAATTTTAAGGCCCCTGAATTTTGGTCCTGCTCATATTGTACATAGTATGTATGTATGTACCGGTCATTGAAACAAATTATTGTACAGATTCAATCAACAAAGGATACGCAAATTTTATATACACCTATAATTGTCAAGCCAACAAAATGAACGAACCACGAACAACAGAGATGCGCCATAATAAAACAGAAAAACCGCAATGGCAAAATTAGAAACTCGTAATAAACATGCAGCAATCGCACTATATGTCCATATATCTTTAAATAATTTGGCATTTTCGCTGGGCTTAATGCTGATCACCGGCCTGTTGTGTAGCCAATCAGTGAATTGCATTCGGCTTTCTCGTTTGTTTGCCCAAGGTACCGTATATATTTTGAATCAACAGCAGCTTCTCGCGTATCAATTTTCGATGGGAGTCCTAAAGATAGACCTTTCTATTCTTAAAAATTTGTGCAAATCGTCCTAACGGAAATCGTCCATACCTATACATGTAACAGGGGGATGGGGGATCCCCCACCCAAATTTGTTCGTCCCCACCTTTAAAGGCAGAAAATTTTTGACCCCCCCGATTTCTGGGAAAAATTAAACTTTTGGCCGTTTTAGGAGTTTTTTGGCCGAAAATTAGAGGTCATTCATTCCCCCACCCTCTAAGAATGACCGGGAACCCCCACCCTGAATTTCGAGCCGTTACATGTATGGCCGCACCTAATCGAGCCCTGCGATTTTCTCAGATATTATTTCTAGAGCTGGTATACACTTTGCAGCTATTTACGATTTTGTTGGAGTTTTAATCAAACAATACACAGCTTCCAATTTTAATCACTGATTCAATTACACTTTATCACATATTTTCTTTCAGCAACCATCTCAAAGTTGGTCTTCCCCCTAACCCGCAAAGCGAGAAAAGTTTTAAACCCCACCCAAGTTTTGGAAACAATTTACCTTTTTGGCCGTCTTTAGATGCTTTCAGGCTGTTTTTGGCCAAACATTGGAGGTCATTCAACCATACCTGGGCGTGGGGGTTTCAGTGGGAATAGCAACCCTCAGAAACCACAATACCCCTCCCCTCAGAAACCAAAATACCCCCCCCCAGAATTCCATTTTTGAATTTTTTTTGTTTTTTTCGCAATTTTTTGTGCCAATGGATAGTGCTCGATGAGAAACGTCGAAAAATGGTGTTTTTCCGCCATGCCGCTAGTTTTAAGGCCATTTTTCGACTTTTGAAAAATCTTGCACCCCCAGAAATTTGATGCCGCCCACCTGTACATTTATACTCCCGCCTAAAAATAGCCAAGAACACACTACCAAAATTTCAAGCCATTACATGTATGCTGCAAGGTCACCCTTAAAGGGAAAGAGAAGGAAAACGAGCGAAAAGTGTTTGTAAATCGGAAACATTCTTTATCGAATACAAAAAACCCGTAATTGAGAAGCTTATATTGTCGAAATTTCAATACAAGTAGTCATAGACCGATGGCAAAAAACCCTGATAAGCCGGATTATTTGTAAAAAAAATTATGAAAAAGGAAAATAAATAAGGCAAACAAAAAACTATGTTTTGAGTTTTCTAGAAATGTCAATTATTTAAAAAAAGGCTGCCTACCGGTAAGCTTTGCAGGAAGGAGCTGACTTCGGGCGGTTTTCTGTTATTCGGCACGATTCCATGCTCTTGTTTGTACCAATGCTTTACGCGTTCTTTTCTCGAATTTAAATTGTTCCTCCGCTTTTTCTGTCTGTTAACTTCCATTTTCGAAGCTAGGCTTTCTTCCTCCAGCAGATTAATGGTAATGCAATTACTCTGCAAAAGACAATAAAAAAATTTGCATACTAATACTTCTCAAGTATACGTAGTACATCACACATTCCCATAGGGGGTGAGGGGGTATATTACCCCCACCTCAGGGTCCGAGACTTGAATCACTGTCGGACGATTTTGAGCTATCAAACATTTTCTGCATGATTTTTGGGTACAAAAGCAGCGAAGATATTTAAGTTTTTTTCGGCGCTTCGCGCCGACTAATACATTTCTGTTTTGTTTACCCATAAAATACCTAGAATGAACTTAAAATTATCTAAAAAGTTAAAATTTTCGATAAATCCTTATATTTTTAACTCACAAGAGTGACGAAACTAGTCAGAATGGGACAAAAAGTAGTTAAAAATGCAGTTTTTCACATTAAAATATGCTATATAGGAAGTTTTAGCCATTTTTCATATTTGACCTGCAAAACAGGCTAGACTCTAAATTCAGTGGTCCTAAATTTTGGGATTTCACCCCCTGAACTTTCGACCTTGGGAAACTATGTAGTATGTACATACATACGTGCATAATCATGGGGGTTTGAGGCAAACATGCACGTGGGGGGTTAGGGGGCTCTAGACCAGATATGCACGGGGGTGGGGGGAATTTGGGGGGTCTCTAGACTTCTCTCTCAAAACGGAAAGATGAGAAATTTTCTGCGGAAAATAAGGCAAAGCGAAGGCCAAAAATGAGTGTAAATTGAAAAATTTCTTCAAAAGTGCTTTAAATTGACTAGAAACTGTGTAATAACGTAGTTTTAACAAAACATACACATCGTGGGAATTCTGGGGGAGGGTTTAGAATTTTAAAGTCTTTTTCAGACCCAAAAATGGTAGGTGCGCGTCAAAAACATCATTTTTCGGCGTTTCTGACGATGCTCTACCTTTCTAGAGCATAAAAACATGGAAAAATTCCGAAAAATCGAAAAAAGTCGTACAAATTGAACAAAATGTAGTCAATACACGATGGCGCGAAGCGCCAAAAATTTGACACTTTTGAGCAAATAGCTGGCTGAAAATGATTAAAAAAGAACCTTTTCTGCGAATTTTTAAAAAATTTTGTTAACTCTATAAAAAGCAAATTCTGAGGGGGTGAAAAAATTTCTGGGAGTGGAAAATTCTTCTATGTAGGGGGGGGGGGTTGGAAACTCCCAAACCCCAGGATCATGTATGGTTTTAACGTTATTTTAGGACTTATACGTACCAGTTTTTGAGGTCATTTTGGCCCCAGGAAGCTCAATTTTTGACCCCCTCACAGACAGGCTCTGGAGTCTGGACCCCCGGCCCCAGAATGAAAAAATGGGGCATATTCCGAAGTAAATAAGTCAAAATGAAGGGCAAAAATAAATAAAAATTGAAAAGTTTCTTCAATAGTGATCAAAATTGACTAGAAACTGTGTAATAACGTAGTTTTAACAAAACATGCACACCACGGGAATTCTGGGGAGGGGCTGAAATTATAAAGTGTCTTTTTCCAGCCCAAAAATGGTAGGTGCGCGTCAGAAACATCGCTTTCCGGCGTTTCTGACGATGCTCTACCTTTCTAGAGCATAAAAACAAAGAAAAATTTCGAAAAAATTGAAAATGTCAGTTATCAGCTAAAAATGCTTAAAAACGCACCTTTTCTGCGAATTTTTAAAAAAAAATTCTGGGAACTTAAAAAAAGCCAAATCTGGCGAGAGGGAGTGAAAAAATTTATTAGAAAGAAAATTTTTCTGAGGGGGTGAAAACCTTCACCACCGAGATCATGTGAGGTCAGTTTGGCCTCAGAAAGCTCAATTTTTGACCCCCTTTCAGACCGGCTCTTTAGTCTAGACCCCCAGAATAGAAAAATGGGATATATTCCGGGCTAAATAAGGCAAAATGAAGGCTAAAAATAGATAAAAATTGAATAATTTAAAAGTGCTCGAAATTGACCAGGAACTGTGTAATAATGTAGTTTTAGCGCTATTTTAGTGCTTAAACCAGCTTTTTACATCATTTTGGCCCTAAAAAGCTCAATTTTGGACCCCTCCAGACCGGCTGATCACCCCCTACCCCGGATCAATTATGCTGTGCATCTATAATTCAGAGTCTTTCATCATCGAAAAAATTTCTCATCCTCCAGAATTATTGATTTTTCAAAAAAATATTAGAAAATGTACTGATGTAAGCGTTTTTAGCCATCTTCTAGTTCATAAATGCCATTTTTCAGCGCTTAGCGCCAATCTGACTATAATTTGTTCAATTTCACTGCATGTCCCTTGGAAACATTTTGTTTTTATCTTCTAAAAATAAAAGCATCACTAGAAACGTTAAAAATGGTGATTTTGACGCGTATCTATCATTTTTGAGCCCAAAAAGATTAGGTACTTTGGAAAAAGATTTGGTTTCACCCAGTGTTTCTTTTGTACAAGGTCCGTTTGTACATGTACAAAGATGGTCCCAAAAAGTCTTTGTACATTCTGTACACACAAATGTTTGGGTACTATAATATGGTACATTAGCGATTTTAGTGTGGTAACAACAGAGTTGTTCGACCTTTGGTTGTGTATTTTAGCTAGTTTATGCGTCTTTGAGGTAAAAAATCACTAAGAGTCGTCTTAAAATGGCGCGAAGCGCCAAAAATTTGACATTTTTCGTCTTGAATGCAATTTCTACCATTATGAAGATATTAGAACATATAATTACTCATTTCGGCGGAAAATTTTTGCGAATTTTAGACATTTTTTTGCAATTTTTGTCTTCCAAAGAATCTTTGTACATGTACAAAGACATTCCCGAAAAGTCTTTGTACATTGAGAAAAATCTTTGACTAATACAAAAAACCGTGGTTTCGGCCCTTAGAATTCACTAAAAAAGTCGTAAGAAACGCCCTTGTTGAAGCGTTTTTAGCGATCCTTTATTTCAAAGGTGATAATTTTTTCGGGAGCGCCATTTTTGACTACATTTTGTCAAAGTTTACTGAATTTTTCTTGAAAATTTTTTACGCTTTTATAGTGTAGGAACAAAGAGCATCGTCAGAAACGCCAAAAAATAGTGTTTTTGACGCGTATCCCTCGTTTTTGAGTCCAAAAAGAACACTTTAGACAAAATTTTTGATTTCGTCTACCGGAATTTCATGCTGTACATGGGCCCATGCGTGTGAGGAAGGGGGTGGGAATCAGACCCCGAGATTTCAGTAGACCCCGAAAATCGATAGACCCTCCAGAATTGAATTTTGACATGTTTTTTAGGATTTTTGTCAGATTTGTTGGCTGGTGCCCATGTATGTGTGCATAAGTTGGTACTTTGAAGGCATACGGGGTATGCCGCTTATGTTTCGAGTTATCAATGTAACGAAGCCCCAGATGCGAAGGAAGCGACCCTACTTTAATGATACATCGATCATAATGGGTCTAATCATACATGTAATGGCTCAAAATTTTGGATGAAGGTTCCCCGGCCATTTGGAGGGTAACTGTAAATGACCTCCAATTTTTGGTCAAAAATGGCAAAAAAGCGCCTAAAAATGGCCACGAAGCTCAAGTTTTCATACAAATTCGGGGACGGAGTCAAAAGTTTATGACTTTGGGGGGATTAGGAGACGACCAACTTTGGGTGAGGGGATCCCCATCCACCTGTTACGTGTGTGCCTAACTATAATTAATTATACATATTAATTAATATTTATTAATTAATGAAACATAGAAGGTCAGTCCTACTCATGCATTTAACAGTTCGAAACTGTGTTGGGGGTCCCCGCCCCGGCCATTTTCAGAGAGGGGAGGGGAAGGGTGAATGACTTTCAATTTTAAGCCAAGAAAAACACATAAAAACGGCCAAAACACTCATTTTTTTCAAAAATCGAAAGAGGGCTTAAAAATTTTCTGACTTTGGGGGACAACATAATCTGGGTGAGGACTCCCCATCCCTATTATATGTATGGTCCACTAAAGACAACTCTGAATCGTACATATCTACTCTTTACTCTTTCCATCCGTTGCTGCATTGTTGTTGCGCAGTGACTTATAGCGTTGTTTGCACATGGCCGAACTGCGTCCGGGCAACAATTGGGCAATTTTTGTCCAACTACCGACGCCAAAACTGGCTGCACCAAGCAACAAAGTTGCGTCTTCTGTTTTCGTCCACACGTCTCCACTAAAAATATTCAGCTTGTTAAAATAAAAAGAGACAAGGCCATATGTGTTCTTGGAAGGTTTTCAACCCCCCTCCCAATGGCAACTGACTGACCCTTTCCCCTTAAAGACCGCAACCCCCAGAATTGTCGATTTTTCACAAAAATTGTAGAAAAAGTGCCCTTTTAAGCGTTTTCAGCTCATTTTTGGCTCATAACTCGTATTTTCGGCGCTTCGCGCCATATATACATTTTTTGACTATATTTTGTTCAATTTATTTTTTCGAAATTTTTATGTTTTATTGTTCTAAAAAGAGCGAGCATTGTCCGAAACGTCCAAAAAAGTTTTTTTTGACGTGTAACCATCATTTTTTAGCCCAGAAAAACGCACTTTTTGAAAATTTTTTGGGCTTGAACTCCCTCAGATTTCCCATGCTGTACATACATGGACATTGGACAAAGACACAATTGAATAAAAAGATAAATCAATACATCATTTTCAACAAGCGTCCCATCCGCCCGTTCGACCTATAGCACAATTTTTTTCAATTTTGGTCTGAAATCCTGGACGAAAAATCCGAAAAATTGATTTAATTTGTGAAGAATTTTTCTCAAAATTTTTTGGCTTCTCAAATTTTTTATTGAATCTGATCACAATTTATTGAGCAAAATACTAAAACCACCCAATTTTCATTTTTTAATTACAAACTAAGCAAATATCAACAACGTACATATGAAGGGGAAATTAATTAGGCATTCTGATCATCTAAAAAGACTGAATAGTTTTAAAATTTGATTATTACGTGTCACCTGAAGTTAGAATTAAGAGTCAAACACCATCGTTCCCTACACTGTATATATGAGCGGGTGCCGACGAATTCGGCGATTCGGGCCCAGTCTCTTTCGCCATACGTTTGCACAGCGCGCATGAGGAGCTGAAAGACACTTACTACCACACATTCCCATAGGGGGGTGAGGGGGTATTACCCCCACCTCAGGGTCCGAGACTTGAATCACTGTCAGACGATTTTGAGCTATCAAACGTTTTCTGCAATGATTTTTGGGTACAAAAGCAGCACAGATGTTAAAAATTTTTCGGCGCTTCGCGCCGACTAGTATATTTCTGTTTTATTTACCCATAAAATACCTAAAATGATCTGAAAAGTCAAAATTTTCGATGAATTCTTATATTTTTTACTTACAAGAGTGACGAAAGTAGTCAAAATGGGACAAAAAGTAGTTAAAAATGCAGTTTTTCACATTAAAACATGCTATATAGGATGTTTTAAGCCTTTTGTATATTTGACCTGCAAAAAAGGCTAGAAATCTAAATTTTGTGGTATCTTAATGAAACTAAGCGCTCACATCCACAAAACTACAATAATACTGTTAGTAATAATTTAAAAAATAATGACGATAATGACAATGATAACAATAAATATAACGATATGATAATAATAACACTTTGTTAATACAAACGACCCGCTTCTCTTTTATCTTTTTTGTTCTGTTCTATTTTATTTATTTTCATTTTCTGTTATTTTATTATAGTCTAATTTTTTGATTTAATCTAGTTCTTTATTACTTTTTATTGATCTTATTTTCTCGTTTTCTTCCTTTTTGATTTTAGTCGTATCGATGAATTCGAACATTCAAATTATTTAAGATTTGAAAAATTAAGTAATGACTCGGTAAAAGGCAATTTACCAAATCCTCTTCTTCGAGCCAACGCCCTCTTCTTAATCTAGGATCTAAGCACTGTACGTACCGTCTTTGACACTGATCGCGCGTTTTTCCATCAACAAAGAAAGGAACTAAAAGATTTCAATTAGCATACATGCAATTATACGAACGACATAAGAAATGTGCAGATAGCCGACCACTCACTTGCTGATAACAATAGGTCGGCGGCACTAAAGTTCCGGGGCGGGGGGGTGCAAGATTTTTTCAAAGGTCAAAAAATGGCCTTAAAAATAATGGTATGGCGAAAAAAAGACCATTTTTCAACGTTTCTTATCGAGCACTATCCATTGGCATCAAAAAATTGCGAAAAAACAAAAAATTTCAAAAATTGAATTTTGGGGGTATTTTGGTTTCTGGGAGTGCATACCCCACAAACCCCTCACTCCCAGGTATGCTAATAACCCATAATTTAAAATCATTTCCAATTGAATTTTTATTGACTTTTTGATTCCTACAAGTATGTATGTATTTTTTTACTGGAGGTTGTATACGACAATTTTAAGCCTCTTTACACCCACTGAAGATTCCACAGCTGTTTGGAAAATATTTTTTATAGTTAGTAAATGAGAGAAAAATGCAGGCGTGTTTGGAAGGGACCTTATTTTAAACACTTTTGAGTTGTGCCCGTATACATGTATACGTATTTACATATAATATGAAATTTTAATCCGACTCTACGGGAAAGCCACAATTTTAGCTCCTTTTTCTACCATACACAAACAAGGTCTGGGTATTTACGAAGGGAGGTAAAATTCAGTAATGTAGTCATATACTAAATGCTGACCATGAAGTGCATTTTTTACCATTCAAAATGTTACTATTACCTTTTTTAGTCGCTTAAAGAGCCACTTTAGACAGAAGATTATTTCCGATTTCAATTGTATTTCAACAGATGAAACAACTATTTTCGACCATATTTCATACGGATAACTGAACGTATGTGACAACTGGTAAATATACATTTTTGCTGAAAAAAACATATTTTTGGCACAAATTGTCTGACAATGCAAATTAAAAAGCTAGTAATTGAGTTGCATTTTACACAATAAGCTGAACCAATTTTCTGCAACACCTTGCATTGTCCAACAGACAGTTTTAACCAGGTTTTTCGAATTCAAGATGAGCAACACCCTCTCACCCCTATGTCAATACGTGCCTATTCTGACCACTTGTTTTTCTAAAGAGAGAAGTCACAATATTGTTCAGGATTCTACGACTTACTCTGATTCCAAGGTATATAAGTGCCAATTCTAAATTGTTCTACGGCTTCTTTGAGTTTTTCATCCTCTTCTTTCGTCCATTCTCTAAAATAAAAATATTTATGCCAAATTATATTAGGGCATTAGTACAACAAATACGATGATCGTTGTCCTGAGTAAATATGAGATAAATTCAAAACCTTGTTGTATCGTACATCTACGCACGAAACCTTAAGAATTATAATGGCAAGGAACAAATATCAAGGGAATATAAAGAATCGTTGAAAAAAAGACTAATGATCTTGAAGGAATTTTTTAGCAAATACGATCTGTGATGGCCACATACGATAACTTGTTCTGGTTTTATCATTATTATGCAGCGTGATTCAAACCAGGCCTAATTTGTGACTATCTGACCAGGTTTTAAGCAATTTAGACTTAGAAAACTCTGTTAGACCAATGGTTTTTGATCGTTCGCATAAATTTTGCCAATGCACCTAAGCTTCTCCATATGTATAATCATGTACTACATAAATAATGTGTATTAGATAGAAACTGAAATTCTTCCACTATCAATGGCACCAAAATTTTGCCAATAATGCACCCTCACTTCTCTATATAATTATGTACATACATATACAGGGTGGCCCATAAAAAAAGCTACATTCCGATTTGACCGGTCATAACTTTGGTTCATGTAAATTTCAACTTTCAAGCTGGCTGCATTCGATAGATAAAAGTCTCTTCCTTCCAAATGTGTAAAAAAAACTTTGGCCAAGTTACAGTGCTTCGGGCGCTAAGGCAATTTGTTTACACCCTACTTTAATATTGTTCAAACGCCGATAGCTTTATTGGTCCTGCCATCAATTTGCTCCCTCTTTTAACGATATCCTGAGATTTTTGCACTCGGTAGGACGCGTATCTATTCTGGAGATTTAAAAATGTGCTAATCAATTTTTGTGACTGAACATATTGTCAAGAATGTCAAAAAAGGATAACAACATACACAGTAATATAATACAATGCATAAACCTTGGGGTTTAAACTGTGAGGTGTAAAAAATTGCCTTATTGCAGGTACCGCTGAAAGCTGGCCAAAATTTTTAACATAGATCAAATAAAGGCATGTTTACTCATCCAATGCAGCTGGTCTTGAAATTTTATTTTCACATCAGCCGAGGTTATGACGTATTAAAGAATGTAGCCTTTTTTATGGGCCACCCTGTATATGTATTAGAAGCTGGATTTCTTTCACTAACAACGTCAAAACAAGCTTAATATTATATTGTATGCAGTTTAGACGAGCAATTCAGAATAAAACTAGTTTTTTAAACTCGCACATGAACTCGATCGGAACACTAATTTCCTTACTATTACTAAAGCACTTGATGTTTCCCTTGCTTGACGGAGTAGGTAGCGATTTTTTTATGTCGCCAGTCGAGCGATGAAAAAATGGGGTGTTACAATAATGAGAAAATTGGTTCGGCGGCGAATCCTTGTACTAGGTTAAAAAATAGACCGTAGAATGATACGCGAAAATTAACCTTTACTAATTTTTGACTTCCGATGTTAAAATCGAATCTTAATGTTTTTAAATCGAGCTGTCGACATTCAACATAATGCACAGCACATACATTTGTATATTACAATAAAATTTTGCAACAATCACGAGTAATCGATACAATTTGCAAAAGCTATATGCATACGATGCGATCATACATGTAGCAGGGGGATGCAGGATCCCCACTAAAAGTTGATAGCAGACATGGCTCGAAATTTCGGGTGAGCGGGTCCCTGGCCAATTCTAGGGTGGGGGAGGGTAAATGACTTCCAATTTTAGCCAAAAACGGCCAAAAAATTCGATTTCTTCCAAAAGTCGAGTCTGGAGGGGCCAAAAACTTTCCAGCTTAGGGGGAAAATGAGGGGACGTCCAACTTTTGGTGGGGGTCCCTATCCCCCTGTTACATGTATGGTTGGTCGTCCCACCATCCCCCAGAGCCAGAAAACTTTTGACCCCCTCCCCCATCGTTCCCCAATGTTAAGAATTGAGTGAGGGGTGAATTCCTAAAATGGGGACCAGTAAATTATGTGGTGTATTATTATTAGCCGAAACTATTTTTTGTACGAGCTTCTTTGTGCATGTACAAAGATCGCCGAAAAGGTCTTTGTATGAGCGAACAAATTTTGGTAGATATATTATATAAATATATTTTTAAACATGCACATTTTTACATACTAATAGTGTGTGACCTACGACCCGCATTCAGTCCTAGAAAGTGTTTTTTTGCACAAGGTCACTTTGTACACGTACATACAAAGATGGTACCCAAAAGTCTTTGTACATATTGTTCATGCAAATTTTTGTGTACTATAATATGATACAGTAGCGATTTAAATGTAGTAAAACGGCGTTTTCCGACCTTTGGTAGTGTATTTCAGCTACTTTCTGGGTTTCTATCGCCAAAAATTACTAAAAATTGTCTAAAAAAGGCGCACCGAAAAATTTGACATTTTTTATTAGAAATGCAAATTTTTCCATTTTAAAGATATAAAAGACAAAAAATTTTGGGAATTTCACACCTTTTTACAGTTTTTGTCTTACCAGAAATCTTTGTACATGAACAAAGACGGTCCTAAAAAGTCATTATCTACCAAGAAAAATTTCTGCGGAATACAAAAAACCGTGGTCCCAAATGTGATAATTCGGCCTGAATTTAGTTGATAATATTAGTTCGGCGCAAAACGCCGAAATTTCCATGAGCTTCTGATGGAATTTACACATAAAACTCGACTGAGAAAGCTGAAACTACTTGCACATAAAAATCGGAAATATTTCAGAAGTTGTGATATGCCAATTAAATCTTCTAATAAGAACCACTGCGCTTAAAAATCCAATGCAGCATCAAGATAGATTAGTTAATTTTTTCTTCGAACGGCAAAAAAGTGCGAAGTCATTAAATAGTACTTGTTTTCCCATAAAATTTTTAAAAACAGTATAAATAGGTACAAAAGATATTTGAATCTGCATAAAGATGCCTAGCTTACACCAAGAATAATTTTTGGAGTGTTTAATGCCCCTGCTTGAATATAAATACAGTATATTAGCGATATTTGGCGCTGAGTGCCGAATATTTTTTTGAATTTCCTAGAAATACTGAAAAAAACGTTAAAATTACTATCACTTTGCCCCGGAAAGTATTTGAACATTGTATAAAGATAACTCCAAAAATAAATGCACGAGCCGAAATCGAGTTTTGGCGAAAACCTGCATTTTTTGGCCATTTTAGGTGCCTTTTTGCGATTTTCGGCCAAAAATTGGTGGTCATTCACCCACCCCCCTAAAAATGACCGAAAACTATACGTGTGAGAGGGACTGAAGAATTTCCCACCAAAAGTTGGACGTTCTCCCCATACACCCTCCCCTCAACGTCAGAAAATTTTGACACACTCTTCCCCATTTTTGGTGAAAACTTGCGCTTTTTGACTATTTTTTTAGGTGTTTTTGTCATTTTTGGCCAAAGATAGGAGCCGCTTACCCCCCCCCGACCCCTCCCCTAAAAATGGCCAAGAAATATTCATGTAACAGGTGGTTTGGGCCATACCCCACCCACGCTTTTAAGCCCCGAACCCCTCCAGAGTCAGAAAATTTTTGACCCCATTTTTGGCGAAAACTTGCGCTTTTTTGGCTATTTTTAGGTGTTTTTGTCATTTTTGGACTGAAATTCCCCCTCTTATAAAAATGGCCAGTAACCCATACCCGAAATTTCCAGCCGTTACAAGTATGCAGAGGAACCCCTCTCCCAAATTCTTGAGCTGATTCATGCATATTTTATAGTAATAGTTTGCCTATTTACTCTTGCTTACATTCAAAAATATTGTATCACTTCGTGAAATTCTAATAGTTAGGTGCCCTTTTGCTATAGTAAAAATTAGGTTCAAAAAGATTCAAAAAATATTTACCAAAAATCGTCTGACAGTGACTTGAGTCTTGGACCCCGAGTGAGGTAATGCCCCCATCATTCTTCCCCATGGGAATGTATGCCTTCCAGTTTTTGGAAAAGTTTGCGTTTTTTGGCCGTTTTTAGGTATTTTTTGGCCGTATTGGCCAAAAATCGGAGGTCGTTCACCCCCCCCCAATGGCCCGAGACCCACAACCAAAATTCCTAGCCGTTACATGTATACATACGATGATTTACCGTCTTATCAGCGACGTATTAAGCTCGGATTGATATTCTTCAAAGCATTCAAATGCAGTTTTTCCAGTCTGGAACAGAGTCGTCTCGTCACTATACTATGATGTATTCAAACAGAATTACAGCAAAGCAAACAATGTATTAATAACCAGCACGAAGAATAGGAGCACATTGCATAGTGCTTGTTTTCCATCAAATGCTTAATGAGGGATGATCAGTTTTTTGGCCGAAATACAAATGAGAAGGGCGAGTGCAATACACACTACATAGCACAGCACTATTTTTGAATTTAAAACTTTTCTTGTGAAACAATAGAGCGATTTCGCAACAATGAGCCCAATACGACGATGCCCTCTTATATCACTTTCCTATTTTCGTACAAAATTGCGTGGGTATGATGAACGGCATATCAAATGGATAGTATAAAATACAAAAGAATTACCCTTCCTATTACTTTTGTGTATCTTCTTGCGGTTCCCGAGATATCAAATAATTGAATACCCCAAGTAAGATCCTTAACACGGGCCTGCGTTTTTTCCATACACATAAATGAATTAAGGAGTGTGAGCAGGCATTTTCAAGGGAAAGATTCTACCTGGCTTTACAACCTACATATTAAAAGCATTCGAAATACTTTTTTAGACGTTTCCCATTAGATTCTACCCACAAGAAGATTAATAGAGTCCTACGAACATTCACTAAAAAACAAATAAATGAGTACATATGTATGATGTACCGGATTGAGCATAACCTTATTCTCCCCCCCTAACGCCGCAACCCTTCATTGACCTGAATAATTTTTATACCTTTTTGTAGGCCGTTCAATTTGGAGTTTAACAGTACTCTATATATTAATTTAATTCAATTTTTATGGCGGGAAAATACGGTAGCGAAAAGCAAAAACAGATCGACCGGATCAAGTGTATTGCATTCTTTTGAGGCACTTTTGGGGCAACGACATTTGGCCCGGGAATTCCCGGATTTGAACGCTGCTGAAAATATTGGAGCAATTATTAAAGACGAAGCAGAAAGTTTGATGTTACAGGAAACTGGTGAGGGACCTTATTCGACCGAAACCTTGCGTCACAATTTGGAATTAGTCTTATCGACCATGGAAAATGATATCGAATTATTTCAAAATTTTTTGTGTTCATACCCAGCTCCTTTTAAAGCTGTTTTACAGGATAACGGTGGCCATATCAATTATTAATTGTATACTGGTCATTTACGTGTTGAACGCCGATTAAAATGATACAAAAGTTATCTTGCTTTATTTCTGGTTTCAGGCTTAGGGGGAGAAAAAGGTCATGCAACACCCGGTACATATGTATACAAGTTTGTTTTTATCACAAAATCGTTTCAACAATGATTTGGAACGTGATGATTTTTTTATCGCATTGCCTAGCGCATGTGCTAGCTCTACTTTAGGTGGACTATGTAAGTGGCGAATCCAGGATTTTCTGACGGGTGAACCGCAAATTTTACTGAGTGTCCAGAATTGTCCAAAAGAAACGCCTATTATGCTTAAGTAGCCTTTTTTGTCGTCTTTTGATATACAGAATCGTTTTGATCCAAAAAGTTAAAAAATTTCAAGTTTTTGTGAAAAAACGCGCAAAATTAGTGCAAAAGTCGGCACAAAGCACCAGATACTCAAGAAATCACTTGGAAAACTAAAAAATCGTATGCTTAAACTGCTCTTCTCACACAAACATAAGTTTTTTTACAGCGCCAAGAATGTCAGTAAATGTAATTAATAAGTGCTACCCGGCACGAAGCGCAGGAAATTTCGAAAAAATCAAGATAAAAAATTGCAGAAATCATCAAAAAATATACATTATGCATTCTCTATTGCGCCCAACTATCTTTTTGACGACCAGGGGCGGCCGACCCCTCGAATCCGCCCTTGGATTTGTGCATTAAGGGGAGGAGGAATAACCGATCCTTTATTTTAATATCGAAAACAACAAAAATATAAAAAAGATACTAAGAAGCCCGACGATCTCAGAAGACGTCTGTTCATTTCCTGCCTATGCCTGCAATGCATATAAATAAACAACTTTCGGAATTGGCCTTATTAAAGAAGGATTAACTCACACATAAAATAGTCCGAAAACTGCAAAAAAAGAACGTAGAGCTAACTGCGTCGCGTACATCAGTAAAACATACGAAATAAAAATAGACGAAGTAAAAATTACTCCGAGCAGACAAATTGAAAAATGGACAAAATAATAAATAAGAAAAGGAAACATAAAATGAAGTCAGCATCTTACACCAAGACTTGAAGCTATGCTGTTCCAACTCGAATAAGAAGGATTAGAGACGAATTTTTTCAACTTATCCATCTCTTGTTTTGACCATTTGATGTCACCGTCCGTACTCAAATGAGGCAACAAATTATTAAACCAAACACATTCGCACTCAATAGCAGTGCGCGTAGTATCCATCTTAATTTTATACATTGCAGCATGATTAATTTATGTAAGTTAAACATATAAAGTAAGTATCTTATCATCATACATGTAACAGGGGGTTGATTGGGGGATCCCCCACCTGAAGATGGTTAACCCCATCCACTCAAAGCCAAAAAATTTGTGACCCGCCGATTTTTGGGGAAACAAATAGAATTTTTGGCCGTTTTTAGGTGTTTTTTGGTCGTTTTTGCCACAAAATTGAGGGTCATATAAACCCCCCCAACGTTTTTTAGCACGTTCCCCATTAGCACTGGCGCTAATGAAAATTTTTTCCATTCCATTAGCACGGGATAGCTTGCTTAAGCATGCTAATTTTTTATCTGTATTATACCTGTATGGTGTCAGAAATGCGCTTTATTCTCTTTTTTATTATAGCTGTTGGAGAATGCCACAATATTCTGCAAATCAATTTTTATCAATGTTTTTTACTAGATTTAAACAAATCAAAAAATTAATGCTAAATCATAATTATGGTCTTCCAAGGACTCAATAGACTCAGAAAGCAGACACCTTTGTAGCTTTTACAACATCAGAAATGATAATGCCGTTGCTATAATTTAATCATAGGTAGCGCATTAGCGCGTATCTATAATATACGGGTACCCCAAATATGTCTATCCCTTACAGCTATGACAGGGTATCTGGGAGGTGCGGGTTTTTCTAAAAAAATTTAAAATTTGCTGCCAGTGCCTTTTTGTTTTTCTTTACAACTCAATACCGACTGTGTAAAGAACGTGTTATAGCAAGTTTGGGCGGTTTTTTCCAAAGCTTGTAGACAACTTGTAAACAACAATTAAAAATTTTTTTAAAAAATTTTAAATTGTTCCTTAAATTTCGCACTAGTTCTTGAGTGGGATTGTAAAGAGTGTAGAAATCTGCGGGTGTAAAGCCAGATTTTACTTATGTTTTTGTATTCTTGATGTCTACCAACAACTCCGGTTATGAGCCAAATAAATTTTTTCTGATAGAAATGTACTACAGCTATGGGCTACTTTCTATTTAGCAGCAAACTTTTGTATACTCAATACGGAGTTAGATCTAAGGGTTTAAACTTAACACTCTAGTGAATGGTGTAAAAAAGCAGGTGTGGAATTTCTCTGCTAACTTCTCCGGTTATAAGTGAAGATATATTGACAGAATAGAAATAAAGTCGTTTTCAAGGGCTAGTCGTCGCAGCAAACCGCGTTCAAAACAACTAATATTGAGTTACTTATCGAGGTATAAAGTTGGAAATCAGGGGGAAACATAGGGGAAAATACGTTTTCCTACCTTTTTTGATTGGACAATATCTTAAATATTATGCGGAACAGAAATTTCCACACAGCATTAACGTGCTACAATTTAAAAGCTACAAACTGGCCCAAACCGAATTTCGTTACACTCAATGGAGAGTTAGGTTCAGATTTTTAAAGTTTAAAACGTGGTGGATGGTGGATAAATACGTTTTTGTCCCTTTTTTGTTCGCCACTTCCTCTGATTAGAAGTCGAGATAAGTCGAATAGAATAAAAATGAAGAACCTTGGTACCACGTCACAGCAAATTGCATATATTTACATCAATGTTTAGCTTTTTCAGAAGGTGTAAAGTCAAAAGGGGTATTAAACGTGTTTCTGTCTTGTTTTTTTCTGCCAACTTTCCGGCTATGAGTCCGGACATGATCTAAGTCTAAAAGTATACCAAGAATCAAACGTGATACGCCAGTTAGGCGCGTTCGTTTACACTCAACAGTAGTGTAAAGTGGTTTACATATAATATTTGTGTCTTCAGGCCATTGTGAGACTCGATTTTTTCATAAATGCTGATCGTGATATCAGAGTAATATCAAAATTACGAATACGACTTCTTTACACTCGATGGTTAAGTAAAGTTTACACTGAAAATTAACTTTAGTTCTAGAGCCTTGCGGAAGCTTAATATTTTTCAAAATATTCTATTTAACGTCAGAATTACGAATCTGACTGTTAGTTTTTTCTACATACAGTAGTTGCACGAATTTTGCACTATTCATTTATTGTTAATGTGTAAGATTTACTACAAATTCATTTTACTTCCAGAGCGTCGCAAAACGTAAGTTTTTGTCCAAAATATGTTTTGTAAAGTCAGGATTATAAATCTGACTGTATGTTTTCTTTATACCTAGCAATTCTGTAAAGTTTGCACTAAAAATTAAGTTTAATTTATCAGCGTTGCAGATGCTTAATTTTTTCAAAATGTTCCAGGTAACGTCTGCATTACGAATCTGAATGTAGGTGTTCTTTACACCCAGTGGTTGCGTAGAGTTTTCACTGAAAACATTTGATCTGTTTAAAATGAGGTGAGGTTGTCTTGTTTAAAAAAGATAATGCTGATGTTCAGAACAATCTTGTTTTCCGCGTTCTTGGACTGCTGTCACTATTGTGGCATGTTACCATGTGTTTACTGACTGATTTACTCAAACCATGCTAATTAAAAGTAGGGTACTAGCAAAGAAAAATGCTCCGATGGAACAAAAAAGACGAATACACATGGGATTACGGATTATTACGGATGTAAAAGCAGGTGACTAGGGAAAAGCTCCTATGTATATCCTTAAAGTCGCAAAACCTATTAAAAATCAGACTTTCTCTAAGCAACGCAAAAAAGCAAAAAATCGAAATATATTCTGCGGCCTCTGAAAAAATATAACCTTCTCTAAATAATTTTCAATGCTTCACATAAAAGTGTATAAACGTAATCTAAAATGTACATTTTTTGTAAATTGCTTTCAAGTCGCAACGCTGACTTGCTTCGTATTGTGATTGATAGAAAACTAAGTGCAATTGTAATTAAAGGTGTTTTGTTTTGTTATCGTGAGCATTATAGCAAAGAAACCTGGCGTCAATTGCTTAAAGCACACAATCGTTGCGGGCATGCAAGCATACCAACACGTAGTCTGTTTGACGTAAGCTTACCCGTTTCTTAATGCTTTAAACCAACAATTTCCTTGATTGTCTTGAATGCAACAATGTTTGCTATTTCATTCAATTTGCTTACAAAGTCACTCCTACTTTACTCCATTTACTTTCCCATAGCTACTACATAGCTAACTTGCTGCTTTCTCAATCAATTTTCTGGTTCAATGGTTTATTTCAATCTGCAAGCCGCAGAATATACTTTGATTTTTTGCGTTGCTCAGAGAAAGTCTGATTTTTAAGAGGTTTCGCGACTTTAGGCACATACTTAGGAGCTTTTCCTTGTTACCTCCTTTTAAATCCTCAATAATCAGCAATCCTAAGTATATTCGTCTTTTTTGTTCCGTCGGAGCATTTTTCTTTGCTAGTCTGATAATAGACGCCAAGCCACTATGCTTACGAATTGAATAATCAATAAACATAAAGAAGCTAACTTTATTTTCAAACGACAGAAAACAGTGCGAAATTGTCTTTAAGTAATCATTTTCTGCTAGAAATCCTTATATTGCACGAGATTGATTTTGGACTGTTTAAATCGCGCACTTGAGGCTAAATGAGTAATATAAGTACGCGGCGCGAAGCGTCGAAAATTTTTCGGGATCTTCGCTGAAAAATACGTTAAAAAGCCTTAAAATTACTGTGCTTTTTCCCAAAAAGGTCATCGTATTCCTTAGCACGTCGTGCTGATGGCCAAAATTTTCATTAGCACTGGGCAACTTTCATTAGCGCGGCGCTAAAAAACCGTGCCCCTTCCACCGCTAAAAATGGCCGAAGACCCCATCCAAAATTTCGAGCCGTCACCACATGTATGCGTGTCATTCATGTAATAGGAGAATGGAGGAATCCCCTACCCACGTCAACCGCCCTCTAACCCCAAAAGGCTGAGATTTTTTATCCCCTATTTTTGACAAAAAAATACAATTGAAATTTAAGATTTTACATATGAAATTTTGTTAAATATGCACGCATGTTTATATCATACGATTTGAAGCGCAGCTCTCAATTAGCAACCAACTAATGCAGTTTTCACTACTTATTAAAGCAAAAAAATTTTACGCAAGAACAACTTCATATAAAGTGCACAATTAAAAATAATGTCATTTTGTGTGGATATCGCAATTTATCCATTGTTTTTACAAGTACATATTAACATCAAAATAAAACTTCCAAGGGGCGCAATCTTCAGGAGATATTAGAAGAGATACCAGATCATTTCGTAAAACAATTATAACTGATTTTTCGACTTATATTGATGAATATTCTAAAAAATCAAAATTTCAATAAAACGTCATCGTCCTTAATTTTTTAAGCAGATGAATTGCAAACTTCAATAAATGGAAGGAATAGAGTAGAAGCGTATCTAATTTAACTCGCTGTACTCAAAAATGTAATTGGTCAATATTTGACGTGTTATATTTTGCAACTTTTATAACCAGAATGGACTTACGTATTCCGAGGCAATTTGGCCCCAATCAATTTCACAGTCAGTCGACAAATGTCCCAGCTGAGTGTCACTTAACGCATTGAGAAAAATAAAATGTTGTTATTAAAATCTGGTAGCATACAAGTATTAAAGTTTAGAATAAATAAAGCGCGTCTAACGGTCTGTCTGACCTTCCACGAACATAAAGCCTTGAAAAATTGGTTAAAAATGGTAAATTCCCCATAGCACGGAACTATTTAATTTCGCTTCTGTTGCAGGAGCGGACACCTATCTTCCTTTACAAAGCCCTAGGCCACCGCATTTGTATAACTAAATCGAGTCTGACACACATGCATACTGAGGGGGATAGGGTATCCAACTACCATGACTTTTGAATTGCATACCCCTCAGGTCATTTTGGACCAAAACCTATTGCTCAAACCATGAAAACGCGTGAAAGTATAATTTCGGGAAAATATACTCATTTATCGAACAGTAGACAATTCAAAAAATGTGTTACAGGTCATTTCTACGACTTTATTGTCATTTGTTTTCATACAAATTTAGCAACGAATATTTATGAGAATAAAATACAACGAATTAAGTATGTAGGTATCAGAATTAGGCAGTAAATAACATAATTAATTACTCATTTATCCTCCCTACCCACGAAATAAACTCGATTAACCCCTTCCCTTAAATTTTGACCGTGTGTATGTAATGACATCTTGTCCTACATGTATACATGTGCTAGCCCAGTCAATCCATAGTCACATGCATACGTGGGCAGCACCAAAATTCTAAGGGGGGTGCAAGATTTTTCAAAGGTCAAAAAATGGCCTTGAAAATGGTGGTAGGGCGAAAAAACACCATTTTTCAACGTTTCTCATCGAGCACTATCCATTGGCATCAAAAAATTGCGAAAAAAACTTAAAAAAATTTCGAAAATTGAATTCTGGGGGTATTTTGGTTTCTCGGGGTGCATATTCCCCGAACCCCCCCACGCCCGGGTGTGGTCACATGGAGTCGGCATCATTTCGTTTATTTATGAATTTTCCGATATGTACGAATCTGCTGTGAATGACCAATTCTACGAATCGCTCCGCAACAAAAAAGAATTAAAATCTTGCTCTTTTCCAGAAAAAAATGAGACATAAACCCCCTATGTATATACGGTCACACACAATCATGCTTTAACATCAAATATTGCCTATTGACGCTTTATTTAGGGCAGGCTAAGGAGACGACAGCTTTTTTCTTAATAAAAGCATTGCATAAAATTTTGTTGAATGTAGTCTATTTAACAGTTGCGGATCTAGAATTTTCCTAAGGGGGGGCGGTATCCCTACTTTTCCAAAAACAGCCGAAATAGGTACAAAAATTCGCCCTCAAAGCGCGACATAGCTTCACATAAAATCACTTTTGACACAATATTTTTTCTTAAAATCTTAAAATTTTATACAATTTTGTGTGAAAAATCATTAAATTTCTTTGACTTCAACAAAACCTGACGCGAAGCGCCGGAAAATTTGTGAAATTAAAGCGATAGATGTCAAGAAACATGATTTATTGCTTGATGCGAATTTTAGACCTTTTTAGCAGTTTTTGTCTTCCCGAAAATCTTTGTAGATGTACAAAGACGGCCCCGAAAAGTCTTTGTACATCGGGAAAAATCTTTCCCGAACATAAAAAAACCGTGCTTCTAGGTCGCCAAAAAAGTAAATAAATGCCATTAATAGGTATCATCCGGCGCGCAGCGCCGGAAAAATTTGAGAAATTATGGTCACTGACGGCCAGAAATCATTGCAAATTGCATATCCATTCTTTAGGATTTTCCTGAGGGAGGGCGGTATCCCAACTTTTCTTAAAACAGTCAAAAAAGGTACAAAAACTTGCCCTTCACGCGCGAAATAGCGTTTTTTGGTGTTCTACATTGTATACTTTCACATAAAATCACGTTTAATGCAATATTTTTTCTAAAAATTTTGAAATTCTCGACAATTTTGTGCGAGAATATCATTAAATTTATTTGAATTTATAAAAATCTGGCGCGAAGCGCCGGAAAACTTGTGAAATCAAGGCGGATAGACGTCTAAAAGCAGTCAGTGTTTTTTGTACAAGGTCCGTTTGTACATGTACGAAGATCGTCCCCAAAAGTCTTTGTACATTTTGCACACACAAATTTGTAGGTACTATTATATGGTACAGTAGCGATTTTAGTGTGGTAAAAACAGAGTTGTTCGAATTTTGGTAGTGTGTTTTAGGTAAATTCTGGGTCTCTTAGGGCAAAAATCACTAAGAATCGTAAAACGGCGCAAAACGCCGAAAAATTTGACATTTTTCCTTTTGAAATGCATTTTCTGTCATTATAAAGATATATAGAACACACAATCACTCATTTCGGCGCGAAGCGCCGAAAATGTTTTTCGAATTACAGACCTTTTTTGCAATTTCTGTCTTCCCAAAAATCTTTGTACATGTACAAAGACAGTCCCAAAAATCTTTGTACATCGGGAAAAATTTTTGCCGAATACGAAAAAAAATCGTGTCTAGAAGCATGATTTACTGCTAGATTTCTTGTATTTATAGCATTTGATGCGAAACATCGAAATTTTTAATCGAAAATAGAAGAAAACTATGCAAAAATAGCTGTTTCTGCTGTAAAAATTGTTTTGAAACCTACATGAACAGATAATGGCTTCCAGGTCGCCAAGAAAGTAAATAAATCTCATTAATAGGTACATATCATCCGACGCATAGCGCCAGAAAAATTTTGAGAAATTATGGTCACTGACGGCCAAAAATCATTGCAAATTGCAAATCCATTCTTTATGTCGCCAAATATTTTTGGCCAAGCTGGGGGGCGGCCACCCTCCGCCCTCCCCTTAAATCCGCCCCTGCATTCTTTATCTCGCCAAATATTTTTGGCCAATGGGGGGGGCGGCCGCCCCCCCCGCCGTCCCCCTTAAATCCGCCCCTGTATTTCATATAGCTAACTAGCTGATATGCAGTTAAGATGCATGTGCACTATGGTCTAGGTCTTTGTCACAAAGATGTCCTATCTATCCGCACGTGTAAAATTATATTTCTCCGGCTCCGGCCTCCGGCTCCGGCTCCGGCCGGAGCAACATGGTTCAATCCGGCTCCGGCCGGATCTCCGGCTCCGGCCATTTTGGCCGCTCCGGTCGATCACTACAAACCCAAGAAATTGCTTAAATCTTCATTTAATTTCCTGAACTTACTTGACTTTCGCAATCTGCTTATCCAAATCTTTTATCGATTCAGTGTACTTCTTCGCCTGCACAACTTTTACGTCATCAGCATTAGTTTTGTCGCAAAGAAGTTCTTTCCTGAGCAAATGAAAAGCAGATTTAAGAATAAGATCACATTCAACAATCAAGACTAAAGATATGCCAAGCCAACAAACAGCAGACACATCAATGCACACAAACTTTAATATAGTAGTATACAGAAATGCACAGCATGGGAATTCTGAACGGGGGACCAAATTTTAAAAAGCTCTTTTTGGGCTCACAAAAGTGGTCGCGCGTCAAAAATATCATTTTTCGGCCTTTCTGATGATGCTCTATATTTTTAGAACGAAAAAAAACATAAGAAAATTTCAAAAAATAATAGAAAACTGCGAGTGAATCAGTGTTTTTTGTACAAGGTCCGTTTGTACATGTACAAAGATGGTCCCCAAAAGCCTTTGTACATTTTGTACACACAAATTTTTTGCTGCTATAATATGGTACAGTAGCGATTTAGTGCGGTAAAAACAGAGTTGTTCGACTTCTGGTAGTGTATTTTAGCTAATTTCTGCGTCTCTAAAAGCAAAAATCACTAAGAATCGTCTTAAAACGGAGAGAAGCGCCGAAAAATTTGAAATTTTTCTATTCGAAATGCAATTTATGCCATTATAAAGATATATAGAACACACAATTACTCATTTCTGCGCGAAGCGCCGAAAATTTTGCGAATTTTAGACCTTTTTTGCAATTTCTGTCTTCCCAAAAATCTTTGTACATGTACAAAGACGGTACTAAAAAGTCTTTGTACATCGGGGAAAATCTTCGACGAATAGAAAAAAAACGTGGAGCGAATTAAATCAAAAAAGAGTCTATGGCGCAAAGCACGGAAAATTTGGCACTTTTTTGCAAAAAAAAATAGCTAAAAACGCTCGAAACAGCACCTTTTTCACGAACTTTTCTGGTAAATCGCGAATTCTGGTTAAGAGGGGTGAAGAAATTTTTAGTACAGGACAGGTGAAAGCTTTTCTAAAGGGTGGAACCCTAAGGTCATGCATGATAGTATGTACATACCTATAACGAATAGGAGACAATAATGCGTTTCGAACTGCATGCGCCACTCCACGTTTGAGCTGGGCTTTCTCAGAAGTAGACCATTTCGTACGCTGTTCAACCAACATATCAAAATAATGGCCATTTTCTCGCATTTTTTTCGATTCTGCATTCAGGCCAGGACACTAAGACAAAAATTCAATGGAGTAGGTATCTGTAATACGCGTGGAAGTGCATAACAGAACAGTGGTCTGGGGAATCCCGTATCTATCGGCCTCCATCATCCCAATAAATTTTGATTTTTCAATACTTTTTGATTTTTGGGCAAGTATTTTGTATTATGTAAGATCATTGTTAAGTTTTGTCATTTTAGCCGGATAATCCCACCCGAATTTCGGCAGTTACTATTGCACCGACGCTACATAACGATAGTACATTCACAGAAGAGCGGGCACCAAAGTGATGCCTATATCTCGACCTAAGTAGGAGCAATACCGACCTAAGCGGGAGTACTACCCTCCACGTAAATCTAAGCCTAAGCCTAGCAAAAATAAATAAGTTGGAAAGAAATGAATAACTGTTTAATAAAATCATTTAATGAATTAATTATTTTTAATGAAGTTGTTTGTTTATTAATATGAAATATTCGTGCCGCATCGCTGTACGCATTTTTGATTTTTGACAATCTTCACTATCTTCTGCCTACCATCTACATAGATTTCAATTTTTGAAAATGTTACTCCGGTTAAGCATTTTGCATAATGTTATATTTTTGCGTGATATTTTTTAATTGTCTTCGAGGAACATGATATCGGTATATGCGGTTCAGAATAGACAACTGAAAACGAAAACATCAACGACCAAATTTGGTTATTAAAAACAGAAATACACACTCTTACATGCTTAGTTTGTAAAGAGCGATTATAATATAAGAATGAAAAAATAGAGAATGACTCACGAGACTCGACGAGTCGCGAAAGTATGGGCAGACATACAGAAGAACAGGAACTTTGTTAGCCTTCTTTGGTTTTATATCGCTATCTGTAGAGTAGCTCTGATCAATCAAGTTTTGCACCACTTTCTGAGAAAAAGTAGGATATTCGTTTGGTGGCAAAAAAATAGTAAGATATAGTAGACACATCTATGTAAAGCAGCAACACATACATACATACATGCACAGGGTCAAAAGCTCAGGGAGGGTGTAAACCGGATCAAATTTGTATGAAAACAATACCAATAAGGGCAATGGAATGACCCGTAACATCAAATATATACAAAATAATGACAGAAATGTGTCCGGATGAATGAATTTAACAGTCAATTGCTCCAAAAATAAGTAAATGTACTTGAAATTACACCGTTAGACGTCACTTGACGCTTTTTCATGGTTCGAGCAATCGGCTTTGGTCTAAAATGGCCTGATGAGGGGATATGCTTCTCAAAAGTCGTGGTAGGGGATACCCCCAGTGTGCATGTTTGAACATATATACACAGGGGCGTAACCAGGATTTTATTTCGGGGGAGGGGGCAAAAATTTTTGAAGTCCTATATCTCGAGAACCATTCGGTAATACGCGAGAATAACAGCATTTTTGAGCGTTTCTCGACAAGATCTATGCCGTGGTGAAGTAAAAAATTTTGAAAAAATCCAAAAATTTGCTTGCTTGATTTCAAACTTGGATATCAAAAATCTATCTTTCAACCTATCGGTATGACTAATTTCTCAATATCAAGTTAAAGTTTGACTCCAAACATTTAGAAATTCTTTTATTTGCATTTAATTTTGCGATTTTGCAAAGAAAACTAATGCAGAAAATAATAAATCGTCGCGAAGCGCCGAAAATTATTTGACATATTCGCTCTTTTTAAGTCAAATCTGGGCTTCTAAGTTAAGAAAAAAGATAGAAAATATGAAATCCGGCGCGAAGCGCCGGAAAAGTTTGAGTTTAGAGGCTAAAAAGTATGTTAAAAACGCATTTTGGCTGTCCTTCTAAATGACTTTGAGAATTTTTAATTTTTTTCCTTTAGGGGACCCTTGTGAAAAACAATAATGTTTTTTCATTTCGAAGGGGCCCGGCCCCCCGCCCCCGGCTGGTTACGCCCCTGTACATACATATATAAAAAAGTATCAATCAAGAAAAATCGTTCTTACATTTTACCTTCATATAGGTTGACCCTTAAAAGGGTGTAAAATGTTTTGATAATTGATTCTGTTAAAGATCACAAAACAGTAAACGTTTTTTGACAGAGCAAAAATATAGGACAACACAATCTTAAGGTTTCATAAAGTTACCCCTGCCACTGTTTTTTGCTTTGCATTTTTGTAAAAACCACTTTTTGATAAGTTACGATGGAAAATTTTTTTGTGTTAAAATCGCCATAAAAGCGCCATTAATCGTTGCCTATTGTTCTTATGTAGATTCAGAATTGTCCATTTTATAATTTGTTTTATTTGGCGAATTCTTATGCATAATTTTCGATGAAGCCTAGGAAGCGAACATAAATAAACATGTAGAGAAGCGGCTTTCCGAAGAAAATTCGAAAATATAATAAAAACTGAAAGCGAAATAATTGGAATGGCTGCTCACTACACGTGGGCGTAGGGGGGCTGGGGGTTTGGGGGTATGCACCCCCCCCCAGAAGGCCGAATACTCCTACAGAATTCAATTTTCGAATTTTTTTGTTTTTTCGCAATTTTTTGATGCCAATGGATAGTACTCGAGGAGAAACGTTAAAAAATTGTGTTTTTGTCGCCATACCATCATTTTTAAGACCATTTTTTGACCTTTGGAAAAACTTGCAGCCCCCCCAGAATTTTGGTGCTGCTAACCTATGCTGGTCACGTATGCTGGTCACGATTGGATCACCCTATTGCACCAAAGGTTATTCATGAAAAATTCTGTTTGAAAATTGGACAATTAGTGTCACTAGTCCTTCAGAAATATTTTACTGGCATATAAAAAATAGAAGTACAGGAGACATAATTTTACTTGCCGCTCCCGAATTTGCGTCAAAACGCCTTCAATGCGCCCCATGAATTGCTCGAGAATTTCTTGATAAGCCTGGTTCAACGCTAATGTCGTGCTTTTATTAACCGGTAACATCCCGCTGGCCACCCAAGCCAAAATTTCATCATCATCTACGTCTTCATCGAAATCCGTGCCCTATCAATTATGACTCATCAATTTAGGAAAATAAAGCCCATCTATTATTATTATTATCATCATTAATTCATCCAACCATTCATCTATTATTAATTAGTTATATAATAAGCAAAACAGTCCCACTATGAAAAATAACTTATTTTCTCACACCACGTCTGTAAAATTTCGCCAATTAATAAAAAAACGCAAGGAAAACAGCGACAATATTACCAGAATCTAAACTATTATTCTTTCTTACTTTTGTTCCTCGCAGAAAGGGAAGCAAAGATAAGATTATTAATATTCCCATTTATTTCATTCACTATCTTATTCAGCGATTCTAAGAGGGCAGAGCAAATGTCAAAACAGACGAAGTTTTGAAACAAAGGCGAGTCGTTTTTTAATTCACTACTATTCAAAGATTTTGAGATCTATCGTAGCAAATGCCTAAAAATCATGCAAAAAGTATGTTGCATTAGAAGTAGATTCATGTAAATTTTTTCTGACGAAATGAATTTATCAAAAGGACGTTTAATGCATTTTGGCTTTTGTACGGGACAAAGATTTTAAGGTTCAAACAACGATTTTGTAAAAGTCATTGTTCACGTCACGGACAAAGGCTTTTTGGCATTAAGTGCACAGACAGGAAGGATAAGGGGTGGTATAACACCTCGCTGAGGTGTCAAATAAACTGGTATATACTGTCAGGCAAATTCGAAATTTGTCCCGAATTTTTCTTGAAAAGTACTTTTTTTGGTCTTAAAACAGACAAAAGCAGTAATAACGTCAAAGTTGATAAATAATTTATTGTCTTGTTTACCCATAAAATTTTAAAAAGTCAAAATTGATTAAAACTAAAATCAAATCAAGATCAAAATAAATAAATGAATTTCTATATTTTTAGAGGCAAAAGTCAAAATGGACTAAAAATGCTAAAAGACGTGATTATACCACAGAAAAGCGTGTGAAGTAGGCTATTTTGACAACAAAATTGAAATAAATTGGACAATATACAGTGAAAAAATGAGTACATGGCGCGAAACGCTGAAGACTTTTGAGTCAAAATACTGCTAAAAACGCTTAAAACAGCACCTTTTTATGAATTTTTCGGGACGGGAAATCACAAATTCCGAGGAGACGTGAAAAATTTTTGGGCGGAAGGAGAGGTGCGAAATTTCCTGGGAGCGAAATCCCCTCAAAACCCCTCCCAAGATCATACATGGTCTGTACCTGAGAATACTTCAGAATATAAATAAAATACTTGCCGTTGTATATTTAAGCTAATATTACCATTAATTAAATACATTCATTGCGTAGAATACTGAAAATGTTTGTTATGCTAAATCAGGAAAAATTCAAAATCGTTTAAACAGAGAAAATGTGCCTGTGCATAGTCGTTTTGACAAAATGAATGTGGACGTGAGAAAAGATCAGAGGCATGTCACTCACCGCAACACTCGGTGCAGCTGTACTGCATTCCATTTGACTGAGGGTATGGTAGCTTGATGGATTATTGCTCAAGCCTAAAGCAATTGAAACATGTTAAATGGATGCATGTGCACCATACATGAAACGGGGAAATGGGGGATCCCCAACCCTAAGTCGGTCGTCCCCCATCCCCCCACAAACCCAGTAGATCTTTAACCCCTACCCGACTTTTGGAAAACGTCCAATTTCTTTCGCTGTTTATAGGTGTTTTTAGCCGCTTTTGACCAAAACTTGGAGGTCATTTACCCCCCCCCCAATTGCCGGGGACCCATATCCAAAATTTCGAGCCCTTACATGTATGATTTGCGTACAGTGTGCACAATATAAATACACATGCGTGCATTAGAGCTCAAAAACTTCGGAGAAACTAAGCCGTTTTTTAAGCATTAGTGAAATTCAAAAACCGTAGCGGTCGATGATAAATACTTACATAGGTTCCACCAGACATGCAACATCTCAAAATTTGGTTGGGGTAGAGAACCATTTCTAGACGGGCAGGTAAAGTTAATCGCCTTTCAATTTTTGACAAAAAATGGTAAAAAGCAACTAAAAATTGCCAAAATAGCAACTTCTTGTCTAACAATCGGGAGAGCGTGATCAAAAAAATTTGAACTTGGGGGCGGGACATAAGAAGACCAACTCTGAGTAGGGATTCCCCACCCCCTTCTAAAACGTATAAATCCATACCGATGTGCTTATTCAGTCGTACTCTACATCAAGCAATTAGGAGAATAACCTATACTTTAAGGTTGAAAAAATTCGAGATTAAATCCTATGATAAAAGCCTTTGAGAAGTAACAGGGGAACGTTACAAGATGGACCATTCCCACTTTCCTCAAATCATACGCTAATTCGTTTCTTGACGAAATGAGCCCAGCTGTGCCGCCAAAGCTGTACACTGTTGTAGAGTGGGAGACCAAGGCCAATCAATATGAATATTAATCAAATCAAATTCTTATATGTATCGTAATAAAAAAATTCAATCTAATTGGAATACGCAATATCAATGCTAAGCAATCACACACACACACACACACACACACACACACACACACACACACACACACACACACACACACACACACACACACACACACACACACACACACACACACACACACACACACACACACACACACACACACACACACACACACACACACACACACACACACACACACACACACACACACACACACACACACACACACACACACACACACACACACACACACACACACACACACACACACACACACACACACACACACACACACACACACACGCGCACACACACACGCACACACACACACACACACACACACACACACACACACACACACACACACACACACACACACACACACACACACACACACACACACACACACACACACACACACACACACACACACACACACACACACACACACACACACACACACACACACACACACACACACACACACACACACACACACACACACACACACACACACACACACACACACACACACACACACACACACACACACACACACACACACACACACACACACACACACACACACACACACACACACACACACACACACACACACACACACACACACACACACACACACACACACACACACACACACACACACACACACACACACACACACACACACACACACACACACACACACACACACACACACACACACACACACACACACACACACACACACACACACACACACACACACACACACACACACACACACACACACACACACACACACACACACACAGACAGATTTAGCACAATTAAGTTCATCTTACTAATGAACTTCCAGTCGCTAATTCGCTTCCTTTCCTTATCGTCATACATGATCTTAGGGGAGTTTTGGAGAAATTTCACCCCTTCCCAGAAAAATTTTCACCATCCCCAAATTCGCGATTTTCCAAAGTTTCCCGAAATTTCCATGAAATTCGTGAAAAAGAAATTCGTGAAAAAGGTTCTTTTTGAGCGTTTCAGCTATCTACTTGCTCAAAAGTGTCGAATTTTCGGCGCTTCGCGCCATAAACTCATGTTTGACTACAGACTATATTTAGTTCAATTTGTTCGATTTATTTGTTTTTTCGAAATTCTTTATTTTTTAAGCACTAGAAAGATGGAGCGTCGTCACAAAGGCCGAAAACGATTTTTTTGACGCGTATCCATTATTTTTGGGCACAAAAAAGGCACTTTAAATTTCAACCCCCCCTTCAAATGCCCATGCTGTGCAAGATTATATATATGTTACATTGATGCGATTTTCATTTTCTTTATAATCGGAAATTGCATATTTTCAACGCATAACTTGTAATCGTACAATAGTAGTTTTTATCACAAAAAAACGGCAAGGCAGTAAAAATGTTAATAGGAAAACTAAAAATTCAGGACGATCTAAAAAAGATTTTTTTGCTCAAAATTTAATTTAAAGTCGAAAACTATAATTTTTTGAAAGATTCAGACAATTAATTTCATTGAGAAATCCTTCAGCCTTCAGTAAAATGCATCACTAAAACATAACTGCACATCAATACACTATAATACAACCAAAATCAGTATACATGCACGAAACATTCATGCACACAATTGAGCAAGACGCAACCGTTTCTTTGGACAAAGAACTTACCTATAGAGATGCGTCATGTAAAAAGAAGGAATGGATTTATTTAATCTACGTTATTTTTTGCATTACGATCACAAAAGAACTTTCTTTTCCCCTACAACAATCAACAAAGCAGCTAGGGAGAAACATTGACCTTATTCTTTTGACCTCACTTTTTTCAGCGATGCGATTCTGCTTTATATGTATAGCATCTCTTTTGACCTTTATGTCTAAATTTCAAGAACAACAGCCGTCAAGTTGCTATTGCTTCAATAGACTTTTACTGTGTTTCTCACAATTACAAATTGGACGACATACCTCGATAATGGCAAAGCGTATTTCTCAGTATGTGGCGAAAATCAACATACTAGAAAAAATCCGAAAGAAGCAGCAGATCCAATTTGTACCTATAAATGTGATAATTAAAATTTACCATCCATCGATTCTTCAGTCAATAACGAAACGTGACTATGACGATCCTGTATGCTTCGTCTGTCACAATCTTTTATTGATTCCTCTGCTAGCGCACTATTAGCATAAATTTTTGACAAATCTGGCCATTCTGATTGTTGAGGCGTTGCGTCCCCCATGATCAACCGATTTTAAACGAGTTTCCGAAGAACAATTATATTGATTTCTTCAATTCAATGCAATTTAATTAAAATTTAGTGGAAACTGTAACAAAAATTTTATTTAAAATGCGGAAGGCAAAGAAAACATTTTGAAAATTGTGAAATTTGAAAACTCAAGAGCGGCAAGTGTTCAGTGAAACTATAAAAGTTTATCCTAATTCAAACAGATGACTAAAGCAGTAAAATTAATGATTCAAGGCTAATGTTCAGAAAATGAGTTGAGTTTCGATAGGAACGGGTGAAAATTAGTTAAGAATGTTTGGATTTTTCACAAAACTTGACTTGCAGAAAAGGTAATATATAATGAGGCACGAAAAAAATTTTCATGAAAATCCATTCAATATTGAGGAAACTATAGGAACTTAAAGTTCACAATTCAACAGTGCTCAAAATAGACAGTTTGACATTTATCCTGCAAACTGGTTTTCCTTTATTTTTCTAAGACTTATGTAGGCTTAATTTTAGTTGTAGTAGAATTTAAGGCTACTTAGATCGGTATTACTCTCGCACGAAAATATGCGTAAATTTGCTTCAACTTGCTTCACCCTCGCCCCCAGGACTTTTGATAGTGTGCACGTACGATTTGCTTATTACGTTTAAAATAGATTTTTAAGCAAAACAAGAAGTATATTTGCAATAAGCATGTCAAAAAACAACACGAAAAATTATTTCTCTGGCAAAAACCTTTAGTTAAAAACATTATTTTATGTATCAGTACTAAATCACAAAAACACGAATTTTTCGGTAGAATCCAGAGTATTTCGGGAAACAATGATCAGTTTTCAATCGAACTTGTTTTCCGCGCCTTATTTTTACGATTTCAGCACGTACCTATTGTGAAAAATCGTAACTTTCTAGTCAATTTTCACGGATTTCTGGCGGAACCCATATTCAGCATTTACTCCACGTTTCAGATCAGACCCTTGACCGGAGATGCGAAGCATTTAAGCTCATAAATTTCGTCTTCGGCTTTTATAATTAATCAAAATTTACTTGGATCGGATAAATAGACTATGAGATAACAACGTGATCTAAAGGTTATTTCTAACGTTTTTGCATAAATTTCAGTTATTTGTCATCCCATTATTACATAAGGTGATTTAAATTTGCCTAAAATTGATTGGCTACATGGTACTTTTACATTTAATCCATTAAACGAATTATTTTTTGATTATTTATCAGCTAGTGGTCTGCAACAGTTAGTTAGAGAGAATACCCATGATAATACTTTGATTGATGTAGTATTTGCTGCATATAACGGTTTTAATGCCCAGGTCCTTCCTCCTTTTTCAACAAGCGACCATAATTCGATTTCTTTTGAAATTTTAACTAGGACTTTACATGATAGAGATGAACCTTGCTTAAATTTCAATAAAGCGGAATATGATAGTATTGCTCACACATGGGAGTGGGGGGTTTGGGGGAAGTATGCAATCCCCCAGAAGTTGAAATACCCCCCCCAGAAATCAAAATACCCCCCAGAAAAATTTTTTTTGCTTTTTAGCAATTTTTTGATGCCATTGGATAGTGCTCGATGAGAAACGTCGAAAAATGGTGTTTTTTTCGCCATATGACCACTTTTAAGACCATTTTTTGACCTTCAAAAATTTTTTACCCCTCCCCAGAAATTTTTTCACCCCCCCAGAATTTCGGTGCTGCCCACCTATGGTATTGCTACTTTTTTATCCTCTGTTTCATGGCCTGATATTTTCTCTACATGCTCAACAATTAATGATATGTATAATGTTTTTTAATTATATTAAATCCTCTAATTTTTAGTTTTGTACCTACTTTTAGAGCTAAATCAAAATTTAAATACCCTAAAAGCATACATAAATTATTTCTTAAAAAACGTTCTCTATGGGATAAGTATAAAAGGTGTAAAACTCCAGAAACTAAAGTTAAATATCGAAATCATTGTAAAGCTCTACGTAGAACTATTCATAATTATTTCTTTCCTCAAGAAAATAAATTGCTTAAGAATAATAATCCTAAAGCTTTCTATACTTTTGTAAATAATAGGTTAAAAAGTCGCAATGAATATCCTCCTCTAACATTTTCTAATAATGTAATAACCGATTCAATACGCAGGGCTAATATTTTTAATGATTATTTCGCTTCTGTGTTTTCTAGTGACATTACTAATGCGAATTCTCTTTTCCAGAAGCGCTGTGGTTTATTAGTTTCTGACGTCATTTTTAGTGAGGATGGCGTATTGGAAGCCATTAACCATCTGAATAATTCAACTGCAGTTGGCCCTGCCGGCATTTGCAATCTTTTTATTAAAAAATTGTCGTTTCAAATGGTAAAGCCGTTACTTAGTATTTTTACTGCATCTTTTCTGTCTGGAAATATTCCCGAGCTTTGGAGCATGGCACATGTTATTACAATTTTGAAAAAGGGGGATCCGGCATCTCTTTGTTGTTCTATTGCCAAAATTATGGAAAGAATTATTAATAGTCAATTGTTAAACTTTCTTAAGGTCAATAAACTAATATCTCCTTTTCAATTTGGTTTTCAAAAGAATAAATCTTGTGAAACACAATTGTTAAAGTGTAAATTTTCATAAATTCGGTCGTTAGCTAAAAAAGAAACTGTTGATATAATGTATTTAGATTCCTCTAAAACTTTTGATAAAGTAAATATTGAAAAACTGTTTATTAAGTTAAACGGATATGGAATAAACGGTAATTTGTTTGCATGGTTAAAGGCCTATTTGTTTAATCGTTCTCAATGTGTTCGCCTTAATCAGTCTTTTTTCAGATTACGTGCCTGTTACTAGTGGTGTCGTCCAAGGAAGTGTCCTTGGACCTACGCTCTTTTCGATTTTTATAAATGATATATGTGATAATATTTATAGAACATTTATATGTTGCTGATGATATCAAAATTTTCAATATTAGTCGTAACTATAGATTATTACAGTCTGATTTAGATCAGATTTTTGACTTGGCAAATACATGGGATCTACCCATTTCACGAACCAAAAGTCAAGTTCACTATCTGGGAATTAATAATCAAAAAGTTGTTTTTAGACTAAGTGGGGAAATTATTTCTAGTGATAACCTGTTTGTCCGTGATTTAGGAGTTTTGATTTCCCAAAATTTAAAATTCAAGAAACATTATAATTCTCTGATTAAAAAAGCTTTGTTTAGATGCATTCTAATACGCAAATCATTTTTGTCACATGATAAATGTAATCTTGTTAAAGCTTATATTTGTTATGTTAGACCTTTATTAGAGTACTGTTGCAGTGTATGGAACCCCTCTTATCTTAGTAATATAGATCGACTGGAAGCTGTTCAACATAGATTTACTAAATATATTTTTGGTTATAATATTGAGGATCGTCTAATACAACTTAAATTGTGCGGACTTGAATTAAGACACTTGCAGATTTGTCTGTGTATGATGTATCAAATTATTTGTCATAAAGCATGTTTAGAAGCTGATGATTTTTTTGTATTTAATCATAATATTACCCGCAGCAAAAATAGATTTAAATTAGTTATACCTGTTGTACATTCTAATTTAGAAAAGTTTGATTTCTTTTACAAATACATCGCAGTTTGGAACAATCTTCCTGACTTCATTGTATCTTCCCCTAACCTAAACATATTTAAATCCAGGTTAGTAAACTTTGATTTATCTAGACATCTTGTGGGGCGCGCGTAAAAATCGTCATTACATTGACTCGCATAACCCGTTACTAATTTGTATCTATTATGTAACTCGTCATTCTGTATTTTATCACACCTACAGTATTTATTTCAGCCCATTTGAAAAATTGGTAACCTGTGGATAAAAAACCCAAAAAAAGCCCAAAAGCCAACGATTTTTTGCACCCAAAAAACCCAGGTTCAAAGAACCCAACCTTGCCAACCCTGATGTCGACATACACCTGCTTAGGTCGACAAACAGCCAGAAACACATTTATCGCAAGATTATTTCTATAATCGTGCTCAACGTTTCGAAAAAAACCCAAAAAAGGAATTCTTAGTCGGAAAACTTCCTCAGGTTCTTTATAGCTCAATTCTACAAATGTGTCGAAAGTGGGATAATTTTATACAAATCTTCAATTTTCCGATTAGTAATTGTTGGTTTTCCACAGTGTTTTTTGTACAAAGGTCCGTTTGTACATGTACAAAGATGGTCCCCAAAAGTCTTTGTATACATTTTGCACGTGCAAATTTTTGTGTACTATAATATAGTACAGTAGCGATTTTAGTGTGGTAAAACAGGGTTTTTCGATCTTAGGTAGTGTATTTTAGCTAATTTCTGGGTTTATGACTAAAAAATTACTAAAATTATCTGAAAACGGCGCGAAGCGCCGAAAAAATATTGACATTTTTCCATTCTAAATGCAAATTCTGCCATTTTAAAGATATATAGGACAAATAATTTATCAGTTCGGCGCGAAGCGCAAAATTTTAGGAATTTTACACCTTTTTACAGTTTTTGTCTTCCTAAAAATCTTTGTACATTTTGTACACACAAAATTTTTGGGTACTATAATATGGTACAGCAGCGATTTTAGTATCGTAAAAACAGAGTTCTTCGACTTTTCGTAGTGTGTTTTAGCTAATTTCTGGGTCTCTAAGGGCAAAAATCACTAAGAATCGTCTTAAAACGGCGCGAAGCGCTGAAAAAATTTGACATTTTTACTTTTGAAATGCAATTTCTGCCATTATAAAGATATATAGAACACACAATTACTCATTTCGGCGCGAAGCGCCGAAATTTTTTCGAATTATAGACCTTTTTTGCAATTTTTGTCTTCCCAAAAATCTTTGTACATGTACAAAGACGGTCCCGAAAAAGTCTTTGTACATCGGGAAAAATCTTTGCCGAATACAAAAAAACAACGTGGTTTTCCATCAAAATTTTTTCCGCGCTTTGTTTCAGGGTTACCTATCTGGAAAATTTTTTTAGAACATGTTTTGGAGTAAGTAAAGAATATGGTACTTTCAAGATACTATGAATTAAACTTCAGAAGAGCGGATTTTTTGCTCAGTACTTATAACATGTTGAAAGAAAGCGCGGTAAAAAATATTCATCCGTCTATGATCAATATTACAGAAGCTATGGGTTTCGCTTAATTAGCCTCTTCTCGACCTACACAAGCATCTACTCGACCTAAGTATTTGAAGATTCAAACAGCTGAATGCAGAATCACATGTAGATACCCAACTTACGTCGATATAAGCATCTATACATCGATCTAAGCATGTTTACATCTACTTAAGCATCTATACATCGACCTAAGCATAAGCATCTATACATCGACCTAAGCATCTATACATCGACCTAAGCATCTATACATTGACTTGAGCGGGAGCGACCTCGACCTAAGCACGACCTAAGCAGCTTAAAACACCTTTTCAGATATACTAGCCTAAGCCTAAGTATATTAGAAGCGAAAATTTAGATTTTCCTATCGAGTAAAATCGAAAAAACATGGGAGTAACTTAAGAATATGGTACTTTCAGAATACGAAGATATGAACTTCAGAAGAGCGGATTTTTTTGCTCAGTACTTAGAACATGTTAAGAGAAAGCGCGGAAAATAAATTTTATCCACCTATGATCAATATTTTAAAAGCTATGGGTTTCGTTAATCAGCCTATTCTAGACTTATTCAAGCATCTTCTCGACCTAAGTATTTGAAGATTCAACAGCTGAATGCAGAATTACACGTAGATACCCAATTTACGTCGACCTAATCATCTTTACATCGACTAAGGCATCTGTACATCGAGCTAAGCATCTATACATCGACCTAAGCATCTATACATCGACCTAAGCATCTATACATCGACCTAAGCATCTATACATTGACCTGAGCGGGGGCAACCTCGGACCTAAGCAGCTTAAATCACCTTTTCAGATATACTAAGCCTAAGCCTAAGTATAGGTAATAGAAGCAAAAACTTAGATTTTCGTATATGTTATCAAGTAAAACCGAAAAAACATGCAAAGATATTAAAAGGCTTAATTCTAGAATAGATAGAAGTCACAGAATTTAAATTAATGGGGATTTATCAAAAAATGAGCAGTTGTAAGGAAGATATTCAAAAGAAATTATCGACGGAAAGCATTTAGAAGGGGAGAAATTGAGGAATGAAGTTATAAAGTGATACAAGCACAAAGCATGGGAAAACGACTGCCGTAAACGGCGCATTGATTGATCTAATGTATACTGATGCATACGTTTGTTTGTATGTAGGTACGCAATGTTTAGGGAAGGCAACTGCGAAAATCGTCGCAATGATTGATCCAATTGTCTTGTGTGCATAGGTATGTAACTAGGTACACAGGTAATATGAACCTTCATTAGCAAAGGTGACGGCGTTAATGCTGACGATCGATGAATCTATTACGAATTAAAGAAGAACAGGTTTATTCGAACATACATGCACGCGATGAACGTTTATAAAGGACGTATATACATAGGTACAGAACTATCCACAATGCATTTATTGGTTTCTATGTATAGCTTGAACGAACATTATGTACTTAAATGAACACACTGCGATCGGTCGATGTAAGTTTACATGACTATTATAAAAGAATGTAAGTTAGGCGTATCTACTGTTGCCTTGATAGAACACTCCGTTCTTAGTGCATTGGATGAAAGTTGTGCTTACCATCACGGGCAGGTGATCTGTGGAACACATCTTAGTGACAATTCTTTATGTACTGTAGGGTGTTTGATCAGTATTTTTTTGCTCGCGTGGAAGTCGACGTAGGTTCTCTATGCAAATTTTTTATTATCATGAGTGATTTACGTAATAGGCGCTTGTTTGGTCGCGTGAATTATTTATTACGGATAGTTTTAGATTAGTAACCTTATGCTCACGTGGAAGTCGACGTTGCATTTCTATGCAAATTTTTTATCAATCATATGAGTGATTTACGTTGTTAGTTTCGGACGAGAGAATTGCTTATTCCGGTTGTTTACGCTCTACCGTGCTGCTGTGTAATACACATTTCGTATATGGGATTGTGTTCAAGATTGTTATGCTTTGCGCAGTTGCTGTGTTCGTTCTAAGAATGTACCTTAATCTTACAGAAATTAAATAACTATCCGACGATTCGGCGAAACACTGACAATTGGTATAAGATTGTCAATTAGTATCGAAGGAGCCGGATTAAAAATCTGATAGGTGTGGCGGAGCATTGAAATTAACTGTTTTGACAGGGGCTATTGATACGGAAATCAGATTTCGTTTTGACTGTGGCACATTTGTCGAAAGCTCGAAACTATTGATATACGAATTTTTATCATCAGATTTCGTTTCGACGTGGCACATTAATCGAACACTCGAAACTATTGATATACGAAATTTTATCCAGCGACTGCTGAAAGGCGTACGACTGTCTGGATCAGCACGGAAATCAAGAGATAAAAGTGAGTGAGAATTTACACTTCAGTAATTATAATAATCGTCATGTAAACCATCCGGTGATCAATCTTTTTGTTAGAGTTAGTTAGAAAGGGAAGGATTAGGTATATTTTGACAAATAAGGGTGCTAGCGTCATTTTCTTCCTATGTCTCTTCTAATATTTATTTTTTAGGCTTAGGCTTAGTATGTGCCTTCACATTGGTGCCAGGGGATGATGTAAGCCTGAGACAAATGGGGCGAAAATTGCGAAGCGAGCGAAGCGAGCGGAGCAATTTTTGCCCCATCTTTTTCTTAGGCTTAGATCATCCGCTGGCACCAATCTGAAGCCGCACTGAGGTCAAAGATAATTTTGATTAAGGTGAGAATAGCGTTTTAATGCGAATTCAAGTAGGAGTTTTGAATATAAAAGTTGAAAAAACAGACGGAAATGAAAGTAACAAGATAAAATTTTTTGAAAATTTTTTCCATCAAAGGCTTTTCCGTCTGTTTTTTCAACTTTTATGTTAAAGATACCTGCTTGAAATCGCATAAAAACGCTGTTTTTTTGAAATCTGGAACATGGAGCTATTCTAGAATTCCATATTAAAATTTTTTAAAGTTTTTAAATTTCAAACAGCTTTCCGCGCCTTTTTTCCTCCGTCATTGCTATGATTCCTTCCGTAATTTCAGCCCATATTATTTATTTCTGACAAATATATAAGTCCTTGGATCGAGCCGTTTAATCGTCCCACCCAAAACTCAAATCGAGAGTTGCCTGCAACTTTGCAAGTATGGCTCAGATTTTCACCTAATTTTTCTTCCGCGCTTTAATTTATCATGTTCTACCATTTTAGCAAAAAATTTTGGCATTCCGTATTCGTTTTGCTCCTTTTCTAAAAGTACCATATTCTTAAGTTTAGCCAAAACGTGCAAAAAAATGAAAATTTTTTCAAAGTTTTTTTAAAATTTCAAACAGCTTTCCGCGCCTTTTTTTCTTGTTTCGGGCGGAGTAGAGATACTGGAAAGTCTCAAATTTTCAAAAAACATGTTTTTATGCCATTTCAGGCAATAATCCTTAACATAGAAGTCGAAAACATTAGCGGAAAACCATGTGAGTGAAAAAAAATTTTCAAAAAAAATTTTTTTCACATCACATTTTACTGCTGTTTTCGACTTCCACATTGCCGATTACTGCCGAATAGCTATCTAATTTTTTTCTATCTTTTAACATTAGGGTATATACAGGGTGAATTCTTTCCATCTTTTTTTAACACCAGGGTTCTCACACCTAAGCATCTATACATCGACCTAAGCATCTATACATCGACCTAAGCATCTATACATTGACCTAAGCGGGAGCGACCTCGACCTAAGCAGCTTAGAAACACCTTTTCAGATATACTAAGCCTAAGCCTAAGTATATTGGAAGCAAAAAGTTACACTTTTCCTATATCTTATCAAGTAAATTATTGCAAAAGTTGATTATGAAAATGAAGAAGAAAAAACTTAAGAAAATCAAGGATTATATCATATGATAGATATATCATAATGCTGTATATACAGTAATGTTAAAAAAGATAGAAAAATTCGATAGGGGTTAAAGTGAATAAGTGCCCTTTTTTTCGCCTATCATTAAACACATGAATTTCAACAGCCTGTAACTCGGTCAATAATGCTGACCGTCGCATAATTCTTTCAAATATGAACTACCCAGCCCAAGCTCAATCAGAAAATGTCCTTGTCATAACTTTCTGGAACTTTCCAATCTCCTCCTACTACTTTAGCCCTTGTTTCTCCTTCATTGCTATGCTTCTTGCCATAACTTCAGCCCATATTATTTATTTCTGACAAATGTGTAAGTCTCTGATCGAGCCGTTTAATCGTCCCACCCAACACTCAAATCGACAGTTGCCTGCAACTTTGCATGTATGGCTCAGATTTTGGGTATCATTCGAGAGAAAAATGAGTTTCGGAGCCAGCGAACACGCGATAGGAGAAGCATAAGAGGTGTTAGAACAAACGAAGACCAGCCAAGTGGCAGCCGCGGAAAGAAAACCGGAACGTTCAAGCTGCAAAGCTGATGGAAATATGACAGAGGAAAGAGTGAAGCGATCCTGAACCGATTAGTCATGTGATAAGTTTATTTGGAATAATAAAGAGACATGCGGATGTGTTTGACTCCTTGTAACTCATTATACCGTAACGTATCAATGCTACCGCATTAGTGTAAAGGACCAGAAGTAGGTAATTTTTACCCCCATGAGGTGGGTGCGGGGAAATGTGGGGTCGTTCAAAGTACAATGAAACAGACTATATGGAATAAAAAACAGACATGCGGATGTATTTTACTGCCTGTAACTCATTATACTGTAGAATATAATGTATATAGCATAAGTTTAAAGGACATTTACATAAAATCATGAAGTAGGTAATTGATAACACCATGTAATTTATACCCCCATTAGGTATGTGCGGATAAATGTGGGACGTTCAAAGTACAATGAAACAGACTATATGGAATAAAAACAGACATGCGGATGGGTTTTACTGCTTGTTACTCATTATACTGTAGAATAGAAAGTAAATAGCATAAGTTTAAAGGACATTTACAAATAAACATGAAGTAGGTAATTGATAACACCATTAGGCGGATGTGTTTGACTCCTTGTAACTCATTATACTGTAGAATATCACGTATACCGCATTAGTTTAAAGGACATTTACATAAAATTATGAGGGAGGTAATTTTCAACCCCAATAGGTATGTCCTGATAAATAATGGACGTTCAAAGTTCAATGAAACAGACGATTCTATGATCCGAAATGATTGGTACGGATGTAGGAGGGACATAAACATTAGGGAGGAATGTACTTATAGAAACGACAGAATATGGTATTAGGAAAATTTGTTGAACACAAGTTTGGTCTTGTTACTGATCTTAGTAAAGCCTTAATGCATTTGATCAAGTACCTTCCTCTATGAAAATTATCTAATCACAAATAGTACTGTATCACAGAAATCAAACTACTTTCTATATTCACCACAGGCGACGATGGGATTGGACAACATTTAAGAGACTGATGTGCGATTGGTAGGAAAAGCGCAAAACTTTGTTTTTAGACCTCTGCAAAATCCGGTCAACAGCGAATCAAATTGATTCGTTGCTAAATTTTCTAGCATGACTGGAAAAATGACCTATAAAAAGGGATGCAGAGCCCACGCGTTGCGTAGTCAATTAGATCACAGTGTTCCGACGGGTGAATATGTTGGAAATGGGTGGCATGATTAATGTGTCAATAGTATGATGAATAATAGTTTGTAAAATCGCGATTTACATATTGTTTGCGCTGAAATGAATTATAGATATGAAGTGATACACTGCACAAATAATTACTCTACATAAATGTTTGTTATTCAGGGAACGATTTAAATGAATTTATTAAAAATTGTGAAATTTGCAGAGATCGTGATGGGTTGCCCGAGAAGCTGGTAGAGTTGGACTGGTTCCACGTGCGAGCGAATACAACTGTCCAACATGTGGCGGGAAGATGGTTCTAATCAAGGATGAATCATGGGTGGATGGATGGATATGGACGTGTCGAGGCGCGTGTGTCGGTCAGGAAACAGAAGGCTGCGGCCTTGCGGAGTGCGAGTGAGCTTGCGCGCAAGCACACGTTCATTGAGAATTCGAAGTTACCGATTTGGAAAGTTCTTGGATTCGTCAATTTCTGGGTCGGAGGTGCAACTTTGCGATTTACTGGCGAACAGCTTGAGATGGCCCAAGAAAGTCTGGTCAACTGGTCATCTTACTGTCGGGAGGTCGCATTTGATGCATTCTTCACGAACCCAGAAAACTCGGTGGCCCTGGGAGTAGTCGAGATCGACACAATCCGAATTCCGGTAAGCAAAAATATCATAGTGGGCATTCTGTGGAGGGCCAATGGGTCTTTGGCAGCATGAACGTGGGCTCCGGTCGTGTGTTTATGGTAGCCGTCAAGGGCCGGGGTCTGACCACTGCTACCCATAATCCGAGAGTGGATTAACCCGGGTACGACGATTCTTTCTGACTTTTGGAAGGCATATGACTTCTTTGGATACCATGGCTACATTCACATGAAAGTAAATCATTCTCTGAATTTTAAAGATCCTGACACACAGACACATACTAACGCCATTGAGTCCTCCTGGCGAGCAGCCAAGTCTAGTTTTGCATCGTCAGGGAGAATCAAAGCACACGTACCCGGTAATCTAGCTCGGTACATGTTCCAAAAGCGATGCAAGGAAATGCAGCTTGATCGTACGTGTCGAGTTTCTGCGGATGGCTGGGCAGCAGTACAATCCGTGTAAGCCCAGTGCACCACGATTGGACGAGGACATGGACAGCCGCGAGGAATTGAGGACAGTGACAGCCACGACGAATTGGAGTTTTAGTATAGTAAGTTGTGTTGAAAATATATTTTCTGATCATTCAGTTCAGCTTAAGACGGGCTTAGGCTTAGGCTTAGTTATGTGCCTGTCACATTGGTGCCAGCGGATGATGAAGCCGAGTCAGGTGGGGCAAAAATTGCGGAGCGAGCGAAGCGAGCGAGGCAATTTTTGCCCCATCTTTGGCTTAGGCTTAGATCATCCCCTTGACATCAATCTGAAGCCTCAAACAGCGCTTTTTAGGCTTCTAATCATCAGGAGCAGCACTATGAATCCAAGACATGCCCTGAACCAAGCTTTGCAATATGCAAATTAGCCTAATTTGCATACTATGCAAATCAGGCTAATTTGCATATCAAAACTTGGTTTCTGTGACCAGTTTAGGGTTTCTAGTGATGCTCGCGATGATTAGAAACCCGAAAAACGGCTGTTTTGTAAGAAATTGAAAAATCAGTAATTACGAATATTTTCCCAGATTTTCACCAAATGTTTTTTCCGCGCTTCAATTTATCGTGTTCTATCCAGGGCTGGCAAAAGTGGGCTTTTGGGGTTTTGGGGTTTTTGGTGGGTTTTTGGGGTTCTAAAAAATCTTGGGTTTTTGGGTTTTTGGTATTCTGAGACGCAGGTACTTATGTAAGGCTCTAAATCATGTTTTAGTAGTTATTGTAAATGACTGAAGGTTGTTTTTTGGCTTCTGGCGCCGTAGGCAGACAGCGCACAGCACACAGTCATACAGCATTAGCATGCATTGTGATATGATTTGAGTGAGAGGGATCGGACACCATGGTATATCAACTGCTGAGAAAGCTTTGCATACTATACATCTGAATAAATAAACAATTAAAGTACATACCGAATAATTGCATTAAAAAACTTTACTTCAAATGCTAATTCTATATCCTGAAAAGAGGTATGTAGTTAAATTGCACCTTTTTATTAACAATTTATACCTTTGTGTACATGAACAAAATAACTAGGCACACATCTATTATTGTAAGCTTCATGCATGAGTGTAACTTTCCATAGTTTGCTGTCTGACTTTTACACTTATTACATAGGTATTTACGTTGGCGGTTTCAACGGCTTCATCGGAACGAAATTTTTCTACCTTGGTTTCGTCCATTCAAAATTGAGAAGCTCATTGAGCACTGAAACAGTCCGAAAGCTAGTGTTTATCAAAACCAACGCCAATCAGCTTTGTGATTCAACCGTGATAGACGATGATGATTGTGATGACATGGATATGTAATTTAATTACCTACTGGTCAGCGCAGCGACATTCGAATAAAGCTTTGTTTTAAACGTGTCCTATTTTTTATGTTGGGTCCTTTATGTGACACAAAGTCAGCCGAATTAATGTTTACAGGTGTATGAAGTCAACTCTGGTGTGTATCAGGAAAAACCCAGGAAAAACCCACCAAAACCCCCAAACCCACCAAAAACCCACGAAAAACCCCAAAAACCCCAAAAAAACCTAAAACGCAATATTTTCAAATCTGGGTTTTTGCCAGCCCTGGTTCTATCTACCAGTTTGGCACAAAAATTTTGGCATTCCGTATTCATTTTGCTCCTTTTCTAAAAGTACCCTATATCTTAAGTTTAGCCCATGTTTTAGGGATTTTCGATACTTTTGGTTTGGATTATATCCTAAAATTTCCCGAAAATTTTTGTTTTTGCTTAAAATTGAAAAGCAAAGTAGTGATCGACCGGGGCGACTTTTTTGGCCGGGGCCGGGGCGGTACCGGGGCTGGAAAATCCTCGGCCCCGGCCTGGGGCCAGGGCCGGGGCCGGGGCTGGCCGGGGTCAGACAAGGAAAATATTATTGCATGACACATACTTGGGGTGGGCATAGGAAAAGAAATAATGAGCGACTGCTCCATTCAGTAGTAAATGGCTAGCGCAAAGTTAGGTGCGCCTTTTCATATCAAGTTTTATTACTATTTATGTCACAAGAAACAAATTTAGTTCAGTGTTTCATTGTCTGAATCATCAATAAAGTCATGTCGCTACTATTAGCACACTCTATATCATTTGAATCTTCGCTACTGCTACTGCTGCTGTAGCGATTGGATGCAATAGGTATTGGATGTAATAAATGAGACATCACACATTCCCATAAGGGGGAGGGGTATAACCCCCTCAGGGTCCAAGACACAAGTCACCGTCAGACGATTTTTGGTGAAAACCTTTTGAATTTTTTGAACTTAATTTTTTAGTATGGCAAAAGTGTACCTATCTATTAGAGTTTCATGAAGTGGTACATTATTTTAGAATGTGAGCTAGAGTAAATTGAGAAACTATCACAATAAAACATGCATGTAATCGCTTAAAATTTTATGAGGGTCCCTCAGTATACATGTAACGGCTGGAAATCTAGGATAGGGGTCCCTCGCCATTTTTAGAAGGAGGGGGTTAGCGACTAAATCAAAAATGGTAAAAACACATAAAAATAGCAAAAAAAGCGCAGGTTTTTGCCAAAAAATGGAGGAGGGTGATCAAATATTTTCTGACTTTCAAGGAAGTTCGGGGCTTCAAAGCGCCGATGGGGGTGGCTCAAACCCCTGTAACTTGTATATTTCTCGGCCATTTTCAGGGGAAGGGGGTACGCGGCTCCATTTTTACAGCCGCTTACCCCCTGAAAATCTTTAAAATAATAGAATTTGCAATAAGGAATTCTACACCTTTTTACAGTTTTTTCTCCAAAAATCTTTGTACATGTACGAAGATGGTCCTGAAACGTCTTTGTACATCAGCAAAAATCTTCGCCAAATACAAAAAATTGTGGTTCTAAATGTGATAATTCGGCCTGAATTTAGTTGATAATATTAGTTTGGCGCGAAGTGCCAAAATTTTTATGAGCTTTTGATGGAATTCACACATAAAACTCGACTGAGAGAGCTAAAACAACTTGTACTACAAAATCAGAAATATTACAAAAATTGTAATATGCGAATTAAATCTTGTAATAAGCAACACTGCGCTAAGAATGGAAAAATGGAAAAATGTCAAATATTCAGAAACCCAAAAATTAGCCAAATACACTACTAAAGGTCGAATATGTTCTACCACATCGAAATTGTTACTGTACCATATTAAAGTATACAAAAATTTGCATGTACAAAACAGTGTTTTTTTGTATCCGCCAAAGATTTTTCCCGATGTACAAAGACTTTTCAGGACAATCTTTGTACATGTACAAAGATTTTTAAGAAGATAAAAACTGTAAAAAGGTGGTAAATTCGAAAAAATTTTCGGCACTTCGCTCCGATTTGAAAACTTGTCTGTCCTATATATCTTTAAAAGGGCAAAATTTGTACAGTCGAACTTCGATAATGCGTACACGGGATAATGCGTTTTCTCGCATAATGAGTACAGTATTGCTAGGTCCGGACCGAAAGGCCATGTAAAACATAAGGCAATAGCATGGGATAATGCGTACTCGGTTAATGCGTAATGCGTACAGCCGATTTCATCCATGGGCCCATGCCTGCATGTTAAACTACCCGGCTTAATGCATACAACATGTATTTTTTCACCTCAGATAATGCGATCAGCTCGAAATGTTTGCGTCTCTCTGCTATCTTTGATGTGCATCATTTTAAATTTTGATACATTTTCTTTTTCTAATAAAGTTCCTTGTTTATACGAGTACTTTGGTCAAATTGACTTATGTGTTGTGCGAGCCTGTTTTCTCAAATGTGTATAATTTTTAGTCTGGATCTTTAGCTTTCTTTGAAAAGCTTAGAATTCTAAAGTTTTAGGGGAATTAAGCCTTAAACGAATTGTTATTTTTGATTGGTCATGGCGTTTTCAAAAAACGAAGTTTCTCTGGGGACAAATTTAAAAATGTTGACAAATCACCGCAAGTTCTGTGGTTATGCGAAAACTTTAGGCACATCGAGATGAGTGTTGCGCCTATTTGTTTTTAAAATGTGCATAATATTTAGTTTCGTGACCTGGACGATCTAGAGAAACAGAAACGGTTCCGAGCTATCAGGATTTAAAACTGAGTATATCGAACATACGAATTTAATGGCACAGGACAATTGTGACACAAAGTTGTTCAGCGAAATGAATGATATCGAAAATTTTTGTGACTTTAAGCGTGAAAATATGTTAAAGCAGACTTGTATTGCTATATTTTTCCTAAAAAAATGATTTTATCGCATAATAGTGTATTCCTTGTTAAAATCCGGGGTATTCGGATAATGCGTGCACTTGGATAATGCATACAGAAGGGCTTGGTCCCTTGGGTGTACGCATTAAGCAAGTTCGACTGTATTTATAATGGAAAAATGTCAAATTTTTAGGCGCTTTGCGCCGTTTTGAGACAATTTCAGTAATTTTTGGCGTTAGAAACCCAGAAATTAGCTAAAATATACAATCAAAAGTCAAAAGACCCTGTTTTACCACACTAAAATCGCTACTGTACCATATTATAGTGAGCAAAAATGTTTGAAAATATATTTATATAATATAGCTACAAAAAATTTGTTAGCTCATACAAAGACCTTTTCGGAGATCTTTGTACAAACACAAGAGGCTCGTACAACAAAATAGAGTCGGCTAATAATAGTCCACCACTTAATTTTCTGGTCCTCCAATTTGGGATTTCATCCCCCCTCAACATTGGACCTTAGGAAACTATTTGAGACATATTAAGTTTATCGGATCGGACGCAATTCTGTAGCGTAGTTTACATTCGCCTATAATTAACCTCCATCCTAATAAGTATTACAAAAGAAACGCGTTTTAAAGCCCGTGGTTCCCATTCAATTGAATGTAAAAGTGTTTTTTGTAAAAATAGTTTGTCGAAAACGCACAATTTCCAACTAGAAATAGAACGTATTTGTCAACTCTAAATCTTTTAGCCATGGCTATGAATGAATGAGTTAAAAGTAGCATTTAGTTTAAATAAGTTAAGTGGAGGAATCAAAAACATGCAGATTTTCCTGAACATTTTTTCAGTAGAGGATTAAGTAAGTATACATATGGTCTAATCAGTACAGTTCTCAAAATTAATACTTGCTCATTGATAAATAAGTGCCAGTATCACAGCCTGTATCAAAATACGAATTACACTAAATTTTTCCCCGGCCCCGGCCATTTTTTGACCTTGCCGGCCGGGGCCGGGGATGCTCAAAAATGGCCGGGGATTGCCGGGGCCGGGGCCCCGGTCGATCACTAAAGCGAAGTAAAAGAAAAAATCGTCTTAAATTTAGTTTTCACTGTAAAAATAAAAATTACCCGAAAAATATTCTGAATTGCGAACTAACCCCGAAATTGTTTCCTACAATACCCAATTTGGTTCACAAAACACACCAAATTTAGAGGGAAATGATTAGCTGAGCGAAGTCAGTCACTTTAAGTGTGCGTTGGACAGTAAACTTCTCTGTATTCTTCATGTAAATAAAATACTTACTTAAGAATCAAATATACAATTTTAGTATTCAAGCGAATAGCTACAAAAGTAGTTCCTAAACAAACTAGAGTAATACAATTTCTCATAGCAATACTTCATTATATGCTTGTCAATTGCTGCGCACAATATCACAATTGTTGCTTCAGTTTAAACACCTCTTTAGCCGATACACATACATGTATTCAAAAATTTATATTCATGTGCAAGGCATCGTGAAATAGGCTCTTTCTAGCCCAGCAGGAACTCATCGATCTATTAGATAGGTAGTTTAAATTCAGAAAGCACAACTGCGCCAGCAAGTCATCTGTACGTATAGGTTAAATACCCTTGCCAAATGTGCCGAGCCGACCCCAAAAGTTTTCTAATTTTCCATAAAACGCGGAATACACTATTTGAGCCGTCTTCAGCGACTCACATTAAAATATTGTCACAAAACCACTCACTATTCTGGGCGTTTGAAGCTAACTACATTATCATTTCTAAAGATTTTACTTATAGCACTTTAAATTCTTGACGTTTTGATGTTCTAGAAAGTGTACATAGATGCAAACCTATTACACAAACGTGGAGAAAAGTTGTGCTTAGCGAGCACCAATCTTAGAGCGCAAATGAGGCTAGATAAATTTCTAAAGTCAAAACTTTCGCAAAGAAAAAACCACATATAAATTGATCGGCTAGGAAGCCTTACTAGTTTAAAGTAATGCACAGAAGAAAGCACTTTAGAAAACATTTTTTGGCTCTGACCTGCCCATGAATTCCCATGTACATAGTCTGTTTCATTTAACTTTGAGGTTTTTAAAAAGTTTGAAGCGACTACATAAGTGTTTTAAACTGATACAATAAATATGATATTCTACAGTATGTCGAGTCATATAGATACGTATTCTTGTTAAGCCGCATTACTGCATCAAAAGTTTAAACCGCTTTTGTAGACTAATTCTTGTGGAAAAATTCAGAAGAAAACCGCAACATTAAATGAAACAGACTATACGTACCAACTTGTAATGGTTCAGGTGCATACATATTTACACGCTTTTTCTCCCGGACCGTAGAAAAACAGGTACCTGCAACATCTTATTTAGAACCACATAGAACACTGTTCAGTATTATAAGTATCACTTTCAACCACGTTTCCAGCAATCGAACAGCCAAAGCTCTCGGCAAATGTGGCATAATTCCCCATTAAGCGCTTATTGATTTTTAGTTCGGCGCTTTCGCCCGCAGTGAATCCCAATTCATCTGTTTTGCCGCGGCTATCAAGATCGCATATCATTTGCGCTGCACTGATAAAAAAAATTTGATCCCCGTTGAATCGGACGAGCTTAGGCAGCGGAGGATCAATGCCTTTTGTTTGAGTCAAAAACTTGTATGCTAAATGTGCGATTTGTAACGATTCTGCCTCAAAAATGCGCGTTTTTTCGCTGTGATTTATTCCGAATCCGATATTAGCACAATATTGATATTGTTCTACTTTACCCAGAGTTCTATTGTATAATCGCTGTCGCTCAGGTGCAATCTCTTCATCAATGTCAAAACGATAGAGTGATTGATCGAACGCCTTCAGTAATTCTCGAGCAAGAATCCAGCCTTAAAATGCGCAATATTACAGAAATGCGGAAATGCGTATTACCATAGTTGCGCCCACACATGAACGTGGGGGTTTGTGCCCCTCCCTCCCAGCTGAAACCCCTTATCCCCCGCAGATTACGGTAGACTCCCAGAATTCTATTTTTAATTTTTAGTAACATTTTTGGCGATTTACCCCATCCTTACCCCTCCTCCAAGAATTTGAGTGCTCCCATGCATGGTTGCGCAGCGTGGTTGGCCTAGCTGCAGGTCAGCCTAATCTGGGAAATCAACCAGAGAAAAATGACCATAAAATTTAGTATAAATCTTAAAATAGCGTAAAAACTACCTTAGTTGGCAGTTTTCCGTCAATTTCAAGCACTTTTTTAACTCTTTGAATCCATCCGATTTCGGCTTCAATTTCGCATTATTTTCTCCAGAAAATGTTTTAATTCTGTCCTTCTATAGGCTATTTCAAGAAATCTTATACATAATAATTAATTTTCAGCACTCAGCGAGTAAGCACAAAAGTGGTTTCTAAGCAGCCTACAGTAATACAATTTTCTCTAATAAAACGTCATTTGCTCATCAACTCATATTCACAATATCACAATTGCTCCTTCCTTTTACACCGCTGTTGTAATCAATTTACAACGAATTAAAAAATTAAGATTCAAGCGCAAGGTTTCGTAAGATATACTATAGATGGTTCAGACACTTCAAATCACCTTCCCACGTGTAATTGAACATCCAAAAGTATATTTTCCAATAAACTTGACTTACATTTTAAATTACTTAGCAATAATTTTAAATTAGCAAAAATTTACAGTCTAATAACGGTTTACACTAAAGTTTTGATTATATGTTTAAAAATAGAACATAGGCTAAGACATCTTGCATGCACACATCCAGAGGGTGCATACGTACATACCAAGAACTTTTGCTGGAAGTAATCTATTCGTTCAAAATTTCAAGATACTACATTCTAGTCGTTGTTCATCACTTTTTGAAAAGGTCTATAAAGACTAGTCGGCTCCATAAATGCTAATGCTAAGAAAACAAAAGTTTTTATCGATCATGTCAGTGGCGGATCTAGGATTGTTAGAAGGGAGCGGTAATCCAACTTTTCCAAAGACAGTCAGAAATGGGTCAAGGATTTGCCCTTCGAAGAAACGTTTTTTCGGCGTTTTACATTGTCTACTTTACTATTATTTAAAATTACTTTTAAAGCAACATTTTTTCGAAAAATGTCGAAATTTTCGACAATTTTAAGCAAAAAAATCATTGAAATTCTTCAAATTTAACGAAAATCTGGCGCGAAAATACGGAAAATTTAAGAAATTTAGGCGGAAGGACGTTTAGAAGCTTGTTTTACGGCTTATTTGACTTTTTTTGTAGCATCTGACGCGAAACATCGAAAATTTTTGATCGAGAAGAAAACGACGGTGAAATAGCAGTTTCTGCTGTTGAAATTGTTTTGAAACATAGCTTCCAGGTCGATAAGAAAGTGAATAAATGTCATTAATAAATATTATATATATAAATAAAATATATTATATATCATATTATCAATATTATTAAAAATTTGAGAAATTATGGTCGCTGACGGCCAAAAATCGTTGCAAATTACATCCATTCTTTATCTCAACAATTATTTTGGGCCAATGGATGGCGCCCCCTGCCCCCTAAATCCGCCCCTAGATCGGATAAGCGTTTTTATGATTAATTACAGATTGGTCAGGAAAAGTTATTAAATTCTTCCGTCATCCTTCAAACTGATCAAAGTTAAATTTGACAAAGATAGGATTAAGACTATCTTAATCTGTATTCCACGACCAAATTACATGGCATAAACATGCATTCAAGTTTTTTTATCAATTTATTTTTCATTCAACTTACCCAGCCTACTAAGCTTTACGCCAAGCGGTGCAATATATTGGTAAATTGGCGAAATTAATGCGCCAAACAAGATGTTGATTTTTTCGCCACTGTAATAAATCATGTCGCTGAATTTAGGAGCGACTTGTGACGCAGGATTCAAGAATAAATGATCATCCTGAATTAATGGTCGTATGACTTCCTGGTAAAACAAGCGCTTTTGCGCTTTGATATCATTTTCTAGCAGAGTTAAACTAGGGTCGTATTTAGGCGTTCTACGGTTCACCTCTATGTCGTTCATAATCCAGCTTGGCAATCCCGTGAACACTGAGAATCTGTTCACTTTTCTTATAAGCGTCATGCGTTCGTCAGCGTCAAGCCAATCAAAGCCATTAATAAGGAATCTAAATTCAAAAACAAATGAGGTGGTCCCACAAAAACTAAATGTTTCTCAAAAACTATTCTGTTGATAATTGACAATAAAGCGGTTGAAACAAATCTTTCACAAACCATTTTTATAACTTTTACTTTTTTGTCATGTCTCAACATTTTGCAGATATGCAATAGACGAACAGTAGTTTTATCTTAGCAGCATAAACGGATTAAAGAAATGTCTCAAATGTAAGATTTTGCATACCTACGCTTACTAATTGCTAAATAAAGAAGCATCACGGTCGTTATTGTTTCAGTTCTTTGCACTTATAATAAAGAAAAATGTTCAATCCTCAAAAGTGGATTTTACCTAATATGCATATCTAAAGTGTGAAATATAAAATTGAGTATAGTTGTTAGGATCTACAACGCTAATAGGATTCTATTCAATATGATGCATTTTGTCAATCACTTTTGGCACTGTTTTTGCTGATTATTTATTTCCCTTCTTATAGCCCTATATTTTTTTGCTGCTTTTGTTTCGACATTTTTTCTAGAGATATTCAAGCCGAATCCGTAATTTAGAATTCAAGTGAAGTTCTCATTAGCAACACATACCGAAAAGAATCCAGTTATTCAATGCGAAATTCATTTGCAGTTCCTTGTCCGTTTTGGTTATATTTTGCCTTATTTTCGTCATAAAATCATTCCTTTTGGATTTCGAAGAATTTAAACGGTCAGAAAAAGATTAAAAATTTACTGCCAGGGCAAAATTTGGTTTTTCGACGTTTCTCATCGAGCTCTATCCAATCATAATAATTGCCACAAACATGAAAAATTATTCACAAATAGAATTTCCATGGGTCCACTTCATTTAACAGATCTTCCACTTTCTCAAAAAGTTCGATCGAACCATACAAGGGCAGCAGCCGAATTCTGAGTAGTCTGGGTAGTGTAAAACCGGCAAAAATGCCAAAAATTCAGGTCTGGGGTCTACTGAATTCTCGACGTCTTAACTGAACATGGGCGTGGGGAGTTTGAGGGGCTTAGGCTTACACCCGCGGAATCCGTTACACCCCCAAAAATCTATTATTTCCCCAGATTTACATTTTTACCATGTTTATTGGGATTTTCGCCAGTTTTGCACATCCAGTCCAGACCCTCCCAGACGTTGGTCGCTGCACATGTATGGTCTAAACCCCCCAACTCTACATGCCCAGGTGTAGTCCGAAGCAGACACGCATGTGGGGGAATTCGAGGAATATAGACCCCCAGAATAGAAAAATGGAGAATCTTTAAGAGAAAATTAGGCAAAATAAAGGTTAAAAAAGTTTCCTGCTAAAATATTTGAAATTGACAAGAAACTATGGTTTAATATAGTTTTCACGCTATTTTGGTGTTTAAACCAGTTTTCCATGGAATTTTTCCAGAAAAGCTCTTGATTACCCCCCCCCGCGTAAAGACCGGCTGAAACCCCAGATCAGCCATGTTACGCATCTATAGTCCAGTCGAACCAGGCATGTAGGTGGGGGTGAAAATAAGGCAAATGTATGACCAAATGGATGAAAATTAAAAACTTTCCGCAAAACTGCATGAAACTGACTATGAACTACGGATTAATGTAGTTTTCGCGCAATCTAAGAATTTATGTCAGTTTCTGAGACCATTTCAGCTCAAAAATGCTTTATGGCTGACCCATACCCCAGACCAATTTGCTCCCCCAGAATATATATATATATATATATATATATATATATATATATATATATATATATATATATATATATATATATATATATATATATGTATATATATATATATAATATATATATATATATATATATATATATATATATATATATATATATATATATATATATATATATCTAATATATATATATATATATATATATATATATATATATATATATATATATATATATATATATATATATATATATATATATATATATATATATATATATATATATATATATATTAGAGATGTGCCAGGCCCCGGCCCCGGCCCCGGCGCCGGGGCCCAGGCCTCGGCCGGGGCCAGGCTGGCCCCGGCGCCGGGGCCGGGGCCTGTAAAAACGATGAAAAAATAATGAAAATGGAACAAAATTAATCTTTTTGCCGAATTACGCAACATAATATTTATTTATTCGCAAAAATAAGCTAAATTTCGTTAAAACTAAGCTTAGGCTACTGTTGTGTTTCGCTTCAGGTAATCTAATAATCAAGATTTGAGTGAGCTTTGAAACAATTCGATACATTCTTGAATAGCTTAGCTCAATTAACAATTTTTGGCCGATAATTCTTAGACAATAAAGTTCAAAATGCAAGGGACTTTCACAGTGTCTGTAAAATTGTTTTATAAATCGATGTATGTACTTATGTACCTTAAAAAATGCTAGAGTACGGCAACTTATTTTATCATCCAGATAGAATTCGTTTGCTTTAATATATGCGATTTTTCACTAATTTCGGGCGCTGTGCGCCAAATAATAGAGCAAATGTCTTCATTTTTGTGTGGTTTTCAATTAATTTTTTAAATATTATTTTAATTTGATTATGCATGTTCCCTAATCTTGATAAATGATTTTTCGTCGTACAAGCATTTTTCGCCCCTATGATTTTGTTGATATTCTAGAGATAAGTTTTTCAAGCGTGTAGTTAATCTATGGGTTACTTATTTCTCGTGCAATGTAATCGTAATCTTTTGTATTGTACTGTTTTGCTCGTCTATTCCTTTCATCGAATCAGCATAAATACTATAGAAAAGTCATATTCTGTTCAGCTTAGCTTATTGTTTTCTATGCCTAGCAGCTATATTCACAATTATTTACTTATTTTTTGTTTATTTCTCTTTTATCTGCTTATTTTTAAGTCTTTAATTCATTAAAGCAATATGTAATTGCTTACAATAGTAATACTAAGATGTTAGGTCAGTATAGAAATAATGTGGATGTTTGGTATAGCTTAGTAAGTATAGGGTATATGTTTTGTACAGGCCCCGGCCAGGCCCCGGCCAGGCCCCGGCCCTGGCCCCGGCCCCGGCCCCTGCAAAAAGAGCGGCCCCGGCACATCTCATATATATATATATATATATATATATATATATATATATATATATATATATATATATATATATATATATATATATATATATATATATATATATATATGGCCCATAAAAAAGGCTACATTATTTAATACGGCATTACTTTGGCTGATGTGAATATAAAATTTTAGTACCAGCTGCATCAGATAGGTAAACATCTTTTTGTTTGAACCACATTAGAAATTTTGGCCAGCTGCCAGCGGTTCCTGCGCTATCACAATTTGTTTACATCTCACTTTGACATTGTTTAAAACCCAGGGTTTCTGCATTGTATGACAGTACTGCGCACCTAGGTATCCTTTTTTGACATTTTCGACAATGTATTCTGCCGAAAAAATTAATTAGTACATTTTTATACCTCAGATTAGATACGCGTCGCACTGAGTGCAAAAATTTTAGAATATCGTCAAAGGAGGATGCAAATTAATGGAAAATCCAATGACGCTATTTGTGTTTAAAAAATATTAAAGTAGGGTGTAAACAAATTGCGGTAGCGCCCGAACCGTTGATATCTGGCCAAAATTTTTTGTACTGTCTGAAAGAAGACACTTTTATCTATCTAAAGCAACCAGTTTCAAAATCAAATGCTCACAAAAGCCAAAGTTATGACCTGTTGAATCGGCATGTAGCCTTTTTTATGGGATATATGGTACGAACTCATAAATTTTCACGTCCATGTATAGTAACACCGTAAACCCCATGCGCATGGAGGTTAAGAACGCCCTTACTTAGGCAGTTTTGTAAGGTGAGAATTCACGGTACTACTCATCTGTTCTGTGAGTCAAAAATTATACGATAACTGACGAAAACATAAGACAGGATATAAAACGGCATAAACAGCTATCATAAAACAGTGGCAGATCTAGAATTTTCGTAAGGAGGTTCCCCTTCTTTTCCCAGAACAATCGAAAATAGAGCCGAAAATTCGCCCTTCACGTACGAAATTGTGTTTTCACTGTTCTACGTTATCTACTTTTATTTAAAATTATTTTGATACATTCTTTTCAAAATTTTCAAAATTTTCGACATTTTGTGAGAAAAAATGATTAAATTTCTGTAACTTTGGTGAAAACTCAGCGCGAAACGCGAAAACCTTTGTGAAATTCAGGCAAAAGGCTGTCAAGAGGCTTAAATTACTGCTCAACGAAGCATTTGACAGGAAGCGTCAAAAATTTTCGAAATTTATATTTAAAAGTAGAAGAAAATTATGCTGAAATAGCTGTTTTAATGCTGTAGAAGTTATTTAAGAAATCATGTGAAATGTACATATCCATCCTATATCTCGCCAACTGTTTAGGCCGATGGGGGTCGGCCGGTCCCGCATCCTCTCTTAAATCCGTCACTGTCAGAAAATGAAATTTATTGTATACTTGAAGGCAGAAAATACTGCGTCGGCTATTATTTCGATATCGTACGACCACTCATCAACGTTGCTTGGGGGGAGAGCCTTTAGGATTAAATTAGCGGCAGCAGCGCTGAAATAATCAATTGCCATTTCAAAACATTTGTCCTCTTCATCATCACTAGCTGCATCAGCTTTCATTTCATCTTCATCTCTTGCTCCGGACTTCAAAGATCCTTTGAAAAAAACGTAATATTCGCTCACTAACTGAGAATGTGCTAAGCTCAACAATGACTCGAACGAATAGCGTTCAAGTAACTGGGGCAAAAAACTTCCAAAATAAAAAGTGTCCTGGATAACGACATAAGGGTCATCTTTTGACCATTTCATGAACGACTTCTCCGATAATAATCCAGTCAAATACGATGCCCATGGAATTCCAGGAAAAAGTCTGCGCAGGACACCTAATTTGAGTCTCCGCACTTGAGCTGTAGCGCCACCACGGTCATACATTTTCGCATAATCCAGCACCTCATTTTGTGCACGCGCCTCTGATGAATCATTGTTTAACGCTGATTGATTCCCGAAAAATGAATCATACCGCTCATTTTTTGGTGCAAAAACTTGAGCTGGCCTCAAATGTAGAACAAATCCAGATTTACAGCCGATCTCAACTGCTTCCGTGTAGGCCTCGATGAGGAAGTGCGTATTTTGCTCTCGCTGCAACCTTCCAATTATGTTCCAGAAATCAGTTGAATCATCGACTGGTCCAAAACCTGTCCTATTACCGCCTGTGAAATTGGCGAAAAATTCAGCCAAATTTTTCAATATGTCCGAATATAAATCGTGGGAATTTTCGTATGAGTTTTCGTGGCACTTGGTATAAAATTGATTCAGCCATTGATCGTGATTTGAGGAATTCTTGTTAACCTCCTAAAATAGCATAGCAGAAAATAATATCAATATCGTACTGATCAGTTTCACCAGATGAAAGGGGAACCTTTGCAATAAAATTAAACACCGTGTTTTCGATTTTTCAATGAAAACTCAGTCACTTAAAAATGCTGAACTATAAGCAAGCTTCAATTTTCGCTTAGCTAACTAAGCGCCAATTATTGTTTGGTCATAGAATCCGTAAAAGTTAAATCAATATCAGAAACAATCAGCATATCTAAGTTGGTGTATTGTTAAAAGTTGAGAAAAGATATCATTGCATGCAAGCAACGGTAAAGGGTTTCTCGTTTCAGGGAGACAAAGTCAAATTTTAGTTTTGCTGAACACTTGAATAGACGGAAACTAGTTCATCTTATTCGTGATCTAATGGTATCTCACTTAAAGACGTTCACATAATAGATGTTAATTGAAATTCAACTGATCTATTATTTCGGATAAATTTTTCAAAAACGCATGGAGGAGAGCATTAAGCTCATTTTTTATTCCGCTCTTCGCGCTGACAGTCATTTGAGTAGGTACTCTATTTAGTTCACTTGGGTTTTTCTTGAGTAAATTTTCAGCTTCGAAAAAGCATCATAGAAAGTCACAATTGACACACTAACGTTATTTTAAGTAAAAGAAATTCACAAAGAACGTTAAAGAATAAAATATCATATTTCCTTTAGTTTAACAAGAAACCTATTTATTTTCTTGAAAAAGCGAATTAAAAACTGCAGATCATTTCGTCTTTTGCGAGACGTCCGTTATATAAGTACGTATACATTTTCTAAGTCTTTAGATGGGCACATATAACTTACTGATAGGGCAATTTTGAAAAAGGCCAACAGTTCGCTACCACTTTTCCTTGTTTCGGCTTCTTTCGCTACTCCACCGTCTGTACTATTATCATTAATATTACTAGGCAACCGTTTTCCACAAGAAAACCTATAAAAATTTTCGCACGGATTGTGAGCCAAATCCAGGCCATTTAAAATATGAGCAGATGCGTCACTCCAACCCTCCGGGTCATAAGCATAAACAAAAGAAGCAAAAACTGAGCAAGCAAAAAGCACAAAATAAGTTTTCATTTCAGCCACATTTCTATGCATTCGGCATTCTCATGACTTAAAGCATGATCAAGTCGTAAAAGTCGTGAGAAAAGAATGCTGACTAGAAAAAAAGCTGTTTCGAAGCAGCTGTTCACGTTTCAGGAACATGAATGACGTCATCTGAGCAAAATTGGCCGAGTCATGAAAGGAATGTGAGGAAGATACAAATAGAGGAATAAGAAAGCATGTACTCGCACGCAATGCGTTCCATGAGCATTTTGTGCACAACATAGCGTCAGTCTAAGGGATCATCCCAAGCTATAATGGTCTTAAAAATCGCTATAAATGTTGAAAATAGACTTAAACTAGCAAATGGGGCGCTTCGCTGCCCCATCTGCTAGAGTGTTTGTAAACAAATAATATCTTAACCAGTAATTAGTATAAAAAATTGAATGACTCTGCAATGGATCGGCGAGCGGTTTTTATATTTTTTATATCTAGCTGAGCTGCTCGGCGTTGCCCTGGCTGAACTTAGGCCTGATAGCTGTATGGGATTGAGACGTCTCTTGTATTTTTTTATTTTTCGGGACTTTTGATGTTTTTGGGATATATTTAAAAAAATTGTTGGTAAAAACATATTGTATTTTTTAAATTTTTTAAAACTGTCTTTCGTCAACCATTTCTTTGATTAAATCCATATTTCTGACGTTATAGAATGGTTCTGAGAATTCTTTATCCTAAATCATATTTTTGATGTTCTGGGATGTTCTGGAAATTTTACCATTAGATGGTTTGGGATGTTTAAAAATTTTGTTTGATCATAACCATATTTTTAACGTTTTGGAATATTAAAAAACTTTTTTGGTCCAAAACCATACTTTTGATGTTTTTGGAGGTTTAAAAATTTTTTTGGTCAAAACCATTTTTTTGATGTTTTGGGACATTTAAAGATTTTTTTGGTGCAAACCATATTTTTGATGTTTTGGGACACCAATCTTACAGCACAGGATATCTTATAGCACTGGGTATGGTATATCACGTCCTATCTTGTAGCATGGGGTATGTTATATCACGTCCTATCCTGTAACACTGGGTATGTTATATCACGTCCTATCTTATAGCATGGGGCATGTTATATCACGTCCTATTGTATAGCATAGGGTATGTTACATCACGTCCTGTTGTATAGCATTGATTATGTTGTATCACGTCCTACCTTATAGCGTCGGGTTCAACTTTGTACAATATTCAACTTTGCCCTCATTGTAAACAAATGCAAAAAGTTGCATATTAAATTAGCCGCTAGAAGCAAAAACATTTGGATTTGTATGTTCGAAAGCCGCATGTTTGCTGCTTTCTTTCGAAAGCCGCATGTTTGCTGCTTTCTTTCGAAAGCCGCATGTTTACTGCTTTCGATTGTTTCGCATTAAATTTCACGCGCGCTGGTTTACAAGGTCAAAAATTTTGACTTGGTGCAAGCTCTTTTTCAGTGATTAATCATGTTTATAAGTACCCGTACGTAATTTCCTTTCAGCCCGTCTCATACATGTTTTATGATGCCAGATCGTATATTTAAAGTAGCGAATATGGAATCAGCGGTCCCAGAAACCCCAGGGGCCAAATTTTGGAAGCAACAGTCAATCTGTGCTTCTGCAAAAAGACAAAAACCTAAATTTTACACTATGCATAGGGTACCTTTGGGCTCCCGTATGTCAGAAACCAATCCGTGAATTTTCTTCAAATTCTACAGTAAGGTCAGTCGTAAGATATCCAATATTTAGTGAAAAGTTTTAAAAAATTTATCTGCTGCGATTTGAGATATTTGATAAAATACACTTGTAAATCACGTTTTTCTTACGGCATCACATTAGTTTACACTGTAGTGTAAAGTGGTTCACACCAGTCGATAGCGCATAAAAAGTTGATCTAGGCTGGCTTTAAAATTTTACCCTGCCGCAATTGCAATAGCGGCTAGAGCTACCAAAACCTTTTACATAAATCCGTAGTTTCCGGGTTTCAGGAGTCCGATCGAGCCATTTTAATCAAAAAATTGTAATTAGCGCCCGAGAATACCCATTGAGTGAAAATATAAGTATCACAAAATTATCCAGTAAAAACTTTTTTGCCTCACAGACACACACACACTTACACACAAGTCGAAATTAATATTATAGATAGGCTATGGTTTCTGGTTGATTTTAAGCACTTTTGCAATAAAACTTGTGCCCACGTTTTGACCGCCTTATTATTCCCTGAAAATTTTTTCTTTTGTCCTTCTGGAGATCTAGCTAGACCCCCACCAAATGCGTGATGGACAATTTAGGGTAAGGTGATTTTCTGCTAGATAACGTGTGTGGTGAATTGGGTAGTCAATATACTTTACACAAGAAATGGGCAGATCCGACGATCCGCCATTGGCCAATGTTCGGTCGCTTGGGCAAACCGAACCAGTGCCCAATTATCCAAAAAACTGCGCCATTTAATCCGGAGATGAAACGTCATCTCGGCGGGTTAAAGCGCAAAAGGGTGCAAAAGCTATAAATAGCACATCCGAGCAGCGAAACGAGCTGACGGGAAAAGCGCATGAGTTCGATGTGTGTATGTGCACCGTGCACCGCACTTACACTTGCGATTTCTTTAGAAAATTTTCAGACCGTTAAGCCAAAATCTTACGGCGCGAACCAAATCAGCAAAATTACTCGATTTATGGCAGCTTACGATTTCTAAACGGAAATGAGAAACGTACATGAAACTAAGTACAGTAGCGTGAATAACTAATAGAATAATGCAACCTTTGGATTGGAATTCCTAAAATAGTGTTACATTTTCTCCGTTCTGTAGCTTTTCTGTTTTGTTTCGAACTGCTTAAAGAGGGCTCTAACAGGAAACTATAGTCTATTTCACGGAACCTTGTGCATAGATCACAATTTCCGAATTAATGCAAATCAACTACAAAAGCGGTTTAAACTAAAGCAAAAATTACGACACTGTGCATAGTAACTAATAAGCCTATGAAGTTTTGCTATGTAAAAATGTATTACATTAGGATACCTGAAGGCACTTTTGTAGCTACTCGCATGCACAGCTGGGCGTGGGGCTATGCACCATACATGATCTTGGGGGGTTTCACCCCCGCAGAATCATTTTTCACCCCCCCCCCGCAAAAAATTTTTCACCCCCCCCCCAGAATTGGCGATTTTTCAAAAGTTTCCTGAACTTACCTAAAAATTGGTAGAAAAAGTCTTTTTAATGGTTTTTGGCTATCTATTTGCTCAAAATCGCCAAATTTTCGGCGCTTCGCGCCATATATTCATGTTTTAAGCGATATATTGGTCAATTTATTCGACTTTTTTCGAAATTTTTTTCATAATTTCATGCTCTAGAAGAATAGAGTATCGTCAGAAACGCCAAAAAACGATGTTTTTTAACGCGTACCGGCCATTTTTGGGCCCAAAAAAGGCACATTAGGTTTTCACCCCCCCAGAATTCCCATACTGTGCATGTATGGTATGCACCAACCCGAAAACCAAAATACCCCCAAAATCAAATTTTTAATATTTTTTTCGCAATTTTTTTATGCCAATGGATAGTGCTCGATGAGAAACGTTTAGAAATACTGTTTTTTGCCATATTACGATCTTTAAGGCCATTTTTGACCTTTGAAAAATCTTGCACCCCCAGAATTTTGGTGCCGCCCACTTATGCTCACATGTGCTGTAAAAATTGATTTCCATGCACAAGTCTTCGTTGAATCGACTATAGTAAACTAAAATCCATCGAGAAAAATGAAGACATAACGAACATTAATTCACTTATTCACCTACAAGTGTAGGTGATGCGAACAAGTAGGGTGAAATTTTACTTCTGATTTCGAGAAGACAATGCAAATATTGCAAATATTACGTCGAATTCAACAGACCTAAAATAAATTCAGTACGTATTAGAAGCACGAAAAATGCCCCGGCCAGACTACAGTATCTCCATAAGCCTTGACGCAGCTCCAGCAAAGTAAGGCGTTGCTGAGGCATACGATTAATAGAATGTAACCCTGTGCTACAACGCACAATGAATTTATACGCTAAAGCAATCATTTATTACCAATAGTAGGTAATTTTTTATACGTAAATATTACAACGAAGACCAACGTATCAAATAACAATCCCCCTTTTTGCCAAATTTCAATAGTGTCAGTCCGTTTCTTAGCACATGGCAGTCGCGCACCATAATGCACTGCGGTTCTTGCACTTTGATGCTGTTGACGTAAACAGAGCCTCGTCTTATCCAAAATTCTGCTTCTTGTTCGCTATTGAAGCGTTCCGTGGCTAATACTAATTCTAATGCAGTATAGTCGGGTCTGAAGGCCAATCGAACTGAACAAGAAAGCAAATAATAATAATGCGGCATTCCTATACGCAGATGCTGGAGTTTCAAGCTGCACAAGTTGATTTTGAAGAAGTTGCAAGTTGAAAAAATAAGAGAAGCTGTAAGCTCTACTTTGCGTGTTCGCTGAATCGCTCGCCAGCAATTAATTGCTCGACAACTACTTATCACCCAATATTTGTTCGCCGACAATCACTCGCCTAACCACTGATCGCCCAACAATTGCTCGCCAGCAAATTGTTCGCCTTACAACCAAACATGGGCGTAGGGGTTTGGGGATATGGACCCCCAGAATCTGAAAAAACCCCAAAAAGTTGATAGACCCCCAGAATTGAATTTTTGACACTATTTTTTGCACTTTGGCCCCAACGGACCCCCCTTCCCAGAATTTTATTGCTGCCCATGTATGCTAACAACTGCTAGAAAACGAGTAAGCTCCGCTCCGAAAAATTCGACGGAAAATCAGATAATTGCATTAGGTAAAGGTAGTAATTTATATGCAAAAATAGGACGAAGAAATAAATTTTTAAGTAAAGTTTTTCATACTTAAATTGATTTTTAAGTGCAACTATTAACTAAAAAGTAAAAGATCATCATCTTTCCGAGTAAGTTGAATAAAATTACGGCAATCGATTCCAGTACATACGTCATGCTTATCCTAAATAAGAGGTGGGCTAATCTTCAATTTCAATTTCTGCGCAGTTTCTAATTTCCTTATGTCAAAAAACAGGCAATCAGTACAACACGTGTACAAACATACTTGACGGCGAGAAATTGTTGCTGAAATAGTGCGATTAAAAATTTTTTTGCGGACCATTCTCGGTTAATGGAATAACACTTGATGAATCGAAAAAATTAGCGGGCAAATTTATGACAAGCGTTGGGCGAGCAGTTGTCATACTAAGCAATTCTTGGGCAAGCAATCGTTTAGCGAACCATGATCGAACGAGCAATCCTTGGCGAGTAATTTTCTGGAAATCCACTTTCATTTTATTCTACTTTTTCTTTATATTTTACCTTATTACATACAAGTCTCAGAATCGGAACGATTAACCCATGTATCGATATGGAGATTTTTCGAGATTGCAAGAAATATAGTCGACAATTCCGTATTTTCGCTCTAAATAGCCCCCAGGGTGTAGCTAAAAAAAGGCTACACCCAAATGCAACTGGCCATAACTTCGGTAATTCTAGATATAAAATTTTAAATTCAACGTCATTAGATAGATAAAAATGTCCTTGAATCATGTTAAGAAAGTTTGGCCATATGTCAGCGGTTCGGGTGCTACAGCCATTTGTTTACACCGTAACTCGATTTTGTTTAAACCCTGAAAGCTTTTTAGGTTATATCATCAATTTGCTAACTCTTTTGACAAGATTTTGCAGTTTTAGCATGTAGTAGGAAGAAGTAGCCACTCTAGAGTTCAGCCAATGTGATAACAATTTTTTTACTGGAGATATTGTCAAATAAGGTACCAAATACTCAGTAATAATATACAATACACCTTGGAGTTTAAAACGTACCAAAGTAAGGTGTAAACAAATCGCCATAGCGCATGAACCACTGATATATGGCAAAAAAATTTCCGAACAATTAAAACGAGCATATTTTTATCTGTCGAACACAACTAGTCTCTACTTTTAAGTTAATATCAGCCCAAGTTATGATACAATCAATGTTAGGGTGTAGCCTTTTGTGGCCCACCGTGTATAACCTTCTAAAATTATGAATATTTCGAGCAAATATATGGGTAAACTGAGTCAACGTCGTTAATGACGAGTGAACAAAGGTGAAACAGACCAAGAAATTCATAGCATAGTCTTGGAAAAAATAAAAGTAAGAATACTTTTAAAATATGTCACGCTTTATAACAAAATGGCTTATAATATGTAGCTATTGCAGAAAGTAACCAGAATTAATCTGCTTTAACAATAAGAAATTTATTAATTATTAATACTTAATGAATAACAAAGACACAACGGGCAATATTAGTAAATTAGTCATTATTGAAAATGAAATTAATATATGTAATAATAACGTTTTCGTACATAGGAAAAAATATTAATCATTCAATATTATTATTATAATAGGCAATGATCAATGATTTAAAAACCAAAAATAATCAGTAATTAACTTCACGAAAAAACTTAGCAAAAATGTACGTACATTGCATATCTAGTTTAAGTTTAAGAAAATTTCTTACATAGTTTCAGCACCTCTTCGCAAAATCGCATTTTAGCATTTATTGACGATTTTTCTGCACTAATAGAAATAAAACGAACTTGACACACTTGGAGTGACTTTTATTTAAATTCTGGACATAATTTCATGCATTTACATAATTTAAAAACTAGTAGGACCACCTTTTGTACCAATACTAGCCTGGAAGAGCAAACACACAAAATACGCTATTTCTTCAAGTTATTCACGTTCAATGGACTTCAAATATTCATCAGCTTTGTTTTCATTAATTCTTTTTGATTTTGGATGAAAGTTTTGTTTAATTAGTATCTATTTGATAACACACCATAAAACTTCAATTAGATTTTAGACATATGATTGGAATCACGTGTCAGCTAAAGACTTCATTTTTAAAGTAAAAAATTTTATTGACACTAAGCACTACTTCATGTTTTGAATTGTTTTCTCATGGTGAAATCCATTTTTTATTGACTCCTGCCAAGGGCGGATTTAAGGGGGGCGGGGGGCAGCCGCCCGCCATTGGCCAAAAATATTTGGCGAGATAAAAATGGATATGCAATTTGCAATGATTTTTGGCCGTCAGTGACCATAATTTTTCAAATTTTTCCGTCGCTTCGCGCCGAATGGTACCTATTAATGACAGTTATTTACTTTCGTGGCGACCTGGAAGCCATTATCTGTTCATTTAGGTTTCAAAACAATAAAAGAACTTTAACAGTAGAAACAGCTATTTTTCCACAGTTTTCTTCCATTTTCAATTAAAAATTTCGATGTTTCGCATCAAATGTTATAAATACAGGAAATCAAGCAGGAAATCATGCTTCTAGACACGGTTTTTCTTGTATTGGGCAAAGATTTTCCCCGATGTACATACAAAGACTTTTGGGGACCATCTTTGTACATGTACAAAGATTTTTGGGAAGACGAAAACTGCAAAAAAGGATTGAAATTCGCAAAAATTTTCGGCGCTTTGTGCCGAAATGAACAATTGTGTGTTCTATATATCTTTATAATGACCGAACATTGCATTTCAAAAGGAAAAATGGCAAATTTTTCGGCGCTTCGCGCCGTTTTTAGAGGATTCTTCATGATTTTTGCCCTTAGAGACCCAGAAATTAGCTAAAATACACTACCAAAAGTTCGAACAACTCTGTTTTTACCACACTAAAATCGCTACTGTACTATATTATAGTACCCAAGAATTTGTGTGTACAAAATGTACAAAGACTTCTAGGAACGATGTTTGTACATGTACAAACGGACCTTGTACAAAAAACACTGATTCTAGACGTCTATCCGCCTTAATTTCACGAATTTTCCGGCACTTCGCGCCAGATTTTTATTGAAGTCAAAGAAAGTTGAGGATTTTTTCGCACAAAATTGTCGAAAATCTTAAAATTTTTAGAAAAAAATATTGCGTTAAAAGTGATTTTATGTAAAAGTATACAATGTAAAACACCGAAAAAACGCTATTTCGCACGTTAAGGGCAAATTTTTGGACCTATTTTTGACTGTTTTTGGAAAAGTTGGGATACCGCCCCCCTTAGGAAAATCCTAGATCCGCTACTGACTCCTGCTGAGCGCTCTAGACATAATACTACATTGAATGTTCTTTTAGGAAATTAAAGTAAGTGATCTGAAGTAAATTTGGGACACCTTATTAAGGACGGGAACCAAACGTTTTATATCATCAGCGCATCGAAAACACCCCGTATTAAAATGGGTCAGCCTCATCCATACTTGAATATCATTATTTGTATCTTTGCCGGGTTGCTAAGGAACAGTAATTATTGACTTCGGTGCAAACTAATTAAATTTTGATTCTTCCATAATTTCTCATGAGCCGATTTAATTGACTAAACATGAATAAGAATACAGCAATTTTTGTCAGAAATATATACAGTTTTTGCTCTTTTATGCACAAAGAATTTATTGGAACGCGAAATAAATATAATAATTCGATTATTCACCTAAGAAAATACCAAGAAGCTAATCGCACACGTTGACAACCGGTTAAGATTGTACTAAAGTGCTAAAACAATACAACGTTACGTAAACTGTAGGGGTGCTTGAACTTTTGAGCGGCACTGTACTTACGATCACGCCCGTATTCAGGAGGCAGAGGGGCCGACCAAGAGGTTTTTAGCGCACTCTGTAAACGCTAAATTTTCCCGCGCTTCGAGCCAGATTTATCGTTTATTTATAGTTTTTGTCTTCTAGTCCGTCCAAAACCGCTCAAATTTGGGCTAGACATGTAGAACATGTCAAATTCTTTTTCAGTCCTTCGCGCCAAATAATTTATTTTCTGTATTTTTGTGTAAAACACAAAGATTAAATACAAAGACAGAAGCTAAAGAAAATTTCTTTTCTTCTGTCGTTGTATTTATATTTATATTTATATTTTTCTTTTTATCTTTATCCTTATCTTTTTATTCTTCTTCCGTCTTCTATTTTTTCATCGACTAAATGATGAGAAATTAGTTGCGCAGATAGTGCAAACGATAAATTTGTTGTGTAGGAATATAAAAAACGCTAAAAAAATTTGTTTGAAAATTTTTCTTCGCCATTGTATAGAGCTCGCCAAGATATGCTCAAAAATGCCTTTATTTTCGCCTATTTCCCAATAGTACTCCAGACATACAACCTCAAAATTTATGCCACACCCGGAATAAAATCCTGGATACGGACTTGCATAAGGCTGTTGAACCCGCATAAATCCCTGTACCAATGGGAATATCTTTGAACGATCGAGTGATTTCCTCTTCTGGTATGTCGAGCAAGTGTTCGATCTTATCGTTGTAAAGGATTTGGGTAGTTTTCAGAGCAGATTCCAAGCCGGCTTGACCGTGCACGAGAAGAGTTACATTTTCCGCCAATGTTTTCTGAGCTAATCTTTGCTCAGGAGATTTCATGTGCCTGAATTGAATAGATTTGAATGAGAACCGATTAAATCTCACTGTCTGCGCACAAAGAAAACTGTAAGCTAATCTAAAAGCTAGCGATTTATGTAGCATATGCCGCAACCCGAGACGAAGAGTTTAGTATTTCAAAGAACGCACGCCTGGATGACTTTTATCAGCTTGATCTGGCCCTCAGATTTCAGCACAAGAGCATTTTTGTCGACTAAAATTAAATTTCGAAAATAACGAGGCTCTAAATTAAATGCACTTCTTTTATAAATCAAAGCAAACGCAATACGATACGTTGAGCTTTCGTGCTACGCTATACGGAAATAAAAGATATGAGCGGACTTTAATCCAGTAAATAATGATTTCCGTATGTATAGTGTCAAGACGGATACATCTAACATGCGATTTGCAAATAAAGATGCACTTCATAATTTTTTGTTCTAGATAAACAACGATCTCAAAGATTTTTGGATCATCCTTGTACAGTGCGCAAACTTTTTTTGGGACACAAATTAAAATAATTCTAAATCTTTTTTGCATTTTCGTTAAAAATTAGATAAATTCATCAACTATTAGAAACATACTGCTTAAATATGCTACATATTTACTTCCTTATACTAATACATTCGATTTGTAAGCAAGTCAGCAATTATTACCAGTTTCCCTTAGCATTTGGCAATCACAGAATCCCTTCTTAGTTCTGTGATAAAAAACTTTCAGCTTCTGAGTCTAGTTTTGAGTTTAATTTCAGCTAGAATTTCACAGAATCTCGCCAAATTTCACAGTTATATATTATTTTTATTTTTTTTTTCAATTTTCCAAAACGTTGATCGTTCAAAGAGAAGCTCCGAAGCATTGATTATTTCCTGATTGAACATACGTAGCTATCACCCCGTGATGTGTACGTCCTTTTTTCAGTCTTTTTTCATGTATTCGTGTTTTACCTAATTTCACGTATCACTTCTAGACAAAAATGTTTTTTCTTTCTTTCTTTATACAACCTAAAGCGTATTTGGCATCTATGTCTTCTGTTTTGCACAGAATTTGTGAAGAAAATGAGATTTGTTCAAGAGGGTGTGTTCATTGGATTCTCAGCATATTTAAGGCATCTGGTTACAAAATTTAAAAAGTGCACAGCTCCAGACGTCGTAAAACGTCTTTTTTAATTAATCCTTTTGTCTTACTTTGTTTTTAAAATATTTTGGTCGTGCCCCCCCCGAAACAAAATCCTAGACACGGGCCTGGGTATACCAATAAAAATTGACAAGCATCGGTATTATCAGGCAGACCAACCTCCTGTCTTAGGCCTGTGGCGGCAGTAAAAGGAACATTTTTGAATTTATTTACAGATGCGTTTTATTGACTACTAATACGCACATCTGGGCGACAGCCCAACCCAGCCTGTCCAGTCCATGGACCGGGCTGACAAACGCTGGATGGGCTGAATAGTCCATTTGAATGGACTGATTTTTAAAAAAATATGAGAAAACAGTGGAAAATCAAACAAAATGTCTTTTTCTAACCCATTTTCAGCCCAAATAGAGGACCAACTAAGCTTTGAGAGCTTATAATTGGAGAGGATAAATTTTTAGCGATTTCCCAGTTGTGCTCATACATTCATTAGCACGTAGCTACTAATTAGCTAGCTTTAACGGGAAAATTGATTTACGAAGGTAAAAACTTCTGAATTTTCCAGCGCTTCGCGCCGGTTACTGTGTCATTTTTCTAAGAGCTTTAGCATCGAGTTATATCTTAGGTTAGCTCAAATAATTTTGTGCTTCACACCACGGTTTTTTGTTTACGTTAAAGATTTTTCCCGACATACAAAGATTTTCGGGGCCCGTCTTTGTATAATGTACAACGATTTTTGGGAAGACAAAAACTGTAAAAAAGTATCAAATGCCCAAAAATTTTCGGCGCTTAGCGCCGAAATGAGTAATTGACTGTCCTGCATATCTTTATAATAACAGAATTTGCAATTGGAATAGAAAAATTTCGAATTTTTCGGCGCTTCGCGCCGTTTCGAGGATAATTTTCAGTATTTTTTGGCGTCAGAAACCCAGAGATTGGCTAAAATACACTATCAAAGGTCGAAAAACCTTGTTTTATCACACTGAAATCGCTACTGCACCGTATTATTGAACCCAAAAAATTGCAAGTACAAAATGTATATAGACTTTTGGGGATAATCTTTGTACATGTACAAAGGATCATGTACAAAAAACATGGCTTCAGACTAATTAAGTAAATGGAAGCACTATTTGATGGTTGAAAGACTTAGCTGACCTACATATTGTAATCAAGACATGAAAATTGTTTTATAGTATATATCAGTTTGCAATTTTTTGTTTTGTTTGTCTTAACAAAGTTTCGAAATTATCTTTCAGACGCTAAACATGACGGGATGCTTTAGCGCTTTGCAACATTAAAGTCTTTTAAACAATTTTTTATCAAAAAAGTCGGAAATTCTATTCGAAAACGGTAAAAATATCAAAACTTTTCCGGCGCTTCGCGACTTATGGATGCATTGCTATATTTTCTTATCATATAGACCCAAAAATGAGCTACGTAGCTTTAGCATACAGAATGCTTACTGATATACCTTACCTAAATCATATTATTTTTACTATAATTTACCGAGTACAAAATGCACAACGAATTTTTGGCACTATCTTTGTACATGTACAAGATGAACTTGTACAATAAAAAGTTAACACATCTGTTAACACATTATGCAGTATGCATGATTAGCTTTAGGTATGTCGGAATTTATATACTACATTAAGAAACGTATTAAGTATATATTTTTGCTTGATGAGATGCACAGTTGGGCGACAAGTAGTACAAACAAAATAGTGTTCATAAAGCAGGTTGGACCCGGATCCGAACTCGGACTCGGCCGGAACCCACTTCTTTGAACCCGGACCCGAACCCGACTTTCTCAAAATCTTGGACCCGGACCCGTATTCCCGAAGAAGGCGGACCCGACGCCACCCTAATATACTCGTATGTATACAAAATAAATTTTGCTCGCATAAAAACGTTTTTAAGGGTATTTGTACATGTACAGAAAGATTCGTACAAAAAGAATGATGCACTTATGTATACAAAACCTTTTTATCAATGCAAGCATTAGTTTTCATTTCCACACATTTACAGAGTGAAAAAGGTTAAAAGAATCCTTATGGACAACGAAAACCAGAGAGGAGCTATAAATATGGTTCAGAAAAATGTATATAAGTTTATACTTCATACTAGTGATGTCCCGGTGCCGCTTTTTTTACCGGCGCCGGTGCCGGTGCCGGTGCTACATTAGCATATTATATAGTGTACTATGCTTCTTCAAAAAGGGTTAAATTTGTACCTATTTTTCACCGGATATACATATTAAGGGCAAAATTTCATTTGGCTAGTAACGACTTCATTATTTTTAATTTATGAATACATATCAATTTTCTCACTTAAGCATTAAACTAACAAAAAATTGTAATGAAATTGAAATTCGAAGAAAAATAAAAGTTAAATAGTGTATTATAAGTTTAAGTGTAGCGCAACCAAGACTGGCTTGTGCAGTAGTTGATTCTTCAGTCAAATCGAAATTTGGTTTTAGTGCATTAGTTAAATATTCAACTAGTAAGAAACAAACATGAAAATAGCCACAAAAACTTTTTGAGGGTAAATTATTTGAGTTTATCATTTCACATTTTCAAGAGCCTCTGAAAACAAACATGGGATATATTAGTAATGCAAAAGACTTACATAGAACTTCATTTACAAAGTTTTAACAAGCTTTTTCTGAATAATTTGCAGGAAAAAGTTTTGCATAAACACTATTTTAAAATTCTAGCTGCGTTTTACGGTCTTCTGCTCAGGAAATGGAAAAATAAAAATGGATTTGATGAAATTACGTTGAAAACTACCCTGTAGTACTCATCCTTCATGCCTACAGATGGTAGAATTAGAAGAACTTTCAACTCTATATGTCCATGTTTTTAATTTTAATTTACTTTATTTATTAGTGTCCACGCTTCTTGCTGTTAATTGATGTTTTAAATAAGATGTGTTTCGTTAAACGAATAATTCATTTTTAAAGCTCGAAAACTTGTTCTGAAGTTCAGTCAAAATGCTTCACTATGCTAATCAGATTTTATTAACAAAATGCTACCTTTTGCGCCTTTATTCATTAAATTGGTGATAAATGAGCCCGGCGCCGGTACCAGCCTAGCACCGGCCCGGTGCCGGTGCTTAGGCACCGGTAGGCACCGGCGCCGGTGCCGGTGCCGGTGCCGGTGCCCAGGACATCACTACTTCATACAAACAGAACAGTGTTCATAAAGCACGTTGGACGCGGACCCGGACCGTACGAATTACAATGAAAAAATGCAGAAATAGGCGAAAAGTAATGAACAAAAGCTATATTTTTCATATGCATCGAGTAAGGCTGTCTTACTTAAAGTTGAGAGCAAAGTTCCTTGATTTCTGAAGTAAGCGATATTTGATGAAGAGACAGCCACACTTTATACTGCGTGGCTGCTGACGCCGCTAAATGGCTGTGAACCCCAAAACCGTCGATTTTTATTTTAAAAAATCGTGCGACGTGTTCTGTTCCGTTTCAAGCGTTTTCAGCTATCTTTTAGCTCCAAAGTATCAAATTTTCGGCATGAAACATTATTTTGACTATATTGTTCAATTTACCCAATTAATTCAAATTTTTTGCGAACGTTCTTATGTTATTAAAAAACGAGCCGTTAGAAACGTCAAAAAACTGTGTCTTTGACGTGCATCCATTTCTTTTAGCCCAAAAAGGCACTTTTTAAATTTTTCAGAGCTGGCTTACCCCAGAATTTCCAATTTGTTTATGGTCATGGATTCTTTTAGGTACTGAGAATCGATTTCCCTCATCTTATTGAGTCCTATGCACCAAGTGTTTTACGCCATAATTAGGGCCGTATTTAGAGGGGGCGGTGGCCCCCCTTGGCCGGAAGAACAATTTTGAAAGGTAAGATAATGCACGGAAAGATGGAAAAATCGCATGTCTTTGTCGCGAAATCTTAAAATTTTCGGCGCTTCGTGCCGAATGTGAAGTATTTTCCATAATTTTGGCCCGAGCGCGGCCTAAAAAACAACACTTTTTTATAACCTTCTGATTAGGGAAAAAATTTTTTCTGAAAAATTCAAATTTTATTATCGTCATAAATAGAGCATGCCGAGAAACATCGAAAAATGTTGCTTTTGTGAGCTAACGCGACGAATTTACCGAGATATAGACCAATTTATGTTGGGTCCGCCTCCCTTGGCAGGATCCTGGATACGGGCCTGACCATAATCATGCATGATCTTCAGGGGAGTTTTAGCCCCCCTCTCCCCCCACAGAAAAGTTTCATCCCAAGATATCATGATTTTTCAAAAGTTTCCAAAAATTTCCTAAAAATTCGCAGAAAATGTACTTTTTCAAGCGTTGCTCAAAAGTGTCAATATTTGGCGCTTCGCGCCATATATCTACCTATGGTTTGACTATATTTTGTTCAATTTGTTCGCCTTTTTTGATTTTTTTTCAAAATTTATTTGTTCTAGAAAGATAGAGCATCATCGAATAGGCCGAAGACGATGTTTTGACGCGTACCCACCATTTTTGGCCCCAAAACAGCACTTCAAAATTTCACTCTCCCCCTCCCCCCAAAATTTTCCACACTGGGCATGTCTGACCATAATACGTTTAAAGCGGGCATATGTAACGCAACCCTTACTTGGCACAAAGACGATCAATTTCGTCGGTCGACAAAAAGGTTAACAAATACATATACTTCTGCATTACGGTATCGTGAAGTCGCACAAAATGTTGATAGAAATGAAACGGAGAAGTATGTCGCGGATCAAGACAGACTGAGTTGTCCAAACTTTTGCCCAACTTTTCGCCTTGATCATCCGTGAGCAGTGGAGCGAATATACCACAAGCGCTTTTACCGCGCAATTTTCTTATCAGGTCATGTCCAGCATGTACGTTTCCTGTGTTGCAATCATGCATATTCTTGGTAAAGATGGTTTGGGGGAGTTTGACCCGCAGAATGGCTACCGACCAGTGTTTTAACTTGTACAAGGTCCCTTTGTATATGAACAAAGATGGTCTCCAAAAGTCCTTGTACATTTTGGTACCTGCAAATTTTTGGGTACTATATGGTACAGTAGCGCTTTCTGTGTGGCAATTCGACTTTCGGTAGCGTATTTTAGCCAGTTTATGGGCTTTTGACGACAAAATACTAAGAACTTTCTCAAAACGGAGCGAAGCGCCGAAAAATTCAAAATTTTACATTTTTAAATGCAAATTTTGTGATTATAAAGGCACATAGAACACACAATTACTCATTTCGAGGAGAAGCGTCGAAAAGTTTTTGGAATCCTAGACTTTCTACAGTTTTTGTCCTACCAAAAATATGCGTACATGTACAAAGATAGTACCGAAAAGTCTTTGTACATCGGGGAAAATCTTTGCCGAATACAAAGGACCGCGCTACTGACCCCCGCAAATAGCTGCGACCATATACGCAACGGCTCGAAATTTGAGTAACGGGTTCCCGGCCAATTTTAAGGAAAAGGGGGTGAATGACCTCCAATTTTTCGCCAAAAACGGTCAAAAAACGCATAAAAACAGCCAAAAATTCATTTTTTCCAAAAATCGGGGGTCTATAATTTTCTGGCTTGGGGTGGATGGGGGCATAAATGCGCAAGGTTAAACTTTCAGGGGTGTGAAAAAAAATTGCTAGATAGCTATGTGCTTCCAAAAAAAGGGCTCTATAGTCCTTTTGGGGCCAGAAAATTAGCTATATAGCCTTATCGGTCTCAGAAAACTAGCTATATAGCCTTTTTGGATTCACAAACATAGCTATATAGTCTTTTTGGACTAAAAATAGCTATTAATCCCTTTTTGGAGTAGAGAAAACAGCTATATATCCTTTTGAAACTCAAAAAAGGACAACTAAATAGCATTTCTGAGCTCAAAAAAGACTATATAGCTAGTTTTCTGAGTCCAAAAAGGCTGTATAGCTAATTTTCTGAGCCCAAAAAAGGCTATACAGGAATAGTTTTTGCCCAAAATCGCTCTATAGCTATCAGTTTTTCAAAGCTCAAGGGAGGGGGTACTACCCCCATGCTCACGTATGTATAGATTGGGGTACGACCGATTTTGGGTGGGGATCCCCACATTCCCCACTTACATGTATAGCTGCTACCCCCCCCCGCCAGAATTGTTGATTTTTCAAAAAATTGTAATAAGTGTGCCTTTTAAGCTTTTTTTGCAATAATGCTTATGCTTTTACCAAGTGGTAAGCGCATATAATAAACAAATAAAAGAGCCAATGAGATTATAAAAATACATATGAAAATTAAAGCTGCTGAGAGTGATTCCAGGGATGCCTCCAAGTCATTCAAAATTGAAGCAGGATAGAATATGCATAAAAAATATTTGTCAATATCTCAAAATTTAGGATGGGTAGTCGATCATTTTAGAGAAGGAGGAGGAGGCAATTGAACTTCATTTTCGCACTTTTTGTTAATAAAAACTACGAACAGTGCATAGAAAGGACCTTAAAAAAGTTAATTTTCACAGTAAATTTATATAAAATTAGGCGCAAAGTGCCTAAAATTTTAAGGATTTTCTGGTAAAAAGGATTTTTGAGAGCTAATCTTGTAATTCAAAACATATTTTCACTATTTTCTTTCTTTTCTAAAAATTCTTCCACGTACGCCGTGCAAATGAGCGCCAGAATTTATTAGCACGGTCAGTTTTCTTTTGCGCAATGCAAAAAAACAGGTTTCCCAACGGTCGCTTACTTTTCTGAATGAAGAATCCGAAATCATTAAGAAGCGGTGGTCGGCTAAGGTCAAGGTATTATAGTCCAGTGTGAAGATTTTAAATGGAGTATACGAGTATTTTTATGTTTTTAGGACCGTAGTCAAGGGGGAGGCGGGAGGAAGGCGGCCGCCCCCCCCCCACCCCTTAGCCGTGAAAAAATTTTGGCAATTAAAGATAATGCATGGGAAGATGAGAAAATTGCGTCTGCTTGCTCTTAAATCGACAAGTTTTCGACACTTAGCGTCGTATGTGAAGTATTTTCTATAATTTTGCCTCAAGCGCGACCAAAAAATGACCTTTTTCTGAACCTATTGAGAGGAGAAAATTTTTTCGAAAAGTACGAATTTTACGAGTTCAACGAATATAGAATGCTGAAGAACATCGAAAAATGCGGTTTTTACGAGCTTTCCATACGAAATTTTCGAGATGTTAGTCAATTAAGTTTGGGACCGCTTCCCCCTTGGCCGAATCTTGGATAATGGCCTGCATGATATATAATTTTCTATTATAACTTTATACAGAATACCATCTACTGAAGGGTGGACGGCATACGTGGGCAGCAAGAAAATTCTGGGGGTGCAATATTTTTTGAAGGTCAAAAATGGCCTTAAAAATTGTAATATGGCGATAAAAACACCATTTTTCGATGTTTCTCATCAAGCACTATCCATTGGCATCAAAAAATTGCGAAAAAAACGAAAAATTTTCAAAAATTGAATTCTGGGAGGTATTTTGATTTCTGAGGGGGTATTTTGGTTTCTGGGGGGTGCATACCCCCAAACCCCCCCACGCCCAGGTGTGGTGGACGGCCGCTACTCCCTTATCCATCAAATTTCTTTAAAAAAATAGGTTTTGCACAGCAAAACGGGATATTGTCGCACTTTCATAAAAAACATTAAGATTTTCAGCGCTTCGTATCATACATGCATGAACTTTTCTTCTATTATGTTCCCGGGTGCGATTCAAAACAACATTTTATATTCATAACGTCCTAAGGAAGAAAAATAAAAAGCTACGGTTTATTGTTAAAACTGCACAAGATTTGAATTTTAATTATCTTAATGATAGTAGCTGCTCCAATGTACAATTTCAGCCTAAAATCACTGCTCCCTTTTAAACATTTTATAAGGTCACTTTGTTGCTACATATCTTTAATTAGCATTCACTGTTTAGGAAAACGTAAACACTTTTTTCTGGAAAAAATTGAAATATCTCAACAAAATAATAGAGCTATTTTAGCTCCATCAAAGTAGTTCCCGTTTCCGTGATACACATAGAGCAAAGTATCTAGGATCCGTCCTCCCTCGGGCAATTCAGGAACGGACCTGGCTACATAAAATAAATAACTATTACCCAACTTCATCTCACAAAGCAGTCAAAAAATGCAAAAAAACCCAAAAAAATACCGCCAATGCCTCGAAAAAGCTGAAACAAATCTGTTACAAAAGTCACTATAAATAAATGTATGAAGTCGTTTACATTTTTTGAAACAAACAGCTTTTGTAAGACGTTACTGTCTGAGTCATAAATGTAACAGAGGGATGGAGATCTCTCCACCCAAAGTCGGTCATCCCCCATTGCCCAAAGCCCAAGATTTTTAACACCCACCCGATTTTTGGCAATTAATTGTGTTCTTAGACTATTTTTAGGTGCGCCATTTCACAATTTTTGGCCAAAAATTTGAGGTCTCAACGCTTGAGAATGGCCGGCTACCCTTTTTTCCAAAATTAAGGGCTTCCGCTACCCGCCTGCTTTGAGCCTAACTTGCTTTCTCGTAGTTCGTATTTTTACCCTTATCTGATTAACGGCCTTGATTCACCTCCCCCTGGAGCGTACTTTTGAGCTAGTAAACTCAAAAATTTCGCGCTTCGCGCCGGATTTATTGTTTATGTAAGGTTTTGTCTTCTAAACCGTTAAAAATCCCTCAAATTTGAGTTAGACATAGAGAGTATGTCAATTTTTTTTCTAACGCTTTGCGCCGGAATCATTGTTTAGCTATAGTTTTTGCCTTCTAGCTCACTCAAAACAGCTTATGATAAACATGAAAATTTTCTGGCGCTTCGCGCCGTATTTATTGTTTATATAGGTTTTTTGTCTTCTGACCCGCTCAAAACCACTCAAATTTGAACTTGACATGCAGAATATGTCAATTTTTCGGCGCTTGGCGACGAATTATTCGTTATCCGTATTGCTTTTCTCTGTAAAGCACAATGATTAGGTATAAAGGCAAGAGATAAGAAATAATTCGTCGATTAAGTAATGAGAAATCAGCTTAAATGATAAATTTGCTGTATATCAATACGAAATAAAGTAAAATTTTTTTAATTTTTTGTTGAAATTTTTCTTCACCGTGGTATAGAGCTCGCCGAGATACGTTCAAAACTGTCTTTATTTTCGCCTATCTCCTAATGGTTCTCGAGATATCTGGCCTCAAAAATTTTCATCAGTGATGTCCCGGTGCCGCTTTTTTTACCGGTGCCGGTACCGGTGCCGGTACCCCTGTACCGGCGCCGGTGCCGGTGCCGGTGCCGGTGCTACATTAGCATATTATATAGTGTACTATGCTTCTTCAAAAAGGGTTAAATCTGTACCTATTTTTCACCGGATATACATATTAAGGGCGAAATTTCATTGGCTAGTAACGACTTCATTATCTTTAATTTATGAATACATATTAATTTTCTCACCTAAGCATTAAACAAACAAAAAATTGTAATAAAATTAAAATTCGAAGAAAAATAAAAGTTAAATAGTGTATTATAATTTTAAGTGTAGCGCAATCAAGATTGGCTTGTGCAGTAGTTGATTCTTTAGTCAAATCGAAATTTGGTTTTAGTGCATTAGTTAAACATTCAACCAGTAGGAAACAAACATGAAAATAGCCACAAAAACTTTTTGAGCTTAAATTATTTGAGTCTATCATTTCACATTTTCAAAAGCCTCTGAAAACAAACATGGGATATATTAGTAATGCAAAAGACTTACATAGAAGTTCATTTACAAAGTTTTAAGAAGCTTTTTCTGAATAATTTGCAGGAAAAAGTTTTGCATAAAAACTATTTTAAAATTCTAGCTGCGTTTTACGGTCTTCTGCTCACGAAATGGAGAAATAAAAATGGATTTGATGAAATTAAGTTGAAAACTACTCTGTAGTCCTCATCCTTCTTGCTTACAGATGGTAGAATTAGAAGAACTTTCCACTCTATATGTCGATGTTTTTAATTTTAATTTACTTTATTTATTGGTGTCCACGCTTCTTGCTGTTAATTGATGTTTTCAATAAGATTTGTTTCGTTAAATGAATAATTCATTTTTAAAGCTCGAAGACTTGTTCTGAAGTTCAGTCAAAATGCTTCACTATGCTAATCAGAAGATTTTATTAACAAAATGCTACCTTTTTGCACCTTTATTCATTAAATTGGTGATAAATGAGCTTCAATTATTCTTTTTACACTAATTTTTTCTCTTTTATCTAGCACCGGCACCGGCGCCGGTACCAGCCTAGCACCGGCCCGGTGCCGGTGCTTAGGCACCGGCGCCGGTGCCGGTGCCGGTGCCCAGGACATCACTATATATATATATATATATATATATATATATATATATATATATATATATATATATATATATATATATATATATATATATATATATATATATATATATATATATATATATATATATATATATATATATATATATATATATCAGTGATCGTACGGGGTCAGATTTTCACCCCCGATCGGGGTCGGGGTCGGGGATGAAAAACCCCGGTTTTCGGGGTCGGGGTCGGGGTCGGGGTTGAAGATTAACAATTAACATTGCATGATTACATACGAATTTGAAAAGGATAAAAACGATAGTTTTGAAAAATGAGCTTGCTAAGCAAGAGTTGTAAACAAGAGAAACTTAAAGTTTAAACATACCATAAAATTATGAAGAGAATTATAAAAGATTTTAAACTATAAGAAAATTAAAAAATGGGATTTTAGTAAATTAAAACAAATTTAGAGGATATGATGAAACATTATTGTTGAGAATAGGACGATCACGTGCTATGTATAATGACTCCTTGATTAAAAGATCAAAAGAGTTGGATGCTCGACTAATAACCTTGAAGCAATCTGATGTAATTAAATGATTGCTCTTTGAGATATGTTTGTGAATAGCAGATAAGCTATCACCCTGAATTGGCTTTCCTGTAGCAAATGAGATGGCAGTATGCTTCGCAATTCTACTCCCAAAATGTCGCCGAGTTTCGCCAATGTAACTAGCCATACAGCTAGAATACGTTTACTTACATACTAAATTTGAGAGTAGCATAGCAGGTACAGCATCATTGTTCTTGAAAAACCGACTTATACACATGACAGGTTTGTAAACAAACCTTACTCTAATCTGAGGGTAAAATGCAGATATAAGCTTTAGAACACGTAAGCTCATTTTTCAAAACTATTTCATAGTGAACAGTCGATTCTATAAAAACGAGACCTTCGCTTGTTTGAAGAGCATACTAATAAAGCTGGTTATGTTCAACATTTTATTTTCATTCCAAGTTCAACCATGGTTTTAGCAATTTAGCATTACTTTTAATTTTAATCACTAATCGCTCTCGCTTTTTCGTATTCTTCTACAGTTTTTTCATAACGGTTTCCTATGACGCACTGATTGTAGAGAAGCCAATGGCGCGAAGCGCCGAAAATTTTCGAAATTTTTACCGTTTTCATGTAGAATTTACGCCTTTTTATTGGCAAACAGTTCGGAAATCATAAGTGGCGCAAAGCATCAAGAAATTCAGTCATATTTTACCGCCCTAAGACAATAATCAGCGGTGCTAAGCGCAGGAAAATTTTGACGTTTTCACTCTTTAAACTCAATTTATACCGCTTAAATTATACAGTACAGATAAACTAATTGCGGCGCGAAGCGCCGAAAATTTTTAAAAATTCCTAATCCTTTTACCTTTTCTGTCCTCCTAAAAATCTCTTTCAACATGTAGAACGAGATTGTACGGCTGGGGGTCCGGGGTGGCGCGCTCAAGCGCCCCAGCGAGGTCCAGAGCAGAACCCCGAAAATTTTGTAAAAAAGCACTCTAATTTTTAATTAGTAAAGTTAAAATTTTCGCAAATTGGCAAAATCTCGGTTCTGAATTAGGTCCAAAAAAACTTAAAATTGCACAAAACTTCTGAGCTGAAATGCGTTTTTCGACCTCTGCTAAGTATGTAGCGCAGCAACGGGTCGCAACGCAACCAATAAGTCATTGAAAGATGTATCAATGAGAATTTGTGGCCTTCTTATTAACTAGTTCAGAAAACAGAAAATGCACAAAAACACAAGAAAATTTGGCCTTTCCTTTCATTTAAAATAGAATTATGTGTCCTTGTAAAGAAAGATAAACAAAGCAGAGAATAGACAAATTGGTACGCAATTATTTTCGCACTTTTACTATTATGTTCAACAAGCGTGTGCAGTTTCATTCAATGAACTAATAGTGCATTAAATCCCTAAAGTGCTGCGAAGTGCTGGATTATTTTAACAGATTCAAGCTTTTAAATTTTTTGGATCTGTATAACAATAAATAATAATGACTCGGCGCGAAGCGCCGGAAAATTTTGACGTTTGTGCCTTTTTAAACTCAATGTTCTGGACACATTGCGCCAGAAAAATCAACATAATTTCTGAAAAATTCCGGGGGGCATGTGCCTCCATTCCCCCGGCTATGACTGTGATTCCGCAGTAATTTCGGCGCACTTCATAATGGAAAATATGCAAACATGTAAGTACGTCTTAACAACATGGCGACCAGGCGTACTTTTTATGAAATTTCGCGAGTGTCGAGTTTAACATATTAATTCTGCTGGTGAATGAATCGTCCTTGTTCCGAATTTATTTGCTATTTATACAATTCTTCTATCTACCAACAAATAAAATGCTATATTTCACCCCGAAAAAAGGTTCAACCCCGACTCGAAAAATCATGCCCCCGGTCGGGGGTCGAGGTTTAGGCCGGGGTGGTTTTTCGGGGTCAGGGGTCCCCGTACGATCACTGATATATATATATATATATATATATATATATATATATATATATATATATATATATATATATATATATATATATATATATATATATATATATATATATATATATATATATATATATATATATATATATATATATATATATCTATTGAGCTAGTAAATAAATATATTATATATATATATATATATATATATCTATTGAGCTAGTATATATATATATATATATATATATATATATATATATATATATATATATATATATATATATATCTCACCTACTTGATCAGAACCACCGAACTGCAATAAGCACCCATGGTCATCATAAAGTCGTAAGAAGTCGTAAGCTTGAAATATCTGATATAAAAATTCATTTAAGTTCATTCCAGTTTCACTCAATCTTGACTTGATAGCCTGTTTTTCCAGCAAATGCTTGACACGAAATTGACGACCTTGACAATCCAGAAAATCAATAACATTTAGGTCTGAATACCACCTTGCATTATTGAAAAATGCATGGGAATTTTGGTGGGGGGAGGGGGTGAAATTATAAAGTGCCTTTTTTGAGTCCAAAAATGGTAGATACGCGTCAAAAACATCGTTTTTCAGCGTTTCTGACGATGCTCTATCTTTCTAGGGCTTGAAAACATAAAAACATTCCAAAAAAAGTCGAAAAAGTCGGAACCAATTGAACAAAATATAGTCAAAACAGGAATATAATGGCGCGAAGGGCCGAAAATTTGGTACTTTTGCGCAAATAGATAGCTAAAAACGCTTAGAAAGCATCTTTTTTTGGGAACTTTCAATAAGTCGTTAATTCTAGGGGGTGAAAACATGTTTGTGGGGGAGTGAAAATTTTTCTGGGGGTCGAAGAAGACCCCCCAAACCCCCACCACCCTTGAGATCACGTATGGTCATAATCAGATTCATCGCACCAGGGGCATACGCGGAATTTTCTAAGGGGGGTGGGAGGGGGTCCGAAATTGGAGAACCCATATTTCAGGATCCGTTCGCCGGGCACCAAATAAGATGCATTTTCTGACGTTTCTGAATGTGCTCTCTCCGTTAAGCTCATAAGATTCAAACTTTTCAAAAAAAAATCTATTTTCTCTCAATAAGCTATAAAAAATGACATTTGTTTGGCCGCGCTTAAATTAACAAAAATAATGATTTTACAACGCGAAACGCCGAAAATTTTGAGATTTTTCGATGAAAAGATACCGATTTTTATGCATTTTCTCAGCCCCCCACGTAAGCCCATGCATCGAACAAAAAATTTAAAAACAATAGTTAGCTTAATTAGTTTATTATTTGAGGATGATTTTAGGCATGCATTCTATTTTTAACCCCATCTGTGCTTTCCTTTTTTCTGCAGATAAATCCCTCTCTCCTTTCGGATATTGCTTTAAAATATCCGAGTGATTGCCTAGTCCTAATTTGAAAGATAGGTAAACATGAATATGAGTAATGGCAAACAGGCGCGTATTCAGGGTTTCCAGCACAAAAAACTTCGATTTTTTGCACAATCGAAAAACGTCCAAAAACTGCCTAAACCTTGTGTACAAAGATCGCTCCTAAAATCTTTGTACGAGACTCAAAATCTTTGTCCCGTACAAAAATAAAAAACAGTGCTAATCGATGATAACGAATTTTAGTTAAATTTAACTATTTTTATATTATTTCAGGACCAAAATCAAGCTGATTTTATGAAAATTTCATTAATACAATTCAACTTCAAGGTGCAATTTTAACAAAATCTTTCAGAGCTCTGCCCCAGACCCACTGGGGGTGCTTAAGCTCGCCACCCCTTACTCTCTTAGCCTAAAAATAGGAGAGAGGATGTCCATTTAATTCTCACCATATTTAAGGTAACTGGGTATTTAGCAAAAGTTGCAAAGTGTGCTGCTCTAGTGGTCGAAAAATTTCTTTTACAATTCATCCTCTGCCCCCCCCCTCCATACGTTTTGAAAAATTTTGTTGCTTCCCGAAGAAAAATCCTGGATACGCGCCTGATGATAAACATAGCGAAGCACTTAAGTCTGCATCAATTACGAGAACAAAAGATCGTATAGGAAGTAAAATAAAAGGGCAAGTGTTTTGGAAGGCATTTTTTAATTCATAAATTTTACGAGGTTCGTATTTCAAAAATTCTATTAGAAAGTATTTAAGTAAAACTGCGCATAGTATAATCATGAAATTAGCTTTCCTTCTACACTGTTTGAGATAAGAATGTGTAATAAATAAAATATTATCTTCGCAATACCCTAGGTGTTACAGCGACTTCAATTTTCAGCGAAAGCAATACCTAGAGACAACGCCAACTTTTCGCATATTTCAATATAGTTTACTTTTGATTAAAATTTAAAACAGTACCAGTTAATTCCGAGAAGGCTCCAAATTTACGTCTATTCTCAATTTCGATTGAATGGTAAAGAATGGAAGCTATCCCTAAAACTCCCTGGTTACACGAATGCATACCCTGCTAGCACAGCAATCGTGAATTTTTGGCATAACAAGAATGTTTAATTTAAGCAAACAGGGATGCACACTGCACAGCAAAGTGAATTCCGTGTGCAAGACACGGGTTTTTTGTATTCGGAAAAGCTTTTTCCCCATGTACAAAGACTTTTGGGAACCGTCTTTGTACATGAACAATGATTTTTGGGAAAAAAAATTGCCAAAAAGGTTTGAAATTCGCAAAAATTTTCGGCGCTTCCCGCTGAAATGAGTAATTGTGTGTTGTATATATCTTTTTAATGTAAGAAATTGCATTTCGAAAAGAAAAATGTCAAATTTTCCGGCGCTTCGCGCCGTCCGTCAGAAACCCAGAAATTAGCTAAAATACACTACCAAAGGTCAAACAACTCTGTTTTTGCCACACTAAAATCGCTACTGTACCATATTTTAGTACCCAAAAATTTGTGAGTACAAAATGTACAAAGACTTTTAGGGACCATCTTTGTACATGTACAAACGGACCTTGTACAAAAAAAACACTGACGCTAGATGCTGTCAACTAACCTTTAGCGATATACTTCGTATAATTTTCAAAAATCAGCTTTATTTGCTCGGCAATGCTTTCACTATTCGATTTGATCGTGGACCAATCAAGAGGTGACCTATCCTCTTTCCTGCCACTAGGATCACCTAATTTGCACGTCGCTCCGCCGATTAGAATCAAAATTTCAAATCCTGCATCGTACAGGTGCAGCAATCCATTTAAGGTAAGCAAATTGCCAATATGCAGCGAAGCAGACGTCGGATCGAAGCCGGCATAAATTTTCGCGTCAAACTGATCGAATTCTGTTAGATTTTGCGCAAGATTATCCGGAAAAGTAGCCGAAATCATAAAGCGATCGGACAGATGTTTTAGTGCCGAAGATATTTTAGGCCGATGGTGCGGCACCGACACTTCATCCTGATGTTTCAATTTAGGGACGATAATATCATTATCATTAATTGAGATTCGACTTGAACACACTTTATTAATATGCACGACGGAACTTCTTAATGCAATCCATCTGAGAAGCATGACGCCGACTAGCTTTTGAGTCTGCATTTATAAAAAAGCAAAACTGATTAAATAATAAAAGGCATTGCTGTTCTGATTAATAAAATGTGTGTACAAAAGTGAATGACTGCGATCGTAATATAGATGGTAAAAGTAACATAGTCAGATCTGGCTGTGAACAGTGCATTTAATACAAAGACATGAAATAATTAAGTGAGCTTGCAAATCATGTTCTTTGTCAAATGTAACACAAATCCTTGCCCGGGAAAAATTGAATGACTCAAAAATAATCTCTTTTGACAAAAAAGAGACTTTATACAATGAGCTGACCAACCTATTGAAACTTTTTAAATTTAAAATGTCAAACTGGATATTTGTTAACACATGATCTTGCCTTGTAAATGCAAATTGCAATCAGATTATTTACAGTACAACGCAGTAGTCTAAAATTGTGGCTGATACATCTGATCTTGGGGGTTTGGGATTTTACCAGCCCCCCTAAAATCTATCCACCCCCTCAGAATTCGCGATTCTTCAAAAGTTTCCGATTGTTGGTAGAACAGGTGCTGTTTTAAGCGTGTACCTATCTATTTGTTCAAAAGTGTCAAATTTTAGGCGCTTCGCGACATATAGGTTCTCATTTTTATACGATGGAAAGTTCAATTTATTCAATTTTTTTATTTTTTCCAAAATTTATTTATGCTTCATTTCCTAGACAGATAAAGCATCGTCAGAAAGGACAAAAAGTATGTTTCTGATGCGTATCCCACAGTTTCGAGCTCAAAAAAGGCACTTCGAAATTCCACCTCACGCACCCAATTTCAATGATGAAAAAAAGCAAAGGGGTAGTAAAGGTAAAAATCGGTCTCATGTTTCATTCGGTAAGGGGAGCGTGCCCCCTATCCCTCTGGATCAGGGCCTGATACTGTAGCTTCTTTAATACAAAGTCTTTTTCGATCAAATATCTTTTCCGCGCTTCCTCTTGAGGAGCCCTACAACCTGAACTCATGGGTGGATTAAAGGGGGGCGGGGGTGTGGCCGCCCCCCCATCGGCCAAAAACATTTGGCGAGATAGAGAAAGGGCATGTAATTTGCGATGATTTTTGACCGTCAATGATCATAATTTCTCAAAATTTTCCGGCGCTTCGCGCCGGTTTAGACCTATTAATGACATTTATCTACTTTATTTGCAGTCTGCAAGCCATTTTTTGCTCATAAAATAGCTTTTAAAACAATTTGAAGGGCATGAATAGATATTTTAGCATGATTTCTTCTATTTTTGAGCAAGACTTTTGAATAAATTTCTAAAGTTCGACGTCAGATGCTATAAATACAGAAAATCACGCGGTAAATTAAGCTCCTAAATGTCTTTTAGTCGAAATTTCGCAAATTTTTCGGCGCTTCGAGCCGGATTTTAGCTAAAGTCATAGAAATTTAATGATTTTTACGCACAAAATTGTCGAAAATTTCAAATTTTTCAAGAAAAATATCGCGTCAAAAGTGATTCTAGATGAAAGTAGACCGTATAAAAAGCGTAAAAACGCTATTTTGCGCGTTAAGAGCGATTTTTTGACCTATTTTTGACGGTTTTTGAAAAGTTTGGGTACCGCCCCCCCCTTTAAGAAAATCCAAGATCCGCCACTGCCTGAACTGAACTGAAACAATTTATTACTGAAAACGCGACAATTACGAAGGACGTAAAAGAATAATAGAACGTACGGTCGAAAGAATGAAAGCGTACAGCAAAAGGCGATGAGCGAGTTGACGATTTAAGCCCGCCCTCTAATAAATTTGGATAAGTCGACGTCAATTAATCTAGATTTGAATATATTTAAGTTAGGGGAAGAGACTACAAAATCAGGTAGGTGATTCCAAACAGAGATATACTTATAGAAAAAGTCGAATTTTTGTAAATTAGGACGGACAAGAGGAACAACTAGCTTGAAACGATTTGTGCAGCGAGTAGTATTTTTATTGAGCACAAAAAATCTGTCATATAGTAACGCCATGAAAGATGATCGCCACTACCCTCAGAATTATGGATGTATGAAGCCGCGAGCTGCTGTTCATCATGCTGCCTATCATCTCTTTTTTCTATTAAACGCCATTAAGCTCCATCATCCCGTTAATCTGGCGATGCGGACGGCGCAATTTAGCTATTAATAGCGCTAACAAGAAGGAAGCGCGCCAGCATTCACGTACACGCTTCCTTGTTGGCCGCTATTAATAGCTAAATTGCGCCGTCCGCATCGCCAGATTAACGGGATGATGGAGGTTAATGGCGCTTAATAGAAAAAAGAGATGATGGCGCATGATGGACGCAACGCCGGCGCTGCGACGCACCATCCATTATAATTCTGAGGGTGATGACGCGTCATCTTTCATGGCGACCACTGTAGAAAGACAAGATTTATGACTAATAATTTGATACATCATCATAAAAGCCATTTAAACTGAATTCGATTTGAAATGCGAATTTCCCGTTTGAACCATATTCTGAAGTTTAGCCGATAAATCAGTTCGCGCAAAGCACCAGAAAATTTTGGAATTTTACCCTTCTAGAACGCATTTTTACGAAGTTATTAAGAACTGTGGCGACTAATCGAACTGAAGAGCCGCAATGCGTTATTTTAACTTAATTTGATCAATATTGCAATTCTGCCTACGTATTTCTTTGATTTTTACCATGGGTAAAAGAAATTGCGCTTCGAAAAATATCGATACCAGTTTAAGTGCCAGGTCACCATCACGTATATACGTCTAAGTTTGCTGTATTAAATGCTGCAAATGATAATTCTGCCGACTGTGTTATTTGCTACAAGTTAGTCACTGATGACGATACTGCTTTATTATGTGATTTTTGTGAACACTGGGGTCATACTTCTTGCTTAAAAGCTGACGATCATGACTATGAAACTTATTCAAAGCCCCATTCCACTTTCTATTGTTTCCATTGTAGACCGATTGTGAAAAAATATCTGCATATTGAACAACGTTTAGACAATTTTGCTACCCAGCTTGCTGACTTACAAAATAAAATTGATCGCCTTGAATGTTCACGAAATTCTTCTATTGATTATGATAAAAACGATTTGTCTGCCATGATAAATGATGCGATTGAAAGGGATTCTGAAAAGTGCAATGCTGTTTTATTCAATTTGCCTTTATCAAACAGTGTCGAGGACATAAATCACGTATAATCTCTAATTGACTCTCATTGTGATGGTCATGATCTAGTGTCATCCGATGTATCTCGCGTATTTCGTGATGGTCCCATTCACAATAATCGCGTTCAATTTGTCAAAGTTTGCCTGACTTCGGCTCAGGCAAGGCATCGCTTTATATCATTGATTAATAAGACAGTCCGTGTCCAATCCAAAGGCCCACTTTTGCATCTACGTTGTTGTCCTGACCTATCTTTGCTACAACAAAAATGTCAATGCGAACTGGTGTATGAGCTGAATGATCGCAAATCTCGAGGTGAACAAGGACTATACATTGATTTTCGTGCTGATTGCGTTAAATGTAAACCTAATGTAAATACTAATAGCCCGCGACTCGCTCATTAGGTATCCGCGCCCCAAGATTATTTAAAATTTCAATGTTTTTATGCTAAGGCTCGAAGTCTTTTGAACAAACTTAGCAACTTACATTTTTTGCTGAATGAAGAAAGTTTTGATGCTCTATTTTTTTCTGAAACATGGTTTCATATTGATATTTCCGATGGATTATTGTGCCCTGGCAAAAATTATCGCATTTTCTGCTGTGATCGAAACTGTAAACGTGGTGGGGGTGTAGCTTTATTTCTTAAATGTCTTTTAATGCTATTCAAATAAATCCGCCACCCTCTTTTAAGGCTCCCGAAATTCTAATAACTGATATTTTTGATTCTGATAGAAAGATCAGATTTATTTTGCTTTACCGACCCTCTGATTTTGATCTAGCTTATGCTGAAATTTTATGTAGATGTATTGAATGGGCTTGTTCTGTTCCTTTCCCTTTTGTAATCTTAGGAGATTTTAATTTGCCAAAAATCAATTGGTGGATAAATTCGGTTCCTACTGATAATCTTAATACCCTATTTTTCGACACACTTTCGGGCACTGGTTTACTACAATTAATAACAGAAATTACTCATGATAATAATATACTAGATCTTCTCTTTGCATCTGATCAAATTTCTAACGTAAAAGTTGATATTCCTTTTTCTAATAGTGACCATAATTCAATTATATTTGATTGTCTTCTGATGCCAGTCCAAAATCCTAGATCATCTTTTTTTCAACTTTCGTAAAGCTGATTTTAATGCGTTAGGTCTAGCACTGTCTCAGATTTCTTGGCCTGATCTTTTTGATACCTGTTCTAATGTAAATTATATGTATAATTTGTTTGTTGGAGTGCTTCACTCTTTAATTTATGCATTTGTCCCATTAACTCACCCCAAGCCCATGAAACGTAAATATCCCAAACTAATTAAAAGAATGTTAACTTAAAAAACGTATGCTTTGCAAGAAACATAAACTTTATCACTCCACCGATACAAAAATCGAATATAAATCTTTTTGTAAAAAATTGGATTTTGAAATTAAAAATTTCTCTGCTTCTAAAGAAATTGATCTTCTTTCTAACAAAAGTTTGAAATCATTTTATAAATTTGTCAATAATCGGTTGAATAATCATCGCTCTTTTCCACCTCTTTTTCATGGCCACAAAATCATTTCTGATCCTTTAGGAAAGGTAAATTTGTTTAATAACTACTTTTCCTCTGTTTTTTCTGTTGATAATAATCATCTTCCTTTTTTTAGATTCGATGACTGGTTTTGCATTGCAAACCATTCATTTTGACGCTTGGAACGTGCAACTGGTTTTAAATCAAATAAAAGGTTCTTTTTCTATTAGTCCCGATGGATTCTGTCATTTTTTCTTGAAAAAACTTTCAAATTATCTTGCTGAGCCTTTAGCTAGTATCTTTAATGTTTCTTTTTTGACTAGCACTATCCCCAATTTATGGAAATTGGCAAATGTAACCCCAGTCTTTAAAAAAGGTGACGCAGCTTTAGTGAGTTATTACAGGCCGATTTCTATTTGCTGCTCATCAAGTAAAATCATGGAAAATTTGATTAATTCAAAAATTGTCGATTTTCTCACTACAAACAGACTCTTATCTTCTTCTCAGTTTGGTTTTCTAAAATCGAAGTCTTGTGAATTACAACTACTTAAATGTAAACACAGTTGGGCGGTATCTTTGAGTAATAGGACTCCTGTCGATGTAGCTTACATCGACTTTTCTGAAGCTTTCGATTAAAATCCCGTTCTCAAAATATGGAATAAAAGGCCTACTTTTTGATTGGCTTGATTCCTTTTTACATGGTCGGTCTCAGCGTGTTTGTATTGACGGTTTTTTCTGATTTCATGCCTGTTAGCAGTGGTGTCCCCCAAGGTAGTTGTATTAGTCCTACTTTATTCTTAATTTATTTTAATGACCTAAGTAATTTTATTGAATATAGTAAAATTTACCTCTTTGCCGATGATGTCAAAATCTTTAGTCCATCTTCTGATTATCATTCAATACAAAAAGATCTGGATAATATTTATACTTGGTCTATTAATTGGCAACTTCCTGTTGCTACGGAAAAATGTGCAGTTTTGCATCTCGGTAAAAATAATCCAAAAATGCTTTATTCTTTCAATAATATAACTATTCCAAATGACATTAGTTCCGTTCGTGATCAAGGTGTTTATATTTCTCATAATCTCAATTGTAAGGAACATTTAAATCGCATAATTAAAAAAGCTGTTTCTCGTTGTTTCCTAATACACAAAGCTTTTCTTTCTCGTGATAAAGATATTTCAGTTAAGGCCTTAATACTTCTGTAAGACCCATGCTTGAGTTTTCTGTTTCTGTATGGAATCCATATTATGCAAATGATATAAATCGTCTTGAAAATGTTCAGCGTAAATTTACTAAACGTCTATTTGGTTTTCATTGTAATTTATCTTATCCTGAACGCCTGAAGTTTCTTAGCCAACCTTCTTTAGAACTTCATCGTCTTCACATATGTCTATGTCTAATGTATCAAATTATTAACGGTCTATCTTGTATTGATGCTAATGAATTTTTTATTTTGGTTTTTACCCTAGTTATCAAGGGCTCGACGTGTCGCCATTGTCAAGTTACGATAATTGATCACCGGCTTGTCTTATTATTATTACAATACACATTATGGGCGGTAAAAATCGTGGATCAAAATTTACGTCAACAATCAACACTCTAAATCACCACCACAACGAACGGGAAATTTTACTCTCCTTAATACAGAAGATGACAATAATAGTCTTTGTGTCATTTGCGCGGAGACAGTTACGGATAGTCATATTTCGGCTGTTCAATGTGGACTATGTCATAAGTGGGCACATGCTGAGTGCCTTAATCTACCATCAGCACTTATTTCATATTTCAATAGTTCGTCCTATATTGACGCTTCTTACTCTTTTCCATTCGTTTGCTCCTTGTGTAAACCCCTGTTCTGAAAATTTCGCTTCTTTACCGGCTAAGATGGCTACTTTAGAATCTCGTCTAAACTCAATTGAATCAAAAATCGGCGCTTCTACGTCACCCAGCATCGTCGATATAGGCTTATTAATTCAAGATGGTTTAGAACGTGAATCAAAAAGTCGAATGCGGTCGTATTTGGTTTAGCCGAATCTAACGACGACCTTGTTTCGGTTAAATCTTTAATTGATGATTATAATAAAGACTCTGATTTTTCATCTGCCGATATAACGCAGGTATTTAGAGACGGTCCCAAATATTCAGACAAACCTCAGTTTCTGAAAGTTTGTCTTTCTTCGTCACGTGCTCAACGTCGCTTTATTGGTCTTATCAACAAAGTTGTCCGCCCTGCAAATCCAACAAACGTCTACTCGAAATTACGTGCGCGACCGGATTTGTCGTTTCTTCAGCGAAAACGTCAGCGTGAACTTAACGACGAGTTGCACCAACGACTGGACGCGGGCGAGACTAATCTATATATCGACTTTAGGGATGACTGTGTGAAGAAGAAAACTGTACGAGTCTATGATCCTCGTTCTACAGCCCCTAAACTATCTAATCCCAAATTTCGTGCTCAACATGATCAACACGCGTCTAATATTTAGGTAAATTCGCCCCGTTATTTTGTTAATATTAAATGTTTGCTATGTAATTCTCGTAGTATTGTGAATAAGTTAGGGGAACTTCACTTTCTGTTAAATACTGCAAAATTCGATATATTATTTTTTTGTGAAACCTGGTTAAATGAATCTATTTCCGACAGTCTATTATGTCCGTTAAAAAATTATATTATTCTCCGATCAGATCGTAAGAATAAGCGGGGAGGTGGAGTTTTAATTTTTGCTAAACCTCATCTTTATGCTCGATGCGTTAAAGTTCCTGCTTCTCTGTTTGTGTCTGATACTTTAGTAGTTGAAATTTTAAAAGGTGGAGATGTTATAAGATGTTTGTTAGTTTATAGACCTCCTCAGTATGATTTTGATACTGCGATTCGGATATGTAATTTAATTGAATGGGCTACTAATAGTTGTCATCCCATTATTATAGTAGGGGATCTAAATTTGCCTAAAATTGATTGGTTTCATGGTACTTTTACATTTAATCCATTAAACGAATTATTTTTTCATTACTTATCAGCTAGTGGTCTGCAACAGTTAGTTAAAGAAAATACTCACGATAATACTTTGATTGATGTAGTATTTGCTGCATATAACGTTTTTAATATCCAGGTTCTTCCTCCTTTTTCAACAAGCGACCATAATTCGATTTCTTTTGAAATTTTAACTAGAACTTTTCAAGATGGAGATAAACCTTGCTTAAATTTCAATAAAGCGGACTACGAGAGTATAGCTACTTTTTTATCCTCTGTTTCTTGGCCTGACATTTTTTCTACATGCTCAACAGTTAATGACATGTATAATGTTTTTTAAGTATATTAAATCCTCTTATTTTTAGTTTTGTACCTACTTTTAGGGCTAAATTAAAATTTAAATACCCTAAAAGCTTACATAAATTATTTCTTAAAAAACGTTCTCTATGGGATAAGTATAAAAGGTGTAAAACTCCAGGAACTAAAGTTAAATATCGAAATCATTGTAAGGCTCTACGTAGAACTATTCATAATTATTTCTCTTCTCAAGAAAACAAATTGCTCAAGAATAATAATCCTAAAGCTTTCTATACTTTTGTAAATAATAGGTTAAAAAGTCGCAGTGAAATTCCTCCTCTAACATTTTCTGATAATAATGTTATAACCGATTCATTACGCAAGGCTAACATTTTTAATGATTATTTCGCTTCAGTGTTTTCTAGTGACATTACTAACGCGAATTTTCTTTTTCAGAAGCGCTGTGATTTTTCGCTTTCTGACGTTATTTTTAGTGAGGATCGCGTATTGGAAGCCATTAACCATCTAAATACGTCTATTGCAGTTGGCCCCGATGGCATATGTAATCTTTTTATTAAAAAATTGTCGTTTCAAATGATAAAGCCGTTAGTTAGTATTTTCACTGTATCTTTTCTGTCTGGAAATATTCCCGAGCTTTGGAGCATGGCACATGTTATTCCAATATTAAAAAAGGGGGATCCAGCATTAGTGGATAATTACAGGCCCGTTTCTCTTTGTTGTTCTATTGCCAAAATTATGGAAAGAATTATTAATAGTCAATTGTTAGACTTTCTTAAGGTTAATAAACTAATATCTCCTTTTCAATTTGGTTTTCAAAAGAATAAATCTTGTGAAACACAATTGTTAAAGTGTAAATTTTCATGGATTCAGTCGTTAGCTAAAAAAGAAACTGTTGATATAATATATTTAGATTTCTCTAAAGCTTTTGATAAAGTAAATATGGAAAAACTTCTTATTAAGTTAAACGGATATGGAATAAACGGTAATTTGTATGCATGGTTAAAGGCCTATTTGTTTAATCGTTCCCAATGTGTTCGCGTTAATCAGTCTTTTTCAGATTATGTGCCTGTTACCAGCGGTGTCGTCCAAGGAAGTGTCCTTGGACCTACGCTCTTTTCGATTTTTATAAATGATATATGTGATAATATTTGTAGTACGGTTTATATGTTCGCAGATGATATCAAAATTTTCAATATTAGTCGTAACTGTAAATTATTACAGTCTGATTTAGATAAGATTATTGACTGGGCAATTGCATGGGATTTACCTATTTCTCGAACCAAAAGTCAAGTTCTATATTTGGGTAATAATAATCAAAAAGCTGTTTATAGACTAAATGGGGAAATTATTTCTAGTGATCCGTTTGTCCGTGATTTAGGAGTTTTGATTCCTCGAAATTTAAAATTTAAGGAACATTATAATTCTTTGATTAAAAAAGCTTTCTTTAGATGTATTTTAATACGCAAATCATTTTTTTCGCGTGATAAAGGTAATCTTGTTAAAGCTTATAGTTGTTATGTTAGACCTTTATTAGAGTATTGTTGCAGTGTATGGAACCCCTCTTATCTTAAGGATATAGATAGATTGGAAGCTGTTCAACGTAGATTCACTAAATATATTTTTGGCTATAATAATATTCTTTCTTACGAGGATCGTTTAACACAACTTAAATTGTGCAGACTTGAATTAAGACGCTTGCAGATTTGTCTGTGTATGATGTATCAAATTATTTGTCATAAATCATGTTTGGACGCTGATGATTTTTTTGTATTTAATCATAATATTACCCGTAGCATTAATAGATTTAAATTAGTCATACCTATTGTACATTCTAATTTAGAAAAGTTTGATTTCTTTTACAAATACATCGCAGTTTGGAACGATCTTCCTGACTTCATTGTTTCTTCCCCTAACCTAAACATATTTAAATCTAGATTAGCAAACTTTGATTTATCTAGATATCTTGTGGGGCGCGCGTAAAACTTGTCATTCCATTGACTCGCATGTCCCTTTACTAATTCGTAATTGCATTTATTATATATCTTGTCATTTTGTATTTTAACTGTTGGTATTAGTAATAAAATTTTCTTTCTTCTTCTAGTTCCTGCAAAACTCGAGCAACAAACCGCCGTAAACTTAAGTTACCAGTTGTCCGTTCAAATGCTCACCTCAACGATTTTTCCCAGCGCTATTTGAAAATTAGGAACTCCTTACCTGATTAAATAGTCACCTCTCCCAACCTTCGTTTGTTCAAAAAAGATTGATTTTTCAAATAGTCACTCCTTAAGATTGATTTTACAATTTTATTATCGGGGCATACTTAGTTGTATCACACTCGTGATCTGTATGTCCTTTTGTTCAGTCGTTGTTTTATCATATATCCATGTTTTACCAAATTTCGTGCATTTTTCTGGACAATAAATATTTTCTTGTTCTTGTCTTTGGTCCACAATCAGGCACGTAGCTTAAATTTTTTAAACATTATTTTGTGCTATTTTTGGCCTTTTTGGGCTTACTTCCCAAAATTGGTGCTGGTCCCCCCTTCCAAAATAGGACGGCCAGCTACGTGCCTGTCCACAATGCGAACCAAGCCCATAATTTTTTCCACATCTCGAAATTAAAGCTCAGAGAAATCCTGTATTCACAGTACAATAATTAAAAGCTTTTATTTTGTGAACCATAAAACCTCCTAAATTACTAATGCGTCTCTGCTTTTCTCTATCTTTAGGATCCTAGTTCAGTCTGTCTCACAAAACCTTTTGTACCTGAATAAATTTTCACCTTAAGAAATAATTACAAAAGTGATTTCCATGAATACTACGTACAACAAGATAAAACTTTGTGTGCCATTTATTGTTTTGGATAGTATTATAATCAATACTTTGTTTACTTTGGAGCACTTTCGCAATCGATTATCCATTCTTTAAAAACTTGTCGAGCATGTACAATGTTAGGTACCTACCATATGTGCAGATGTAAGACTCATTGCTAACATTTTACACACTCAGCTTCATTTCTGCTTTACATTGTCCCCAATATCCCTTCTCCTTTCATTTTTTGCTTACACATTTTTTTGAAAGGCTCTGTCGAAATGCCATTACATCAATCTTTTGTCGAAGCTGCTAGCCCACCCGCGACGCCATCAAAATGGAACAGTATGCGTGTAAAACTATTCAGTAGTGATCCATGTATACAGTATGAAGCTGCGCATTATTTTCGCAAACAGTTGTCTCAAAACTTGTCGATGTCGAATAAAGGACTTGCCGATTTAATACCGAGATTGGTGGATTTGTTAGATCAAGTAAAATTTTCCAAATTGTGCACATCCTGTAAATAAGAGCACACCTAGGCTTTCGGCTAAACTTTACTATATGGTGTGAAAGGAAAACTTGTGATGTATGTGAAAAGGAACGATATTGATTGAAATGAGGAGGACATGCATAGAGAAAGTGCGGAAAAAAATTTTATGAAACGGACCAATATTGGTGAAGATAGAGTTACTCAGGATATAGCTACATTAAAGTGAGGTACCACAGTTTACCAAAAATGTTCCGAATTTGGGCTGAAAACATATGTATCTGACATTTTCAAGGTCGCTGATTACGAAAAAATAACTTTCATTCTACGGAAAAAAATTTTGTTTGAAAATTTTTAAATTTGAGAAAACAATTTTTCGCATGTTCTTTCTGTCTAGATAATGTAAAAATTCAAGTTTCTGCTTAAATGACGCTTAGGCTTAGGCTTAGTTTATCTGAGGTGTTTTCGGCTGCTTAGGTCGAGGTCGCTCCCGCTTAGGTCGAGGTATAAAATTAAAAAATAAAGATCCTAAAATTGTTTATTTTTTTTATATCTAAAAAATCCTAAAAAAAATTAATCCTAAAAAGACCCTAAAAAATCGAAGGACCCCCAGAATTAAATTTTTGTCGCTATTTTTGGCGATTTTGCCCCATCGGACCTCTCAGTATTTATCCGCTGTCCATGTACATATGTACAGGTATAATAAAAATATTTATTATTCCTGGATAGGGTCTGTGGAAATTCAGCCCTTCCCCCTAGGAAAATTTTTCACCCTTCTAGAAATTTTTTCAACCCCCTTCCCGAAATCGCGATTTTTCGAAAGTTTCCAAAAAATTTCCAAAAAACCTCGCAGAAAAGGTGCTTATTTAAGCGTTTTAGCTATCTACATATTTGCTCAAAAGTGTCAAACTTCGCTTCGCGCCATTTACTCCTCTTTTGACTATATTTTATTCAACGTTTTCGATTTTTTTCCCAATTGTCTTATGTTTTTATGCTCTAAAATAATAATAATTGTAACTGCGAGAGTTACACGGTAGGCGAACCTGCCTTAGCAGTTCGCGATAGCCATAACATAGCCAATACTAGTAGCTATTTATGATAGTGCACTGTGGGCTATGCCTTCGGTCTTCCCATTATTTCCCCAAATTTTCAATAATAAAAAGCATCTAGATACTTGTCCGGTAGCATAGAGTTAAGTGCATGATAATAGTAATTATTTCATGCATACCGCTTGTGTAATCGATAACATTCGATCTGAGATAAAAAGCTTATCAGTATTACGTTAAATTGATCTTTGTTTAATTTACTGTAATGGTCCTTGAGGCCAGTGTACTTAACGTTGTAGTGTAGTCTGGCGTTTTGCTTTTTCGTTTGTCAGTCGATGTACGTTGATGTAGTCCGTACGTTTTCGTTTTCTTTTTGCTTGTTGTCCGGCTATAGGCCGTGAATTCTTCGTTGAATTAAAATAGAGAAAACCTACCCAGTGGTTTCTGGTTATACCGAGGGTTAGGTCGGGCATCTACACGTCGAGGACTTCCACCCATCTTAGTGGACTGATAGGTAAATTTCGTATGATCGTTTATTTTATTTGGAAATCATAATTTATTTCTCAAGCCAAAAATTGATCGAAAATATTATTTAATCTTTAAGGATGATTGATCAGCATAGAGCTCGTTGTTGTTGTTTTCATAGTTCAGCGTGCTACACATATTAGGAACCAAAAACATTTCGAATCAGGCACTGATTGAAAATAAGTTAATTAAACAACTTGAGCTTGAGATAGGTCAACTGACCTCCGCGGCAATTACCGAGACTAGGTAGGTAGCCTTAGGTCTTAGGGCGTAGCTGCTGAGATCACCCGACAAGAAGCAGCCAACAATATTAGGGCTGAGGGGATCGAAGCCGTAAGGTCTATAAGGGTCCAAAGATCGAAAGCCATCCAGAGCCGCGCGATCGGGGCCAGCACTAAGCGCAGACTTAAGTACCTACGTACCTAGGTAAATCTCGAAGGCAAATGTATGTGTCCTTTGTCGTCCTTGTACGCATAGGGCACCGCTACATTTACACATAATAATGATAATAATAATAATAATAATAATAATAATAATAATAATAATATTTATTAGCCAATTACTACCATACAAAGATAGAGCAGCGTCAGGAACGCCGAAAAACAATGTTTTTGACTCGCACCCACCATTCCAACCAAAAAGGCCTCTTATAATTTTACCCCCTACCCATAATTCCGACGCTGTGCATCTCTGGTAGGCATGTATATATATATATATATATATATATATATATATATATATATATATATATATATATATATATATATATATATATATATATATATATATATATATATAATATATATATATATATATATATTATATATATATATATATATATATATATATATATATATATATATATATATCATAGGTAGCGCGTTAGCGCGTACCTATAATATACTTGGGTGGTACCCCTAACACCTGTGCACCCCTACAGCTATAACAGGACACATCTAGAAGGTGCGGTTTGTTTTAAAAGATAGATAATAAAAAAATTCGCTGCCCTTGTTTTTTTGTTTTTCTTGAAACTCAAAACTGGTTGTGTAAAGAAGGTGTAAAGTTTTTGTGTAAAGTTATAATGGGATAAATTTTGGGAGGTTTTTTAGGCGGCATGTGGACAACTCAGTATTGACTCCTCAAATAAATTAATGGCACAGAGTTTTAGAGGAAGGGATGCACCAAATTGAATTTTTTTTGTTTGTTGAAATTCGTATTAGTTCTCGAATGGGAGTGTAAAGAGTGCGAAAATCTGGGGGTGAAAAAGCACATTTTGGTCGAGTTTTCAAGTTGTTTATGTCTCATACTAACTTCGATTATGAGTTTTTAAAAATGTTTTCTGACAGAAATGTAGAGCGGAGCAAGGGCTAAGGGCATACAATCTGCTTACAAGCAGACTTTTCTACGCTCAATAGGGAGTTAGGTCCTGGGGTTTAAAGTTTACACTCTAGTCGATGGTGTAAAAAACAGATTTTAACTAAGAATTATCTGCCAGCTTTTTCGCTTATAAGTCGGGCTAAAATGAGTATAACAGTAATCAAACAGCTTGTAAGGGCTACACGTCGCAGCAAACCGCGTTCAAAAAAACGCAATATTGAGTTATTTATGGGGGTGTAAAGTTCGAAATCAGACGTGAAAAATGGGCGAAAAAACACGTTTCTTCCCCAATTTTGATTGGTAAATCATATCAAATAATTTTTGCAACAGAATTTTTGCACATAGAAACGTACTACGACTCGAAAGCTACAAACTGTACCAAACCGAATTACTTTACACTCAATGGGGAATACGGTACGGATTTTTAAAGTTTACAGTGTTCTGAATGATGGAAAATATGTCTTTGTTTGGGTTTTGTTCGCCACTTTCTCCTTTCAGAAGTCAGGATAGGTCCAATAGAATAAAAATAAAGTGCCTTATATGGGGTGTATGTCATAGCGAATCGCGTATGTCTAAACGAATATTAAGCGAGTGTAAAGTCAATAATGGGGTGATTTAAACAGGTTTCTGTCTTGTTTCTTTCTGTTAGCTTCTCCGGTTATGAGTCAGGGACATGATTCTCAAGTCTGTAAATGAACCTGAAACCAAATTCGATACGCAATTTTGGCGCGTATGTTTACACTCAACAGTTCAGTAAAATGGTTTAAACCAATGTCAATTTATCCTTACGACATTATGGAGACTTACTATTTTCATAAAAGTTGGTCGCAATATCGAAGCAATATTAAAATTACGATTCTGACTAAAATCTTTTTACACTAGGTGTTAACATATCGTTTACACTAGATATTAATCTTCGTTTTAGAGCCTTGCGGAAATCTAATTTTTCCTTATGACTAGAAATTTTTAAGGAATCAAGTGTGAGAAGTCGGTTAGACACATTTTTTTACACAACAGTGGTGTAAACTGTTTTGCACCTAATGTTTATTTGTCATCAGACCATTGTTGAGACGTGATGTCTTTATAAATTTTGTTTGTAATATCCGCGCAATATCAGATTTACGAATCTGACTAAAATCTTCTGTGCATTCTGTGTATGTAAGTAAAAACTGCATATGAACTTTTGACCTAGAGCCTTGCAAAAACATAATATTTTTCTTAAATTCAAAAAAAACAATAAATCAAGTGTGAGATGCCAGTTGGGCGCGTTTGTTTACAATGACGCTTTTCGAAAAGTGGTCTTATAACGGTTAGAACATAGGTTTTGGCTTACTGTTGATGCTACAGTCTTATGTATTTCATGTAATTCTGTGCATGAGAATCAATTTCCAGCTCATTATCAAGTGACCACAGGAGTGATTGAAAAATTGCCTACAGTAATATAGTTTTGAAAAGTAAACATTCATGTGTCATGTAATTGTTAAGTACAATATTATGATTGTTGCTTCAGCTAAAGTCACTTCAGTTTTTTGAGTACAGTGATTCAAAAATTGTTATTCATGCATGTTGCTCCGCATTCATAATGGTTTGCTTTAGAAATTGTTACAAGTGTTGGTTACGTTATTATACATGTGTAAATTTATCATAAATGCTTTGATCCGCAGGTAATTGATTTGTCGTTCTTTGACTTGTTGAATAAGCTTAATTACTGGGCAAACTTATAGTATCGGGGACCGGCCGCACAATCCGTTTTTGGGGCGGAGCTTCGTTAAAAAAGGGAAGCCATGATTGGTCAGACAAATGAGTGGTCTACCGCGTATTCTCAACGGCAAAGTAAACAAACGCAGGGCATTAATAATTCACGACCGGTAAAACAATAGCTACTGTTAATATGGATAAATAAATATGGGTAAATAACAATATGTAATGTAGCTACGGGAAAAATCTAATTTGTGTTGCGCTATCGGTCGACTTAGTGTCAGAATGAATCTATTTGAGCTTAATGTAATTTGTGAGGACAATTTAAGCGTTATTCAGTACTTTCAAAGCCAAAAAATCCTTCGCAGTAGTGTCGATTGCATTCCATGCAACGGAACTTATAGTCTGATCAAAGAATCGGCAAAATTGAGTGAATATGTCTGGAGATGTCCTAAGTGCAGATCGGAACGGTCGATTCTCTTACTTTTCACTCTAACAATAGACAGTAGACCATTTATTTGTCTGACCAATCATAGCCTACCTTCAATTAACGAAGCTCCGCCCCCGAAAACAAGGCGGCCGGTCCCCGATACTATAAGTTTGCCAATTACTGTACGTAGTGTTAATGCGGATATTGATAGAGTGAGTTGAGCGAATGCGAATGCAAGTATAAATTGCTAAGATGGAAGCAGTACCTAATGACATTCGCTACAACACTGACAAAGATAGGAATAACTACTATTTTTTGCTAACAAAAAGTTGGGTACTAGCAAGAAAAAATGCTCCGATGGAACAAAAAAGGTAGAATATACTTGGAACAAAGAATTATCAAGGACGTAAAAGGAGGGGACTAGAAAAAGCTCCTATCTACAAATTTCACAAAATTTGCTAAAACTCAGAAATTTCCTAAACAAAGAAAAAATGAAAGTAAGTAAATCGAAGAAAAAACCTACCTGTGCCTAAAACTGCAAGATCTGCTAAAAATCAGACTTTTTCTAAGCAACGCAAAAATCTAAGAATATTCTGCGGCCTCTGAAAAAAATAGGTGAACCATCTCATATTGTCCATCATACAGTGCGTGGTTCCAAAATTCTGAGGGGGGTTTTCAAATTGGAATATTGGCCTTTAAAATAGTGCTATGGCGAAGAAAACACCATTTTTGAACATTTTTTGTCGAGCTTTATCTATTGGTACCTACCAAAAAAATCCAAAAAGAGCAAAAAGATTTAAAAAATTGAATTCTGGAGGTATTGTTGGATATTTGCGTTTTCTTGTTGGGTATATTGCCTTGGGGTGCACACTTCCCAAACCCCCTACGTCTAGGTATGGTGTCCAATGCTTAATATAAAGCTTATAAAATAAATCTCAAATCTGCGTTTTTGCTAATCACTTTCAACGTTAATTTATTCGATATTGTGGCTAGATAAATATTACAAAAAGTTATATCCTATGATTATTTGCGATACCGCAACGAAAGACTGTGATTCCTATATAATGCATGCGTCCATTCAGTACTCTTCTGGCGTTTAATCTCACCAGACCACCCGGATTTCATTCCTGCCCATGTACACTGATAACCATTAGGCATGGGAGGTTAGGGGTATGCACCAGTTTTCAATCAGAAACGTCGGAAATTGTAGTTTTTCCTACATACCATAATTTATATTTTTGACCCAGAAAAATATTGCAACATGGCGCTGCTCAGCTATGGCGATATCTGCTTTTGCAGAGTGAGTGGTTCAGTTATCTAGCCCAATGTTTTATCTTTGTTCGACAGGATGCTGCTTTCTTCTGCAGGCCGCAGAATATACTTTGATTTTTGCGTTGCTTAGAAAAAGTCTGATTTTTAGCAGATCTTACATTTTAGGCACAGGTAGCTTTTTTCTTTGATTTACTTACTTTCATTTTTTCTTTGTGTAGGAAATTTCTGAGTTTTAGCAAATTTTGTGAAATTTGTAGATAACAGCTTTTTCTAGTCCCCTCCTTTTACGTCCTTGATAATTCTTTGTTCCAAGTATATTCTACCTTTTTTTGTTCCATCGGAGCATTGTTTCTTGCTAGTATATATATATATATATATATATATATATATATATATATATATATATATATATATATATATATATATATATATATATATATATATATATATATATATATATATATATATATATATCCATTAAAATAATACTTTGAAAAACCATTTATTCCTTCCGAAGGAGTTCAAAATATGACTGCGTAAATGCATGCGTAGCTTTTTGGGCTATAATGCTGTACATATGTACAATATAAAGCTACTGACAAAAATGTCAATCTGCGTAATGAAAGTTTTGAGGCATAGTCGACATTGCAGCATAAAATCTTATTTTACCCGATTTTCAAGGACGAGTTATTCAGGGAGAACAGGCTCCTTTTCACATGTAATCCATGTTTTCCTGGATGAGCCAATGTTCAACAAGCTTGTCCTGGCCATCTCACTTCTTGATTTTATCATACAATTTTTACCGTAGAAGCTTATCAACTCAGAAGTGCAAGGGCCCAACTTAGCCAGATAACGACGATGTATACCACTTTGTAAAGATTTTTTATCATTGGCCATTGTGACTTCTGAATTTTTCCGGCGCTTCGCGCCGAATAATACCTATGCATTGCATTAGTTCACTTTCTTGTCTTTTCTTCCATTTTATTCCGTTAAATTATAAACGTTTTGACGCTTCACGCCAAATACTATAATAGACTTTACTTTCAATGCTCAAATACAAAAGCTAATGAAGTAATTCAAGTATCTAAAATTTTTCTAGTCCGCATTGCCCTAATTTTTTGGCGCTGAGCTGGTTTTAGGTAAAGTTAAAACATTTTAAATGCTTTATCGCATAAAATTTTACATTTTCTTTTAAATTTGTTCATTAGAAATCACTTTGAATAAAAGACAATGTAAAACGGTGAAAAAATGCTATTCTGAACGGGAATAGCGTATTTTCGGACCTTTGTTTTGCCTTTTTTGAAAAAGTTGGGATACCTACCGCCTTCCTTCCCTTACAAGAATCCTAGATCGGCCACTGGCGCACTGCATTTTGCCAAACAGCATTTTCGAATTGACTAACTGTCTATTTTTTGGCATTTAGCAAGGTTTATACATGAATGAGGCGAGGCTAAAAAGTCTAGTCGGTATCCCAAAAATGTAAAATTTGTCGGAAATTATACGATCACTCACATCGTAAAATGTCGTCAGCATGGACCTATATTTACTCAAAATGATTTTCGGGCTTTTGTATCCTATACGTGCTTGGCTTGTCGATTAAAATTGTTAAAGTTACAAAATCGTGATCTTTAGTTTAGGACATTTCTATATTTTTAGCGCCATTTAAGTCGAGTTGCGTTGACTTTACGTCAGACATGATTTCTTAAAATACCAAGAGAGACCAAAACTTATTTTCAGGATGGACATGCGCAACTGCAGTTCGAGGTCACATGGGCATTGACAAATCTCGCGTACGGATCTAATGAAGATACGCATTTACTGAATGAATGTGGAGCCACTCTGAAGCTTATTATATTAGTTCAAAGAACTGTTGATATTAATGTTAGAGATCAGGCCATCTGGACGCTGAGTAACGTAGCCGGTGATTGTGCGAACTGTCGGGCATATTTGTTGCAGCTAGGTTTCTTGGAATTGTTAGCATCTCTTTTGGAAACCTGGATGACCAGTATGCTTTCATGTTTTCACTGAACATATAAAAATTTAAAAGTGTGTTAAAGTAAGAACGTGAACCGCCAAGAAAGTATTATAAGCTCTCACACGCCTTAATAGAATTCCGATTTGAGTTTAATTGTTCCCATCCGTAGATGCAAAGCATTGCCTATCTGAGAAAGTTCAAATAGTGAGGTTTTTGAAACAAAATGACATCAAAAACTAGTAAATGATAAAATAGTGCCAATAATGTGTCAAATAGTTTCTAGTCGATTTCAAGCATCTGTTGAAGAAAATTTTTGATTTTCATTCTTTATAATCCTACATTTCGCCTCATTTTTCTCAGAAAATTTCCCATTTTTTTATTTTCGAGTTCTAGTAGACCCCAAAACCTCCCCCACGTGTATGTCTGGTCCCGTCACTTCCCTCGTATATTATTCAATAAGCAGCTTACTTCGACTAAAAATAAACAAATATATTTTGAATCTCACATGTCTCCTTAGCAAATCAGTTATTTTTTGATTCTACATTTGAGCCATTGCTTGAGGTTATTCGTAACTCGGTAGCTGATTCGAGAACCCTGCGCGAGCCGAAATTTTTAGGCCCGCGCTGCCCCGCCAAGAAGAAAACAAGGCCCCCCGCCCGCCCCGCCGGCCTGCACAATTTTTGTTTTTGTTTATAATGTGTTTTTAGGTCAAAAAAGCGTCAAAACAGCTTTCTTTGCATATTTTAGCTAAAACAATATCTTACTTCGATTATTCTACTACTAGAATTATTTAGTATTTTCTAGCAACACCTTTGTTTTAGTTTCCATACTGCATGACATTTTCTCATTGAAAATTTATCTATAATCAGTTTTGACCGGAAAGTTGCTAAAACTCGAAATTTTTCTGAAGAACGGTCTCTTAACTACTTTTTGCAAGTTTATAGATTTTCATGTATATGTATAAACTGCTTGAGGAAATGAAGTCTGTTTCAAACATGCAGTTTTTGCTAATTTAATTCACGAATTAGGATGCAGACTGGCTCAAAAGTTTTAGATACTAATACCGCCAGCCCTCAAATCTTGTAATTTATTTTAGTGGGGGATCAGCAAAATTTGGAAAATATAGATAATACATTCTTAAGCGTTTTTACATGGCACCGTCTTAAGCCATTCACAACTAGAAAGCTTTACATATTTGTTTGCATTATATTATCTAGAGCACCTATGAAAGACATACTCGCTAAAAGAACGAAAAATTGATAGTATACTACTATCTAGAAATATTTCTAGTGAATTTAGGGCAGACATTGAGTTTTTTAAATTTTAATGGTGGATCATTTCACTCCGGCAGTAAGACGACATGAGCCATTTGAAAATTAATGTTTTATCAGCCTGGTCCGAATAAGACTGAAATCGGGGTCACGTGAGTCAACTAGGGTATTTTAGAGGAATTATATGCTTTTCAACGTAAAACGGCAAAAAAGAGGCGCAATCAGTATCTACAAAGGCAAAAATTATCAGCAACGCAGAGCAATGTATTATTGGCAAAATTTACCAAAACTATGACGGAAAAATTACATAAATTCAACAATCACTTTATTACATAAATTTTCCTTAATAGCGAGGGTTTCATTTCTAAATTAATAATAACAGAGCATGGCTTAATAGTCCGAAAAATTTTTAATAGCGAATTCTGACTTTTATATCCTTTAGAGCTCAATTTTGTAGCTTTCAGAAGATGAGCAACTAAGTAATTATATCTGATGCATAGCTCCTCAAAACTTTGAGATTTCAGTCCTTTTAAGCTCAGTTCTCTAGCTTTTTGACTTGAGGCAATGTACGGACTTCATCCGGAGCGAAGCACTGGAGATTTTCGACAATTATATCCGGCAAGAATTATATCTGACTCGAAGCGCCGAAAAGTTCCGAAATTAGCGTTCTTTTAAATTCTGTTTTCCACGTTTTTATCCTTTTTGAGCTCTATTTTGTGCGCCTAAGATAAGCAGAACATAAAATTTTTTCTCATCTTGTAGCTATAATAAGCAATGCATAATATTTGGCACAAAGCGCCACTGTAGATGAAAAAACGAAGATTTCCTTCAGAAAACAAGTCTCACAGTTAAAAGTGGACGAAGATTAATGGTCTCCTGCAGAGGTGCCTAAATCGACCAAAAACAATTTGGTTAGTTTAATAGGGTTCTGAAACTGAGCACCTGGTCAAATCCTAGTGAAAGTTAGTCAAATAATCACTTTTAAATAAAAAGACGAGGAAATTTCGAATTAAGCAAAAGTAGTTTAATTCAAGCAACAGTGTAGAAGATGCCATATGCAGTTTATTTAGTCGAATTTTCAAGAAAATGAAACTGATAAATCTAGAACTAAATAGAAGTTCGATGTAACAAGATAGGAAACGTTTATTTCAATTCTCGGTACCCCTCTTTTCCGAATCATTTTCTCATCATTTGAAGATTTGCCTGATATATTTCAAACAAATTTTCAATGTGAAAAGGCCCGCTCGCCCCACCAATTTTTTTAAAAATAAGGCCCGCCCCGACCTGCCAGACTTGCCCGCCGCAAGCAATTTATGTACCGACATAATACGAAAATACAGCAACCTTTTCTTAGAACGTGAGCAAGCAAGCTGAAAATGTGATGTCACAACGGGGCGAAGCTCTGGCCATTGCCCAATTATGTAAGTAAATGGTTGCATTTCTTATGGAAAAATGGTGAGGCACTGCGGTAGATCGATCTACCCACTCACGCTTTAGATTTTTTACTGTAAAGGCGCTTATTTTTTAAATGAAAAATTTCTGAAATTAATTCAATTTAAAGCTTAAAATAAAGCGAATTTTTCTTCGAACATCTGCGAAATTTAATAGGGCGCGCTCTGTAGTGTTGTGTGCTTTGAACGTAATCACTTTTTAAGACCCAATCGATTCCCTCAGCCGTCCGGAAAGTAGACGAACGGTGGTCTGGGCACTGAGCAATATGAGTCGGGGTCGAAGACTTGAAGACAAGCATAGATTTGCAAACTTGTTGCCTGTATTAGCTCGACTTCGAGATGTTTATTGGCTCGACAAGGAATTAATGGTGTATATTTGTGAATGCACATCACTGAATTGAATATTAGAGATCGAGCAATAATCATAGAAAATCCTAAAAACTAATAGAAAAGGGCATCTGCATCTCACACGACATATTTGCACCATTCTACATATTATTTTTCATTGATACTTTTTCAGCTTGAGTGCGCGCAATTTTTATCACTTGTGTCTAAATTATTATGTACGAGCCTTCGTGCATGATAGCACAAATTTTTTAAGCAGCATTATTCGAGCTCATGCTCAGCTAAAATTCGAATTAGATGGATTCATACTCACATACATAGTACGCACCAATTCTAATATGGTCTAGGATTCCTTACATTTGCTCTTTAAGCAAAATTATGATTCCGCTTGACATAAGCGCTAGCTAAAATTACATATTAGTATTTTAAGACGCACAAATTTTCTACCTGAGTGAGCTTTATAATTGACCTGTATCATATTTATTAATTGTTAAGATGATATGCTGTTTCAAAGTTCGGACACAGATCGATTAGCATGGGTGAGGTCTCTGAGAAAATTATTTTCATATTCATCCAGAACATACTTTTAGATGTTTCAGGTAATCGATGATCAATTGCGAATACATCAAAGGAGATAATCGTGAAGGCTAAACGAAGTTTAAAATTAACTTTCCAGACAAGCCCTGCTTGCTGGAATGTTTAACGTGGCCAGAATTGAAACGCTAGATCAAATCTAGAAAATTCGTTTTTTCATTGTTCTGAAAAAGCATTTTGATACGATAAAACTTCAAAACCTTTCTATGTATTTGTACTTTTATAGGTCGAAATGTGCTGGGTTTTGGTGTATCTGACCGAAGGAGAAGATAGCTTTTCGATATTGAACCAAGTGATTGATCATGGATTCATTCACTTGTTCATGCAAATATTGACTGAATACTCGAATCCTAATTACTTACAAGCCGCAGTTAGAGCTGCCGGAAATATAGCAACCGGCACCGACGAACAAACGCAACATCTAATAGACAATGGAATATTGCCAGCTTTGGGTATGCTAATTATAATAATTTTATTTTGCTTACCAGCGATTTACTGCGCAGGCAGTCTCGCTCTTTCTTTTTACCGCCTAACGTTTTGATATAGATCGGGACTCAATTTGAATCACGCGCTGGCGTGAGAGGGTTTGAGGGTTTACACCCACATAAGTTGAAACCCCCGCAGATTACTGTAGACCCCGGAATTCTATTTTTTAAACATTTTTGGCGATTTCACCCAACCAGACTCCCAGAATTTTTTTGCTGCCCATGTGAGCTTAAAATGTGTTAAGGCTTAAGCCAGCCTTAAATCTGATTTATGTCCAGAATAAGCCAGGTTTAAACCTAGCGTTAATGCTGAAACATGCCACAACGAAATTTAATGCTGTCTATAGTTATCATGTATGGGTTTAAGCCCGGCTCAAGCCTGAACATATTGAAACCGGGTCCAGATTAAGTCAGTCAGGTGCTCGCAACCGCTGTTACTTTGTAACAGCTTTCGTATAATTGTTAATCGTTTCTGTTGAAAAAATCACATACGGTGAAACGACGTGGTGTACAGCAGATCGGTTGTGACAAGGTATGGATCTATGATAAGGTATAAACTTTTTTAAAGCTTTTCGAGATATAATGATCGTATGGAGAGCAACTTGTAAAAAAGTTTAAGCTGTCGATTCTTGACTTATTATCCATAAATTTTTGCAGCAGATGCATGGTCTGGCCGGCTTGGGCCGTAAGCATCAGTCTAATAAAAACGACAAGATAAAAACAGAAGATAAATGCTTTTGTGAGCATGTACACGTAGATCAAATACTTTGTTCATTTGATGCTACGAAATCTATCAAGATAAAAATTAATTGTGACTACAAAAAATTACAAACTACAGAAAATAACTATTTTATACAATTTAGCCGCAAGCAAGACAAAAACGACAATACACTTTAGTGAGGAAGAAGCACAAGAAGCTATGATTTCTGTTCTTAAATCAAGAAGGCTTATTATAAACGCTAAAAACGGCTTCGTTTGTGTCCGCTTTTCTTTGGCTAATCCTGGATATGGTTCCTGTGACGTTTTTTAGTGTCTTTTGTCTGAACGTTGCAACATTTCTTAAATACACAGCGCACAGTTCCTTATTTTTAGTCTTAATTTCTTGACTACGTACCCTTTCTAGAAAAACTATTGGATCAATCGAAAGAAAGCGTTGTGAGAGAAGTTTGCTGGCTGATATCGAATATAACAGCCGGAAATCAGCACCAGCTCGATGTTGTCATCACGCAAAATCTGCAAATTTTCGCTAAGCTGAACCGCTTAATTATTGGAAACAGTTCGCTAAAGATACGTAAAGAAGCTGCTTGGTCTGTCTGTAATGCGCTCACCGGATCTAGTAACAGTCAGCTACACAAAATTGTAGAAACGGGCAGCGTACCAGTCATTTGCTATGTTTTGTATCAAAGTCAGGATGAGAAGCTTCTTTTGGTACGATAGGGGAACATTACTTTTTCATTTCGTTTTTTTATTTCGGTCATGTCTGTTTCGGATAAGAGCTAGTACTTTTCTACTTCGTTTTGGCTTAGGTAACTTAACTGTTCTATTCATAACTCATAAATTTCCGAAAGAATTTAGTAGAATATTATATTGTGCTCGTACAAAGGAATAGGGGGTTACCCCTCCAAATTCAGAAAAATCGACAAAATAGGACTTTTTAAACGTTATTTTGTGCTATTTTCGGCCTTTTTGGGCTTAGTCCCCCAAAAATTGGTGTTGGTCCCCCGGAATAGGACGGCCAGCTAGGTACCTGGACGGCTTTACTGCCCTCAATTTTGCATTGACCCTATTATTTAATCCGATGTTTTTGTTATTGATTTATGATTACTACCTGATAATTTACAGCATCACCGGCTTAGAATCCGGAGAAAAAATTTAGTGAAGCTTCTAGCTTGGTCAATCCGAAATGGAGTCTTAGGTTTGAATATTAATTAACATTTTAAATCATTGAGAAATTTATTCTTCAAAAGCGCAAGAGCTATCCGTGCAAACATTCGAAATTTCCTTTTTTTAATCTCTTGCCGAATCTTTCGCAAAATTATGCCCACTCTTCCCAATCCAGACGTGCGTGTCGTTCTGATGAATCGCAATCAGCCAAAATTTGTTGCGAAATGACCAAGGTGCTTTATATGATTTTTAAATGCGTGACTCATACAGATTCTACGGAAAAAGAAATTTCTTGATAATTTCTACGAGTTTTACTTTCTTGAAATTTACCATTGCATCATAGATTCCGTGAGAATACATTTTGAAGTCCCGTTGATGTTGTTTTCATCTTTTTCTGAACGAATAATATCGTAGAATGAATGGGAGGATTATGTAGGTTAAGTTACGGAGATAAGAACTAGTTTATCGAGAAAAAATTGTCTGAAATTTCGACTTTTAAAAATTGTAATCATTATTTTTTCCTTCTCGCAAAAACAGAGATAAAAAGGATTCAATTCATATTGAGCATTATAAGTAGTAGATGTTTGGTTTACGCATGAGCAGACATACACAGCACGGGAATTATATCTGAAAAGTGGAATTTTAAAATGCCATTTTTGGGTTCAAAACAGGTGGATACATATCAAAAACATCGTTTTTGAACATAATATAGCCAAAAATGAGTTTATATTTGTTAATTACCCGCTGAAATTGTAAAAGCGATCTATGTTTGGTCAGAGATAGAGATCATTGAATTGCTCTGAGGATAATTTGCTTCAGGCTGCTCTAGCTGCAATCAATCGCGTTTTAAATGCTGGCAAAGAAGACTGTCAAAATATATGCAATGAAAATGCTTACGAAATCCTCATCGAAGATTGTGGAGGTTTAGAAAAAATTTTATCATTGAAAGAGCACGCGGCCAGTTCAGTACGTTCGGCTTGCTACGAAATTTTAAATGATCATTTCTCCTCGAACAGAGACCGCACTTCAACTGTGATATCGAAAACCCTGCCGCTGCATCGTAGAAATAAGTCTCCCGTATGCATTGTTTTCAAACGATAAATTTTTGCAATAGCTATTTTTTACTTTACTCTGGGGGCTAGATATTTTTGATCTCATGGAGTTACCTCATACGAATAGAATTTTTAATCAAATCCAGAACGGAAAATTTCTCGAAGATTCCACTTTTGCTGGCACACACAAACATAATAACAGACACGCGCTATAGAATTTGGGATTTAGATGTAGGTAACTCTTGTCGTGAGCAAACATGCACGTGGGTCTAAAAATTGTTGAGGAAAATAAGGCAACATTGATGGAAATTAAAAAATTTCTGAAAAACTTTAAATTGACCACAAATTGTGTAATAGCGTTGGTGTAACACTATTTTAGCGCTTATACCCATTTTTGAGGTCATTTTGGCTAAACAAACTCAATTTTTGACCCTCCCCCATCGGCCATGCTCTGCATGCATCTATGGTCGTGAGCCTTATTGTCGGAGTACCTTTGTGTGCTCTTCTTTAATCAACGTCTAGTAAAAAGCATGTACGCTTCGAAGCTTTGCAATTCATATCCTTGCCAATTTGAAAGTTCAACTTAAATTTGCGATGAACAGAAAAAAGCATTAGAGTGACATTTCACTGAAATTACTCATTCAGTAAAATCTGTGATTTTTATTGAGACTTTATTATATGCACTCGTTCTCCAACAAAAAAAGTTTGAGGATATAGGCTACTCATTCAAATTTTCTCACTTAGTTTCTGATTCGACTCAAGTAAGACTCCCTTACGCTTCTACAAGAATCTTAAAGCGCTAAATCTTTGCTCTTACATTTCTAGCGCAAAAAACATGCTCTTGCCTGTCAGCTAACGAAGTCAATTAATGTCGAATTCGCCGTAAAATTCGGAAAATCTAACGAGAAAACGGCCAGAAATCTATATGAAATACATTTCCATTCTTTGTTTCGCCAACTATCGTGGGCCAACAAGTTACCCGTATCTATAAATCTGCCCTTGCTTCATGCTTTTTTCTTTGAAGTAACACAACCGGCAAAATTTCTCTTTAAAATACCCACATGTACAAACTTTCCATTGTGCTATTTTCGTTTCGCTATTAGTATACAGTCTATTTGGATTTCTTCATGTTCTACACATTTTCGTATGTCGCACTTATACTCGTATGAATTATATTGTATCAAATCTTATATTTGAAGCGATGTTGCGCACTTTTAATTCATTGTTAGATTTACCTAATGATTTTTTTGATTGCGAGCGATCTGTAGCTTTTTGATTTATACAGAATTTATTTCTGCTATCAATGTACTCGTAATTAGGTGTTTCGCTTTTCTTACTTATTGCATTTTATCGTTCAAAGTTCTCGTTAGGCCGAAAATATTTGTTAATATTGCGGTTTTGTAGAATGATCTGCGTACCTAAGTATGTACAATAAATAATTTATAACAACAAGACTAGAATCACCTTAGATCATGAATCAGATCAGGTTTCCAATCGCTTGGCATATTACTCAATTTTTGAAGTTTTGAAAGTAACTATGTTTCAGAGTATTGGTTGGATCCATTGGTGGGTAGGATTTTCACTATGTTGGACCACAGGTTTTATCTTAAATAAGAAATTGTTGTGTCCATGCAATCACACTGATGGAAACACTTTTTCATTAAGCTAAACATACTGATCGAAAAGTGACATGGAGTATTAAAAACAACAAAACAATGATTCTCCATCCCTAGTAGCGTTGGCAAAGTTCAGGCAACAGATCTGATCTCGAACTCGAGTGCACCCCTTTTTCCTCGGAAAAAATTAGTTCGGGTGCTCCCTGAACTCGGGTTTAAAAAGTGGGTGCACCCAGTTCAAAATAAGTTCACATGATGCGTACGGTATGTCATATAACCTGGCCTACCTCATCTACCTAATGCAGTTAATCGATTTTAACACTACACACGCTGACGTGGAGGAGGGTTGGGGGTACACGTTGGCATTAAGACGGAGGTTGGGGCACATGTAAGCTAAATGGTTTACACCCCCGGTAATCGAAAAACCCTCCGCATATTATTGTAGAATCTAGAATTCCATTTTTAGTAACATTTTTGGTAATTTTTGGCGATTTCAACAAACAAGACTCCAGAATTTTCTTGCTGCCCATGTATGGTTGAAGGGTTTACAGTACATCCTCCAGAGGTTAAAAAACTCCGCAGATTGCCGTAGACAATTCAATTTTTAGTAATATTTTTGGTTATTTCACAAAACCAGCCCCCTTGAATTTTTCCGCTGCCCATATATGCTTACATGTCCAAATGAAAGTCAAAAACACATAGGTATAAATAAGTCTAGACTCTATCAACACAGCGCACATGGGCGCGCAGGAGAAGGGCGTCTTCTATATTACCATGATTCGCAAACCCACAAAATTGAATTTTGCCACGATTTTTCAAACGTTTTGTCACTTTATGCCCATGCATAGACCTCTTCCATCCAAATTCAGTTCAGTGGCTGTCCATGTTTAATCAAGATATATTATTCAAGCAGGACGTGCATAGGGAGTTTTAGAAACCTCAAAATCCGGCAGAATCAAGGACAGTTCTCAGCCTTTTTCGAATTTGCCTATCCAGATCTTTAGGATTCAGCTCGCTGCCCAGCATTCTCTATAAGAATTCAGGTAACCTCAGAATCACCCTATTATTATCTTCACATTATCTCCTAAAAATCCATTGTTGCTTTAAAGATGATTTTCTTAAATTATTTTTCCGTGAATAACTTACAATGGTATGATGAGACTTGAGTTCAGTTGGAAACGCAAAAAAGGTGTTTGTGCATGCATCCATTTTTCGGAATTTCTTTGCAGCCTGCCATTTGTGTGACTTACCATGTGAATAATAGTTCTAAAGTTTTTTAAATTCTTTAGAATTTGATTGGTAAAAAGATATTCAGCTGTAACATAAAGGAATGTCAGATTCATAATCCTCGTAAGAATTGTCATAAATTTCAAAATGAATTTTGAAAAATTTATCCGCATGCCAACTAATCGTCTAATCTCCATTCTCCAAATAAAGCCACGCAATCACTTAGAGGACTATCGCACAAAAAAAGCAAGAATTGATAAAAAAAACAGAACTCAAATGCAGTGGTTACAGCGTCGCCTCGGTCCATAGACAGCAAAATTGAAGTTTAAAAACATGTGACAATTGTAGAAACCAGAACTGCTTAATTAAGCACCTGCGTAATTAGGTACAATTTAAAACGGCCCACAACACAGTGTTTCTTAATGGCTTGCAAAACCTAGAAATTTTGAAAAAATATTGAAAATAAAATGAGGAGTTGAGTGAATTAACCCTGTCATTCCTCATTACTTCGCTTCGCTCTTCTCTCTTGTCAGAGCCTCAGCTGCGATTAAGACTTACGGCATTAATAAGCAGTCGACCATAAACGGCCAAATGTTGCACTTATTTTCACGAGTTCCTTTCGAAAAATTAACTTATAGTCTGTTTCACACAACTTCGGTCATAAATTTTAAAACTATCCTCGACAATAAGCTGACAGATTGCGATTATAACATTGATCTGATATATAATTATCGTAACCATTGGCTGACAGTCGATGAAAATTCTTAAAATTCATGCACGAAGTTATGTGAAACGGACTATAGTTCAGTGGGCACCCAGCCGGACTCAATCAAACTGGAGTGCACTTAGTCCAAAAAGGCATGGGTGCACCCATTTTGAGTGCACTCTGCCAACGCTAATCCCTAACAAAATTTAATGTAGGACTTATAGTTTCTTGATTACTTATTTATGAATTTATTATTTTTCACCTATAAACCTTGTCCGAAACCAATTTTCAGTGTGAATACACAAGTGATTTCCAGATTTTAAAAAATTTGAAAATAATTTAAAAACTAACAGATTTTACATAATGAAACCTTCATCACTTATTCCTTGTTTATTGTGTGTAAAATCATTGTCAACACATCAGTTCGAATCACTTTCGTAATTAAGTTACATCAATTAAGGAATTGTCTGCTACGCACAAGGTTCCTTGGAATGGACTACCGTTTCTCAATGAACGGGGTGGGTGAAAGCCTGAAACGGAAACGATCGTTAAAATCTGGAAGCGGAATCAATTATATACCCTGTGTCCGCAGGGCTTTTTCTTTCTTGGGGCCGAAAAAATCTCTCTCGCGTATAGTCTGTAAGTTTAATCATAGCATAACCTTTTAAAACTGTCTGCGAAATCTAATTTTGTCGGCATATTGTCGATGAAAATTCCTAAAATTTATGCCCAACGTTATTTGAAACTGACTATAAGGGCGGTTTCAAAACCCGGAAACGGGGTGCCCAATGATGAAAATACTATTGCAAATCTGCCACGTTTCCATCGGAAGTTTCTTCCCGTTGAGGATGATTTAAAGTCCTAAAACAGAGGTTTCTTAAGTAGGGAACATTAGAATAATCAATCTCAACCTCGTTTCTAAAAATTTAACCAATTATGGGTGGTATGAGGATTTGGAAACGGCTTACCTCACATGAGAAACATTATTACACTGTTACAAATTAACCCTGTTTCCGTCGGAAGTTCCTCCATCTATAGTCTGTTACACGCTAGTTTGGGCATAAGTTTAAAAAACCATCTCCGACAATAAGCCGACATATTGCGATTATAGCATTGATCTGATATATAATTATCGTAATCCGCCGGTGTCGCGTCGTTAAGTGTCCGGGCGGTAAAGTCCGGCCGGACACTTTACGATGCGGCAAGTGTCCGGCGGACACATTACGATGAGCAGTAAAGTGTCCGGCCTTGCCGTAAAGTGTCCGGGTCATGTTGTTCTTATTTTTCGTAACGGTAGCGAAGTTGCATATGCATGTATTTTAATTATTCAACAATAAACTGACTATCGTTTACGCACAATGCAATGCTGTGACCTTTGACCGCTTGTTATGATCAAAAATCGTTTGGAGGCTCTGATCCTCCAAAGTTTCTGAAAAATATCTTCGAATTTCGGCGATTGATCGAAAGGTTGGTGAACCATTTGGATCTTCTATTCATTCGGCGATGATCAGCTTGTTATTTATGCCATGGATGTAAGCAAGCGTAGCCAAATAATAGCTTACTTGTCGACTGGTAAATACCCCGACAAAGCCTCAGAAAATGACGAACGAATGCTTCGACGACAATCAAAGTAGTTTATACTGAAAAACTGATGCTTGTTGTACCATTTGCGCGACAATAAGCAATATAAAAATTTGTAAAATTGTGTTTTTTATTTTTATATTATTTCAAAAATGATATTCACTCAGACAAGTAATAAAAATTTGAATTTTTAAAATTTTGCAATCGAAAAGTGTCGTTTTTTAATCGCACTAGAGCCAGAATTATAGGAAATACTCCACATATTCCGCAAAGCGCGGAATTTTTATGGATTTCACGTCAGACATGCAATTTTCCAATTTTTTGCACATTGTCTTCACCTTTCAATAATTTTTCGGCCACGAGTCTCTGGGCTGGGCGCCACCGCCCCTGAAAATATGGCCCTGTGTCTGTATATATCAGCATTTTTACGTGACATCTTATTTCGTTTCACTTAGTTACTTTGTCAATTCGCTGTAAAATTAAAATTTTTCTTGGTACCTAATTTTGCATCATTCCAAAAATCATGCAGTGCAGCAATAAATCGTCTGTTTAAGCAGCAAGAGCATTCCTAAATGACATTACGCTATACAAACATAGGCCGGACACTTTAAGACGGGACCTTACGGCATCTTAAAGTGTCCGGCCGGACACTTTACGATGCCGGACACTTTACCGCGTGACACCGGCTTACTGTCGATAAAAATTCTTAAAATTTATGCCCAAACGTATTTGAAACAGACTATAAGCGGTGGTTCAAGGTCCCGGAACGGGAATTCCCCAAGTAGAACACTTTGGGACAAACAACCTTAAATCGGTTTCTGGGTTTCTGGGAAAATTTCTCCCACTAAGGGGTGTTTCAGGGCTCGGAAACGGGTAGGTACCCCACATAAGTATCTACCTATTTTCTATTTTAATAACTTATGTAATACGCCTATGTTTTCATTGCTTTTGAGGCGCTAAGACATAAAACCATTATCACTGGAAATTTTTTATAATTTGGACTTACAAATAAATAAGTGCATACAAAATTACACAAATACAAACAATATGTAATAGGTAGGATTCACAAAACGAACGCGTTTGAAACAGGCGAATTCATAGATAATCAAATGACACAGATTTAATTTTGAGTAACCATACCTTAATTAACTTAATCTTCGAGTGCTTTCCTCTTTTGGGCTGGTTCATACTGTAATCCTGGATCAAATGGCTCCAAAACGAACACCTGTGTAAAGAGCAATAAAGTCCATGCACAGAGAATAACAAATTTTGTAGCACGTTTACGATTTGGAGCATGGAAAATATTGAAGGATGCGCCATAGTTCTATCTACAGACACGTTTATGATATTTTATTTTTATCTATGAAATACAAGAAAAGGAGGATGAATATAAATGAAAACGACCTAACCGAAATTTTTAATCTATCATTTACACAGTAGAGTAAGTTCATCTAACAATAGAATTCAATTTATATTAAAAATGTACTTGCGGAAGCAGTGAAAATTATTCGGCAATCGTAAAAATGGTAGGAAGATAATGAAGAATAAAGTTAATAGTCCTTCAGAACCAAAGTAATTGACTTAATGTGATTAGAGATAATGACTTACCAGGTCATTCATTTGCAGCGTTAAGTCCGCTGGACAGGCGGTTATCACATATCTTTTGTTAGTATTAGGAGGAACATCGTCTTGTACCCTATACAATCCGATACAAAGCATGCCCTTTTCGTTTAACGCTTTACTGAATAGAAATCCATATGATGACATAGGGCTGAAATCAAAAATGAATAAGAGCAATGACACTTGTTGAGTATAAATCCTAATGACTGATCTGGGCAGAGTAATAGCGTGTAACTTAAAAAAATTTTTTTTCACCAATAACCTCGTCACATTGAATATTTCAGTGAATGCTTGTGATTGTAGGTAGGTACCGTCAAAGTTTTTAAAATTTTTTTACGACTTTTAGACAATCACCGCACGTGGGAGCGGGGAGCTTTACCCCAAAAATCGATAAATCCCCAGAATTGAATTTCTGGCATGTTTTTAAAGGATTTCAGCCAGTTTACAACACTCAGACCCCCAGAATGTGGTCGCTGCACATGTAAGTTAAATACCGACGTACATATATACGCTGTATAACTCTGTTTTCTTTTAAAAATTCTTATCGACAGCGCGCCCACATTTCGGATATATTTAAGTCAAATTCAATGCAATTTCAGAAGAATGTGTGTTTAGATCAGCCTTAAAATCATTAAATTAAAAAGAGCACACTTGTATGAAACGTGCAACAGGATCAGGAGATACAAGGCAGTTTTAACTAAAAGTCGGGAATCGTATTCGAGCCTGCCCCCAGAATTTGAAAGAAAAGTTAAGACAGAAAAATGGTATATGGACAAAACGAAAATCAGAATACTTTTACGTAGAATACTTGGAGCAAACCACGGCTAAGGAAGCCGAAACGTTCAAAATAATGTCATAACGTTATTTTAGCTAAAAAAGATCAAAATTTTAGGCCTTATATACATAACATTATGCATAAAAGTCTGCTTCGAGCATATAGCACGTGTTAGAGCATATGCAAATGATCATTGGGCAGATTCTAGAGAAGATATTTATCTTACAATGAATCTAAATACTTACTGTGATGCAATAACTATTTTTTAACGATTAAAGAAATAACTTTAGCGCAGGATCTACCATAATGATCAAACATGCAATACGCATTAGTAAGATACAAGCGCAAATTAGTCTAATTTTTCAAATATAATCTCGTTTATTAAATTTTAAATTTTTTAGAATTTTAAATACTTGGGTGAAAATAACGTTATGAGCGTTGAATGATACATAATCGCATTTTTGCCATATTCTGAGTAACTCACGCTGACTAGACCATCCAACGGGCCGTCAGTCAGCGGATGCTGGGCTATGCGGCAACGATCTCGTTTTTTTAACAAACCCGGATTTGAATAACCGCCTCTTAGTCCAGCACCCTCGGCTAAGATAAGTTCAAGCTCGGGTGTTGCCCCACCGGTCACTAAAGTTCTTATAAGCGTAAGAGCAGAATCGTTGAAATAAGTCTGAAATACGGCGTGAAATAAGTAAATCAGACATTCGGCATAATCAAAACAACTTTCCCAAATACCATAATAGGAAATATGACGAATGTTATTTTTAAAAATATGAAATATTTATTTTTAAAACCTATTGCCCTTTTAACAGACGTACAAAAGTTTATAACGAATTTTCTATCCTAAAATTTGGGTTTCGCTAGTATATTCGTTAAAACCTTTTCATTCACTCATCATTCTTCCCGTTTGGGTAAAGTGATATCTTAATTCTAGAAAAAGAGGGACATGCTCGTCCTAGTATAGTTCACTACGCTTTATACTTCACAAAAGGTGCTAACTGAGAATTATTGCTCTGTTTAACAAATTACAGCATTTTTCGCATACTTATCCTGCTTTTCAAAAAGACTGTTTATGATAAACTAGCAATTTAAGTGATTGTTAATCAGCTCAATATTATCGAAAAAAATCATGGTTGAACATGCTTGGGTGGAAAGCGAAGACTCGTGATGTTATACTCGTGAGTCGCAAGTTGCTGAAGATAATCATAAAAATATAATCACCGTGCTCATCAAGGAATCTAAGACGCTAATGGCAAAAGCTTGTCCGCATGCAAAGGGTTGAGTTAAATACAACTCTGTATCGGGATCATCGTCGTCATCCTGATCCAGAAATTGAACATTTGAATCGTTGACTTAAAGAGATATCCGATCAAAGCATGCAACAGACTTTCACAATCAACGTAATTGACATAAACAGAATGTGTGAGGTAGAACACATTGCTTTTAAAAAGTGTTTGTTTGTAATAATCTTGAAGCAAAACTTAATTTTTTACAGTTTAATATCTAAGCCTTCATTTCTTTAATTTTCAAGCGCTCAGCGTCAGATATGTCTTTATAATATTTCCTGAAATTAAGTTAGGCAACGGACAATCGCTAACAAATGCTATTTCACGCGTCAATGACCGATTTTCGGACTATTTTTGGCTGTTTTAAGAAAAGCTTGGGTAACCATTCCTTACGGAAATTCTGACCACTCCATCGGGTGTTGTAGCTGATAATTTATTTTCCAAGATTATCTGACTCATAACTTAATTCGACATTAATATCTACATTCGCAAAGATTAAAAAGTATAAAAAAAGAAATAATAAATTTAAAAATAAAATTAAGTCAATAAACTTTATTTTATTTAAGTCAATAAAGAATTGACAAAACAACAAGGAAGAACAACAAAGAATAAACAAATAAAACACACCCTTAGTTCTTGCTAGAGCACGATAAAAATATAAATATAAAATATACAAAGCCTATAAAACTGGTAGAACAGTGCGAATGTACATTCTGAAGAGAGATTCTTGAATTCAATAGTCGTTCTATTAATCTTTTACCGTAACTGATATTTTCGTCAACTAAAGAATCTTTTCATGAAGTCTTTTACTTACCCAATTCTGTTAGCATAGGCACTTCGGTGCCAAATTTGGCAGCTTTCGGAGGAATCACTCCAATGGGCGACCCCAATGGAGTGAAGTTGTTTACTAAGGCGACTAGTCCAGCATTTTCTTGAAACTGCATGGCTTTTATGTTTAGGGATGCTAGAATAGATTCCTTGTCGGCCAAGGTAGGGTCTTCATTTGGGTTCGGGATTCTAGGCGATATAATCAAACACAGGTCACACAAATTGATGTTTACCGCCCGTAAGTCGGCTCGGCTTAACGGATTCCCCTAAGAAAAATATAAGAAGCTTTATGATCAAAATCACCAAATAAAAATTTGTTTTCATTAACATTGTGCTTTGCTAATCAGTGAACAATCGATAATAATTGCAGGAGTAAGGAAATCTCATTTAACTTTCAATAAATGTGATATACAGGTCGAAAATCAAATTATTGACCAAAAATTATTGAAATATTGAAAATAATTTAATTAATACTAAATTGCTAAATCATTGAACCGAGTTTGAAGTGAAGATCGCAGAATCTACTACATTCTACTTCAAATATGTATTTAAGCGAAACACTTTATAGTTTTTTAATGACAGAAGGTGGGCATGGGGTTTGGTGGGTTTTAGAACTCATCCAGAATCCCCTAGACCTCCAGAATTAAATTTTCGGCATTTTTTGGATTTAAGCGAGTTTTAGATCATTCAAACCCCCAGATTTGGGTCGCTGCCTATGTACGTTAATACGCTGACGGATCATGATAGCTGGATTCAATTGGTTTATCATTATTAAAAATATTCGACTTACTGTCGATAAATATTTTTAAAACCGTATTTGTGTAAAACCATAATTTGTCTGAAACAGAGTTTAAGTTATACCGGTGAAAAATTAAAATCTTTATGATTGTGTTTTATGATTTCAGTCAATAGTTTTGATGATATAATAAAAACGGAGCAAAAGCAACTATAAATAAACATGTCTAAGCTTCGAATCAATGCTCGAACCTTAAATCAACGAATTGAGTGCCTTAGACTAGAAAAATTCTAATATTAATTTCGAAATGGCCGATGGAATTAAAATTTACCAGAATTCAAAAATGTAGAACCTCGACTTAAATATTTATATATGACTACGTTAGAAACACTCACATTAAGAATAGAAATTTTTGGCAGGTTGTGCAATGTCTTCCATTCTCTTCTCAAGTATTCCACGTCGCCGACGATTACCACACTAAAATACAAAAAGCTACTGAATGACTATAAAACTCATAAGATATTTAGCAAAGCCGTTCTCTGATACTTATAGGTACACTAAATAGCTCTAAACTATATGTAATTTGATAGGCTTACTGTTTCAACTCATGATAGTGAAAATTAGAGGCTCGTAGAGGCATTATAAAATTTCGAAGTCCCATCAACGGACTTTCTCTATCAGCGAATAAGTTAACCACGACGTGGTTGTTTAGGATAGTAACTGCAGCCTGGTGACGATCCTGAAAATGAAAACGTATAAGTGAAATTCATCGTTAATTAAGTACAATCTGTTTCACATATATTCTTCGTTTTCTTTTGATCATTTTCAAAATAAAACCAGTGATTTACTATTAGGATATGTCGATGGAAGACTTTAAAATGCCAGTTTACAATGGCCAAAAATCTCACCAGGGAAACAGAGAAAAATGAAAACAGGACTGCAAACAAGTTGACATTCACAGCCTATTGGCTCACGATAGTCGGTGAATTGAAGTAATACTCGTCATTTCCTATCAACTTTTAATTATCCTGATTGAAAATATCTCAGATTTAAACTAGGAAATGATTGCCTAATTACCTTTAAAGCAGGAAATGTCGCAAAAAAGTAGTGTCACATATAAATGGATTCAAAGGTAGCAAATACGGTAAAATTTTGTAAAAAGAGCTTCAAGCCATAATATAGCAACATTTCTGATTTTTCTGCAAAAAAATCGAGCACCTCTTTACTATAATTGTTATGGCCACTTCATTGAACTTGCGCTTTCAATATAACAATTTTTCAGCTAACGTAATTTAACAGTTTTTGCAATTATGCTGTGTCGACTCACACGTACCGTGTAATGTGTCTGTAAAAGTTGTCGTGCGAAAATTGCAATAATAAATGAAATGGACCATAATTTTAGAGATAAAAAACTTGATAATTAGTTCAAAATAACCAATTTAGTCTGCATAACGGGTTAGAGCTTCCTGATTGGTAGGCAAAGCGACGTCCCACACAGATAAAAACGTGGGAGGTTTGGGGATCAACACATCTAGAATGGAAAAATTGGAAAATTTTACAGAGAAATGGAAGAAAAAAGATGAGAAATAAATAAAATCTAAAATTGTCTGCCTAGTGCTTGAAAATAATCATAAAATGCAAACTAACATAGTTTTTACGCTAATTCAGCATTTGCCCCAATGTTTGAGACAATTTAGGCTCATTAAGGCTTCTGACTGATCTGAGATCGGCTGATTTATCAGATTAGCCAAACCGTGCATCTATAGTTCCGCCCCCACCCGATGCGAAGTGATATGAATTAAAATGAAGCACGACTGCGACGAAGGCTAACCATGACAACATCTTCGATTGGCCTTGCTGGACACCAGTGAAACATACCCGTGGAATCGTACTTCATTTCGTGCTGTTCCAGGTTACCGACCGTTCGACTCTCGTGTATCGAAGCTCTACCGTTCGGGGTAACATTTGGGACCCCAGCTGAAGAGGGTGGAGGAGGAGACTTCTCCGTTGTTTTGGCGAGCAACTTTTGCCTAAAAGCGGTTTAAATTATTCGAGAAAATATCGTTATTCTGCTAAATATGAGTATCATAATTCAACGAACTGTATGACGGAACACGGGGATTATTTTAAGTTCTCGTTTTTTAATCTTGCGAGTCAAGGGAATTGAATCACTTCGATGGGATGTTTCACGCTTCGGAAGCCCAATTTATAACTCTGGCGAGGAAAACTTTATCGAAAATTCCCTATATTTACGATGCACAGATACTCAAATGTTGTACACAACACTTGATTCAAGAGGTATTAGTTCATACCAACTTGTACGCAACTATTATACTATTGAAGTCAATTATCACATAGCCCTCTTAAAATTAAAAGAATGTGTGACCACAAAAGAAATAACCAGTAGCTTAAACAGAAAAAACGGTAAAAGCAAAAATACATAAAAGCAAATACACCTATGACAAACGAACCATAAAAACTGAAAGACGAATAAATAGAACACACATATGAAAAAATATTCCACGAATACAGTATTTTTTGAATATTAATACAGCACATGCAGGCACGTAGCTGGCCTTCCAAAACTATTCTGTCAGTCTTTCAAAATGCGTTTCAAGAATTTTTAACGTTTTCCTTTCGAAGACCATTGCAAAAAATATTCGCATTTCCAAAATTTTGGAGAGACTTGTCCTCCAATCACCCCTGCTCCGTGCCCGACCACGTGCCTCTTATACTCGAAAGTAGGTAGATACCACCAGGAAAAAGTTAATAAATATAGAGGTGTAGTCAAGCAAGAGTTAGCTGGGAAAAGCATTTGTTAGGATAATGCAACTGATAACCGTGCACAAATCAGATCGAATATGCGACGGGACGCTACGCGATTGAAAAACAACCTGTCGTTTATTGAATTTAAATTTAATTAATGCTCATTTTTAAAATTCAGCGAAGGTATGATGTTCAGAAAAATATTGAATCCGCAAAAGACTCGACTTCTTTAAAAAGAAGACTGGGTAAAAAATTAGGATTGGTGCTGATTTAAGCTCTTTCAAATAAGATGAGCATAGTACCTAAGAGAAACGTTGAAAAATTTTTTTGACATGAAAGGCATTTTCGCGGCTCATTCCCTAATTCTGAAAGCTGCTCGCCAATTCCGCTTGCTTGAGAAGCGTATTTTTCAAAAATTTAGGAGATAAAACTGGAAGCTGCATGGTTTCGTTTCAGAAAACTGATTATTTATAAGGTTCAGATATTAGCTAAGTACGATCATTGGGCTCCGAAAAGTAGGTATAAACGAATTGGCATCACATTAGTTAAGCCACCTTGCTGAAAATCTCGGTTTTCATCCCTCGCTATTCAAGAATTCTGAATTTCGCCCCGCTCTCGCCAGTGGCCACCCTGATTAAGTGCATCTATGAATCGTTCTAAAATTTTATAAGGATAGCAAATGAAATAGAAGGCACCACAAACATGGGAAAGAAAGGATAGAGCTTGGTGGGTAAGTTCATAATTCGAGAAGCGGGTATAATACGTTAATTGAATGATTTTCCGCATCGAACGCCGATTTCTTTTGCTCGAGAAGCTAGATCTGCTACTATCATCGCTATGATAATCATCAGCTCCGAGATTATTCATCGATCGACGAGCCATCCTTTAATTTGATGATTTTGAGCCAAATACATGAATAATTTCAATACAAAACTAGTGAAGAACAAACCGACTGAAATCAAAAATTATCGAAAAAATGCTTCGCCTGAAATTTAGAACCAGACGTCAAACGTTGCGAAAGAAAATTTTTACTGGCTATGTGTTCATGTTTGTTTATTTCGTCACTTCGCAGAGATTAACAAGGAAATCATGCATAGGTATGTGTTTTATTTTTTCTTCAGGTTCATGTATGTAAGCAAGCCTTTACAAGAAAAGTTTTGCTAGATACTGTTCAACCCCATGAAATCGCAATCTATTGTACAGACGTTATTCAGTAAAAGAGGGATTTTGACGATCGGATAAATTCATTAGTTTTCAAATATCGCTCCAATGTATTCAACGATTGCAGTTGAAAAACTTACCTGAATATTTACGACTGAAAGCTTTTTTAATTATAAAGCGAGAATCCCCAGAGTGTCACTTCTTTCAAGTTTCCAAGCACATTCATTTATCTGAAGGATTTTGGCACGTTTGATATACAAATGAACAGCTAATGTCAGGAGGATCTCTTACATTTCGTCGGGCTGCTTTCATGCTTTACCCACCTTGATTTCTGTGACATAAAGCTGCCTGCCCGACTTTTTGTTTTCATCACAGCCAACCTTTCTATCATCTTCTCATCATGCGCTATCGTCTGCGCCGGTATCATTTTGGCTGAATAGCATGCGATATATAATGGTAGACTAACAAATTAAATACAAATAACGAGATATAGTACTTCAATTTATATGCGATACGCTGCCTTTTGATAATTCAATCGCTTGGATTAAAAAAGGACTATAAACTTATAGCAGAGTTCAATTTGAAACTTAACTTTGTATTTCGTCGTATGGAATCAAATTTAACTTTTTAACTAACAGCTAAGCTTACAAAAACAGTGTACATCACCATAAAAACGTAGTTTAAGTTACAGATTGTAATGTTTGATAAGTAAAAAAGCTGACTAGAGATCACTTCAGTTTTGCATGAAAGCATTCCTTGATAAGCAGATATTTTAAGAATTAATTGAATCTTATGACATAATCCAGTGCAGATAATTCTGCTACGTAAAAGTGATTTCAAAGAAAGGAATGTTGTGATATAGTCAATGTGCTGTAAGGTCAGCTAAAGGGATATTTCCGAATCTCGAATAATAAAACAAATATAATGCATTATTCTTGAACCTGTCTTATCTTCTCTCAGAGACAGACAGTTTACAGAATAATAAAACAAGACAAGGAGAAAAAAATCTGTCACTTGGCTGCTTTTGCTGCAACCATAATATTCTTCACACCTTTTCGGAACATGTTCACTAAAAACAAGACAAGTAATAAATTATAAGGGTATAGTGCAACCAGTGAAGTAATTACGATTTTTGCATTTGCACTTCTTAATTAGCTGAATGTCAGTAATATCTTCGTGGCATTGCTTGCAATAATAGACCGCCCTAAAAATTCCAGCTTGTGTATGCAAATCGACAGAGTAAGCAAAAACATAGCTTGTGATCAAGAGTGCACTGAGAGATCTAGGTGTCTAAATAAGCCTTAACTATAGACAAAGAAAAAAATATGCCTCAAAACGTAAAGCGAGTAGTTCTACCTTTTAACGTATGTGCTAACCTAAGCAGGCCTGATAAAGTATCGAATTTTTGGGACTTTTAACTTTTACTGAGACTGAGCCAACCTCTCTGTCAGGCCAGTAAATGTGCGGTGTAATTCTGAATTTATTGTTTACTACGGTCAGTAAAGACTAATCCAACGATAAACAGTACGTGTATAATTTTCTCTTATAGAAGGAGCATATTGATTTGAAGAATTTATAGTCACTAAATAACTTTTCTTAATCCTATGTCAAATAAGACAGCTTTTTGCCGTATAAAGTCTTATATGAATCAAGAATTCTGGAAATAAGAATAATTTATATTTTAAGCTTTCTTGCGATAATAGTGGACTTGAGTCTAGTTAAATTTTTATCTTTACTGCGGTGGCTACGCTCGTGAGCATAAATGCCCAGCATGGTCAGTTAAGGCTTACTTTATTTAAGTAAAATGGCCTGAAAATCAGTATACTGTTAAAACAGCGCAGCAAACCCTTATTCACAGTTTCTGACCAAATTTAAAATACCAGTAGAAAATATTGCTTTTGATTCATTTTTGGTCGCACCGCAATTTTTTCGAATTTTTTCCAAGAAATTTTCCCTTGTTTTCCCTGCTAAGGGTCTTGTAATGGCTAAACCCCGCAAACATAAGCACCTGTTGCACATACGCGTACATCTCCTTCAAATAGGTTATTATAAAGAGTTTCAAAATATTGTGATAAATTATTCGTACAAAAGTTTACCAAACTACGAATAAGAATTCAAAAATTTGAAGTAAAAAAGAAACCACATCTTGTGAGCAAAAAAATTACTTTGTATGTAGCATGAAATTACGCGAATAACATATGTAGCTAGCGCCTTATTGTGGTTTACTTCCATTCCTTAATTATCTACAAAAAGAGCTGTAAAACTTAATCATGCGATGAAAGAAGAAATTCTAATCATCTGAAATTTCGTATTTTCAGGTTATAATATTCTTCGGTCAATGAAATACAAAAATCGTTATTATTTTCAAAGCCGGTGTCACGCGGTAAAGTGTCCGGCATCGTAAAGTGTCCGGCCGGACACTTTAAGATGCCGTAAAGTGTCCGGGTCCGTCTTAAAGTGTCCGGCCTATGTTTGTGTAGCGTAATGTCATTTAGGAATGCTCTTGCTGGTTAAGATAATGAAACAATTAAGCACAGACGATTTATTGCTGCACTGCATGATTTTTGGAATGATGCAAAATTAGGTAACAAGACAAATTCTTATTTACAGCGAATTGACAAAGTAACTAAGTGAAACGAAATAAAGAGAAGCAGGTGATGTCACGTAAAAATGCTGATATATATAGGCACAGGGCCATATTTTCAGGGGCGGTGGCGCCCAGCCCAGCCCCTCGTGGCCGAAAAATTATTGAAAGGTGAAGACAATGTGCAAAAAATTGGAAAATTGCATGTCTGACGTGAAATCCTTAAAAATTCGGCGCTTTGCGGAATATGTGGAGTATTTCCTATAATTCTGGCTCTAGTGCGATTAAAAAACGACACTTTTTGATTGCAAAATTTTGAAAATTCAAATTTTTATTACTTGTCTAAGTGAATGGAGCTTATCGAAAACCCCAAAAATACGGTTTTTGTTAAGTCCTCACGACTTTTCCAGGATATAGACTAATTCATTTTGGGGCCACCCTTCCTTCCTGAATATGGGTCTGTTGAACTTACCACCACCATGGCTGTGGGGGTTACGATTTTTGATCATAACAAGCGGTCAAAGGTCACAGCATTGCATTGTGCGTAAACAATAGTCAGTTTATTGTTGAATAAGTACATACATGCATATGCAACTTCGCTACTGTTACGAAAAATAAGAACAACATGACCCGGACACTTTACGGCAAGGCCGGACACTTTACTGCTCATCGTAATGTGTCCGCCGGACACTTTGCCGCATCGTAAAGTGTCCGGCCAGACACTTTACCGCCCGGACACTTAACGACGCTACACCGGCTGTAAAGTTAGACATACTAGGAATCGGTAAAAATTATAAATCAGATGCCGTGCAAGATCCATAAAAAAGATGGGGGAGAAAGAAACAAAAGACGATATATGTACTCGTATGTCATTATAATATTTTCTGAATATACATGTAACTGAAAACAAATCTAAATTGTTGTACATGAATGCTCGTTTAAATTTTTTAACAGATTGTTTTGCTACCTCTTGACTTCTTCTGCAGATTGAGCAATAAAAAAGCCTCTTGTCTGAGCTCTGATCAACACAGATTGTCCAGGATTTATCGCGATGTTACATTCCAAACTATCACTGTCCTTGACCTCAATTGCAACCAAGAGCAAACCAAGTCGCGAAAAAATTAAACTAAAAAACGATCAAAAGTGATTTCTGAGTGACACTATATTGTTATAAATGTGTTTTGATCGGTAAAATTTAATAAAGTCCAATTCGTTCTGCGACTTATCAGTCGCTGCATAAATATTAGAAATTTATGCAGTAAATTTAGGTAAGCGCACATTGTAAAATTTCTTACAATCTGTTACATTAATTAGGTAAGGTGAAAAGGAAGTCCGTTAGAGATATAAAATTGAAATTTCGCAAATTATCAATCCGTCATGAATCCTGCGAAGCAATTTATCAATTGTACGTAATAAACTGAATTAATAGAAAAATAGTAGCATTATTAGGAAATTAATGTATTATAGCAGAATCTTACGCACAGTTGCACAAAATAATTTGACGTGATGAAAACATATTTATTAAGACAAATTCATAGAATACTATCGCGTGGCACATACTTAGCTGCTTCTGGAAATGTCATTCCAACGAAACTTTGCGATAAAATTTCTGTGTACATCTCCATGCCAGCTCCACGCAAGTAATCATTAAGCCAGCAGGGTGTGTTTGGAGACTATAAAACACAAAATAAATACGACAATCAAAAATAAAAAAATTGCATTTGTGTAATAGATGCATTCACAAAACTCTAACGCATTACCGTTTTGAAAGATCGCATGGCGAACAAATTGGCCATAATTGTTGAAAAGCCAGGAGCCAGGCAGCTTTGAGCTAGAATGCCTAATTTTAATTCAGCGAGACACACTACATCGTCGCCTCTTCGCCAATCCCAACTTGGTATGTTAAGAAGATAGGCCTAGAAATGAAATCGTGATAATTAAGAGCAGTGTTCTACGAAGTTTAAGACTGGAAGCTATTACTTTAACAGTAAATCAAATAAAGAAAAAACTAAAGAGATTTACGTACATACTTCACAAAAAAATCGTAGACAAAGATAATGCAACGAGTGCTGAACATTTACGACTCTCAGTGTACTAAATTTCATTAATCAATTCTAGATGCAACGATGAAAAATCAATCCAAAGTTGCTGTACTGTACAATAATCAAGATGACAATGAAAATCAGCAAGGAATCGACATCGACAAACGTACACCTTTCGGACATTCGTAAATTTTTTCATGCCTTTAAATTTACGAAATGGCATTAATGTGGTACTTTTACCTGAGCTCCTGAAATTAAAAAATTCAAATTCTTAGGATACCAATATCTGAACTGCAAAAGACACTTCAAGTCCGTTCCGCAGGCAAAATATTTGATGCATGAAATTGCCAAAACTTAAACATTTAAGCAGACCGTGGATTCGGCCAGGGGGGCGGACCAAACATAAATTGGTCTATATCTTGGAAACTTTGTCGGTATAGCTCGTTAAAATAGCATTTTTCGACGTTTTTCAACACGAGATCATAAAATTCGAACTTTTTGAGAATATAATTTTTTTACACTAAAAAATACAGTTTTTTAATCGCGCCTATGCTAAAATTATGGGAAATACTTTACATCTGACGCGAAGCGCCGAAAATTTGAAAAAAAATTCGTGCAGTATCTTACCTTTCAAAATTCCCCCCTAAATACGGCCCTGCATGTAAGTATCATAATTAGTTTTTATTGTTCAAGAGCACTTGATTAATATACTTTATTATGGTACTGCATCAGCTGGACAATAATACGAATATCCGATGAATAGTTTTTAATTGAAATGACCCGCATAATGTTCGCAGCATCCTCGGCGTCAGGATCTGGAGAATATTTATTCGCAAGAACTAGACAGGCATCTGCTTGATCAACCTGGAAAAAATAAGAATAAAATGAAGAGTGATAAAGGAAGACTTCAGCGAATCAAAAAGGTTAAACCGATTTGAACGCAGCACTTACACTTTTGAATTTTTGAGAAATTAGACGAAGTGAAACCATAATTCAAGCTGATTGAAGTCTAAAATATCTTGCTAAGATATTTGAATATAAAAAATTAAAAACTGCGCCAATGAAATTTGTTAAATAATTCAAGCAAAATACATCCGATGAAAATCAAAAGTAATGCCTTTCAATGTCCATGTTATCTAAATGACTTTTAATTCGACCTCTCCCAGCTATAAAATACATAGAATTGCAAAGTAAAAACCGAGATTAAGACGCCGCATCTGATTTTGAAAAGAAAGCGTCTCCATATTACGAGCGATGGACCAATATTTCGATTTCTCAGGGAAAACTGGGCATTTCAAGAAAGGTAAAGCAAGAAATGAGCTTATTTTCCCAAAATTTGGTCTCGGTCGACGAACGAACTTCCTTTATCTACATACAGCAAGACATTATACATACGTCTTCAATAAAAAGATTCAACTAAAATGAACTATTTGACATTGTTAATATTTACCTTAACTCTTGATAGATCTATCGAATCCATCACGGTTCCTTGAAAAAACTCGACTTTTGTGAAATGCCGTTTGAAAAGTCCTTCCAGTTCAAGATCGGGAGGGTTCCTTAAATGCACACTGTCACGGACTACATCCAACAATGAAAAGATGATTTTCTCAAGCTTACCTATGCAAAAATACGACTTCAACGTCAATATCATCTCTATCCTCATGCAAAAAATCTTGCAAGAAATGGCTCACTGATTCGTACGTGATAAATCCACATACTACTATATGACTGAAAAGATATAGCTAGAAGGCGATTGCTAAAGGAATGTTGTTAAATATTGTTGAATATTCATATCCCTTACTACCATGAACATCGACTCCGAAAAACTTCAATTAATTGTAGTTGAAAGTAGATTGTTTATTGAAACTTTGTAAGCGCATAATTACCTAACAAAGAAAGAAGCGATCGTGGCTGATAAATAATAATGTGCAATAGTTTTCCGATGATAGTTGAAAAAATATCATTCATGTATGCACAGAACAGCGTCCACAAATTATAAACATATTTTATTGAAGCTTTATTGCACGATTTCGCCCTTTCTGAGTGCTCTGACTAGCCAAAAACCGAATCGTCTGTTATATTTTATGACAGAGATAAACTATATATGAATGTACTTATTTTCCCTGTCACACGTACAACTTCCATTTGTCTCACGAATGATAATGAACCGACATTCTTAATCAACCAAATATTTATTTTAAAAAATAAGAATGTGCTCCAAAATTCTACGATGCAATTTTGAGCGAGGACAAAGTTTAATCGGTTATTCAACGCAAACTTGGTCAGAAACGATTTATCAGCTTCAAAGCTTGCCATAAACCTACAATAGGCATGCTCACGACAAGTTTTCAATCGAAACAAAAACTGCGCGCTGTTTTTCGCACTTATCTCCTGCCATGTCAATTTGAAGTCAAGGAAGGGAGGCGTTCCAGACTGCAGTGAATTTCTAGATCGTTAACATTATTTAAAAATTAAAAAATGCTTTTAGCGCGATGAAAAATTTAATGAGTTTGTCAGACACCTTTCATCTTTCTTTATGAAATTTTGCATCAAGACGTAATATTTGCACATTTTTCCCGCAATGAAAGCCGGAATGAGAATTTTTTAATTCCTAATACTACGACAAAATTTCCTACTGAGTCCTCACTTAACCTGGGCGTCTACACTTATTCTTAAAATTTCCAGAAGTAGAAATTTTTGAGGAAGTCTGAAAATGATCTGGTTTACGTAAATAAAATAGACGAAATGTATTCCAATTGACAAAGTTGGTAGCGATCATTAATCGAAATGACTCGTATTATCATTCTCTATTCAGTATTCGAGAGGATTTAAAAATTTAATCACGAATCGGAGTGTCGTAACAGTAACTGCCAATTTTCATTTTTCGATTGACGTTGATACAATTTTATATATTTAAATAAATGAGTCATAATCATACATGTACAGCTTGGGAATTCTGGGAGGCCAGGCCCAAAAATTTCCAAGAAGTGGTTTTTTTGGGCTAAAAAAGATGGGAACACGTCAACAACACTGTTGACTATTGATTGTTATTGACTGTTTTTAGACGTTCCGGGCAGTGCTCGTTCTTTCTACAACATCAAACTTAAAAAAAAAATTTGGAAAAAATTTGAAAAAAATCTAATTGAACAAAATATAGTCAAGAACTGTATACACGGTGCGAAGCGCCGAAAATTTTAGACTTTTGAGCCAAAAATGAGCTAAAAAGGCATACAAAGGCTTACTTTTTATAAATTCTACGAAAAATCGATAATTCGGGGGGTCGCAGTTGCGGGGGGAGTTAGAAGCCATTCTGGGGTCAAACCCTCCAAGAACACATTTAGTCATAATGCGCGGCAGTCCGACCAATTTTTTTATGATTAAAATTTTCTCTTCTGAAGAGTTTAATTAAGCCGTCCTAGCTCTAATTGCTCATCGTGTAAAGACATGATTTTTTGAAAAAGACTAACGATTTACGGCTAACTAAGGAATGTTTTAGGTCACTTTTTCTGAGGAATCTTTTACATATTCAATTAATACCGTTTTCCATGTTCAGATTTGAACTCTCCACCGTATTTTTGTCTGGATCCAATCAAGTCTGCAATTTCTGGTACGTAACTCGCAAACATAGCCTTCAAAAAATGACGTTGACGCGTAAATTTGTAGAGCATAGAAAAATGATGCATAAGGCATAAAAAATTAAAATCAAATTTACCAAACCACCCAGAATGAAGAACACCATAAAAAGCCGGCCAAGAGAAGTGCAGCACGTGATGTCACCATATCCTACCGTACCCATAGTGACTACCAAAAAATACACACAATTCCAGTATGTGATTCGTTGAGGATTGTTAAAATTGCTGAAAGGATCGCCGCTGTTCTCCAGCTAAACATAATTAGTTGGAATCTCTATTCCTGGCGATTAACAGCTATAGAAAAATGACATACAAGGTGTTTTGCATACGTAAAATATACAGAAAAAATTAAATAATTATTGCTTTCTGTTCAATAAATCTTTTTTCTATTTTTCTGTTTATATCTGCGTATCAGGCAAGAAACACTCTAAACAAGTTGAATCGGAGAGCTCAAAATTCAACAGAAACTTAATATCCATAATTTCGGTGTGTATTAAAGGTTGCATAAAAAATCGTAAACTTTTTGCAATATGCGATTCAGCTAGAATGTTAATTCCAATATTAAAGTATTTATATTGATTACCGCTTAATTAATTAAAATCAAAGAGTTCTAATGATTTATGCACAAAGTCATGTGAAACAGACTATAGAAACTTAGCATTTCAAGATATATTTATATATATAGCAGCAGAGCACTGAGCTACAAAAAGCAAAAAGAATCATGTGAAAAATCATATTTATGCCCTTAGTTTCAGCATACGACGCTAAAAGACATTTTTCATAACTCTTTAGCGCCCAAGTTAAACATGTATCTCTTGATATTCTAAATTTTTTACCCATTAAGATTAGCATGCTCTAAAGCTTCCTGAATAAATCTTATTTCAATACAATACTCATCGGAAGTATCATGCAGCGATAAATATAAATCGTCATTCATGATCATGCTTTATACACTGAACAATGCATTCAGAAGAGTAAAAAGGAGACAAAAGCACTAATAAGCAAGCAGCTTAAACTCACCAAATGTATGAAACCTGCGCCGGTCAAAGAGACAGAGACGAAAATACTCAGTAACTGCGCTAGACGGATAGAACTGCTGGTTTTCAAAATATTCAAATAAGTCAAAATGTCGGGCACAGTCATAAGACGTAGCGCACGCAAAAAACGCAAGCCTGCAATCATGAAAAATGTTGTGCTAAAGAGCATGCTTAAAGTCAAATACACATTGTAAAAAATTCAGCATGCACAACCGAGCAATCTTACATCAAACTGATTATTATTTCTGTGGACGTACAGCATAGCGCGATTAAGCGCCTGAATTTATTCTAAAACAATCTAAGGATCCAAGATCATTTCGGGACTGAATTACCTAATCATTACCATTTTATGTTAATTTGTTTTGGGTGTTCTAAAACTATGCTTAAATTTTAAAAAAATATGCATTCAGCGGCGTCGATCGTTGATAGTACGAGATATTACTTTTTCATAGCCAAATCTTGCAAATTTAAGGGACAAATGACTAATCCTTCCTAAAACTTAGATTTAGAGAATTGCTACTAGAGATTTTTCAGATAATCTTTCATTTTCTTCTTAAAAATTTTAGCCAATAGTGAGCTTTTTGTTCATTGTAGGATAAGTGAAAGTGTAGAAAATGATATTAACATAAAAAAATATAACTTTTCTGCTGACTTAACGTTCAAACCATGCTTTACAATAATTACGCATCTTAAGTAAAAAATTCGGCTTTTTTCATCCCTGGCTGATCCCCAGATTGGCCTCGCAATGCAAATCCTCTTGTCTAAAAGATATTTTATTATATAGTGTACTTTCTAATGAATTTAAGCGTTAACTATTATATCAAAATTTATTTAAATGGTATATGCAGCAGGCAATCATATGTTTAAACAATATAAAATAAGCATGCTTGACATGAATCTAGCAGACAGTTATAAACCTGACTTCATCAAACCAAATGCGGACTGAATGCTGCATACTAGGAATGCATTTGAAAAAAACGAAAATTGAATGTCAAGCTCAAGCACCAACTCACTAAGTGTATAAAACCAGCTGCCGTTAAACTGACGCTAACAAAACTGCTTATCAGCAGGGTCAAACGTATAGAACTGCTTGTTTTTAAAATATTCAAATATTGCAGAATGTCTGGTACTGTCATAAGGCGGAGGGCTCGCAAAAATCGTAAGCCTATTAATTTAATAAAAAGAAACAGTAATTGTGTAAGTGTGATAAAAAAACAAGAATCTTTTTTGTATTCCGCATTTCGTCACTTAATACAGCCTTGATCGCTAAACTCTCAAGAATTTTATCATAGCATGCATTTTTTGAATAAATGCGAATTGAATTTCTGATGAATTTGACCAATTTCAAAATAGAACAATCATCGCGCAAGCCGAGTCATGTTAATTAGTGCTTCTGATTTTTTCGATGATTATCAAAGCCTGTCATGCGATTATTGTCAGTAAAAAGATTACTAATAGTAAAGAGCGATTATTGTAATTAATGTATGAATAAGCATTTGCGATTAAAAGAATAATAAATCTCATGTAGAGGGTCTTTCACCACAAATCACGAAAGCAATATGATACTAAGATATTGTTAATAAGGATCAGGGAAGGATAAAGGACATTGAGGGTCAAGAAGAGCAAGCAAACAAAAACAATTTTGCATTTATCGCAAATTAGAACAATCGTGAATTTTTTAACTTTTAATTTGATTATAAACGCTAATGGTATGCGAAATCGGATATATCGCTTGTTGCTTAATCAAAAACATGATTTACGGGCAGAATAAAACATAAAATTAAATAAATTCACAGCCATTTAAAATTTTATAATCCTAATGACAAATCGACGTACCAAGCCAATTTCTCTTCAGATAAATGGCGACAAACGATGGAGGAATTGTGAAATAATCAATAAAGCTATACACTTCCAGTAGGAACCATACTTTATCGGTCGCCGCAATGAACTAAAATAAAAGTCTCCTGCACATGATTCAACACTAAAGTCGCAACCATAGGTGCCCAGCATGACCGGTTTGGGGGAGAGAAAGAGGAAATTTATGAGTCGAAATGACCCCAAAAACTGATATTAATAATAATCCTCTAATCATTTTGAAACACTTTTGCAGAAAAATTGTGATTTTCCTAATTCATTCTGCCTTATTCTTCATAGAATCTCGTTCTTCCATTCTGAGGGTCTGGATTAACCCCGAAACTCCGCGTCTGGTCGTACCAGTTGTTTGATATTATTTGTTCGAACGTGAATCATCAACGTTGTAGAAGTCTTATAGCCCGTGCATGCACTGATAAATGTTAATTTCTTACATAGAACCTATGTGTATTTACGTTAAATCGAGGAAAAACATAAACTTTTCTATAAACTCATAGGGCATACGTAGAATGATTTAAGTTAGATTTGAAGTAGACTATATAATTATTTATGTCTCTCTTGCTTAAAAAGGAGAATATGCAAAGTATGATATGTTTGCATGAGAAAGTTATTTTAGCAAAGATTCAAAAACTGTGTTTTTTATTAGGACATATGTGTAGAAAGCAACTTCTTCAGCAAATTTTTTAAATTACTGTAAATGTTTTTACTTTAAATTTTTGCGGAATTGCATTATCTATAACAAGCGCAAACTTTAATTTGCGCGATATCTGTGAAATTTTCAAATTCAGGTGTGGGAGTTTTCCCGTAACTTTTTGTTTATTTAATGTAACAAACCCTATAAAATAAGCACACAAAAATTGCACGAAATTCTCAGTCATTTTTTTGGTGTAGAAAATCACGCAGTAAAACATTTAGTGCATGTTGTACACAATTATTCCTTGAATGCACATTTAAGTAACCCTAAATAGAAAAAATTAAATCGAGGGCATTAAAAAGCTAATCTTTCTTCTCGATAAAAAAGACAAATCGTGGGCATGTAAATTTCCTCTCCATTTGCATTATTTTATTTTTTTGTAGTGTTGCCTCAAGAATCTGTAAGCAAACTATTCTAAATCTGTTTATCGATCGGATATCTCCAAGAAGACAAAAGTATAGCAGAAAAGATTCTTTTAAATAAGAATCGTATTTTCGACAATACGCTAGTTAGCCACTCTTGTGCCCAATTGTATTACCCGAATGAAAAAGTAAATCAAGAAGAAGATATTGAAAGCCAAATCGATCTGTTGCGGTGGACTGTCCGACCATTTGATGCATGTTTCCACTTGAAATCCTTCACTGAGAAAAATTAAGAAAAATATCACGATAAAGTAAATAAACTAGCGCTGCTAGAAAATATGGATTTCAAAAAATGATCCTTTTTTATTTCTAAATTAGGAACTATGACACGTATTAAATTAAGCGAAAACAAGGCAAGACTTACTGCGATGCGTCGTAAAAGTAGATGATTAATGATGCTATGCTCAGCACAAATACGAGAACAACCTGAAAACACAACCTTGATAAATATGACACACTTGACACTGGGAGTTCTATCTGGGTAAAAAGGTCACCATTTCGAATTCCAAGGTACGAGTACGAGCAGTAATTGCCTCAAAAAATTTTAATGATTAAAACATGAGGCAGCAAATTTAATCCGCGATAAACAAACTTTGTTTTAGTATTTTTCTACCCTACAATTTTATTTTTTTGCAAGATTGCAGATTATATCCTCCGAGGAATAGGACTCTTACTCGCTCTCGTCCGTGACCGCAATAACTCTTTATGAATATATAGAAAACTTTTTTGGAGTCTGAATTTGATTAGATTTTTCCAATAAAAAATGCTTTCTTAAACTCTTTCAAAGATTTGGCAGTGTATGCGGTCCGGCCCGTGATTAGCGTCAAAGTTCAGCATGTAGGCTTTTATTCTTTTCAGTTCTACCGATGTTTTGATGTTTTTTTTCGTTTCTCTGCTGCCTAGAGCTTTTAGGGAATCAGAGAAATTTCTTGTGCAATTTGTTTGTTCTGCGATTCGATAAGAAGCTGCCAAATTTCTACATCCGGTAAATGATTTTTAAGACTCAGCACTGCTTCAAGATGCTCAGAAGAACAGCAGTGGACACTAAAAAGTGACCAGAGTCGTAAACGGTTAGCTAAGATACGACAAATGACGATGTAAGTACGATTATAACGTATTAGAGTCAGTTAAAGTCAATAAAGAAAACGGTCTTCATGAATTTCATTCAGCAAGATTTTTAATTAATTTCCTTGCTTTGGGATGAAGGAAGCGGATCAATGTACCGCTTTCATCAAATTTTTCCAATAAGTTTTAATACTTCTGCTTTGAAAACTAATTTTATTAAATGAACCTGCATAGTATTTAGTCGAAAAGTATATGGAAAAATCTTAAGAACTTGGTTTACAGTAGATCCAAACTAATCTGAAGTTAATTAGAAGCAGCAGAAGCACCATTCTACAAGTAGAAAATTAACATGCAGTTCTATCGTACTGTCAATCAAAAGGACATATTATAATATGCTCATAATCCATAAGGAAAGGTTAAATATAGTGCCAAATCGGAGTAACTATCATGATGACTAGCGCATATTAAGGACTTAGAGACTCTATTTCTATCACGAATAAAGCATATTAATGAGAAAAACTTAAAAACCTCAACTCTGAAAAATCTAAATGTTCTATTACGAACTGCCCTCATGTCGTTTAAACCTAATTCAGCTTCTGCTCATTTCAAAAACATTTTTTCTTAAACGTAACACATAATTGTTTATATCAATAAGATAAATCTCCATAAAATAACTTAGCTATGATTAAGATTTCGGCTCGATAATTACTCATTTTAGAACTTTATAAACTCTTTGACCCTTTTTAATTATGGAAACTGTCCATGAAAGACGCGAACCGAGGTTCAGAAAAATCAATTTTAGTATTATTATAGTCCAACGACTAAAAATATAGCCTTTTTATACGTTAACACAGTGAATATGCATCAGTTCTTCGTTCCAGGTCATCTTATTATCACCTAAAAAATTTGCGACCAATTTTGTTGTCTGATCAGCAAACTTGATAGAAGACTGGGCATACAATTTTCAGTTTTCATATCATTCGCATATTCATTTCTGCTTTGCGCCCATTAGTACTTTTCCTTAAGTTTTACAAAAGCAAGAATTTCGCACTAGATCTACTTCACTTTCAAAATGTGTATGCTAAGATGAATATTTATTTCAATTTCAAATTAATTGAAATTTAAAAGGGTAAAGTCGCACTTAATCTACAACTTGAACTTAACAGAGCTTAAAAACACGGATGAACATTGAAGAAGACATTAATAACTAATAAGCATTGAGTTAATGAATCGATTAGCATTAATGGATTTTTTCGTCACTACTGTACAGAACAATATCCGTAATGAGCAATTACGACGCGCTGTATAGAAAACAGACATAAAACTTTCGAAAGCGCTTTTCTCTATTGCTTCCATTCTCCAGATGATACTGAAATCAAATGAAACAATTTGAATCCAGAGAAAAATAGCAAAAACCAGAGACGAAAATGGTTAGTTTTAACGCGATTTCAGCTTGAAATTGGCCAGAAACTCTTAATTATTTCAGTTATAACGCATAGTATTTAAATTAGGCTATTTTAGACCAAAAAGTCTCTAACTGACCTCCGCCAGGCCGGTCGTGCTGTGAATCTATTTACTTACAAGTATACGTCCCGTAGCAGTCTGCCCAGAAATCAGCTCGCCTGCCCAATCTTTAGCCTCTGCCACCCAGTTTATTCGATTACTAGGTTCGCCGAATTGATACTGTTGTTCTTGTATATTTTCTGGTAAAATTTCTTCTTTCGCATTTTCCAATCGTTCTTTCCCTGAAGCACAAATTTATGCGGACAATTCAGTAAACGTTAAGTGATGCACACGACGCCGATTAAAACGATAAAAGACAAAATGAGTGATCTACAAGATATTCAGCATAAAATAATGCATTTCTAAAGAAAGGAACTGAAGTTTGATAAAACATCTTTTAAAATTCGCTTTACGCTTTTAATCGATAAATTTCATAAAAAGCTTTTAAATAGGATGTGAAAACGAAATAAAGTTTTTAATACTATCACTCTCATTTTAAGAAATTTCAATCTTAATAGTATTCCATGTAATCGCCAAACATGTCAGCTTCTAGGACAAATTTTTACGAGCAATAAAAGGTACTTGAAGCTCAGAATCAAGACTTTTCGTCGAAAACATAAAGAAAATGAAGGTCTGTGATTAATGCCTACCTAAACTTGCCTTATTGCTGAAATGGTGTCAGAGAACTCGAACTACAAACAATTGAAACTTCTGCCATTATTTAATATCTACTACCTCTCTCTGCCTTCGTTCTTCAAGATATTCGTCTTTACGATTCATTTTCGCTTTTATAGCTTAATGTTTTGAATCATGTTTGATTTATCACGTTTTATCACTTATCTCATAAATTTATCACTAAATCACGCTTCTAATAAAAGCGTATTACAAATATATTCATTAGCTGATAAGACGAATGATTCGAATTCTTTATTATTACCAATGGATTCGTTATTGGCAATCACAGTGCTCATCTGCTGTTTCGCTGATTTAAGGAAGCCAGCTTCGTTTCCGGTTCCGGAACTTTGGCAACAGAAAAAGTTAATATACGCCAGCTGACCACGAGCAGCATGCACACGCAAAACGTAATGATGGACGACAATACAAAGCACCAATACTGTCTGTCCATCAAACATCTAAAATAAATGAAGGTCAACTTGCTAATAATTGAATAATAATAATAATAATAATAATAATAATAATAATAATAATAATAATAATAATAATAATAATAATAATAATAATAATAATAATAATAATAATAATAATAATAATAATAATAATAATATAATAAGTAATAATAATAATAATAATAATAATAATAATAATAATAATAATAATAATAATGATAATAATAATAATAATAATAATAATAATAATAATAATAATAATAATAATGATAATAATAATAATATTAATAAGGATAATAATAATGATTACTGATAATAATTAATAAAATTAATATTAATAATAATAATAATAATGATTAATAATAATATTAATAATAATCATAATATAATAATAATGATTATAATAATAATAATAATAATAATAATAATAATAATAATAATAATGATAATAATAATAATAATAATAATAATAATAATAATGATAATAATAATAATATTAATAAGGATAATAATAATGATTACCGATAATAATTAATAAAATTAATATTAATAATAATAATAATGATTAATAATAATAATAATAATCATAATATAATAATAATGATAATTACAATAATAATAATAATAATAATAATAATAATAATAATAATAATAATAATAATAATAATAATAATAATAATAATACGTCCTTTTCATAATCAACAATCCTAATTGGATTAGAAATCGACAAAAGTGAAAATTTTACAACTTTACAAACGTTTGTACATATGCTAATCTTAAGTATAATTTGTAACGACCTTGCAAACTTATAGTCTGTTTTACACCAGTTTGAGCGAAACACTTTAGAACCATCATCGACAATATGCTGACAGACTGCGACTAATTCATTGATCTTATAATTATCGTAATCTGTCGGCGCTGTCGATAAAAATTCAATCAATTAAAGCTCAAACGCATGTGAAACAGACTATAGATTGGCATATCGAACGCTCGGAAATTAATATGTCACCTATGAATGTGATTATGCAACGAAATTGGTTAAAGCATCGAAGTTTAAAAAATCGTTTATATTAGCAAGACTATAAACTACTGCTTCATAGCCGATTTCTGATTTATTATTTGGCGAACCTCTATTGACCAAAGGTGGAGAGCATGGTCGTCCAGGGGGTCAGCCCTGTCTGAGGCGATAAGCCCGGGTAGAAAAACTAAAATTGATCTAGTTTTGGCGGCTTTAAGAAGTAGTGTTGATAAAAGTTTCGATTTAAGTCATTTTCTGATGTGGCCTTATTTTCTTTAGAAATTTTTTAATTTTTGCTTCCTCAGCTTTTAATCCCCATTCTGCTTTATTATTTTTATAACATTTTCGATTTTCTGCTTCGGGGTCCAACTCTAGGCTCTAGCGTGTATATTTGTTTGGAACCGATCAACTTAACATGCATGCCTTGTCTGAAAAAATTACCTTTACTTCAACTTATTTTGTACTATTGTTTCTACATATTTATTAAAACAAAACGATCGAATTTAACTGATAATGAATAAATGTTAGCGAACTTTTTGTCTTCTTCTGTCATTGGATAGAACAAAGACGAATTGGCACTGCATATTGTATTCGTGGTACACGAACCGCTGTGTAAGCCCATTCCGCCGCCTTTAGTAACTTCAGCCATTCTATGCCATCAAAATAAACACCGCCTCGCTGAACATATTAAAAATGCTCATATATTCGTGTTGACCATATATTGTCTAAATTTAATGGAATTATTTGTAAACGCGCTTTGATGCCTAAAAATATGTACAACTGCAAATTCTTGCAACATTCATTTTTGTACGTGTTTTCATCCCGGACAAAAAAGCTTTCTAAATTTCCACACAAATGCATTAACTCATTTTTTTAAACACAAGGCATAAGAGAGCGAAGGATTCGGGAATTCCATAACTAAAGGTGGTATAAGAGCTTTTCCGAATACTCGAAAACAGTACCGTTATTTATTTGCAAATAACGTTATTTCGCCAGAGTCAATAAAAGTCATCAGAAAGAATTATTTAGCATAAAGCGAGGTTGTGGTTTAAAAAATAATGTAAAGCAATGGTGAAAAACAACAAAAAGTATATGCGTCTTTCATCAAGTCATTTTAATGTTGGGCCGATGGGTGGGAGGGACGGCCACCCTCATCCGTCAAATCCGCCTGTCCTCAAGGTAAATATAAATAGTGGATGCATTACGCGGATAATAGTGGACTTAAAAAAGTAGATGTCTCATGATTGAACAGATTGAGTCGGTCCGTATCTGCATGCAAATTTAGGAAATAAGTTTTCAAGTCTTTCTACTAAGTAGATTTCGCTTCGGCAGATGATGATTACTCGCTTGAGAGCAACAGATTATACCGAAGATTGCAATATGACAAATTTGATCGAACACACATAATTGTTACAAGATCCAAACAAAGAACACTTTCTATCAGTGGCGGATCTAGGATTTTCATAAGGAACTGTAGCCTAATTTTGCCCCAAATAGCCAAAAATGGGCCCTACATTCTACTATTCTCACGTGCGAAAACAGCATTTGTTCGCCGTTTTACATTAGTCTACGTTTCTTCAAAACCATTTCTTGCGTTAGCCTTTTCTCGAACAATTTCTAAATTTTTGGCAATTCTATCCGAAAATGTGCATTATATTTATTTAGCATCAACGGAAAAAATCCGGCGGAAAGCTTCACGAAAATTTGTTAATTTCAAACAGGATGGTTAGAGACTTGAATCGGTGCTCAATTTCCTGAATTTGTACATTTATTCTAATATGAAAAACCTGATTAAAGCAGTTTAAGCTAATAAGTCTTAAATTTTTTATTTTCTTCTAAAACATGGAAGAAAACTGAACTAGATAGATATGTTATTGTTTGTAATACAGAAATCGTCGCAAAAAATAATAAAAGTATTATTGGCACAAAAAACGTATTTCTGGCACAAAAATGTGGCTTCCAGATTACCAAAAGATGAATAAGTGAAATAAATAAGTATTGCGTCGGTTCGAAAAATTGTGGTAAGCGATGATCAAAAAACACTTAAAGAATACAAATCGATCCTTTATCTCATTAATTAAGTTGGGCCGATGGGAGGGAGCGGCGGTTCTAAAATGGCTTTAAAAATTCTCTTATTCCTGTTTAAATTGTGCGTAACCTAATTTATTTTATGGTTTGTTGATTATTTTGAACACTTTTTTAAAAACTTTGCAATTTTTGTCCGTTTCTGGCTCTATTTTAGCCTTCCAAAAACCTTCTCATGTGCATATCAACACGCAGCAAAGAGCAATGAAATAGTAGACCTAAATATTTGAAATTACACAGCTCGGCTCTATATACTCTATATTATAGGTTAAAGAAAATGAAGTTAAGGGCGGATTTGAGTAAGGCAGAGAAGCGTAGGTGGCCGACCGCCTTCCCATTAACATAGTTTATATGAAAAGAGAAAGTACGGATATATATTTCTTTAATTATAAAAAATAGGTTTGTATTTTAAAATTATGATTGAACATTGATTAACATCATTCTTTGAATCATAAATTACTTCATGTCCTTTACTGAGTTTTCAGGTTGCATTAAGCCAATTGTTTTGATAGAGCTTGTGTGCGTTTTATGATTTTAAGGCGTTTGCAGATTACGGTGCGAAAACAGCGATTTTCAAGCTACTATACATTGTTCCAGCGAAATTTCACACAATTTCGACGTACTTATGTGTCAAATCTCTCAATAATGTTGCTTGAATCATTCGAAAGAATGCGATAGAGTAGTAATTTCACTGATCTTTAGATATCATTGAGCCTAGGTTTAGTTATCATGCGATGCTTAGCGTGGACTTTTCGCACGGAAATGATATATAATGAATTTTGCGATTTCGCAAGCGTTCTTTCCAAATGAAATTTTGTAACTTCTAAAATCCCGAGAACTCGACACCAAAAATGATTTGAACTAAGGCTAATAGAACATACAAAAATAATGTAATTCTACGCTTGAGGCCCGTAGTGTTCTGGAGGGGGTTCGGGGGTTGACCCCTCGCAGAATGGCTGCCGAACCCCACAAAAATGGGTGTTACCTCCCCAGAATTGTCGATTTTTCGTTTAAAATAAGTAAAAGTGTGCCTTTTTAAGCGTTTTTAGCTCATTTTTGGTTCAAAAGTCTCAAATTTTCGGCGCCGTATACACATTTTTTGACTATATTTTGCTCAATTTCCTCTGACTTTTTTCAAATTTTTTTCGAAATTTTTAATCTTTTTATGTTCTAAAAAGAACGATGAATGTCTGAAACGTCTTTAAGAAAGTGTTTCCGATGTGTACTTGTCGTTTTCTAGCCCAAAAAGACACTTTTTAAGATTTTTTTGGCCTGACCCCCACGATTCTCATGCCGTTGTACATGTATGATGAGGCCTATTTACCACTTAGAAAAAATAGAGAATAAGCCCACGCTTGAAAAAACTTATTCATTACCGAGTGCAAACAGTAAAAAAGATTAGCAAAACAAGTCAACAAATACAGCTCCTGCTAACATATTTTGAAAAAATGGATACATTTCTGGAGTTATCCTGATAAAGAAAACGATACAAGATCTGTGACCATTGTTTTCTTTCTTTCTGAAAATACAAAAATAGCGCCTTATAAAGCCACGAGGGATCAAATTTTTTAGTATTTTCCGCGAAAGTCAAAGCTAATTGGTCAACAAAGGCAAAGCTATCGTCTGTTTCATACAAGTTTGGGCATGATCTTTTAAATAATTTTCACCGACAATAGCCGACAGATTGCGATTATAGCATTGATCTGATATATAATTATCGTAATCCGTTGGCTTACTATCGATAAAACTTCATAAAATTTATGCCCAAAGTTATGTGGAACAGTCTGTAGATGAAAATAAATTACGCCCAAATAATTAGTTTCCACGAGTGAGTTCTCTTACGAATTAATATAAGGATGCATATAGCAAAACTCGGAAAGCTAGCAAAATGCATTAAAAGCCATCCAACGACATAAACAAATAGATCGACATTCAAGAGAATTGAATTAGCGACTTAATCGCGTTTTATCTCTGACTCCGCTCATTGAACAAATGCAGGGTTAAAGGCATCTTGAAAAACGGTCAATATACATCTACTGGCTGCATCGAATATCAGAAGAAATAATATTTCCTATTCATAATTTGCCATTGATTTTGTATATATGCGTGTTTTGCGCAATTCTGCGTAACTGGCCACATTCAGTACAGAATGCATCTATACGTACATAGAATGTATGTTAGCATCGTTACGATTTCGAAATATGTAATAATGCTGAGACCTGGGGCGAGATTTGTTGTTAGGGTTACTTAGGCGGAGTGCTCGCTCACAAATCCACCTTTCTTTGGATTCCAATCCCTCAATCTCACGCACTAGCGCACTTCAGGTACAGTTTATGCTTAGAAAGCTACAGTACGACAGCCCAGCAACGCATTACGGGCCTTGCAATTAGAGGTACGATGGAAGAGATACGGGCAGCTTGATTACTAGCTAACGGCCAGCAGCTAGCTAAGTTACTACACGTACAACGCGCGGAAAATAGCCAGCTAGATTGATGGCTCGAGTCGCGGAACCCGTTCGTGTGTGTACATATAAATACATACACAAGAGTAGGAGCAGATGCGGGAGAACTAATGAGATTGAGCAGAGTTTATAGCCGTTAAAGTGCATATGCTTATGGCGTAAGCTGAGCTGGAGGATGTAATTTTTTGCGGCAGAGTATCTCGAGCTACAGGAGTGTGCAGTGAAAATCCAGTCCAATGGGCCGATATTATGACGAGCAAACGAATTGATCCACGCGCAGATAAAGCCAATTATGAAAAATGCTTGAGGTCGGTTAAAGTTTTCGTTATTTGAAACTTACAGCGAATATTTTTACCCAGCGCCTACACAAAATTGTAATTGCCTCAATCGAATTATTGCGAAGAGGAAAATTCAAAGAATCGTAGACTGAGTAATGCAGAATCATGACAAACATCTTTGACACAAAGAGCGAACAATTAAATTCATTAAAAATGTTCGCTAACGTACGTAAAAGTCACTTTTCAGGTATCACCTTATACAACTTTACAATTTCTGAAACAAAGTACAAGGTGAACCAATTATTTATCGTGGATTTCGATTTTCTGAAAATTTATCTTAATTTTTGGCCTATAAACGATTTTATTAATTAATTCACAACTTTGAAAAAGACCAATATAGTGGTTTAGGTGCCTGGTGTCTCGAAAATTTATTCATCATTTTGAAAAAAGAGTCATTAATCTGATAAACTACATAAAAAATTTAAATCCGTTGAAATTAATTTTGAAAAAGGTATAAACAATTAAAATGGACGCTTCAGTAAGTAAAATAAGCTAGAGAATCGTGGGATGGTTCGTGAATCGGAGCGGTCCGAGAAATGAGTTCCTCAAGAATTCAAATATGATTTGTTTTATAATTAGACGCAGAATACGGACAGAGCGTATTGAAACAAGAAGCTTTTTATTCTCATAATGAAAAATTGTAATTAGCCAGGTGTTGCGTGCTCAACGGTACCTATATGCTATGCAATATGCGGTAATTTACCTAAGGCTGGAAGAGGCAATTTTGATCTTTGACGCTCTATTTTTCATTAAATGCCTTTTCAATGTAGCCATGGAACCTTTAACATCGCAGATTATTATTTTATTAATGCCTTTTTATATGCGATTATAGCCACTTTCCGAGGATAGAGGCTGCAAGGTGAAAAGCAGGGTACATATGTAGCCATTAAACGTATTTTCATATATATTTTCATTTAATATATTTTCATATATTTTCATACATTTTACATACATTTTCATATATTTTCATTTATTTTCATATATACATAAACGTATTTCCATGTATTTTCATATATTTCCATATGTGCATAATCAATTTGTAATTTTTCAGTTTCTTCGCCGAAAATCTTAAAATTCGCTCTAGAATGAAGCACTTTTGAAAGCAAATAACGCAAGACCTTTCTCTGCAAAATTTTAATGGGCTCACTGTTAACCAAATTTCTTTCTTTCAGCGACACCTTAGGATATGCGAGTTAACGGTAAAGATTCGGAGGCATATTCTGCGCATATTAGGGCTGACTAGAACCTTTTTCCGAACATCCTGAATCAAGCAGCATCTTTAGAAATCCGAAAATCGGTATTTGCGCTCCTCTGCATAATTAGCCGTTCCTCGACTTAATTTCTGAAATTAATTGCATTTACATACATCATGCCTACTACATGTGTAGAAATTAAAGGCAAATATTGATACATAGTCTTTCAATTGTACATGAAATTAACGTAAACTGTTCGTTAACTGAGCCATAACGTGCCTCAGAAAAATGTATATTTTGTAATTAAATAGCATAGTAAGCAAGTACCTACTTGAATCGTATTTTCATGCTTTATTGATTAAGTAAAGTTTTTTAAAACCACACTTTGCTTGACATGAGCTTTCGCTTTCCAATTAAGAATTTCAGTAACTGTAAACGAGTCGTTTTCTGTAATCGCATGAACTGATGCAGAAACAAAGATCATCTGTTTACGAAAAATAATAAGGTGATTCTAAACAAACGGCTCCGAGGTAAAAGGTAAGAATAGAGCCTTAATCGACGAAAATTGAGATTTATCTCAATAGAATTATAAAATTATTTTTGAAATATTATGAACCATTGAAAGCAAGTTCAGTAGATCAACAGAATCAAAAGGAAGTACAGTAACCAAAAACTCTTCATGATTATGGTACGAGAGGCGCGACCCTCTCATTTTGGCCCAACATACATATGCATACATAACGGACGAGATATATGTAATTCACAACGATTTTCGGCTATTGATATTGATGATGTTTGGATATAACTATTGACGCCTATTTATTTTCGTGGCGCTGTCTGGTGTAAGCAACATTACTGCGCCAGGAATAGGCAACACAGATTTTCATGACATTTGAAACAATGTTTGGAGCACAATAATTTTAAAATAGTTTTCTCTCATTTATTAACTTCGTGTTAAATACTGCTTTCACATTTGCACACGTACATATCATAGATAGCGTGTTAGCGTATACCCATAATATATTTGGACATATGTATATAGCAGAGAAGGTGCGCTTTCTTTAAGAGGTAGATCATCTAAAAATCTGGATGGAGACTTTGTTTTTGTTCACACTCAATACCTACTGAGTTTGTATTGAGCGCGTAAAGTTTTGACATAACATAATAACAAAAACTTTTGGCGACTGGCAGTTCTCGTGGGAAATTTTTAGACAACTCTGTCTAAACGCCTCATACAATTTATTGTTATAGAATTGAAAAAAATGAAATTCTCTAAAAAAATATTTTCGTTTTCCGCATTATTTCTCAAGGGGAAGTGTAGAGAGCGTAAAAATCAAGAACGCGTTGTCTGGCAGCAACCCGGTTATGAGTTCCAATACATTTTTTTGATAGAAATGTACTACGGCTCAAGGGCCACTTTCTGTCTACCAGCAAACTTTATGTACACTCAATACGGAGTTTGTTACAGGGGTTTGAAGTTTACAATCTATAGGCTGTTTCACATAACTTCGTGCATAACTTCTAAGAATTTTCATCGACAGTAAGCCGAGAGGTTACGATAAATATATATCAGATCAGTACTTTAACCGCAATCTGCCAGCTTATTGTCGGGGATAGTTTTAAAATTTATGACCGAAGTTGTGTGAAACAGACTATAGTTGATGGTGTAAAAAACAGATTTTGCCTCACACTTCTCCGCCGAGTTCTCCAGATTTAAGTAGGGACAAGTTAAATAGAATAAAAGTAAATTACGTTCTATTTGTAGGCTACACGTCGCGGCAAACTGTGTTTCAAAAACTGCATATTGACTCACTTCTGGAAGAGTAAAATTCGAAATCAGGGTGACATGGGGTGAAAAAACACGTTTTCTTCTATTTTTGATTGGTCAATATTTCCAGTAAGACGCGGAACAAAAGGTTTTCACACATATGTTCTACGACTCAAGGGTTACAAAGTAGCCTAAACCGAATTTCTTTACACTCAATGGGGAGTTAATTTCAGATTTTTAAAGTTAACAATCTGTAGTATGGTAGAAAAAACGTTTTATCCCTTTTTCCGCCAATTTGTCCTGTTAGAAGTCAGGTACAATAAAAATAAAGTACGTTCTTAGAGATACACGTCACAGCAAATTATGTTAATTTACATCAATGTTGAGCTAATTCGGGAGGTGTAAAGTCGAAAATCGGGGTGTAAAACATGTTTCTATCTTGTTTTTCTCTGCCAAATTCTCCGACTGAGTCTGAACCTCAAATCTAGAAATGTACAAGGAGTCAAACGTCATACGACGGTTGGGCGCGTTTGTTTACACTCAACAGTAGTGTAAAGCGGTTTACAACTAACATTTATTTGTCGTTAGACCATTGTGGAGACTTGTAAATACAGAGCCGCCCTATGTCTACAGAATCAACGTAGAGACGGGTGTATTCACCTTCGGGACTTATGTACTTAGGTACTTAAGAACTTGAATCTGCTCTCAGCGCTGGCCCCGATCGCGTAGTTATAGAAACTTCGATCTTCTGGACCCTTGTAGACCTACGGCGTTGACTCCCTCAGCCCTAATATTGCTGACTGCTTCTTGGCGGGAGTCTTCGCAGCTACGCCCTAGATCCTAGAGTACCTACCTAATCCCGGAATTGCCGCAAGGTCAGTTGACCTATCTCAACCCCACTCAAGTTGATAAATTAACTTCTTTTCGAGGTTCGAATCAATCAGAAATGTTGGCATTGGTGTAGCTGGTTCACATATGTATTAAGATAGCCACGTTATAGGTACGTATACATCAAGTAGTATCCGGTGAAAGCTGCCACCTAACTGGTTTGATTTGAGTCAAGTCGAAAACAAATAAGGCAGTCATCAGATTTTTCCAGTAGATTCATGTGACTGACCAAAATGTTGGTGCCAGCGTTTAAAATAAGCCTAAGTAATGGGATGCAGCTCGCGTCGCTGCTTCGCCGCTTCCGCTCGTCGCATCCCATTACTCAGGCTTATTTTAAACGCTGGCTACCAACATTTTGGTCAGTCCATGATACTAAGCCTAAGCCTAATCAGCTGGTAAACCAGCAAAACATCACGAATACCTTGCACTCTTTATCGAAATTAACCAGCGTTAGTCGATTGGTTATGGTTCTGGACTTTAGAGCAAGGGGTCCACGTTTCGAATCCGACTGCCAGCAGCTTTCTCTCGTTTCCTCAGATGCTATCGACCGCACACATACGCCCTTATACTATGACTATGTTAATACATAAGTGAACCAGCTACACGAATGTTGCTACTTTTACTAATAACTACAATAATTTAACTTACTGTAGTTCTAATTAACACTTTAATTTTTTTAACGACGATAATAAGAGCAACAATATTAGTAATTAATATGTGAATTGGCGAATGAAAAATTATGTTGTGCAGAGGATATATAAACGAGTTTAAAGGTCAAGCTCCGCAAATTTCATGAATCTAATAAAAGATTAAGCTCAAAAGTGTCACGTAAAAATTAATAAATCAGGTCTTTTTTTTGGTTTTGCTTGTACGCGTGGGTCGTATGATTGACGTATCACCGGATTTGGTTGAAAGCAAAAATTGATCATTGACGTAGGTTGTCAAGGTTAGCGGTTGACTTTTACATATGAAAGGTTGATACTGTTGACAAATTCTTGAGTTTTGTCACGTAAGCTCGCGCATGAATTATTCAAGCTAATTCTCGTTAAATTTTCTCGCTCGTGCATATCAATGTGTACGTTCTCATTTGTACATGTTATCAATCATAGACCATTGTTTATCGTAAAATGATAAGCATACATATAGTATCATGATAATTATTAAATAATTTGCGATATTTCGCAACAACAAATGCCGAAATGTTCTGGTTCCTAATTCGTGAAGCACAATGAAATTTGAAAACAACACCAACGAGCTCTAAGCTGATCAGTCATCATAAATGATTAAACAATATTTTTGACCAATTTTGGGATTGAGAAAAGAATATTGAATTTTGAACAAAATAAATAGTCACACGAAATTTACCTACTCCTTTCCACCAAGTCCAAAGAAATCCTCGACGACTAGAGCACCGACCTCATTCTCGGTATAAGAAAACCCCTGGGTGGGTTTTTATATTTTTATTCGCTATATACACACGGCCAGATGCCGGGAAAGAAGACACAAAATTTTACAACGAATAAAACGAGCAACGAGTCAAATCGTCAAAAGCCAACTAGACTAATATCCCATCAGGGGATCGCTACAGTAAAACGTAAGTTTAAGACAAACTAACATTAACCAAGATTACTTTTAATTCACATCGAATGTTCTAGAATTCGATTATGCGGTAACGAGTAAAACAATTACTATTAGCATACACTTAATTCTGATTTACCGGACAAGTATCTTATTGATTTTTATATTAAAAATTGGGGAATAGTTGAGAAACTGAAGGCATAGCCACAAGTACACTATCGCGCAATAGCTACTCGTATTTGGCTATGTTAACCGATACAGAACCAAGCTGTTTTCGGCATGGCTTCCGCGAACTGCTAAAACTAGTTCGCCACGTGTAACTCTCGTAATTACAGACTTAATTATTTCATAAATATTGATCTTAATAACATATGTAGTTACGAATCAGACTAAGATCTCTTTACACTCGGTGGTTTTGTAAAGTTTAAGCTTTAAGGGCTACACGTTGAGATTGACCGCGTCTGTATCAACGTAATACGGAGGTTCTAGCACTTAAAAATTTGCGCTCTAGAGGTGGACGAAAAACACATGTTTGCCTTCCTTTTTTTGCTAAATTATGGGATTACAAATCATGACGTGCGAAGTATTTTAAAAATAAAGCATGCCACAAGGGTTACACATCGCATTTGGACTCGTCTTTTTAAACTCAATACAGTTAGATTTGGAGGCTTAAAGTTTAAATTCCGGGGCAAAAAACATCTTTCTTGTCAATTTTGTCTGTCAACTTCTCCGGTTATGAATCGGCTTTCGCGAAATATTCTTAGAATAAAGTATGCGTTAGCGCCTAGCGGTTACAAACCGCATTAGCCGCGTTTCTCTCTACTCAATACCCGAGTTATTTTTGGAGGTGTAAAGTAATAACTCTGGGGTAAAAAAACATTTTCGCAACTATTTAGTCTGTCAAGTTCTCCGGTTACCAATTTTGATGACCGAATTAATGTGAAAATAAAGAACGTCCTGAGAGTTACATATCGCAAACGGATGCGTTTCTTTACACCCAATATTGAATTAGTCGCGGAAGTGTAAAGTTATAATTATCACAATAAACACATTTCTGCGACGGTTCTATCCGGACGGTTCTATCCGTTATTCCCTTTCAGTATGAATCGAACATGATCTCAACCCAAAGAAAGCCTTATGCCTGAAGGTCACCTTCATTAATTTTTGGCCTTCTTTTGCCTCGTTTTCCCGAGAAAAATTTCCATTTTTCTATTCTAGAGATGGACCCGGAAATTAACGACTTCGCGAAAAAATCATAGTAAGAGTGCTTTCTAACCGTTTTTAGCTAAATTTCGGCTTTCTTAAACGAACAAACATTGTATGAAACGTAAAAATATACATAGGTGAATAATGCAGAAAATACATAGACTTTTAACATTTCCAGTTTATTCCGAAAATCCTCTCAGAATTATATAAAAAAGCGAAATTTATTTCGAGGCGTCAATAATAACTGCATACTCGAATTATGTATCTACGAATTAACACAGAGCAGTGAGTTACAATGAGGATAAAAATCACACAACAGGTCACTAGAAATTAGAAAAAATTTTTCTCGTGATTTTTAGATGCTAATGGATTGAACTCGATGAGAAAGTCCAAAAATGATGTTTGTTGCCCATTCCATCAAATTTTCAACACTTTTTCGACCCTTAAAACTTTTTGGACCCTATTTGATCGTTGCCCACGTACGGTTCATTTGGAGTCGGTATAAAGCCGACTGCATAGCTTAATCGAACATTTTGGAGCTTTTCTCGCCCTCAAAAATCAACGTGATTTTTCATTTAGTTTTCATATTTCTCAACTTCTATCGATTGATTGATTTTTTTCTTGTTTTTTTTAAAGGAAACTGACCATTTTTAAATAGTCACAAAATCTACGGTGAAAATTAGAAGGTCGAGCGGAATAAACGGCGGGCTGAAGGAAAAACATGGAATACTATACAAAATGTTGAGTTTTAACAATTAGCATAAAATCAATATTGCTGTTTGACGCGCAAAACAGCAGGCACAGAACTGCAGGGCAAAATTCTGAGTTCAGTCGCAACGCCGGTGACAAAATCGGCTGGCACGACTTCAGTGTGAGCCCAGCCCGGATCTACGGTCGCCGTTTGAACCTTTTCACAAAATTTGTAAGTTTGGCAAGCAACTAAAACCGGAATATTACGGGCTTTAGCTATCATGGAAACTTGACTGGCTCCTAGGAAAAAAGATAAATCGAAATACATCGAGCTCTGAATTTGCTTAGAAAGGCTAAAAAAAAACTAGAACAATAAAATACATAATATTAAAATTAGACGTTTTAAAAGTTTGGACATTCATGATCTTGGGGAACTAATTTAGAGGTTTTCAACCTGTAGAAATGTTTTACCTTCCAAAATTTTTTTACCACTAGAATTCGAGATTTTCCGAAAATTCGCAGAAAAGGTGCTGTCTTAAGCGTTTTTAGCTACCGATCTGTTTGGTCAGAACTGTCAAATTTTTAAAATTTTGACTACATTTTGTTCAATTTACTTGAATTTTTTCATTTTATTACGTTTTGAAAAAATAAAGTATCTTTAAGCCAGAAACGCCGCAAAATAATGTTTTTGACGCGTATACCATCGACCGTTTTTAAGCCCAAAAAGATATTTTAGAAAAACTTTCTGGCTTAAACCCCGAAATTCCCATGCTGTGCATGTCTGTTAACGAACTCCAAAATCTTACTCAAAAACCATATTCAGCCTTTAGTAATATATAAAATATTTTTACGGTGAGGGAAGAACGTACAATGTAATCTGTTTCATTTAAATTTGCACATTTCACTTAACGATTTTTAGATGTTGTAAACCATCATTATCTGAAATCACCTTAAATTAACCGTATTTACCGTATGCCATCATTACGTCGACAAAAAATCTTGAAAGAAAACCGCAGTTATGCGAAGAAGACTTAGCTTTGTGTATTCAAGTTTTTTAAAACAATAGTTTACAGAGGTAATAAAACAATATAAACAATTATATTAATTTCACTCAATTACGACAAATTTTCTCCCGGAATAATTTTATTGATCCTACACCAGTTCCCTACGCTGATTCTAAGGATGTTTTTAAATTTTCCCCAGCACATGTAGGCCTCGAGTTATTGGGCTGTCATATGTAACACAATGCACCTGATTTGTATGTGTGACACAGAGTAAAGCTTGAATCTTATTGTCAGTTTAGTATTCTTGCAATAATTTTAAAAACTCCTTCAACGATTTTTTACGCTGATTTCGAGTCTGTTCTTTGTTTTGCGCTAGCACGTTTGGTTTTGAAATAAAGAGAATTTATGAAACAAGCAAAAATCCAAAAATGCCTTTTTAATGCAACTTAGGCAGTGGAAAAACTTTCAAAAATGACCGACTGACGAGTTTTCAATTGTGTCAAGCACTTGGAATATACTTTGCTGGAACAGAAAAATGTTCGGCGATGACCATGACGTTTTTTTCTCTTGAAAACATTTTACAAAAAGTAAAAAAACGCGAAATTTTTGAAAACTATATACTCGTAAATGTATCTACTATTCGTACAATAAGCTCAAACATGAATTTCTAAAAGACTAGAAATTCTAGTACCAATCAGAAAATAGATTTGAAATTAGCGTAAGAATTGGTTCAAGATGGTATTTAATATTTTTAAATGCATAAATATTAAGCCAGGTATTATCTTTTAACTTTACACTGTATTAAATCTGCAGATTAATTGTAAAATTCTGCAGGCTGAAATACAGTACACAACGCTAATGATATTAAAGTTAAGAGAAAAATCGTGTTAAAACATTCTGACAGTTTTGAGTTCATAAACTATCACTTTGGCTGTTAGATTTACAAACCTTTGTTGAAAAATCATGATTTGCATAAATTTTAATATGCAAATATCTAAAAAACTTAATGTGATGGAAAAATTTGAAAATCTAGATTCGGAATCGGCGCAAAAAACTGACTTAGATTCATTCTCAAATTTTTCAGAAGAAATAAAAATCTCAGAATCTGTTGTCCGTTCAGTATTATACTCAAGTAACTCAAAGATCCGTGCTGTTTCTTAATGCTTTTCTCGACATTCGATATTTTGTTTTGAGTACATGCGCAGGGGCGGATCCCCTCCGCCCCCCATTGGCCAAAAATATTTAGCGAGATAAAGAATGGATATGTTATTTGCAATGATTTTTGGCCATCAGTGATCATAATTTCTTACATTTTTCCGGCGCGCGCCGGATAATACCTATTTATGACATTTATTCAGTTTCTTTGCGATCTGGAAGCCATTTTTTGCTCATGGAAGAGCTTGAAAACAATTTAAAGAGCAGAAACAGTTATTTCAGCATAGATTTCTTCTATTTTCGAGCACAACTTTTATAAAATTTTCATCGTTTGGCGTTAAATGCCACAAATACAGGAAATCCAGCAGTAAAACAAGCTTCTAAACGTGTGTCAGCCTGAATTTCACAAATGTTTGGCGCTTCGTGCCGGTTGTTCGCTAGAGTCAAAGAAATTTTATGATTTTTACGCACAAAATTGTCCAAAATTTCGAAATTTTTCGAAAAAATGTTGCGTAAAAAGTGATTTTAAATAAAAGTAGACAATGTAAAACGTCCAAAAAAACGTCATTTCGCAAGTGAAGGGCAAATTTTTGGATCTGTTTTTGACTGTTGTTGGAAAAGCTGGGGTACCGCCCCCTTATGAAAATCCTTCGGCCACTGTATATGCGTAAGCATTCTTAGACTTATAAAATAAGATAATTCGATGCACTCATGCATGTACAAAACAGCCTAAAATTTTAGTTGGGGTTCCCCGCCATTTTTAAGGAGATGGTAAGTGACCTTCAATTTGTAATTAAAAACGGTCAAAGAACACCTAAAAACGGCCGAAAACGCAATTTTTTCCCCAAAATTATACGGGAAGTCAAAATTTTTTGACTGTGGGGATAGGGGACGACTACCTTGGGTGGATGATCCCCATCCCCCGTTACATGTATGGATGGATATACTTCTTTGACTGTGCCTTTTACTGAAAATTGGTATAGGTATACAAAAGTGATTGAAAATGAAGGATTAAGCGTTTTGAAAACGGCCATTTATGACTGACTTATTTATAAAACAGAAAGGTCAATTCGCTTACTGATACAATAATAAGCATTATCTTTGAATAGAAGAAAACGATGTTTTCGAAATTGAAAATACTTTAGCACTTCTATTTCCTCCAGCGATAATCATTTGTTATTTACAGCAAGAAACAAACACAGGAAATGCACAAATAAGCGGAAAGTTAATTAGACGACAAGACAAGCATGTTGAATGATTCAGCGTTCATTTACACGAACCTTTTTGACAAACCACGGCGCCATTGGCTAGAAGTCCTTCAGCGCCCAACAAAACGACAGCGGAAGAATCAATCACGTGACTTACGGCATTTATAAGGACATAACGGCATTGGACATTTGAGGCAAGCAAACGCTTAGCCAACTGCTGACCTGTAATTATCAAATAACATGCAAAGGGATATAATTTATATTTTAGCCAGGTGCATGGCGATCAAACTCATTGCCTACAATTTCCAAATCAAAAGGTCGTCTTTTTACTGTTATAATTATCAAACATACATGTACTGGGAAATGGGGATCCCCTGACCCCTACCCAAAATCTGTCACACCCCAAAGTCGGAAAATTTTCGACCCTCCCATTGTTAGCAAAAAATTGAGATTACGGATCATTTTTAGGCGCTTTTAGTCATTTGTGGACAAAAATCGAAGGTCACTTATTCCTTCTTGAAAATGGCCGATTACCTCCTTAAAATTCTGAGCCGTTACGTGTCTGCTACAAGATACAGTAACCTGTCGGTCTTTAAATCGCAACCATTGCTTTTAAAATATTTGGTCGTCAAAATAGACAGACAGTACTAGTATATGAGCTAACAGAGGTAGTGCTGAATCAAAAAGTATTGTGATAGAAAGGAGAAAAAGAAATTTTATGCACAAGAAGTACGAAATGGATTGTCAGCTTATATTGAAATGAGAACAAAAAGCGACGATATAGTAGAGAAAGCGTCAGATTATACATAAACAATCCGAAGTATAATATATGTAAGGTAAAAAAGTAAGAAAAATGTTTTTTTTTGAAAAAGCATGCAATGAAGCAGAATTTCCACTCGGAGCAGAATGCTGTAATGTTGCCATTTTCCGACACTTTTCACGAAATTCGTTGCTATGTATTTTTTAGTTCCCTCTGCTTTTGACTAATCGACTTGAGCTCATATCATAAGTACATATCATTCTACAAGAAAATAAAAAATAATGCATATCTCTATTCCAAAATTCAAAAAGTAAATCAACTGCAAAAGGGGTTTAATCTGATGCGACGACCATAATATTACACACAATAAACAAAGTCTGCAGGAAGTTTTATTATGCAAAATTGACTCACTGCAACCAAACTAAAGAGTACTTTTGGAGCCGTATTTGTACACATGTGCTTACAATTGATTTTCATGCACAAGCTTTCGTGAAATAGAATATAAGTCATAAGTGCACAAGGTCAGGGTCGGCAGATGGGAGTGAAATCCCAAAAGTCAAGAACAGTGAATTTAGCGTTCACGATTGTTTTTGCTGTTTTAAGGATCAAAATGGTCAAAATAGCCTATAAAACGTTTTTTCGTGGTAATATCGCATTTTGAAAGCATTTTTAGTCCATTTCGACTGCATTATAACACTTTTAACACCAAAACATGCAAAAATTTATCAATTTTGGGCGCTTTTTGAGTAAAAAGTACTTAAAAGTACTAATCTGGCGCGAAGCGCCGGAAAACTTTTGACGTTTTTACTACTTTTGACCTCCATCCAAGATGATGTAAAAACGTTCCATCAGCTCAAAATCGCCGGGCAGCACCTGTCCGGCTGACCCTTCAGGGGGGTAATACCCCTCTCACCCCCTATATGCATGTATGATATAAGTGTGTGTATGTATAACATGCAACTTAACGCTGAAATTTATCTTAAAGTTTGCATAAATTACATTTATGTTGCTAAATATATACAGAATCCGGGTAAATATCCACTCTATACACTTTCCAGATTTTTTTATCAAGATGGCTACAAATCAGTAGGCTATTCCACATAATCATTTTCTGTTACATCAAAAGCACTGGTTTATTATTTCTTGAACATAAGTGGTGAATTGAAAATATTATTTGTAGCGTATATATGCTGAGTCGTTTGGAGAGAAAATTTTTATCCTGTAGGTGGTAAATTTTATGAGCATTTTCCTTTTAGAGCGTATACTGTGTGCGCGGGAAAAAGATTGATTTTTCTACACCTTTTCGTCATATCATTAAAATATTTATTACAATAACATATGTATATATCGCCGCGTCCTAACTCAGCAATCTACGGTCTTGGCACTCATTAGGGCACTAATTAAAAGACCATACTGGAGTGCAAAGTTATTAATTTACCTCTTTTATTCGGCAGACTGTCAACTATAATTACATCAAATGCTACATTGTGCATTTTTGCGTAAACCAAAATTTCTTCAACCAAAATCGAACTGAAAATTAAATTAAGAACTAGTTATTATAATACGATATTAAAAAAAGCAGCGGATAAAAAATTCTGACTTTTCATGTATACATATGTACGAGTATGTACCATGAAGAGTGCAGAAAACTCAACTCAACAGCTAACGTTTGTGCAAGCGCCATATGCAAGGATACATACATGTAACAGGGAGGATGGGGATACCTCACCCACAGTTGGCTGTCCCCTATCCCCCCGCAGCCAAATAATTTTTGAACCCCCATTTTCAGAAAAAATTGGAGGTCATTAACCCCCTTCCCCTGAAAAAGGCTGGAGACCTTACCCTTAATTTCGAGCCGTTATATGTTTGTTAGGACATATGTACGTACATCATACTGCTTCACATCACTTTTGAAAAGCATACCAGAAAATAAGCGTTTAAAAACATTCAATGTTAAAGATCTTTCTAACAGTCACAATTTAGGATTCGATAAACATGATTTGTGAAATTGACAGTTTCATTGCATGACATCATCATAAAACGAGTGATCATTTTTGTATATTCGATATGCGTTTGCCACATTAAAAATAAATTGAAAAGTTAATAGAAATCTTTATTAAATAAAATAAATAATAAAAGAACTAAAAATATTAATTTTCAATAGAAAAACTCGTCATATTTGCAATCTAGTGCCTTTATACGCCGATTAATCGTGCCCATTGCATATTTTTCGCTAACAACAAAGCTCAATGTTGTTTAGAAAATAAATTGCATTATTGGCGCAAAAAACTCTTTTAGACAAGTAGCTTTTCCACAATAGGATGCAATCACGTCAAAATTGAGAAAATTTTCAGTTGTATCAAACTAGTGTTAAAAAAGCATTTACATCCAAGCGAGAATAAAAGAAGGAGTTTATAAAGCGTATGCTAACTTACATACATGATCTTGGGAAGGAAGTTCGAAAAATTTTCACCCTTACTCAAAATTCGCGATTTTCTAAAAAAATTTCAACAGTTCGTAGAAAAGGTGCTTTTCAAGTTTTTTTTTGTTCGAAAGTGTCAAATTTTCGGCGCTTCGCGCCGTATGCTCATTTTTTGACTATATTTTCTTCAGTTTATTCAAATATTTTGATTTTTTCCATCAGTCTGGTTTTGTACTCTGAAAAGATAGAGCATCGTCAGAAACGACAAAAAACGATGTTTCCAGTGTGTGTTCGCCATTTTTGAGCCCAAGAAAGGCAATTTAAAATTTCAACTCCTCCAGAATGCGTCCATGCTGTGCATGTCTGCTCACTTAGACAATAAGCCCTATTTTCGATCGAAAATCAACAAAAACCTCCTTTTTTGATTAAAAAAATCCAAATCGTAATCAAACGAACTGCTAAACATAATTAGAAGTGAGTATCAAATCTTACTGAGAATATGTTAGAATAATCAGCGGACTGGAAAAGGTCTTGAATTTTTCGGTTAGTGTCAAGCAAATAGACTTCGTTGAAAGATTTATCTTTTGTTCAGTAAAGTCAGATAACCATTCCAACAATGTAGAACGAATCTGATTGAAAAAAGGATAAATCAAGGCTGTACTCTAAAATTTTTTAACATTCCACAGGCAATCAGATTAGCACAACCTCTGAATTTTTCATCAGACGATATTGAAAAAATAATGTAACGTAGCGTTCTTCATGCTTGCACAATTAAAATATTATGCAAATTGGAGAAAAATAAAATTAATTTATGTATAATAAAAAGACACACTATCATGTCGATAAATATACTAAGAAAGAGTACACAAGTCATGCGAACTGCGAGTAATTAGGATCGCTGCAAACGCTTAAAATTTAGGAAGCGTACAAATGACTTGAAAACTATCAATAATCGCTCATAGGTTTTCGCCTACTAATATTGATAATCAATCATAGTGTCAATAACGAATTATGACAGACTAAGTAATTTAAAAGCGAAGCGGATAATGCTACAACAGAATTAAAATGATATTAAATGCGAATAATTAAGAAAAATTAAAACATTTAAAAATGATAGGTATAATTTTTAAGATATATAAACTATCAAAGAAAATCGATAAAGTAGCAAAATAATGTAATTTATAAGTCTTTCGAGTCAACTTCCACGTTTGTAAGCAAGGACGCACTGGCTAAGTGTTTTGGGATGACGGTCCATTCCGATTCTTGAGGAGGTGTTTATGATATGCATCTCCTAGTAAGAATAACTGGAAAAAATAATTTTTGACTAAGAATAAAATTAAACGTTTCTGGTTGAAATGCGGAAGAAGAACCAATATTTGTTTAAAAAATCGAATTATTTATTTGTAGAAACTACAACGGAAAAATATTTTTACGCTTGGTATAGAAACTCCACAACATCAGAAAAAGGTGCACTCATGTCGCATGTATAAAACAAACATAAAAGTGCGGGAAAGAAAACAAATTTTTCTTATTAAAAAAAATATGTAATTTTAAAAACTTTACGAAAAGACAACATACACACAAAAGAGGGTGACACGTAGAAAGTATAACTTTACGTACTTCCTCTTCGCTGGATGAGCTATGGACATTAGTCAGATGATATTTCAGCTGTTTGACTAGACTTGCCATGGACGGTGGTAAGGGCTTACCACCCGATATATGACTAAAATAAATAATCTATTAGGCATTTCATGCGAGAAGGCAGGCCATAGACATTGCTTCGCTAAAGCGATTTGCATAACTACTCATAAAGAACAGTGTTTCTCTATACAATGTTCCTCAGTTCATATACAAAGGCAGTTCCCAAAAGTCATTGTCATTGTGTAATTTGACGATCATACATGGGCACGCCGAGGTTTTTCACGGTCAAATGCATACATGTAAGAGGGGGATAGGGGGATCCTCCTGACCAAAGTTCACCGACCTCCCATCACCCAAAGTCAGAAAATTTATGACCCCCTTCCGATTTTTGGACAAAATCGAATCTTTTGGCCGATCACCCCCCTCCCCCACCCTAAAAATGGCCGGGACCCCCCAAAAAAATTTTGAGTCGTTACATGTCTGGTCAAATGACTTCGCTGGAGCCTACAGGGTTAGTCACCATAACCATAGATGCAGAGAATGGTGAAATTTTGGGACAAAATGACCTCAAACACTGGTATAAATGCTGAAATAGCGTTAAAACTACTTCATTCATCGATTTCTAGTCAATTCCAAGCAAGAAAATTTTCAATTTTAATCCATCTTGGGCCTTCATTTTGCCTCATTTTTCCCAGGAAATTTTCTAATCTCTTGCGCGGTTGGTCCGATCTCGCCTGCGGGTTTGCTCAGCCGCCAGGGTCAAGTCACTTGACCCTAAATTGGCCCGGTGCCTCTGTATAATAAATAATAAAAATATATAAATTGAAAAATTCGATGGGTTTCGCCAATTCAAACGCACTTTTCGCAATTCTGATGGCACAGAAAATAGGTAATTACTAATTCCAGTGCGAAGCGCCGGAAATTTTATAGATTTTAGGCATTTTTACAGAATTTATCCTTTCAAAAATCTCTGTACACGAACTAAGACGGACCCAAAAAATCGTTGTGCATTGGAAAAAATCTTCGCCGAATACAAAAAACGTTGTGATGAATAGCGACATCTTGTGTCAAATTTTAATAAGAAAATTTTTGTAAGTTACTCAAGGAATGATTGGTTGGGGCATGATACAGACTTTTCAGGCTCATAAACCTAAAGTGATCACAAGAACTGTAAATTTTACCATTATTACCAACAAAATAATTAATAATTCGTAGCTTGAATACATTTCCTGCCGTTAAATTTCCAATTCTTCAAAACCGTTCATTTCGTCAAATTAAAATACTGCTTCGGAATAACTACTAGACCTACACGAAACGGTGAACAGCATGCATGATATGCCTTCGAACTGAATGCATTGAATTCTGACAATACAATCTTCAAACATAAACCGAATTCTTGAAACTTTTTGAAAACAAGACATAGAAAACTAGCATCTTCAATAAAAATCCGCAGCAATTGAGTTGTCGACGCTAATTACACTACAACTTTTTGCCAATTTGCTATAAACATCGATCATATAAGCATATTTGAAAATCAATTAGAGAACATAATAGCCAAAGCAGCAATGAGAGCTCGATACAACAGCAGAAAAATCGGGAATAAAGACTGACCTTAGGCAGGGCTTCATGACATTTTCGATTTCTCTCGTGAATGCTTTGCCTTCTGGCGGACGATATTCGCATATGAGCTGAATTAAAATAAAATAATTGGAGAATTCTGAACAGAGCTTGCTGCAGAAAGAAGTTACGTTTTTGAACGCCTCTATAAGATAAAGACATAACGAATCCGAATCCAAGATGGCACCTGAATTACTGTTGATTTGTAGTCCTAGAAGACGGAATGCTGGAGGTATCATCATTATCTGCAAAACGCTCTAATGAAAAAGCTGATGAGACTAAACAAGTCTGTCTAAAAACAATTTATGTTAAAAGACAGATCACAATTGCCTAAATGGATGATAGTATTTAACAGGGAGCGAAAAATTTTATATTCTTTTAGTAAAAGAAGGATCTTCACAACAATCGAGCATTTAGAGAATTTTAGAGCACTTGATAAAAAAGTCAAATAAGTACATGTTGTGGCAGACATGCACGTAGGGGTTGGGGGTCCTGACCACACCTGGGCGTGGGGGGTTTGGGGGGTATGCACCCCCCCAGAAACCAAAATACCCCCCCCCAGAATTCAATTTTTGAAAATTTTTTTCGTTTTTTTCGCAATTTTTTGATGCCAATGGATAGTGCTCACCCCCTCCCAGAATTTTCTTGCTGCCCACGTATGGTCCTGACCCCCAGAATGGAAAATTTTGTGGAGAAAATGAGGCGAAATGAAGGCCAAAAACGAATCAAAATTAAAAATTTTCCTCAAAAGTGCTTTAAATTGACCGCAAACTGTGTAATAACGTAGTTTTAACACTGTTTTAGTGCTTATACCAGTTTTTTAGGTCATTTTGGCCCAAAAAAGCTCAATGTTCGACCCCTCCCCATATCGGCCATGCAGTGCACCTATGTTTGTGACCATACGTTTTCATGACCATAATCCCGGAATGAGGGTCCGCCGAAGAATTTAAAAGAAAACAAAAACTAAAATCGGAATTACGGGGAAAAGTTCGATCAAGCGCTATCCATTGGCACCAAAAAATCGCAAAAAATCAAAATAGTTAAAATGAAATTCGAGGGGTTAGCAAGGTTTTCTTGAGTCTAGCTACTGACGGAAAAGTAATATTTGTGACCCTAATATACACAAAATCAAGAGGGTAATTAGATCCATCAAAACAAGCTGCACAAAAATCCAGGTTATTCCTAGAATTTATTACGTTGCTTAAATCGGATGCTTTTTTCAATATTTTAACAACCAAAAGTAACCTATTTCAATTTTGCAAATCATTTTTAATGATGCACAGTTTGATTCGCGCCCAATACAAGGCTGGATTTATTCATTCTAATCAAACCTTATAAATCACTTATTCATTGTAGGTAATACCCTATTCCAGTACCTCATTATATTCCTAAATTGCAAGCCGTAAGTGCAATGAAATAAACAATTTTAATAGATATCAGGAATTCGAAGCGGAAAAAACTACGTCCAGCTCATTTACTCCTCAAAAAAATTGGAAAGTAATTCAATACGACGTAAAGTTGCGAATCGAACTTATGTATGGCTAATATATCAAGCAAAAACTCCATGTTGTGAAAAATAATGGTTTTTCAGATTGGGGAATAATTTGCTATCATTCAGCGAAACACTTTCGATGTCTATGCTGTTTAATACATACTAATATCGGCCACAAATAGAAGCAATCTTTACGCTTAAAGCGTATAGATACTCATATTACAAAGTGCTTCAACGTTTTTCTCGATAACAACATTCATACTGAAAAGTTAAAGGAAATTCTAAATTTATCAAAATAGTCAATCAAGCAGGAAGTTCAATTATTTCATCCAAATGCGCGTTGAGTGAAAATTCTAAAAATAGCAGCTTCAAGTGTTGATCGTAGTGCATTGTCTTGTAGGAAGAAAATTGTTGAGAAAAATGTATGACGACGAGGAAGATATTTTCGAAAGATTTTCACAAATTTTCAAATTTTCTAAGCGGAGCCCTAAAATGCCCAAGAACAAAAAGGGTAATTAAATTAAGGGGAAAACGGAATTTTATGGGACAAAACTAGGATAAATTACAGCCAAAATAAATCATGATCAAAAATTTAGCATTGCGCCCTAAAGGAGAACCAGAGTAATCTTTGTGCTCTACTTAAAGCGCGTGATAAAAGTGATTCGGTTCTAATAATTACCAGCAACCATTAATCAGTTTGACGCAGAAAATGACGAAATTGTCTTCAGCTTGCACAAGCATCTACGTATGATAACAATAATCATAAAAATATTTATTGAATTAGACCTAAGAGCAAGAACATTTAAAAATTTAAACGCAAGTAAAGCACCGAATGAGCAATTCGATCGATTAAAGAAATCGAAGGAACAAGTATATTACACAGGCATACAGAGGTACCTAAGCGATTCACGGTGATTAGACGACTAGCATAAAGATCGACAAAACAGGTTTTCAGCGTACTTGAAAGCTAGTGAAGTCGGAATAAATTACTATTTTTCTATGTTTTTTATCAAAAAAACTTTATTGGTTTTACCTAGCCATAGTAATATGCCCAATTAGTCACCAATTTTCCGTATTGTTTCTTTACATATAAATGAAAAATCGAGTAGGCTGAGATAAAAATTTAAAAAAATTCAGAATAGAACTTGTAACGGATGCTGAGCAACCCGTCATGCCACGCAGATAGTTTTAAAAATCACATTAGTATCCCAGTCCTAAAATGGGCAAATTTTTTAGATTTTCTAAAAATTTTCTTCATTAATGCATAAAACTTGTCGAGAAACGCACAAAAATGCCTTTAATTGTGCCTTATTCCTTACAATTCATCGGATTGCAGCAATTTTGCCTCCTCGAAATAAAATCCTGGCTATGTACACCTCCGCGCGTGCAAAACAACGATTTTGTAGAACGGTACATAAGCCTAAGAATCGCATTAGATTATAAACCCGATTTGCATAACGGAATTCTACCTATAAAACAACGCTGCGAAAGCGCATAAAATGGCACGCGTGCGAGTATAAAGTACATCAAATTCAAATACATCAGATCTAAATCAGCACATTTTTACCTGAAACAAATCGTTAAGAGACTTGTCAGTAAATAATGACAACCATACATGGGCAGCACCTAAATTCTGGGGGAGTCAGGATAAGGTAAATCGCCAAAAATGTTACTAAAAATAGAATTCTGCGGAGGTGTTTCAACTTCTGGGGGAAAGTACAAAACACCCGACCCCCTCCTCCACGCCCATGTGTGATGACAACCATAGGTAAGAAAACGCTTGACTCATAGGATCCTTTAAAGATTTTTGGAGCGACAGAAATTAACATTACATTATATTCATGAATACCAGAGCAGTGAGTAAAAAAACGTATTGCCGAACTTCTAGACACTGATCTGATCATTAAACCACCCAAACCTCAACGAAATAGCAATTTCGGCGATTTCTTAATTTATATCCAAGATATTGAATCAACTATAAAGATGACGTCATATAGACACCTTAGCATTTACAAAACAAAACTTAAGCAGCAAAGAAAATTAACAATGCAAAAACGCACTCAAAAAAATTTTTCGACTGAAAAAGGAGACTATTGACTTTCGAGGTTTCTAAAAATTCTTTTTGTCTACCACTTCCGCGTAATAAATAATTCAAAGTAAGATCATAGACCTTAAAACCATAAAAAATTCACCCTCATCCTATTTATTCATCAATTTTTTGACTAGCGAGTCGACGTCATTTACATTGTATCTAGAAAGTTTCTGGAATTCCCAAAAAAACTTAATGCACAAAAAACACATATCAAATTGAGATTGTTTATAACTTTAAAATTGATATTAGTAGATAAGGACGATAGAATAAATGCGTATAAAAGAAGCATCGGCTTAGTTAATATCATAGATGCCCAAGGTCAGGTTGGCCAGGGAGTATAAAATCGAGATTTTGGGGTCAAGGAGAGGTAAAATCCAGGATTTTTACGACAGCGAATTGAGTTTTTGGCTATTTTTACGTCGAAGTCACTTGAAAATAAACTATTTTTGGCTCAAATTGCTCGAAAGTACTTAACTTTTGGCCCCTTCAGCTGGAGATAATACCCCTTTCTCACCCCTCCTCATGTGCATGTATGGTTAAGATTTATAATTGCACACATTTAGAGCCTGGATAAAATACAATTACGACGTCTAATTTTGTTCCTAATACGATTGAATGAAGAAACTTGAAGTTGGAGGAAAATTGCATAATTAATAGGTCAATTAATCGTACGCGGTGCCGAAGTATCGATCGCTAAAATTGCCAATACCGGGGAATATATCAAATTTATCAGTTAAAACTTTGTCCACCGCTGACGTAATAAGCTTAACACCAGGATAAGCATAAGCAACACTGTTGGCACCGATTTCTGACATTAGCAACGAGACGAGCGTTATATTCTCCTAATTATCGAAAGGAATACAGAAATAAAATAAAAAAAGAAATCATTGAAACATAAAGGCGGATGTAAGGGGAGCGCAAGACGACTATCTGTCCCCAGTCTCATTAAGCATACATGCATAAAGCGAGTAGAGAGGGGGAGTACACGTGCACACAGGGGAGGGGTAAGGGGGTATATATAACCCTACCAAGAATTTTGAGACATCCCTTCGGGCCATTTCAGGACAAAACTGTTGTTTGAACGGTGAAAAAGCATTAAAAGACGTCTGACAGTATAATTTCAGGTGCCATTATTTCGTGCATACCTGACGTTATATTGAATGTAATAATATGAAGATTGTTGTGTTACTTTAAACCGCTCCTGTAATAAATCTACATCGATCGAAAATAGCAATTATTGCACGTGTTCCGCTAATAGAATTTGGGTGCCCGATAAGTATTAAAAATCAATGCTGACATGTTAGATTTGATAATCGTGTTTCAAGACGGCTAAAAAAGGTAGATATGACTCAATTTCGACTTAAAACCCCAATAATAACGTAGACAAAGCAAAATGAGCGTGCCAAAAGCATGGGAATAAAATCAGTGGCTTTTGAAGCGACAATGAGCCCCTTATTCTCAATCTTTATCAAAAACGCATGTTTTGATCGAACGAGATGTAGAAGATGGAGAAACCGGAAGATATTGAAAGGAGAGAGGTGAAGTTCCGTCCACACGTGGGTGTGGAAGGGGGCTTAGTGAGTTAAGACCATAAATGCACATCATAGCCAATCTATGGGGGTCAGCCGGTCTGCGGGAGGGGGTCAAAAATTGAGCTCTTTTAGACCAAAATGACCTCAAAAACTAGCAAAAGCGCTAAAATAGCGTTAAAATTACTTTATTACACAGTTAATGGTCAATTTGAAGCACTTTTGAAGAAAATTTTTAATTTTAAGCGAACGCTGTTGGCAAATTTCCTATTTTCCCGTTCTTTGAGTCTAGAACCATCCAACCCCCTACGCGCATGTCTGGTTAAGACCCCTCATCCGGAAATCCGGCAGACCCTCCAACAAAATCGATGGACGCCCCAAATTTGAATTTTCAACTCTGTTTCTTCGAGGATTTCGGCGAAAGTCTCACCAACCAGACCCCCCCCTTAATTCGGACTGCTGTTCACGTTTGATCCCGTCCCGCATTGCATCGACAGACTTTAACAACTGGTATCCCGCGATCATTTCTATAATTTCTCGAAATATAATTGAAAAAAGTTTACTTCCGGAACGTCGTGTTCAATCAAAATTCTGATACCCATGATAGCCGCGGCGCCTGTTGCAACTTGAGCATCCATCAGTATCACTTTATACTGAGCAACGTTGCCGGGCAACCGTAAGTAATACAATCCCGGCTGAAAATCAGAATTGGCGATTAGGCAATTAAGGCGGTATAGACACACCACAATTAGCCAAAGAGTTTATAGTCAGGCATTTGACAGCGCAAATTTAGGGACGGGGTAGTCAACCATTCAATTTTCGCCCAAAAAATGGTTAAAAAGAACCTAAGAATCGCCAAAAAAGCAAGTTTTTCTAAAAATAAGGGGTCAAAGAGAGGTGGAGGGACAACAAACTTTGGGTGGGGATTCCCATCCATACATGTAACGGCTCGAAAGTTCGGGTGAGGGTCCCTGACCATTTTTAAGGAAGGGGGGTCCATTAACTCCAAGTTTTTGTCAAAAATAGCCAAAGAATTCAATTTATTCAAAAATCGTGGTGGGGGTTAAAAATTTTCTCGCTTTGGTGGATGAGGGGGTGACCAATTTTGTTTTGTGGAGATCCTTCCCATCCCCGTCTTACGTGTATGCTCCCATTCCCTGTTAGACGTATGACTACAGTGAACCGGAAACCCCGGCAAGTCTAAAATAGAGGAAATAGTTACAAACCGTGAATCTGCGAGGTATGACAACAAACACGACAGGCTCTATGATAAATTTTAAGGAGATACTTATTTGCGGTTTTCTCTATTTTGTTCAGTTCTTGATTGTGCGATCTCACAAATCTAAAAACATTGAGGCGAAACCTGGATTTTCGCTAAAGACATCATTAGAAACGCAAGTAAGTCGAAAACGACAATATAGACATTGTGAAATGAATTTTTTAAATCGGAACAAATTGACTCCAAACTAACAAAAACGGAATCGAAAACGGTAAGACAAGTTCAATTTTAACAGACAACTCCAATCTCGAATGAAGGCCAAGGCGCAACTTAGAATACCTTAGAAGGTGAAGGAAATAATTTAAACTTATAATCATAGTCTGTTCCATTCCAAATAGTCCATTTTTTGCTTTACACCTTAAAAGCCATAATGCTGTAGCAGAATATTTTAGGATTCAGGTTGCTGCGGTAATTTGCCAGATGCATTAGTTGTTAAATAAAGCACATTTAGCATAAATGATAAGAATTTCAATCAATTATCCGGTTCGAGAGCATAATAGGAGCAGCCATTCAAACAGTGAAAATAGATCCAATAGTAAAAAATTGTACACCGAAAAGCGAAAATGGCCGTTTGGAATGGAACAGACTATCGGACGCTTATTTGCAGACATTTTTAGGATGATAATTAAATGAACCGAACGTACAGATCATTTATGCTTCACACAACTCTTTGCTGACCTCTGACCCCAGAGACCAATCGGTCTGTATTAGAATTTTCCCAATGACGCAATCCTTCACTACGTCTCTGAGCATATTCTCAAAAGTCTCGCCCGATCTCAAAATGCTGACGCCGCAAATTTTGTCACTGGTTCTTCTTTTACCTACATACTTATGTTGCTCAGAGCAGTTTACAACGACGGGCTCGAAGGTCTGCATTGACAAAGCCTGTTCAATCAACAGGCGGGCTATACGATTCGAATAGAAGACGAATTCGTCAATTGACGTCTTTGCGTTTCTAATAATAGTGTGCATGCCCTATGAAAAAACACAACACACAATACTGAGACGACGTGAATGTAAATAACAAAAAACGCAGGTTTTTGCCTGAAAACGGGAAGGGAGTCAAAAACTTCTGACATCGGGTGAGGGACTTAACCAAAGTAAAAAGCTCAGGGAGGGGATAAACCGAGTTTCCAGCAGGGGGGTTAAATGAGTAATCTTGTTACATAATCAATGTCAAATTTTTGTACTTAATCCGTCGTATTTTATTTTTCACGAATATTTATAGTTCTGCACGAAAATAATAACAATAAGGGCAATGGAATGACCTGTAACATCGAATATGTACAAAATATAGGAAGAAAAGTGTCTGGATGAATGAATTGAACAGTCTACGGCTCGAAAAATAAGTATATGCACTTAAAATTATACTGTTAGACGTCATTTGACGCTTTTTTATGGTTCAAGCAATCAGTTTTGGTCCTAAATGGCCTGAGGGGGTATGCTCCTCAAAAGTCCTGGTAGGGACGATAGTCGATATCCCCAAAAAAACCCAGTGTGCACGTCTTCCATTCCTTTACAATAATTATACTCCGCATATCTTCGTATGTCCGTCTGCCAAGTTCTATTAATCAATCTATTTGACCCACCTACCTTACTGACCGTAGGTTCTATCATAGTCACCAGCTCGGACTGAGCCCTCTAGCGAGAATCATTCAGCAGCTTAAGTGCTGACTAATCAGTCGAGTAGTATTATCTACTGAGGAAGGCATGCCCGTTGCCAGGGGGTGCAGATGGTGCAGCCGCATCCACGGTTCCGCATGTTAAAGTTAGAAAAATAGCGCCAAAAAACGAAAGGAGCTTTCAAATTTATGCAAAAAACGCTAGAAATTTGTTAAGATCATGTTATCTCTCAAGGAATTTAGCCGCTTTAGTCTATTTTTGATTAGTTTTTAAAGCTGTATGCTACGAGATTTAACAATTTGTGCTTGAGTGGTCACATTTTGAAGTGTGGTGGCAACCACGGTCAAGAAATCCTGGCTACGGGCGTGGGGGAAGGAACGGTTTTCTTAAAAATTCAGTTCTCCGTTTTGCGTTAGATTACTCTTACTCTAATTTGTGCATCAGGTGCCAGGTGTTTCAACCTGACAAAACGTAAAAAAAACTTCGAAAAAATGTTAGGGAACCGCGATTAAGTTTAACGAAATATAATCAAATTCGGCACTTTTGAACAAACTGATAGCGAAAAACGCTTAAAACGGCATCTGCAATTCGAGGAAATTTTTATAAATCGCGAATCCGAGGGAGAGGGTGAAAAAATTTCTTGGGGATTATAACCCTCACCAGAGATCAGATCATGTACGATCCCTACGTTTAACGCACACCCTAAGCTGTGTCGTTTGTCGCAATAAATGCAAAGATGGCGGCTGGACATTCGGCTGATATACTGTAGCTGCCAACGTAGCTCGTGAATCGCTGGCGCTTCGCTCGCGTAGTCGCATGTTGATGTGCTCAGCCAACAGATCTATTGCGACATAATTCTGTAAGCCACGCGGCACAATCACATCAGCCAATGCCATTGTTGGCGCTATAAATGCATCGAATGCTGGTTTCACGAATCTGAAAAATTAGATGACGCTGTTCACTCATTCATCAAATTTTCAAATTTTTTCTCATTAACTCATGGAGAGAAATGAAGTATGTATATAGCGTCGGTGACTCAATACAGGGGCGGCTTTAAGGGGAGGAGGCGGCGGCCCTTCCTTGGCCAAAAATATTTGGCGAGATAAAGAATGAATATGTAATTTGCAATAATTTTTGGCCGTCAGTGATCATAATTACTCAAAATTTTCCGGCGCTTTGCGCTGCATAATGACATTTATTTAGTTTCTTCGCGACCTGAAAGCCATTTTTTGCTCATGGAATAGCTTTGAAACGATTTCAAGAGCAGAGAGAGCTATTTATGCATCGATTTTTCTATTTTCGAGCATGGCTTTTTAAAGATTTTCAAGGTTTGGCTTCAAATGCTACAAATACAGGAAATCGGGCAGTAAATCAAGCTACTAAACGTCCTTCAGCCTAAATTTCACAAATTTTTCGGCGCTTCGCGCCGGATTTTCGCTACAGTTAAAGAAATTTGATGATTTTTTTGCAAAACTTATGTAAATTTCAAGATTTTTTGAGAAAATGTTGCGTCAAATATAATTTAAAATAAAGGTAGACAATGTAAAACGCCGACAAAAGCTATTTCGCACGAGAAGGGCAAATTTTTCAACCTATTTTTTGACTGTTATTGGAATAGTTGGAGTACCGCTCCCTTAGGAAAATCCTAGATCCGCCACTGACTCAAGCCGGCTTTTAAAGCTAGTAAATGTTTCAAAGAATAATAGAAGATCTTTGATCAAATACAAAAACTCTTTCCAGCTATTTATTCAAGCAGAATATTAAGTTAAATTTTACTGTTTAATATTGTTGTAGAACCTAATAAGCGATTAACGGTTTGATGTGTTTACGTATTTGGCTTTGGTCAGAATAGATAATGTGAATACCTCGAACGCTAAACCTGGTCAGTCGTATTCTTTTTGAGTATAAGCATGAAAATAATTATGAGCTTACATTTATTCGATTTAGAGTGTCATCATCACTGTATCACACAAAAACATAGAGAGGGCAGAGAGGGGGTATTGCACCTCTCTCAGATTTTGAAGAACCGGGTAGTGTCAGGCGATTTTGGTGAAACATAAGTTATTTCTAGAAAAATTTGAATTTTATAGTGAAAGAATACAGCTCAGTTAACCAAAAGTTCAGTCAATCTGGTCAGTTTAGTGCAAAAGCATTAATTTTTCCATGGTCTTACACCTTTTTAATAGTTTTTCACATGATAGTGAATAATCCAATTAATCTATTTGTTTAAAATGGGCATTTAAAAAATACATTTTAGAATCAAATTCATCTATCTTCTGACCTCAAGAATGACATTTTAATATGCCTAATTAAATAAAAACATCAATAAATAACCGTGTAAAAATGCATGTTATGACTCATACTTACTATCTGACTGTTTTTGAACTTCACCCCTCTCTGGCTACTCCTACATTGCTCACCTACGCACTGTACGAGTATTACTCTGTACAAGGCACTTTTCCAAAGGTCTCTTTATATTTCTAACTATGGAATCATCTACTACAATATGGTTCAGTCATGCTTTCTGTGAGCTAAAATATGTTGTTTGACGTTACAATTGTATTTCAGTGAGAATCTGGGTGTATCTAACAAGAAAAATACAAAAATTATCAATATGGCGCCGAACATAGGAAAATTTCGATTTTTTTATCGTCTTCAACGCACATGCACACTAGGGGCTATGGGGGTGCCCGCTACCAGGATTTTGAAAGGATACCCCCTCAGACCATTTTGAACCAAAACTTATTGTTTTACCATGAAAAAGCGTCAAATGACGCCTAAAAGTGTAATTTAAAGTACATGTACTTATTTTTCGAGCAGTAGACTGTCCAATTCATTCATCCAGACACTTTTATTTTATCATTTTGTAATATTTGATGTTACAAGTCATTTCATTGCCCTTATTATAATAACTTTCATGCAAATTTAATTATAAATATTTATGAAAAATTAAATACGACTAATAAAGTACGAAAATTTGACATTAAATAGGTAAGAAATTACTCGAATACCTCTCCCCCAAGGAAACTCGATTAAGCCTCAGAGCTTTTGACCTTGTGCGCTACTACATGGTCTTCAAGTGAAAGTTTCGGCTCATTATCTACGGAGTATTATTATTAGGAAGCTCCAAAAACGCTTCTCACTTTATGTATTGATCAATGATGAGCCTGGGTTCACGTCCTCTTTCAATGACGTCGCGCCTTAAACGCCGAGCGAGGCGAACGTCTGAATCAGTGTCTAAGAAGATTTTCAAATCCATAGCGCGGGCTATTTCGGGCACGTGGAAGGCGAAAATGCCCTCAAAAATTAAAACCGACGCGCCGTACATAGTTTGCACGAATCGTTCACGTTTATGACTTTCGAAATTGTAAATTGGAACCTAAAAAATTTAGACTAATCTAACCTAAACTTCTAAAATAACCTAACCTATCATTATGCACTAGCATTTCGTTGTTAACATTCTTTAGGTACGACGATTACAGCCTACTGGAAATAGTAAGAGATAGTATACACAATCCTACTATTTAGAACGCTGATGTAAAGCACACGTGTAACAGGAGGCGAATGGGATACCCCCACTTGAAGTTGGTCATCCCCATCATCCCAAAAGCCGTTTTGGTCGTTTTTGGCCAAAAATAGGATGTCCTCCCTAAAAATGGCCGGAGAACCCCACCCAGAATTCCGAGCCGTTAAATGTTTGATGAAATGTAACCAAAGATGTGCATCGCACCGCATGGCCGGTAAGGCGTCAACCAGATTGTTTTTTGGCTTAATGGGCCAAAAAAATTGAATAGAATAGAGCGAACACTATGGAAATACACAGCTTGTGGTCTACTTTATGCAATTTCGCAAGTTTAGATTTTTCTCCGTTTTTGGCCATAATTTCGCCTAGTGCCCCGCAAATTGAGTTTTTTGTCCTTCTATGTTCTATTCATTCCAACTCTCAAAATGCATTTTGCGTTCTATGCGCTCAACTGCATTTTTCGACGTTTATTTGTATACAGTAGGCAATTTCTGAGTCATTAACAGTGAAATTACAAAATTTAATACAAAATTTATTTTTTTACATTTTTCCTATTCAAATTATATTTTAGGCTTCATGAAGGCAAATATAAGTGCGAATTACAGTGTTAAGCAACTGAAATGTTCGAAGATTTTTGATAATTTTGCTCTTTTTGCCTGCGAAAAATCTTTGTACATGTACAAAGAGTCCCAAAAAGTCTTTTTACAGCTGGAAAAATCAGAATACAAAACATAAACTATAGCTTCAAGTCAGTATAACGCCGAAGATTTCTGTAAATTGATTTATGCCTCAACTATTTTCTCCCATAGGCTACAACACTTCGCACCATTGTGTTGAAAAGCGCTTGTTGAACTGCATGAAGAAAGTTTAAAGAAATACGGAAATTAAATATATATATATTTCATATTATAAAGGAAAATAGCATTAACATTTAAGATTTTGCTTTCTAAGTATGATTAGCCATGTCTACTAAGCAACATAGCATGGCATTACCCAGGGTCGCATTTAGGGGGGCGGCCGCCCCCACATGGCCAAACAAGAAATTTTGACAGTTAAGATAATGCACGGAAAGATGGAAAAATCGCATGTCTTTGTTACAAAATCTTCAAATTTTCGGCGCTCCGCGCCGGATGTGAAGTATTTTCCATAAGTTTGGCCCAAGCGCGACCAAAAAATGACACTTTTTATAGCCTTTTAAGTGGCAAAAAATTTTTCCTTGAAAGTTAAAATATTATTCTCTTAATGGATAGAGCATGCCGAGAAACGTCGAAAAATGCGGTTTTTGCGAGCTACCCCAACGAATTTTCTGAGATATAGACCAATTTACGTTGGGTCCGCCCCCTACCCTTGGCCGGATCCTGGATACAAGCTTTGCAATACCCATTGCCCCAGCTGGTACCCAAGCCCAATTGTTTTGGTTGGTCATAGAGCTTGTTTAAAATTGTACATTAGACTTTGAGTGATAGTTCTATGGGAATGCATTAGCGTACTTAAACAGCTCCTTTTACCAGTTTTAATATTATCTGAGTTAGTTTTATTACCAACCTCTTACTCCAGAATTATCGTGCATTGCACATGAATTTTTCCAACTCATATCATCACGTGCAACTGGCAGACCCTCTAGCTAGTACCGGATCTGCTCTAGCTGGTGTTGCGTTCTCCATGACTTTAAAAAGAATTTGGATAAATACATACTTACAAAGATACATGTAATAGAAGGGATGGGGAATACCTCCACCCAAAGTTGGTTGTCCCTCTATACCCCAAAAGCCAGAAAATTTTTAAAGTTCACCAATTTTTGGAAAAAATTGAATTTTTCAGGCCGTTTTAGTTTTTTGGCCGTTTTAGCTGAAATTAGAGGTCATTACCCCTTCCCACTAAAAATGGCCGGGGACCCCTAACCCGGAATTTCAAGCCGTTACTATTACTATGATAGCTAAAAACGCTTCAAATAGAATATGTTTAAGAGTTTTGGAAAATCAAAAATTCTAAAGTGAGGAAAACTTTTATACGGATAAAAAACTTTCAGATGCGAAAACACCCAAGATCACGTATGATGAGGAGTGACATGGAGATAGCCGACTGATCTAAAGAGTTTCTTGAAAAATCTACTTCAATTCAAAGTTTAGTTTACAGCGTAGTCGGCTTTCTAACAAAAATGTATTTGTTAACATGGATTATTTTGTGTCGCGAAGACGCTTACCTCAGCTCTCTTACATTCCTTAATTCGTTGCAAAGTTGAAAGGATGGCATCAAAATCAAGCGCCGAGGGATGATCAAAATTATACTCATTTTTGGCAACCAGCGCAAGCTGTTCATTAGTCAAGGACCTTAAAATTAATCCAACGTAATTCTAAAATGAACAAATTTTTCGCAAGGCCATGTTTGCACATGTATGCATGCGACTGGTAATCATAAAAAGCACTATTCACTTGTAAAAATTGTCCATCCGCAATAAAGTTACCCAAGGTATGTCTAACAGAGTAATTATGCGTTGGGCTACCGAAGTTTTACCCGATCCGCTACCTCCCGAAATCCCGATACAATATGGTTCCTTTATTGGCTCTCCACATTCATTGAACCAGGCCGGTCGCCCAGCCGTGAACACTACCTTAACGCATTATTAGCAAATATATATCAAAGTAAGAATCGCACAGTGCAAAGCAGACATGTAACAGGGGGATGGGGGATCCCCCACCCACCCCAAAGTCGGTCGTCCCCCATCCCCCTTAAGCCAGTAAGTTTTTGACCCCCCCTGATTTTTTGGTAAAAATTGAATTTTTTAGCCGTTTTTAGGCGTTTTTGGCCAGAAATTATAGGTCTTCTACCCCTCCCTCCCAGGCACATATCTGGCCCTCCTATTTTTGGGGGACCAACACCAATTTTGGGGGTCTAAGCCAGTAATAGCACAAAATAACGTGTGAAAAAAACCTATTTTTCCGTTTTTTTTTCAATTTTGGAGGGCCGGACTCCTCATCCCCCACAGCTACGTGCCTGCTCCCTCCTAAAAATGGGCGGGCTTATGAATTCAATGTAACGCAAACATAAAGTTTATTTTCCATACCTTTAAATAGCAAAAGCATTGCTAAGTTGTCGGAGAGTTCTGTTTTCCTGCATAAAATCTTTTTTAAAAACGGGAGAGATATATGCAAAAGATGTTTGAGTCTGCACAAATACGAGTATGCTTGATGATTGTACAAAGATTAATTTTGGAATTCATAATGCGCATTTGGAGCTAAATTTACTGTAATTACGATATTGGGCGCGAAAATTTTTTCGTTATTTTGCTCCAAAATGTGCAAACATATGTTGAAATTACAACTACTTTGCACCAAAGTCTTTGTACACTGTACAGAGATCATTTCAAAAAATCTTTGCACGAGGCTTAAAATCATTGTGACGCGCAATAAAGCCTGAAAAAGCAGGTTTGCGAAAAGGGCTACATAAGTCAAAATTGTCCCATATCCGAAGTCGAAAATGTAGGGTTTGAATAAACGTCAACAACAGTTTACACAAAATTATATCCGGGGAATTTATGAGCTATACTTTACAAGTGAGCGGATTTACCGATACAAGACCCAGCTTGACAATAGAAAGTTTGACTCTGTGGACAGGGTAGCTAAAATATGGAAGACAACATCTCACTTTGTTATGTTGTTTGCAACATTAGAGTTTTCAGTCATTATCAACAATATTCGGTCTTATTCTTTGTTTTTATGTACAATTTGTACCTAGATGTTGTAACAAAATTTTGTTAGTTTGTAAACCCTCAAAGTTTACCCACACTCTAAAGTATAAGTTACGCGCCTTACAAGATAATTAAAGTAAAAGAGCAGCAGTGTACTGTAGCTACCTTAAACGATTTATATATCGTCAAGATTGAACCGTAAATGACCCATGCATTGTCAAGATTAAAGGGCCGTAGTGAGAAAGACATATGTAACATGAATCAACACATAATATATGTATAAAGAATGATGGAAATAATTTCGTGTAGCGGCAGTCCCTTTAGCTCAGGTAAAGCAACTTATAAGATGAAAATAAAGAAAATACCAAAAAATACCAACAGCTAAAGCATTTATTGCTTCGGAATCTAAATCTCCCACCTTTTGCCTACTTCTAAACATATTCTCCTGCGCCATAGTGAGTGAAGTGACTCGACGTTTAGGTCCTCTTAGACCGATGTGTGGAATAGGTTTGAAGGTATTCGAATCTGTATCATCGTCGTCGGAACAAGATGTGATTTCTACAGTGTTAGCGTTGTCAATAAAAGTTTCCTTCGACGTGCTGCCCATTCCAAAGCTTTTACCGTACAAAGTGATGATTAAAAATGGCAATGATTTGCATAAGCATGAGGACAGGACAAATTAGTCGGCAGATACGGACATGAGACAAACAAAAAGATCAAATAATCTGTAAACACATGCAATATGGTAAGAAAAGTAATCGATATGTATGTGCCATGTTTAGAATAAACATCTAACAAAAATCAGAAAGTTCAGTATAGTTTTGTAAAGTAAGGGCCATTTTCTTTTTTATTTTTCAACATATTTGATAAACGTGAATAGAAGTATCGATTTTACGCTACATGTCCAGACCACAGCATAGGAATTCTGGAGAAGTGAAATTCTTACACTGACAAAAATAAGTGTATTAAAAACGAAAAGGACATGCGTCAATGATGCCATAGCTATTATACAGATAAAACACTAGCGCGCTAATGTAAGCCCTCCCGTGCAAATGGAAAAAATTTTCAATAGCACCATCGCTAGTGGGGTTGTGCTGAAAAATGCTGCTCCCTGTGTCTATCTCTTCTATTCTTGGCAATCAGGGCGGAATGTAGAATACAACTATGATTGAAAAATTTACAAAAAGAGTGTTTCATGCCATTTCAAGCAGAAATCTTTCAATATAGCTGAAAAACATAAGCAGAGAAGTATGCAACTGAAAAAGACTTTAGTTCGAAAAATTTTGTTTTCACTTCTTGCCCGTTTTCTCGACTCTGAATCGTAGAATTCTCCTTATAATGGCATAAAACACGATACTGGCCGCATGAGGGTATAAATAAGTCTAAGCTGGTACCTATACAAAAGCCGGGAAGTCATATCCACCATGAAAACCGAGCATAGTTCCCAAGGTCTAGAGTTGAGGGAGGATTGAGATCCCAAAATGGGGATTAGTGAATTAAGTGGTCTAATATTATTAGCCGATGCTATTTTTTGTACGAGCTTCTTTGTACATGTACAAAGATCACCGGAAGTCTTTGTCAAGCGAAAATTTTTTGTACATTTAATATATAGATATACTATTGAATATGCACATTCAAAGCACTCATTTTCAAAGCTTTTGCTGATATATTAGTACAATGACAACTACATGATAAGTTTGTTGTTAAGGAAACACATAAATCTCGAATTGAGGTATCTGCGTCAGATAACAAAAAATGGTTTATGTGATATGTAACTTTAGGATTTGCGTACCCTAGATACAACACAGAACATTTAGGGACAGATGTGCTTAACTAATTTTCTTCAGACCAGGAAACAAGCTTATCTAAATCTTTTTGCAACAAAGTATAATTTTGAGAAAAATTAAAGAGCTTCAAATCATTAGCAAGGAAAAAGACTTCACTATGCTCAACAGCTTGAACAAAATCGTTTACAAACAACAGAAACAAACAAAAACAAAACAAACAAACAAGCAAAGCCATTTACTACTGAATGGAGCAGTCGCTCATTATTTCTCTTCCTATGCCCACCCCAAGTATGTGTCATGCAATAATATTTTCCTTGTCTGACTCCAGCCCCCGGCCGGCCAGGAATTTTTTTCAGCCCCAGTACCGCCCCGGCCCCGGTCAAAAAAGCCGCCTCGGTCGATCACTAGTGCCAGAGTATGTTATAGGTATGCGCTAACGCGCTACCTATGAGAAATAGAGACTGGTTAGGTACAATCGTCTATATATGTACAAATTAGGGATCAACCGTAGGTCCATTTTTCCTCCGGGCCGGAGCCAGGAAGCGCCGGAGGTAAACTTAGTATTTTCAGTAAGTAGAATTTTCACAAGCCGTAAATATAATTCATATGATGTACAGTATATAGGTCTGGATAAATACATTGCTCATGGATAAGTAAAAGATCTGAGAAGTGAATGTTTATTATCTAGCCATGCATTTATATGTACTAAAATATTGCGATCATATTAATTATTTTTCAATTAATTGTCATCAGCGATTTCTTCATCTTCCGTTTCAATATCAGGCGAAGCACTGTGACTGTCCGATTTGTATGGCTCAACTGCTTATATAATATTTCACCAATGGTGCATTCACAATGCCACATTAGTGTTCACATTCACAGCTTCACTTATGAAAGCTGTGTTTGTACAAATTCACAAAATAGGCAATCTGAGTGCTAAGCTTCAAAAGAAATAGGAAGTTAGCAGTTAAAGCATTGAATGATTTGGTTCAAAAACCTCCGGCCTCCGGCCCCATTTTTGCCTCCGGCCGCCAAGGCCGGAGGACAAAAAATGGCCGGAGGAGCCGGCGGAACGAGCCAGGCCGACTCGGTTGATCTCTAGTACAAATGTTGAAAAAAGAAAAAATTGAATAGATCACACTTCACAGTGCCAGTTTGGGTCTCCTCTCTGCATTAACGCTCGTAAATTTATCACGAGCGTCTAAATGCTGCTCTGTGCGTCCGTACAAAGTATAGTCATGGCCTCTAAAAAAACCACGTTTCATGTTTTTTTGCATATATTCATGGTGCAAGCATCCCAGTCTAGAAACTTATTTAATCAGAGCAATGTCCCATGGATGCTCCATCTTTCACCACTTAGTTGATTTCATAGATCCCTTTAGTCATGGAGAAAAAATCGATCAAAGTCAAAACTAAAAAAACCAGCAAATTTCATTTGGGAAGTAAAAAAAACCATGGAAAATAAAAAAACCACCCCTAAATGCTATGCGAAGTGCATGGTTTGCAGCGTAAAGTAGTTAGTTGACCTTACATGATCACATTTTTGAAAAAAAATTCATTTTTCACGATGTTTCCGTTCATTTTATCACATTTATATAAAAATCGATAATTTTTTTTGAATTTTATTAAAAGTTCTATAAATTTCACAAACAAAGTCTTCAAGTGATAAAAACGACTCTAGGTAAGTCTCTTCTACATCTCAGCAAAAAATCAGTGCAAAATTATGCAACTTGATGAAAAGTAATTTCGTTGCCATGGCAACGTATACTTAGCATTGGTCTTTTTTTAGGTTACAGTGGTTTTTTTTTAGGTTACAATCGAGACTTTTTTTGGCAGTTTTTGGGGTGATTCTCATTTTTTGTGAAAAATAAATATCAGGCATCATGTAAGCTACTACAAGGCACATTCCTGCTAAGTTTTGTAAAAATTGGCGCTGTTTTTTTTAGGTTACAAGTGGTTTTTAGGTTTGACATTGAAAGGTATACTGTAGCTATGTGAATGACATAGGGCAAGTAAATTTTTCCTGACATCAGTCTACAAGGGAGCCTAACATGAAAACATAAAAGATTCCTGGGAGTATATTGAGAATAAGGTGACCATGTCAAATTTTCAAAAAAAAGTGATTTCATGCCTTTTCAAACAATAATCTTTAACTTAGAGGTCGAAAAAACTGTCGGAAAACCATGTGAGTGAAAAAAAATTTATGAAAAAAAATTTTTGTCAAAGATTTTTTCACTCTCATGGTTGACAGATCGTGTTTTCAACATTTACGTTATAGATTGTTGCTTGAAAAGGCATAAAATCACGTTTTTGAGAATTATTGCTTCAGTATAAGCATCTAGACATCGACCTGAGCGGGAGCGACCTCGACCTAAGCAGCTTTAAACACCTTTTCAGATATACTAAGACCTAAGCATCTATACATCGACCTGAGCGGGAGCGACCTCGACCTAAGCAGCTTTAAACGCCTTTTCAGATATACTAAGCCTAAGCCTAAGTGTAATAAAAGTAAAAACGGCAATATTGAAAATAGCCCAGTTCGTCTCAATTAATTTGTTATCCTTAAACACATGAAGTTCAACAGCCTGTAACTCGGTCAATAATGCCGACCGACACCTAATTCTTTCAGATTGAATTCCTTGACCCTTAATTAGATTAAATCATCCATGCAAAGTTAATTTCTAGGAGGTCACCTTATTCTCAATATTAGCCGATTCGTGCAAATATGAATACGGGTAGAAATACTGACCCTCAAAAATGCTTTAAAAAAATCGTAAAAACGGCAATTTTTAGGAACTTTTTGACAAATTTATATCTCAGGTTTCTGAATGATCCGGAAAGCGATCAGGGGGTCAGTTGTAATCCTCATGGCATACCTTGTTGGCCAGTATAATATCATCAGTCATCTCCTTTTGATTATGGAAAAAGGGGTGGTTTCTTTTAGGTTACAAATCGACTGGTTTTTTTAGAGGCCAGCACTATATAGCCGTAAACAACATCGATTATTCGAACTTCTTTATTTTTCATAGGCTTACATAGGCTGTTTTACGTGGGTGAAGTGTTCCCGCTTATGTCGGTTCCGCTCTCTCTTAGGTAGGTTTCACTCCCGCTTAGGTATAAATACAGCCGTTAATAGGGTGCGAGCAGGTTCTAGATAGTAAAAAGTATTGTTTTGCTATTGTAAAAAGTATTGTTTTGCTACTAGATCAGCTAGAATTTGGAACGATCTTCCACAATATATTCGAAGTTCTCCAAATGTTGAGACATTTATGAGAAATTTGAAAAAGGTTAATTTTGGGAATTTTTCGATAGGGCACATGTGAGCGCAATCTATTTGCCTGTGTGTCCAGGACATTTCGCATTTAACACTATGCTATTTCATTTTCCTTGCGACTTTGTTGGAGTATATTGAGAATAAGTTGACCTTGTCAAATTTTCAAAAAAACCTGACTTTATGCCTTTTCAAACAATAATCTTTAACTCAAAGGTCGAAAAAACTGTCGGAAAACCATGTTAGTGAAAAAAAATTTTCGAAGAAAATGTTTGTCAAAGATTTTTTCACTCTCATGGTTGACAGATCGTGTTTTCAACATCTACGTATTGCTTGAAAAGGCATAAAATCACGTTTTTTTACAATACAATACAATACAAATATTTTATTTTCGTCGCACAAAAAAGAACACAATAAGAAAAGAAACATTAATATACAATGAAATACAATTATAAATAAACATTCGACATGAATCATCATACAAAATCACATATTCTAAAAGCAAGAAATTATTAATTAAAGTACATTTATATGAGATTAGTGCAAAAGACGAAGGTAGGCGCGCAGGCTAAATAAATTATGCACTTAGAACACGCCCCCTAGCAAATACCCCGTTAGATCAACTTTTTTCAACTTTTCACGGAGGGAAGCAACACTAGGAGATCTTACAACAGCTTCAGGGAGAGAATTCCATACGTGAATCCACCTATTGGATAAATCATACCCACGAACATCAAGCCGAAAAGGAGTGCATTCACATTTCATTGAATTTTGAGCACGCGTGTTGTTTTCACAAAAAGTAAAAAAGTCGGCTTGCTGCAAAACGCATCTACCACTCAATATCTGATACATCATACACAGATCACTACGCAATCTGCGAATCTCCAGGCTATCCAATTCTAAGGAACTGAGTCTTTCAGCATAAGAAAGTCCCCGAAATCCAATAATTTTACGTGTAAATTTCCTTTGAACATTTTCGATCATTGAAACATGGGTCTTACGGTATGGATTCCAAACAGTGCTACAATACTCAAGAAGCGGTCTGACGTAAACAGTAAAAGCCCTAGACATATTTAGTTTATTTTTAGAAGCAAATGATTTCGATATTAGCATAGCCCTAGCATAAGCTCTACGCGTTATATCATTATAGTGGAAATTAAAATCAAGTTTACTTGATACGTAAACACCCAAATCCTTTACAGAATTTACACTCTGTTCTACAGTCAGGTCAGAAATTCTATAAGAATGCTTGGGATTTCCAAAACCTAGATATAACGCGTAGCATTTTTCAGTAGCAATTTTTAACTGCCAATCCTTGGACCAGACTACGAGTTTAGCGATATCATCTTGAAGTTGGGTGTGATTGCTAGATAAATTATAAAGCTTGACGTCATCGGCAAAAAGGCAAACTTTGCTATTTAAGCGGTCGCTAATGTCATTTATGAATAAAACAAAAAGAATCGGGCCAAGTATACTGCCCTGAGGAACACCGCTAGTGACAGATTTTTCGCTCGAAAACTGACCGTTAATAACAACCCTTTGAGTCCTATCGCTCAAAAAACAAGTTAACCAACTCAATAAATCTCCAGAAAATCCAAAAGTTTCCAGTTTATAAATTAATTTACGGTGAACTACAGTGTCGAAAGCTTTAGAAAAATCAATGTAGATAACATCAACAGTGTTTTTTTCATCAATTAATTTAGTCCATTCATTTTTGCACTTTAGTAATTGCAATTCACACGATTTACCCTTTTGGAAACCAAACTGACCGGAGGAGATCAAATTATTCTCACGTAAATGTGCTTGCATCGTACTGTTAATTATAGATTCCATGATCTTACACGTAATACAACATAACGATATCGGCCTGTAATTTTTAGCATCACTCCGGTCGCCCTTTTTATACACAGGAACAACATTAGCGGTGCGCCACAGTGCAGGAATACAATGGGTTTTGAAAGATATTTCAAAAATAGTGGTTAAGGGCTGGGTAAGTACAAAAGCAAGTTTTTTCACAAAAAATGCGCAAAGTCCGTCAGGGCCAATCGATAATGATGGTTTAATTTTCCGTATAGCAGAAAAAACATCATCAGAAAAACGAATGTTTGATAACTTTGGCTGTGCACAAGCATTAATAAGACCAAAATTCGTTTGCATAGGAACACTAAAGACTGAAGCAAAAAGTGTGCTAAAAACGTTTGCCTTATCTTTGTCAGTAGAAGCAATCACACGATCGCCATCAGTTAAAATTGGAATAGTTCTTTCACCACTAATACGAGAATTAACAAAATTATGAAAAGAATTCAAATTTCCAGATTTAATAAGTTTATCCTCTTTGGAAGAGTGAAATTTATAGATTTCGGCCTTTAATAACTTTGCACAGTTATTATAAACAGCTTTAGATTCAGGCGTTTTTCTCTGTTTATAAACATGCCACAGCCTCAGTTTTTTAGCAACCAGCTTTCTTATGTTCATTGAGTATCTTTTCACAGTTGCAGGTTTAGCTTCAATTTTTGGAACATGCTGGGAAATTAAAGGATTTATAACAGACAAAAATTTGTTGTAGAAATCATCACAAGTAACGCAATCCGAAAAAATGTCAGGCCACGAAATTGCGGACAAAAATAATTCAATCTGATCATAATTTGCTCTGCGAAAATTAAGTTTAGCTGAACTTTTTCTTCCAAGATAGAACATTTAAGAGAAAAAGTAACAACCGAGTGATCACTAGTAGAAAAAGGTGGATTGACTTCAACGTTTTCGATAGAATGGGCATCAAAAATAACATCTAAAATATGCATACCGTGTGTTGGTTCAGAAACTTTTTGACTAAAAGATAGAGAAAGCATACACTCGCAAAAAGATCGGTTAATAGGACTCGAAGGTAGAATAAAACTAGACCAGTCTACATTAGGAAAATTTAAATCACCTAATATGACAAAAGGATACTGTATCTGAGAGGCCCATTCTATAACACGGCAAAGCATTCTCATGTGGGAGAAATCATAATCCGGCGCCCTGTAAAAAAGTAGCACACGAATCTTGGAGCTTACGCCAATGAAATCAACAATAACTATTTCTTCACTGAAAAGATTTTCCGGTACTTTCGGCAAGTAGGATTTTAAAGTACTTTTTGAAAGAATAAAAACACCTCCACCTTTTCGATTGATCCTATCGGAACGATACACATTAAAACGGTTTAAATTGCAAAGTAAGCCATTAGATACACTAGGAGTTAACCAGGATTCACACACACACACGATATCGAAATCATTTGCTGTTAAAAATGCATCAAACTCATTTAGTTTATTTAGTATACTACGTGCATTAAATAAACAACAATGCAAAACTGACTGCCGTCCGCCAGGGGCCCGCATCCTCAAATTATGCGCGAATTATTCCTCCACGACAATCGACGCTCATTAGCATCAGCGCCGGACGTTCGACGCAACTGACGCTCCTCGTAAGCGTCCTGACGCTCCTGATCGGACAAATCGCGTCGAAACCAGATTCGCGTAGGATCCTGTCTGTCGCCCGCCGCAGGTTTGGGCGACTGGAAAGCTCGCAACCACAAGTTGCGGGCATGTGCTGAGGAAAATTGTATTTTGAGCAAGCGTTCGTATTTTCGATTAGGTATATCGCCCCGTCCCAAACGATAGCAATCGGTAATGTCGTCGGGATCAAAATCGTGGTCATCCGCCAAGCGACGAACTTCGGGTAGATCAAACTTTTTTTGATTAGAAGCGGTGCCGGTTTTTACTTCATTGATGTTAAAACCAACAGCCCTGGTAGAACGTTCTTGAAGGTCAACGGCTATACGAACCGAGTCCAACACCGATGGGCCACAAACAGGCCCGCCGCGAAAAGGAGGTCCACCTGCGAATGTAGGACGATGAGGGGCGGCTGCAGAAATGTTTGATGATTGAGCAAAATCCACAGGCTCAGCGGGCAAAGGGGCAAAGTTTGGCATCTGCAGCAATCAATAGGAGTTTAAAGCGAGTGTAGGAACGCTGCGAACGTAGCATTGCGTGCAAGAATAAATGAATAGTTTAGAGGCATCAGACGACAAGGCGGCGAATTCGTTATGAAAGTTGTCCGAGATGGAAGCACACGCGGCGTGCTCCCACGAACCACAATAACCGCACTGAAAAGCCAAGTCGCCGTCGCCGACATTCGAACGACAACAAACACAGGGTGCCGTAATGAGTTGACTCTTGTCAATGTCTTTCGACTGCGAACTAGTCGAATCTTTTGTCTGACGTTTAGGACCAGGGTTCGTTTCGACGTCGCCACTTAGCAATAATAAACGAAAGTTCAAAAAGACCATAATTTTTGCAACCATACGCGAAAAAAATTTGTTGGGGCTAAAGTCGTTTCGCATCGAACATCTTCCGCAATGGACGCTGTATAAACAGAAAAATTTTGAGCACAGTTCGTCCGGTAGTATGACGTCAACTCGCATCGATCCAATTAGTAATACGAAGACGATCAATTGCATGCCGCCAAACATCAGCATTTTTGTCGTTGACTGCCAAATTATACGAAGAACCGCAAAAATTATAAATCTTCTGAACCATTACTTAATTATAAGCATCTATACATCAACCTGAGCGAGAGCGACCTCGACCTAAGCAGCTTTAAACACCTTTTCGATATACTAAGCCTAAGCCTAAGTATAATCGAAGTAAAAACGGCAATGTTGAGAATAGCCTAGTTTGTCTCAATTAATTTGTTAACCTTAAACACATGAAGTTCAGCAGCCTGTAACTCGGTCAATAATGCCGACCGACACTTAATTCTTTCAGCTTTGAATTCCTTGACCCCTAATCAGATTAAATCATCAATGCAAAGTTAATTTCTAGGAGGTCACCTTATTCTCAATATTAGCCGACTTGGCTTTACCCTTGTGTTTTATTTTCCGAAAAAAAGAAAAAAAGTATTAGTCAATCAGTGCTGCCAACCTCCGGCTCTAAAAAATCTCAAAACTTTCAAAAATCTTAAAAATTCCAGTTAAAAGTTTAAATATTCAATTCTTTATGTTGCTCAACTTGTAAGATAATGGAAAGTATTATTAATACTCAACTATCAATTTATTTATCTACAAATGAGTTAATATCACCTTTTCAATATGGTTTCCAAAAACATAAATCTTGCGAATTGCAACTATTAAATTGTAAACATTCTTGGGTTAAATCACTGGAATGTAAAGAAACCGTTGATATTATTTATATAGACTTTGCTAAAGCTTTTGACAAAGTCGACATATCTGAACTTCTTGTTAAATTAACTAGTTACGGTATTCAACAACACCTGTTTAATTGGTTAAAAGCTTTTCTATCTAATCGTATTCAGTGTGTTCGCGTTAATCAGTGTTTTTCAGATTACGCCGCTGTTACAAGTGGAGTTATTCAAGGGTCCATTCTTGGACCTACGTTGTTTTTGATTTTTATAAATGATATCTTTGATAACTTGTTAAGTTCGACTTTTATGTTCGCGGATGACTTAAAAATATTCAATCTTTCCTGCAATTATCAAACACTTCAGACCGATTTAGATAGAATTTCCATTTGGGCCACCAGAAATTGTTTACCAATATCATATTCTAAATGCACAGCCCTATATTTGGGCAAAAATAATCCTAAATTGTCATATACACTCAATACACAAGTTATTACGAACGATTCTGTCTATGTTCGCGATTTAGGAGTGCTAATTGCGCACAACCTGAAATTTAAGGAACATTACAACAGTATTATCAAGAAAGCTTTCTTGAGATCTATCTTAATTAGAAAATCCTTCTTTTCGCGTGATAAAAATAATCTCGTAAAGGCCTTCATTGTTTACGTCAGACCGATCCTTGAATATTCCTGTGCTTTATGGAACCCCTCTTATATTAGTGATATCAACAGGCTGGAGGCTCTTCAGCGTAAATTTACTAAATACATAGTTGGATATCATAGCCCTCTTTCTTACGACGAACGCCTTAACCAACTTAACTTGTGTCGATTAGAATTACGTCGCCTTCATATTTGCTTATGTATGATGTATCAAATTATTAGTCAAAAATCTTGTCTTTGCATGACAGATTTTTTTGTGCTTAATCAAAATACTACTCGCTGCACAAATCGTTTCAAGCTAGTTGTTCCTCTTGTCCGTTCTAATTTACAAAAATTTGACTTTTTCTATAAGTATATCTCTGTTTGGAATCACCTACCTGATTTTGTAGTCTCTTTCCCTAACTTGAATATATTCAAATCTAGATTAATTGATGTCGACTTATCCAAATTTATTATAGGGCGGGCTTAAATCGTCATTTTCATGACTCGCTCGTCGCCTTTTGCTGTACGCTTTTATTCTTTTGACCGTACGTTTTATTACTCTTTTACATCTTTCGTAATTGTCGCGTTTCAGTAATAAATTATTTCATTCATTTCATTCATTCATTAATAAACCAAACTGATAATCATCAGACATTTAGCAACTCTAATCTCGATTTAGGTAGGCAAGCAATGCAGATAAATGTCATTTAATAACTCGACTTTGAGCTCGAGCTATCGAAGAAGAAGAAAGTGTTTATTGTCAGAAAAATACACGAAAATTGATAAAACACAAATACATGATAAAATAGCGACTGAACAAGAGGACATACACAGATCACGAAAGTGATACAACTAGGTATGCCCCAACAATAAATTTGTAAAATCAATGTTTAGGAGCTCTTTTTTGAACAAACCGATTTTGGGTGAAGAGACAATTTGATCAGGTAAGGAGTTCCAGATTTTTCGGTATCTTTGCGAAAAATCGTTGAGGTGAGCATTGGAACGGACAACTGGTAGTGTAACTTTACGACTGTTAACTGATCGGGTAGTGCCTTGACTAAAAATGAAGAATTCATTAGCATCAATACAAGATAAACCATTAATAATTTGATACATGAGACATAGACATATGTGAAGACGGCGAAGTTCTAAAGAAGGCAGGTTAAGAAGCTTTAGGCGTTCAAGATAGGATAAATTGCTATTAAAACCAAAAGACGTTTAGTAAATTTACGCTGAACATTTTCAAGACGATTTATATCATTTGCATAATATGGATTCCATACAGAAACAGCATACTCAAGCATAGGTCTTACATAAGTAGTATAAGCCCTAACTAAAATTTCTTTATCACAAGAAAGAAAAGCTTTGTGTATTAGAAAACAACGAGAAACAGCTTTTTTAATTATGTGATTTAAATGTTCCTTACAATTGAGATTGTGGGAAAAATAAACACCCAGATCACGAACGGAACAAATATCATTTGGAATATTTATATTATTCAAAGAATAAAGCTTTTTTGGATTATTTTTACCAAGGTGTAAAACTGCACATTTTTCCGAAGCAACAGGAAGTTGCCAATTTATAGACCAAATATAAATATTGTCCAGATCTTTTTGTATTAAATGATAATCAGAAGATGGACCAAAGATTTTGACATCATCGGCAAAGAGGTAAATTTTACTATATTTAATCAAATTACATAGGTCATTAACATAAATTAAGAATAAAGTAGGACTAATACAACTACCTTGGGGACACCACTGCCAACAGGCATGAAATCAGAAAAAACTCTGTCAATACAAACACGCTGAGACCGACCATGTAAAAAGGAATCAAGCCAATTAAAAAGTAGACCTTTTATCCCATATTTTGAGAGCTTATATAAAAGCTTAGATAACGGGATTTTATCGAAAGCTTTAGAAAAGTCGATGTAAGCTACATCGACAGGAATCCTATTACTCAAAGATACCGTCCAACTGTGTTTACATTTAAGTAGTTGTAATTCACAAGACTTTGATTTTTGAAAACCAAACTGAGAAGAAGATAAGAGTCTGTTTGTAGTGAGAAAATCGACAATTTTTAAATTAATCAAATTTTCCATGATTTTACTTGATGAGCAGCAAATAGAAATCGGCCTGTAATTACTCACTAAAGCCGCGTCACCTTTTTTAAAGACTGGGGTTACATTCGCCAATTTCCATAAATTGGGAATAGTGCTAGTCAAAAAAGAAACATTAAAGATACTAGCTAAAGGCTCAGCAAGATAAGTTGAAAGTTTTTTCAAGAAAAAATGACAGAGTCCATCGGGACCTATAGAAAAAGAACCTTTTATTTGATTTAAAACCAGTTGCACGTTCCAAGCGTCAAAATGAATGGTTTGCAAAGCAAAACCAGTCATCGAATCTAAAAAAGGAAGATGATTATTATCAACAGAAAAAACAGAAGAAAAGTAGTTATTAAACAAATTTACCTTTTCTAAAGGATCAGAAACGATTTTGTGGTCATGAAAAAGAGGTGGAAAAGAGCGATGATTATTCAACCGATTATTGACAAATTTATAAAATGATTTTAAACTTTTGTCAGAAAGAAGATTAATTTCTTCAGAAGCAGAGAAATTTTTAATTTCAAAATCCAATTTTCTACAAAAAGATTTATATTTGATTTTTGTATCGGTGGAGTGATAAAGTTTATGTTTCTTCCAAAGCATACGTTTTTTAGTTAACATTCTTTTAATTAGTTTAGGATATTTACGTTTCATGGGCTTGGGGTGAGTTAATGGAACAAATGCATAAATTAAAGAGTGAAGCACTCCAACAAACAAATTATACATATCATTTACATTAGAACAGGTATCAAAAAGATCAGGCCAAGAAATCTGAGACAGTGCTAGACCTAACGCATCAAAATCAGCTTTACGAAAGTTAAAAAAAGATGATCTAGGATTACGGACTGGCATCAAAAGACAATCAAATATAATTGAATTATGATCACTATTAGAAAAAGGAATATCAACTTTTACGTTAGAAATTTGATCAGATGCAAAGAGAAGATCTAGTATATTTTTTTCATGAGTATTTTCTGTTATTAATTGATGTAAACCAGTGCCCGAAAGTGTGTCGAAAAATAGGGTATTTAGATTATCAGTAGGAACCGAACTTATCCACCAATTGATTTTTGGCAAATTAAAATCTCCTAAGATTACAAAAGGGAAAGGAACAGAACAAGCCCATTCAATACATCTACATAAAATTTCAGCATAAGCTAGATCAAAATCAGGGGGTCGGTAAACCAAAATAAATCTGATCTTTCTATTAGAATCAAAAATATCAATTATTAGAATTTCGGGAGCTTTAAAAGCGGGTGGAGGATTTATTTGAATAGCATTAAAAGAAGTTTTAAGAAATAAAGCTACACCCCCACCACGTTTACAGTTTCGATCACAGCGGAAAATGCGATAATTTTTACCAGGGCACAATAATCCATCGGAAATATCAATATGAAACCATGTTTCAGAAAAAAATAGAGCATCAAAACTTTCTTCATTCAGCAAAAAATGTAAGTTGCTAAGTTTGTTCAAAAGACTTCGAGCATTAGCATAAAAACATTGAAATTTTAAATAATCTTGGGGCGCGGATACCTAATGAGCGAGTCGCGGGTTATTAGTATTTACATTAGGTTTACATTTAACGCAATCAGCACGAAAATCGATGTATAATCCTTGTTCACCTCGAGATTTGCGATCATTCAGCTCATAAACCAGTTCGCGTTGCCGTTTTCGTTGTAGAAAGGATAGGTCAGGACGACAACGTAGATGCGAAAGCGGGCCTTTGGATTGGACACGGACTGTCTTATTAATCAGTGAGATAAAGCGATGCCTTGCCTGAGCCGAAGTCAGGCAAACTTTGACAAATTGAACGCGATTTTCATGAATGGGACCATCACGAAAGACGCGAGTTACATCGGACGACACTAGATCGTGACCATCAGAATAAGAGTCAATCAGTCTTCGATTTTTGGAAAAAAACAAGCGTTTTTTGCCATTATCAGGTGTTTTTTGGCCGTTATTGGTCAAAAAAGCATCTAAAATTGCATGAAGCAAAAACTCATTTTCAGTAAAAGATCTCAAATCCATAAAAAATTTTACAAAACTAACGAGAAAACGCAGCTCGAAAAAATCTCAAAACTAAAAAAACTCACGTTTTGGAATAAAAACCCACGATTGGCAACACTGACGTCTATAATTTTTCTAAAATTACAGTAATCAAATCTATCAAGTTTTTAGCGCAAAGCGAAACACTAGCAAATCACTTAATTCTAAAATTTCCAGTCACGTTAATGGGTGCCTATAACAATTTGTACCTCAACAAATATTCACCTCCACAGACACTATTATTAATACCAATACTTTATTCAGCATATACGCGAAGATTAAATATCGCATGAAAAAGAGATTGCAGAATATTAAACGCGAAATGTCCTGGACACACAGGCAAACAGCTGATTGCGCTCACGTCACATGTGCGCAATCAAAAAATTATTGAAATCAACCTTCTTCCAATTTTTCTTAAATATCTCAACATAAACCAACTTATCTGAATTAGGTTTATAAGCCAATGCACAGTCATTTCCTTGGACGCTGAAAGTTTTTTCCAATCAGGTTTTATAATTAGGTTAATTTAAGCTGTTTCTTAACATGATTTATTTTCTGTTCTTTCATTTGTTTATTTTATATATTAAAAATTATTTTCTGCTTCACTGAAGGTTGCCCTTTTATTTAACGATTTTCAGACCGTGCAATGCAAAGCAACATTCTTCGTAATTGCATGATTAAATCATGTCAAAGTCGTAGTAGGTAGGTGCCACACCCGGGCGTGGGGGATTGGGGGGTATGCACCCCCAAGAAACCAAAATACCCCCCCCCCGCATAAATCAGAATACCCCCCTCCAGAAATCAAAATACCCACCAGAATAAAATTTGTGAAATTTTTTCGTTTTTTTGCAATTTTTTGATGCCAATGGGTAGTGCTTGATGAGAAACGTCGAAAAATGGTGTTTTTTACGCCATACCACCATTTTTAAGGCCAATTTTTTGACCTTTAAAAAATCTTGCAACCCTCCCCCAGAATTTTCTTGCTGCCCAAGTATAGTAGGTACTTATTTTATAACTATATTCTATTTCACGAAACCAAGTGAATGAATCACAATTTCCGAATCAATACACACCGATTACAAATGCGGTTTAAGCTGAAGCAAAAAGTAACAAAAAATTCAGATCATAAGGGTATACTTATGTATAGTCTGTTTCATTTAACTTTGCGCTTTTCTTTTAAATTTTCTGCAAGAATCAGGCTACAAAAGTGGTTTAAAATGTTGATGCAGTTATGCGGCTTAGCAATAGCGCACGTCTCCGTATGATACGTTATACTGTAGAATATCATATCTACCTTATTAGTCTATAACACTTTTGTAATCACTTTAAATTTTTCAAAAACTTCAAAGCGAAATGAAACATAGTTTTGAAAAATGAGCTTGTTAAGCGAAAGTTGTAAACCAAGATATATTCACATATTTGAAGAATAAGTATGATCATGGCGTTGTGTTGCTTTTGAGAAAAGTTGAGAAGCTTCAACTTCGCTATGATAAGCTTCAGTTGGATGTTGCATTTCTTAAGGAATGCATTGATAATGATTTGCTTCCTAAATTTCTAGCTTTCAAGGTTTCTAATAGGATGCTTAAGCGTTCTAAGTGTTACATAACATGCCAGAGGTCTCTGCTAAATGAGGAATTGAAAGGTAAAATCAAAGAGGTCGAAAGAGTCCTAAGAGATTTGAAGGCACAGATAACCTTATTTGATTCAAGATTATCCTGGCTGAATTCTCAGGTATCATTAACATACATTAGACGCAATGTGTCTAAATCTCTGAACCATGTTAGACATTTGCATAGCAAGAAGGTAAAAAACTTGCTCATGCATAAAAGTGTTGATAGTATTGATCCTGACAAGGTTGTGGTTAATTTTAGTAACCGAGTTTTGACAGCTCATGAGAAGCTTGTCTTGTCTTATGGTATGAAGTACTCTATTACACCTAGGAAGATCGAGTATGGTGATTATTTGCTGCCTTTTGAGAAACTGATGGGTTTCCTCAATAAATAAACTGCCTTTAAGTGTGATAATGTAAAAATGCAAATGATCAAGAATAAATTGCGTGACATTGCTCTTAGCTCATACTTTAATTATGATAAGAAGCGTTGTGATAATCTGTCAAAGCGTGACTATGAAATCCTCAGTAATCTGTCAAAAGACAAGAATATCATTGTCCTAAAGGCAGATAAGGGTAACCAAGTTGTAATTTTGAACAAAGATGACTCTACATTAGGAAGTTGAATGATGTCTTGAATGATATCTCAAAGTTCAAAGTCATTGACTGTAATCCTTGTCAGTTTATACGCTCAGTTCAGAAACGCATATCAGCCCGTATACTGAAGGTTCATAAGCAGAATGGACTATCTGCTGATGTGTATAAAAGTATAAATCTTGTAGGATGCAGTTATGGCAGACTATATGGCTTGCCTAAGACCCATAAGAGAGATGTTCCTCTAAGACCGATCTTGTCAGCCATCAACACTCCAACTTATAAGTTGGCTAAGTATTTTGTGCCGATCCTACAAGACATAAGTACAAATGAATACACTTTATGTGACACTGGTAGTTTCCTGACAAGACTTAAGGCTTTTACATTCAAAAGCCATCATTTTATGGCTAGTCTTGATGTTCAAAGCTTGTTCACCATAGGTGGGCTGCGCCGACATTCTGGGGGGGGGGGTGAAAAAATTTCTGGGGGGGGTGAAAAAATTTTTAAAGGTCAAAAAAATGGTCTTAAAAGTGGTCGTATGGCAAAAAAACACCATTTTTCGACGTTTCTCATCAAGCTCTATCCAATGGCATCAAAAAATTGCTAAAAAAGCAAGAAAAAATTTTTTCTGGGGGGTATTTTGATTTCTGGGGGGTATTTCAACTTCTGGGGGGTGTATACCCCCAAACCCCACGCCCATGTGTGTTGTTTACTAATATTCCACTCAATGAGACCATTGATATATGTATTAGGAAACTATTTGATGATCAAAATGTCATGTTAGTAAATAACATGAATTGTCATCAATTAAAACTGCTTCTAGATCTTGCAGTTAAAGAGTGTTACTTTACGTGCAATGGTAAAATCTATCAACAGATAGATGGTGTTGCAATGGGTAATCCGCTTGGCCAAGTTCAAGCCAACATTTTCTTGAGCTTTCATGAAACAAAGTGGCTCAGAGACTGCAATATAAAGATCAGACCCAAGTTTTATGTACGTTATGTTGATGACACATTTGTAGTTTTTTCTGACAGAAATCAGCCTACTAAGTTCTGTGATTACACAAATCAGCAACATCCTAATATGAAGTTCACATTTGAAACTGAATGTGACAAGAAATTAAATTTCCTTGATGTTCTTGTTGAAAGGAAGTCCGATGATATTGTGACATCATCATATCAGAAACCTACATTTTCTGGCCTTTATGCCAAATTGTCTAGCTTCATTCCATTTGCTATAAAGTTGGTTTAATAAGGACACTTGTGAGCCGCATTTACATGATTTGCAACTCATATCAGACTTTTGTCTCTGATATTGACAAGCTGAAGCAGACTCTACTGCAAAATGAGTATCCCCTTAGCTTGATTGATAAGGTCATATCAGACTTTATGACAAAGGTGTAGGTATAATAAGAGTGATGAAATGAAAGTCGGTTGTGATAAATTATGCTATTCTCTTGTTTTGCCTTACACTGGTGTGCATGGCTACAATGTACGCAGCAGAATTCTAAAGCTTATATCTGCATTTTGCCCTCAGATTAGAGTAAGGTTTGTTTACAAACCGTCATATGTATAAGCCGGTTTTTCAAGAACAAGGATGCTGTACCTGCTAAGCTACTCTCAAATTTAGCATATATAAGTATACGTGTTTTAGCTGTATGGCTAGTTACATTGGCGAAACTCGCCGACATTTTGGGAGTAGAATTGCAGAGCATACTGGCATCTCATTTGCTACAGGAAAGCCAATTCAGGGTGATAGCTTATCTGCTATTCACAAACATATCTCAAATAGCAATCATTTAATTACATCAGATTGCTTTAAGGTTATTAGTCGAGCATCCAACTCTTTTGATCTTTTAATCAAGGAGTCGTAATACATAGCACGTGATCGTCCTATTCTCAACAATAATGTTTCATCATATCCTCTAAATTTGTTTTAATTTACTAAAATCCCACCTTTTTAATTTTCTTATAGTTTAAAATCTTTTATAATTATCTTCATAATTTAATGGTATGTTTAACCTTTAAGTTTCTCTTGTTTTACAACTCTCGCTTAACAAGCTCATTTTTCAAAACTATTACCTAGTGAAATGAAACATACTATATTTTATGACTACAGTCTATTCACGAAACCTTGTGCATGGATCACAATTTGCAGATCAATGCAAACCAATTACGAATACTGTTTAAATTAAAGCAAAAACCACGATGCTGTGCATAGCAACTGATAAGCCTATGAAGCTTTTCCATGCGAAATTCTATTACAGTGGGCTGCCTACGAAGCCACTTTTGTAGCTACTCACTTGAGCGGGGTAAATTGATTTCCATGCACAAGATTTCGTGATATAGACTTTATTCACATGAAACGCAACATGCATAGATATTAATAGAAAATTTAATTATTAAAAATTTTATCTTGCTCAAGAAGCACTTTGACAAGATCTGTAAGGTTATATTTTTACGCATGTAAGTAGTCATCTGAGAGTTACTATACTTGCTTTATCGTGAGCTCGCTCGCATCGCAGTTCACTCACAGGCAGGACTGTTCCTTCAGGGTTGCCAACTTGCCCGGAAACCGGACATTCATGTCCGGTTTTCAGAACTTGAAGTTCCGGTTTTGTCCGGTCGACTGTCATGTCCGGTTTTCGATGTCCGGTTTTTTAAGCAGTTGGTCCGCTTTTGTCCGGTTTCCAAATGCAAAAATGCGTCTTAAAAAAGGTAAAACTTGAAAAATTTTTCGGCGCTTCGCGCCGGATTGATTTAAATTATACTTGTTATAAAACTTTAAGCCGCGCTGCACCAATTGCAGCATTTTTATCGACAATCTGGTTTAGAACTACGCTACGATTGAAAATCCTTATCTTCTGTACGGATTTGGTTAGTTTTTGTAATGCAAAAATGCGTTCTAAAGCTAAAATTTCAAAATTTTCTGAGGCTTCGCGCCATTTGATAAATTGCAGTTTTTATTGTGAAAAGGGACTTTAGAATTGGCTAAACTGCTTTACTGAAGGAAGGAAATTCAGATTTAAACAGAAATAACGTATTCTGATCGTGATATTTTCAGTAGAGCGGGAAATTTTTTTACAAAAAAGTACATCAAACACCGCTATGACATGTGTACATAGGATTTTCTACTTAAAAAACACTGATTTTTGAATACAGGCGGCCTGTTTTAAACGTTTTTAGACCCCCAAAAAACGTGGAAAAAGGTTGTAAAGAGTGGAAAAACATTTTGGGTCTGGTCTATAATGTCAACCAAATCGCTGGGAAAAACGGTGTTCGGGAACCAGGTTTCAAATCGTGGCTAGTAGAATTCTCAGACGGTTCTGCTCTCTGTAAATTATGTTCTGCTAATCTACGCCCAAAACACGATGCTTTTTTTAATCATGTTAAAACGGCCCAGCACATTAAAGCCATTAGTTTTAAAGCCAAAACATTACCTCATTGGCACTTGTGGAGTTTAGGAGGTACGGGAAAAATTTTTCAAAATTTTTCGAAATTTTAAGAAATATGGTCAATTTTCATATGCTGATCACGAATATGACATCCATTTTGATCGCAGACCATTACTTATTCTAAAATTCTAATGCAAATTTTTTTATAATTTTCAAATTTTTTTCAGTTTTTTCCAATCTTTATAGAAAGTTTTTGTGTTCGGACAGTGACTAAATAATTATTGGATGTTAAATACGCTGCTTACCTATCCTTATTGATACTAGGCAAAAAATAAACCTAAGCTAATGTGGGCTCGCTTATATAACGCTTAGGCTTGGGCTTAGAATATCTTTGAAGCTGTTCTTATCTGCTTAGGTCGAGGTCGCTCCGGCTTAGGTCGATGTAAAGATGCTTAGGTCAATGTATAGATGCTTAGGTCAATGTATAGATGCTTAGGTCGATGTATAGATGCTCAGGTCGATGTGAAGATATGAATTATAAACAGTCTGACATTGAAATAGGACTAGGCTTAGTCCTATGTGCATTACCTACCATACACCTATCACCAAAATTTATAAAATGTAATATATACCTATATATCCCAAATGGATGTCATACTTCTTATCAAACCATAAAAATTGACCATAATCTAGAAAATGGAAAAAACCTAAAAAGAAATCAAAAATTCCGAAAAAAATATTTTTCAAATTTTTCAAAAATTTCCAGTCTGCTAAAAAAATGGAGGTCATATTCGTGATCAGCGTGTGTGATTTGACCATATTTTATCAAATTTCGAAAAAATTCGAAAAATTGTTTCCCTACCTCCTAAACTCCACAAGTGCCACCTCATTTGCATTGTCTGCTTTAAGTTTTCCCTTTTCTAATGTTAGCGTTGAACGCGGTTTTTCTGTATTAAATTTGCTGAAGACCAAACTACGAAATCGCTTAGATGTCAAAACTACTGACGCTTTATTACGTGTTCGTTTTTTACTGTCTTTGAAGGGCGAGAATTGTTTCACCTTTACTGTTACTGATCCAACGCTTAAATTGCTTAACACTACAATGTACGGTCGTAGCATTTGTGATGATGATATTGTGTGTCTTGATGAATCGTTATCACTTTCTGATGAAGCCTTTTTTAATGTGCAAAACGCGTTTAATAGGATAGATAATTAAGTGCAATAGATGATTTGAATAAATTTTAGCCACCTTGTTATTTGTCAAGTGTATACATCGTTTGTCCGGTTTTGTCCGGAATTTTACTGTGCTCTTGTCCGGTTTTGTCTGGTTTTAAATGTTGGTATGTCCGGTTGGTCTTTTCAGAGTTGGCAACACTGGTTCCTCTCCACCAGGGTTACCAGGTGCAGTGCATTTGCGCTAAATTTATTGTATTTCGAAGCGTATAGTGCATAATTTAGTGCGTAAGGCTTTTAGTGCAATTTAGGGTTTTTCAGTGCATTTTTTGTGCATTCAAGATTTGTTTTGTTGTACCAATAGTTATGCTGTTCAGGCATTAGCACTGGGATGAAAGAAAGCCAGATTTGAAAATTTCGAATTTTGGTTTTTTTGTGGGTTTTTTCTTGGTTTTTTAAGGTTTTTTATGGTTTTTTTATAAAAATTCTAGCTCGAGCTATAGATAGTAGCTGAGAATACTTAAACAGCTTCAAGACACAAAACAATACAAGTAAACAACAACTTTATTTAGCTAATACACAAAATTCAACAACAAAATTGGTCATTCACAAGCACAATCCATACTGTGTGAACAGAATGAAAAATTGGGCAGAGCAATTTTTAAATGCATAATATTGAAACTTCATCATAAATTCTGCTCTGCTTCAAGAAAAAAAATTTGCCATATTAGTTGATAAATCCATGCCACATTGCCACATAGCCTTTATTGGGCGGCTTTTCTCATTTGAAAAGTATATACTATAGGAGAAAAACAGCAACAGGAAGGAGGAGAGGATGAGAATGGATGGACACTTAATCTCGTGCATCGCAAGCAATTGTAAAAGGAACAACCATGATACAAAAAACATTGACAATACACAGTATTTAATTCCAATACAAATAAATTCTTAACCTGTGGATAAAAAACCCAAAAAACCCAAAACCCAACAATTTCTTGCACACAAAAAACCCACAAAAAACCCAAAAATCCCAAAACCCAATTTAAAAAAACCCAGCCTTGCCAACCCTGGGCATTAGCTGGTTCACATATGTATTAACATAGTCATATTATAAGGGCGTATGTGTGCAGTCGGTAGCATCTGAGGAAACGAGAGAATGTTGCTTACAGTCGGATTTGAAACGTAGACCTCTTGCTCTAAAGTCCTGAACCATATCTAATCGACTAACGCTGGTTAATTTCAATCAAATCAATCGAAAGTTTATTTGTCATCAAACGAAAAGATTGATTGCAAGGTATCGTGATGTTTTGCTGGTTTACCAGCTAATTAGGCTTAGGCTTAGTATCATGGACTGACCAAAACATTGGTGCCAGCGTTTAAAATAAGCCTGAGTAATGGGATGTGACGAGCGGAGCAAGCGAAGCGAGTGACGCGAGTTGCATCCGTTTACTTAGGCTTATTTTAAATGCTGGCACCAAAATTTTGGTCAGTCACCTGAAACTACTGAAAAAATCGGAGGACTGCTCTATTTGTTTTCGACCTCGACTTAAACTCAAACCAGTTAGGTGGCAGCACCGGATACTACTTAATAATAATAATAATAATAATAATAATAATAATAATAATAATAATAATAATAATAATAAGTAATAATAATAATAATAATAATAATAATAATAATAATAATAATAATAATAATAATATTTATTAGCTAATTACTACCGTAGAAAATGCAATAAAAAATTAGGGTGAATTCTAGGATATATCTATTTTTCCAAATTTCAAAAAATAGTGTTTTTATGGGATTTCAAGCAGTTATCTTTAACATAAAAGGTGAAAAAACAGACGAAAAAGCCTTTGATTGAAAAAAAATTAGAAGAATTTAATTCTTTTATCTTTGTATTTCCTTTTGTTCAGTCGCTATTTTATGATGTATTCCCTTTTTATCATATTTTTTTATTTCTTACAATAAACACTTTCTTTATCTTGTCTTGTCTATTTTTTCAACTTTTATATTAAACAATCCTACTTGAATTCACATAAAAACGCTATTCTCACCCTAATCAACGTCTTCACTGTCGCTTGAATCATATTCTGGGAATTGAACCTCTTGTTTCTTCAAGGGGTCGTACGATCAGGCCGCCAACTTCAAAAATTCCACTGTACGGTCGAGTTTACATTCTTGACACTTCTTTAAGAACATGTATTTCGCCAGGTTGCTGGGAATATGCGATTTTTTGCGGTTCGACGATGTGAACACTGCCTTTGCAGCTCTCCAAGTTGACTCTATCGCATTCGTATGGGCGCCCGTGTCTTTATCTTTGAACGTTATGCTGTGGTTTACCTGCATGAAAGAACTAATTAGGTATCTTAGGGCTCTGTGCGTTGTGCCTCTTCAGATTGGTGCCAGGGAATGATCTAAGTCTAAGAAAAAGATGGGGCAAAAACTGCTTTGCTCGCTTTGCAATTTTCGCCCCATTTGTCTCAGGCTTATATCATCCCCTGGCACCAATGTGAAGGCACATAACTAAGCCTAAGCCTAAGAAATAAGTATTAGAAGAGACATAGGAAGAAAATGATGCTAGCACCCTTATTTGTCGCATTATATGTAATCCTTCCTGTTCTAACTAACCCTATCAAAACAAGAATGATAAGCGGATGGTTTGCATGACTTAATTATTATAATTACTGAAGTATAATTTCTTAATTATATGGAATCCTTCCCTTTCTAAGTAACCCTAACAAAAAAAGTATGGTAACCAGATGGTTTGCATGACTTAATTATTATAATTACAGAAGCATAATTTCATACTCACTTTTAAATGTTGATATCCGTGCTGATCCAGGCAGTCGTACGCCTTCCAGCAGTTGCTTATAATAGTCGTTCCAGGCAAGACCCACTCCTTTATAATAGGAATCAGCACTGATGAACTTTGCTGATTCACTGCAACAAGAAACACTCGCCCAGTGCCTCGGTCATAACCTCCAAATACCCACTGCCCATCAACAGAACGCCCCTTATTGTACTTGCGTTTACCAAACTTGAATTCATCAATTTTGACGATCTGACCTGGGCCTCTCCAATCCTTTCTGGATTCTCGAGCAACGTCTGTAATAACACTTCTCGACAAAACGACGCCCAATCCACTAGAGTCGTAGATGCTAGTCTAACCTGAACCGCAATTAAGTCTAATCCAGCACCGTATACCCACAGATTAACAAATGATAAAACTTCGTATACTGATAGTTTCGAGCATTCAAAAAATGTGCCACGTTCAAACAAAATCTGATTTCCGCATAATCGTCTCTTCTGCTTATTTTTTGAAACCGTATTTGGACAACGCCATACCTGTCCATCAATAGTCGCTGTCAATTCGGACAATTTCAATGCTCCGCCACACCTATCACATTTATAATCCGGCTCCTTCGGTACTAATTGTAAATCTTGTATCCACTGTAACAGTTTCACCAAATCTTCGGTTAGTTCATTAATTTTTCTAAGATTAAGAAACATGGTTAGTACGCAGCAACAGCGCAAAGCATAAACAACCTTGATAAACAATCTAATATACAAAATGTTTATCACACAGCAGCACAGTAGAGCATAAATAACCAAAATCAGCAATTCTAGCATACGAAACAAACACCTATTACGTAAATCACTCATGATTGAAAAAAAATTTGCATAGAAATGCAACGTCGACTTCAATGTGAGCATAAGGTTACTAATCTAACATCAACCAGAATATGCAATTCTAGCGTCTGAGCAAACACCTATTATGTAAATCACTCATGACTAAAAAAATTGTATAGAAAAGCAACACCGACTTCCACATGAGCACAAGGATACTAATCTAATACCGTACAGTACATAAAGAATTTTTCAGTCAGATGTTCAGATGTGCTACACAGATCACCTGCCTGTGATGATAAGCACACATTTTATACAATGCATTAGGAAAGGAGTGTTCTGTCTAGGCAACAGTAAATGCGACTAACTTTCAGTCTTTTATTATACAGTCATGTAAACTTACATCGACCAGTCACAGTGTATTCATTTAACTACATAATGTTCGTTCAAGCTATACATAGGAACCAATAAATAGATTGTGGATAGTTACCTACGTACTTCATGAATGTTCATTGTGTGCACGTATGTACGAATAAACCTGTTGTCATTTCCTTCGTAATAGAGTCATCAATCGTCAGCATTATCGCCATCACCTTTGCTAATGCATGTACATACTATCTATGTACCTACTTACATACCTATGTACACACAGACAATTTGATCAATCATTGCAATGATTTTCGCAGTCGCCTTCCCTAAACATTGCGCATCTACATAAAAACAAATGTATGCATCCTGCTTCCATCACAGTATACATTAGATCAATCAATGCGCCGTTTAAACCAGTCGCCTTCCCATGCTTTGTGCGTCTATCACTTTACAACTTCATAACTGAATTTCTCCCTTTCTAAATGCTTTCCGTCGATAATTTCTTTTGAATATCTTCCTTACATTTGATAATCTTTCGATAAATCCCCATTAATTTAAATTCTGTCACTTCTATCTATTCTACAATTAAGCCAAAAAGTACATGAAAGGATTTAACGAAAGATTATGTCCAAAGAACAAAAGAAAGTTTACAGCAAAGCTAGTAATGGCCGAGACGTACAGGCGGATCGAGCTCACGTACGCCCCTTTAGGAACTCATCTAAACAAAGTTCAGAAATCAAATTCTTAAACCGTTTAAAAGATCTACAATCAACAATGCTTTGGGGCAAAGTATTCCAAATTCTATTCATCCTGTTTGCAAAGTCGTTTTTCCTACAGTCTAAATGAAATTTGCAAATATAAAGCTTTATATCACTTACCGATCTGGTACCCCTCAACCACACCTGGGCGTGGGGTTTGGGGGGGTATGCACCCCCCAGAAACCAAAATACCCCCCCCCAGAAATCAAAATACCCCCCCCCCAGAATTCAATTTTTGAAAAATTTTTTCGTTTATTTCGCAATTTTTTGATGCCAATGGATAGTGCTTGATGAGAAACGTCGAAAAATGGTGTTTTTATTGCCCTACCACCATTTTTAAGGCCATTTTTTGACTTTCAAAAAATCTTGCACCCCCAGAATTTTTTGCTGCCCACGTATGCCCCTAACTGGTGCGAGTTCAAAAAGTCTTCAAATGAAAGTAACTGTCTCTTGATTATTCTGAAAGCAAGAGTAAGATCAAAATGAATACGCCGAGTTTCGAGTCTTTCAAGATTTAACAAATCCAACCGTTCATTGTAAGACAAATCACCTTGTCGCCATAGTATTCTTTTCGTAAATCTACGCTGAACTTTTTCAATATAGTTGATATCTTTAATCAAATAAGGGTTCCAAACTACTGAGCTGTACTCCCAAATGGGTCTTACATAGACTTTAAAAGCTTTTACTATTAATTCAATATTATTTGAGACAAAGCTTTTCTGGATCAGTGATGCAACTCGAGAAGCTTTAGACGCAGTGTTTACTTAATGAATGCTAGAAGATAAATCATCACTAATGTACACTCCCAAATCCTTAATAGATCCTTCAGAAACAGTTAAATCTTGAAAACCCAGTTTGTAATTGTTTCTAGGATTTCCATACCCCAAATACAACGTTGCACATTTACCATAACTTATTTGCAAATGCCATTTTTTGGTTCATGCGTGTAAGGAATCCAGATCCAATTGTAAGAGATCAGCTTGTATATTGTATATGTATATTGTATATTGTACGTATACTTGCTGTATACGTACTTATAACGTGGCTATCTTAATACATATGTGAACTAGCTACTACACCAATGCCTGCTGCTCATTCACTCTTAAGAGCATAACTACTGGTACTTTTTCCCCAGGAGGGATTAGGGGAATTCACCCATGAGGAAAATTTCGACATGTTCAAGAACTGAGCAATATGGTTGCATGATGATGTGCTATGCGCCGTAAAATCGAAAAATTCAGCGCTTTGCGCCCATTTCTTCTGTCTCTTGACACTTTCTATCGTTTATTGCCGCAAAATTGAAAAAATTAGCGCTTCATGCACATTATAAGCAATTTTTTCGTCAAAAACGTAAAAAAATTCAAAAAAAATTTTTTCTATTGCTTAAATAGGGCAGGACGATGTGAAAAGCCCAAAAACAGTTTATTTTACGGCCCCTGCCCGTTTTTATGGGTTTTTTCAGATAAAAAATTCAACTATAGAAATATTTAAGAAAATTGATAAATCCAGGGTTGCATTGCATATAGCAACGGTTAAGTTCTTCAACTCCCCCTGGCGAAAATCCTCAGTACGCATATGTTTCTATTGTTTTAATGTTCATGCGTAAAGTAGGTTTTAGAAAATCCTCACTACGCCTACGTTTCTATTGTTCAACTGTTCTGGTGTAGTTTTTGTCTTATAGTCCACTGACAACAGCTCAAATTTGTGTGATACGACATAAAGGACCTGAAATTTTTTTCAGCGCACCAAATTTATTGTTTATCTATATTTTTTGTCTTCTACGTAGCCCGCTCAAAACGCTCAAATTTGAACTAGACAAGTAGAGAATGTCAACTAAATCATTTATTTTCTGTGTTGTTTTTCTTTGTAATGCACAAAGCTTAAATACAACAAAGAAGCCAGGAAATTATTCGTCGATTAAAAGATGAAAAATCCGTTGTATAGATAGTTTTAAGGATATATTTGCTTGGTACGAGTATGAAATGACGTGAAAATTTTCGAAATTTTTTTTAAAATCTTCCTTCACCATTGTATAGACCTCGCCGAGATACGCCTAAAAACGCATTTATTTTTGTTTGACCTCAAAATGTTCGCCCCTAGAAATAAAATCCTGGATGTGGGCCTGAATACAGTTATGATATTTCTGCTGTTTGTTATGACTTAGACGTATAGATTGCTACTATTCGAATTTTCGACGACAACGGGCGAATTAAAGGGGGCGGGGGCGGCCGCTTCCACGAATTGGCCAAAAATATTTAGCTAGGCAAAAATGGGTATGTAATTTACAATGATTTTGGCCCTCAGTGACCATAATTTCTCAAATTTTTCCGGTGCTGCGCGCCGGATAATTCCTAATAATCACATTTATAAACTTTCTTGGCGATCTGTAAGCCATTTTTTCATGAAATAGGTTTCAAAACAATTTCAATAGCAGAAGGAGGTTTTTAGTAGAGCTGTGCCGGGGCCAGGCCCCGGCGGCCCGGCTTGCCGGGGCCTAGGCCCCAGCCCCGGGCCGGGGCCAGGCTAGCCCGGCACCGGGGCCGGGGCCAATGTTAGAGTTGATTATAATGTAGAAAATTGATAATGTTTTGGGCAGATTTACCTTCAAACTCAATTTCAAGCAAACCACAGATCTTGCTAATTCAAATCTTTATTTCACTATGTCAGATTGGTGCAAATTTCTAGTTAATAATCAAAATTGACATATTTTAAATTGCAATTCATATAGACGAGCATTTCCAGCTTGCTTGGTAGCAGACAGCTACGTCTATCAGAACAAATAGAATAATAAGCCTAAAAAAGTGCAAAGTAAAGCACATTGAAAAACGCATCCAAGTCAGAGGAGTTAAATCCATACATGGGCAGCTCAAAAATTCTAGGGGGTCCAACATTTTTCAAAGTCAAAAAGTGCCTGATAATATATGGTAGAGCGAAAAAAACACCGTTTTCTCGCGTCTCTCAATGAGCTATCCATTAGCATCAAAAAACCGCAGAAAAACAAAAAATTCTGAAAATCAATTTTTGGGGGTCTAGCGGATTTTTTTGGGGGGGAAATGAGAATTCTGGGGGTCTGGATCCCCCGATGCCCATGTTCTGTTATATATTGTAATCCGATCAAATATTAACGCTTGACGTGCATATCTACAAGCAAGAATATATGCATAGGTACATTACATATAAGGGGTAGGGCAGGGTCGTACTATGAGTATGGTAAAGCACGCTATTATTGGCCCCGGCCAGTCCCGGCCCCGGCCCCGGCCCCGGCATCGGGGCCTAGGCCCCGCCCGGCCCCGGCCCCGGCAAAAAAGGCGGCCCCGGCACAGCTCTAGTTTTTAGCATATTTTTCTTCTATTTTCAATCAAAATTTTTCGACGTTACGCGTCAAATGCTTCAAATACAAGAAATCAAGTACTAAATCAAGCTTCTAAACGTCCATCCGCCTGAATATCACCAATTTACGGCGCTTTACGCCAGATTTTCGCTAAAGTCAAAGAAGTTTAATGTATTTTTCGCACAAAATGGTCGAAAATTTCAAAATTTTTCGAAAAAAATATTGCGTCTAAAGTTATTTTAAGTTAAAGTATACATTGGATTGGAAAACGTCAAAAAGCGCTATTTCGAACTGAACAGCAAATTTTAAGACCTATTTTTGTCTGTTTTTGAAGAAGTTGGGGTACTGCCGCCCCCCCCATCAGGAAAATCCTAGATCCGCCACTGGACGAAAAACAATAGTGTGTTAAGGTTCATAAAGGTACTCCACAGATGCAAAATATCTACGCTGATTGTAATTCGGATCTTACTGGTGGTTTAGTGCTTTTTGCGTAAAGATTTTATTGATCAAAGTTTTATTTAATGCTCTAAAACGTCTCATATGTTTAACAGAGCTAACTATATTTTGAATATTTCATTCTAAGTCTGAATATGGTGAATTTTTAGTGCAATTTCTAGATTTCGGACCTGGCAACTTTGCCCTCCATCAGACTAGTGCAGTCGGAGTCAGCCGTGACTATTCTATTCCGTTTGTCGTACCTAACTTCATCCAACGATGTCTGATACAAGTGATGATGATCAAGTTAGAGAGAAGGATGAAAGCGAGGTAGGTATACTTAATTAACTATTAATAGTTCTCCAATTAAAGAGACATCTATGTCGATTTACGAATGATTATATTCGTGGCATCGCGTACTCATATCTTTCATAATGCATTTTTTATGTCTGTTTATTTACTCATTGTCGCCTCTGTAATTATAATCATTGCCATATTTACAATTATCAAATAATAAAAAATAATGGTTTATTTAATAATTATTGAATGTTCTATTGAATAATACTGTCAAAATCTTTAATTTTGGTTTTATATTGCGCTAGATTTTCTAATGTTCTGAAAGGCTTTTTGTATATTCTGATCAAATTATGAGCGGGGACATTTTTGTAAGTGTGGTAAAATGCTTCTTAATTAAGTTTTTGGCTATCAAAATATCGTTTGGTGATTATTTTTGATCGCTGCATCTACAATCTTTAATGTTTGCTTATTTTGCAGAAAGTTTGATGATCGTTGACGGATCGCATAGGCATGCTGTTATTAAATAGCAGGAGTACAAAGTAATGCGGTGGGATCAGTGGCAAAGGGTTAGAGCCAGACATGCACGCGTTGGTCTAGTGACCCTGCTCAGCTTTGAAAAAATGCGAAGTTTTCTGAGGAAAATAAGGCAAAATGAAGGCCAAAAATGGATGACATTTAAATTTTTCTTCAAAAGTGCTTTAAATTAACTAGAAACTATGTTATAACGAAGTTTTAACACTATTCTAGCGCTATACCAGTTTTTGAGGCCATCTCGAACAAGAAACCTCGATTTTTGACCCTATCTCAGATCGACAATGGTTCTATCTACATATGTCCATTTGTAACCAGCACACTTAAATTACGTTTTAAGCATATCAGGGTACATTGTCTCTGTCGAAAAAAACATAAAGTTCTTCAAAATTTAGGTTAAGGAATTATTAAGCTTTAATTAAATTAATGTTTTCAAAAATGCTTCCCGATATTATATATATATATATATATATATATATATATATATATATATATATATATATATATATATATATATATATATATATATTATATATATATATATATATATATATATATATATATATATATATATATATATATATATATATATATATATATATATATATATATATGATATGCTTACCTGAGCGTTTATAAATGTTTAGGATGACAGGGAAGCAATTGACGACGAGCATGATGATAACGAGGAGAAAGGAAGCGACGAAGACGATGAAAAAGAAGCAGAAAACGATGAGGAAGGAAAAGATGATGACGAAGAATTTGAAGAAGATGATGATGAGGAAGAAGCAGCTCCGCGACGCAAGAAGCCCCGGAAAGGCATGAATGCTCGAGATTTTTTTTTGGAAGAAGTGGAAGTGGAGTCTGACGACGAAGAAGAAGAAGCTGAAGAGGTAAAATATTCTAAATATCTAGGGCGGCTTTATATAGCGCCCTTATTTATAGAACTACAAAGTGTTCCACTGGAACGATGATAAATGTCTTTCATGCTCTGATTTTGGCGCTTTATCTTTGCCTTTTAAAAGCCTGAGTGTTTATACCTTTTCTGTTTTTTGCAGTTTTCTTTAATACGGAGTATCTTAATGTTTCGTGTCGGCTGAATAATTATTTAGAGATTTTTTTAAATATATTTGTTTATTCGGATCAATCAACGCCTACAATACCAGAGTAATATTACTCTTAACATTGAATTTTTAGTTGTGAATGTTGCATTATCTGATTTATACTTCCTTCAAGAAAAACTTCTGCTCGACCTCTTCTTAGCTAGATAAAATAATTAATGTGCTCTTTCTGACCATGTAGTTACAGAAAAAATGAAATACTGAAAAATAGTATAAATTATGGGAAAAATAAGATAATATATATGTATAAATTATAATGCTAGTTAATGTAACTTTTTTGCGTTCTTTACCTGTAAGATTTTTTAACCAGCCGTTGCTTTTACAACTTCATAAATTTAACGTTGGTTTCTAGCATTGACAAGGTATACGAACCAATGTCGTATTTACAGAGGCAGCCATTTTTTCCTTGGCCGTCAATAAATTTTTAGATGCAAAACGGAAAAATCGCTATCTTTTTGCTATTTTTTGTTATGTGATTTTTGTTATCAATATTTGCAGTTTATCAAATAAGTTCAGGGAGCTACGTACATATAGTTTGTTGCTCTCCGTTCGTGTAATATTTGAATTTAGGACCTAATTACATAAATTGAGCAATAATTCCTAAGCATTCAATATAGCTTTTTAAATTACGTATAACCTCAGCCCATGTAGAATGAATGGCTTTTATTTGAACTCCCAAAACAGCGGCGCTCTTCTTGCTATTATTAATTAACTTTTGCTGCGTTTAAAAGGCATAAATTTATTCCTAAACCCATAATTTTATGATTCCAAAAGTTTAAAAAGCTATATGTTTGCCACAAATGCTCAAAAAATGGTGCTCTTAAAGCGATACCATCGTTTTTCGGCGTAGAATCGTTTTTTACAAAGCGTTCTAGCTATTTTCATAAAGCTTTTAGCGCCACATAGAACATTTTTTAACTTTCTCTTTAAAGTTATAATTTTTGCCGGAACAATATCATTTCGTTTTAGTGTCCAATTCGATATCTACGATAAGAGCCTTATTTAAGGGGCGGGTTAAGGCGGCCGGCTCCCTCCCTTGGCCGTAAAAATAATTTCGATAGGTAAGTTAATGGACTGAAAATGAAAAAATTGCGTCTTCTTTCTCAAAAATCGTCAAATTTTTGGCGTTTTGCGCTTTATGTGAAGTATTTTCTATAATTTGCCTCAAGCACGATCGAAAAATTGCATTTTTCAGGGCATATTTAGAGAAGAGAATTTTTCTTGTAAAGTTCTAATTTCATGAGCTCAACGGATAGACTGTGTCGAAAAACGTTGGAAAATGCGGTTCTTATGAGCTTTACTTCGAAATTTACGAGTTTTGGCCAATTGACTTGAAGTCGCCCCCTTCTCTTTGCCAGATCCAGCCTACGGGCCCGTCTACGATAATCAACATATGCGATCGTAGCGCTGGATGCTATGATTCTTCTCTTTTAATTATAGATTTGCAAAATAATGTATGTTAACATTTACTCAACTTTTTCTAACAGTTCGATGAGGCTGGCGGAATAGGAAATGAGGAAGAAGAACGAGAGCTGGCCCAGGCTACTGCTGCAGAAATAGAAAACAAGCGTCGATTAGAGGAAAAGCGAAAACGGGAAGAATTGTGGAAGTAAGAGTGTTTATGATCACGGTTTTTTTGTATTCGGCAAAGATTTTTTCCGATGTACAAAGACTTTTCGGGACCGTCTTTGTACATGTACAAAGATTTTTGGGAAGACAAAAATTGCAAAAAAGGTCTGAAATTCCCGAAATATTTTTAGTAATTGTTTGTCCCATATATCTTCAAAATGGCAGAATTTGCATTTAGAATGTAGAAATGTCAAATTTTTCGACGCTTCGCGCCGTTTTGAGACAATTTTCAGTGATTTTTGGCGTTAGAAACCCAGAAATTAGTCTAAATACACTACCAAAGGTCGGAAAACCCTGTTTTACCGCACTAAAATCGCTACTGTACCATATAATAGAAGAAAAAAATTTGCCTGTACAAAATGTACAAAGACTTTTGTGGGCCATCTTTGTACATGCACAAACGGACATTGTCAAAAAAACACTGTTTATGATGCATGTTTACGATAAGTTGTGCTGTTTTTCATATATGTATTTATATTCACTTCTCAGAAATATGGACGAAGACGAGATAAACGAATATTTTCGTAAGAAATACGGACGTGCACCGGCGGCGGGCGAAGTGGATGAAGAAATTTACGACGAGATTGCTCAGCAAGGCTTGTTACCGAGCACGACGTAAGAATAACGTTCCTTGCGGTCTTAAAGAAAACAATTTTTCAAAACAACTTTTCTTTTTCTTTTTTCTAAAAATAACTTTTCTTTCCTTGCATTATTTCGTTTATCACCCAGCTGCAGATCTGTTTGGGTCATGCACATATATACATGTTTAGCATGAGAAATCTGGGGGGGTGAAATTTTAAAGTGCCTTTTTGGGCTAAAAATTGTAGGTACGCGTCAAAAACATCGTTTTTCGGCGTTTCTGACGATGCTCTATCTTTCTAGAGCATAAAAATATTAAAAATTGCAAAAATAAATCAAAAAAGTCAAATTAATTGAACAAAATACAGTCAAAACATGAGTATATGGCGCTGAGCGCCGAAAATTCGACACTTTTGAGCATATGGATAGCTAAAAACGCTTAGAAAGCACCTTTTCTACGAATTTTTAGAAAATTTTTGGAAACTTTCGGAAAATCGCGAATTCTGCAGGGGTGAAAAAATTTTTTTTGGGGGGGGGTTGAAACATTTTCCCACGATCATGTATGGTCATGCATGATCATAGATGATCTTCGGAGGGGGCGTGTTCATCTTCCAGAAAAATTTGGACGCTCCCACCCTTATCAGAAATTTTTCCACACCTTAGATTCGCGATTTTCAGAAAGTTTTCAAAAATTTCCTAATAACCCGCAGAAAAGGTATTTTTAAAGCGTTTTAGCTATCTATTTGCTCAAGAAAGTCATTCGGCGCTTCACGCCATATACTCATGTTTTAAATATTTTTACTATATTCTGTTGAATTTCTTCGATTTTTCTTGATTTTTTGAAATTTTTAATGGTGTTATGCTATAGAAAGATAGAGAGAGCATCGTCAGAAACGCCAAAAAGTGTTTTTAATGCGTATCCGCCATCTTCGGGCCCAAAAAGGCACGTTTGAAATTCCACCCCCGTCCCAGAATTACCGTGCTTTGCATGTCTGGTCATGACCAGACATGCTATTGCAGGGGGTTGAGTTCGGGGCTTAGATCCCTAGTGAAAGAGAAATGGGAGATTTGCTTTGAAAAATAAGGCAAAATGAAGACAAAAGTGGTTGATAATCTACATACAACAGGGAGGGGTGAAAGAGGGACCCTACTGAAGAGTCAAGCAGTTCCTCCCATCGAGCGATTTAGGCCCAGAATAGTGCATTTTTAAGCGATGTAGACGTGGTATAACTCAAAAACGAAATTAACTGCAGTAAAAATTTTGGATTTCACTCCTACCTGACCACCCTGTCTACGTGCGTCTGTGATGAGAATTGTAAATTTTCTTCAAAAGTGCTTGATATTTACAATGAATTGTTAATTAAAATAGTTTTTACGTTATTTCAGCATTTAAACTAGTTGCTTAGTTGGTCATTTTGGTCCAAAAATCTAACTAATTGAGCCCCTCCCAGATCGGCCGATCCCGTATACCGACCATGCTGTGCATCTATGGTCTGTCTCAATGATGCTAAACTCTGCGTAAGGTGACTAATTAGTGTTTTTGTACAAGGCGGGTAAGATAATGCGTGGAAAGATGAGAAATTTGCATCTATTTACCAGAAAATCGTCAAATTTTTGGCGCTCTGCGCCTTACGTGGAGCATTCTCTATAGTTTTGTCTCAAGCGCAACCGAAAATGACATTTGTCATAGCCTAAGTATTTGGAGAAAAGAAAATTTTTCCGAAAAATTGAATTTTATGAGCTTAACGGGTAGAGCATGTTGTGAACGTCGGTAGAACGATTTTTACGAGCTATCCCTACGAATTTTCCGAGATATTAATCAATTTCCTTTGGGTTCTCTCCTCTACGCTTCCTCTGCCGAATACTGGATAAGGGCCTGCGTATGTTCGTTCATTCGTTTTCATGTCTCACTAAGTATTGCACATGTTATTATTAATGTATATTTCATAATTCATACATTTTTTAAAATTTCCTTTCATTAAATTTTTTCGATATTCCATTTTCATTTGCTTTTGTAGTGATCCAAATTTATGGGTGATCAAATGCAGAATGGGCGAAGAGAAGCATACGGCCCTATTGTTGTTGCGCAAATTTTTTGCGTATGAACATACGGAAGAGGTGAATGACTATATTTTATTATGACAAAGTTGTCTACTGCAAGAATACGTAAGCTCTCCAGCTTGCCCTGAACAGGGCCGTTCATTTCGGTTTTATGTGTACAAAGGATTGCTGTATTTTAATCTACGTACCTGATTTTTTCCATAGATTTTATTTATGTATAATATACAAAGTGATCTCAATTTTATTTTATAAATCATCTAAGATTTTTTATGAGCCTTAAGCAGATTGTTTATCCCAGCGTACATTGTCCATTTAATGTGTCAGTAAAAACTTCCTAGGAACTTCCTTCCTAAAAACTTCCTAAACCCGCTCATCAGATTTCAAACGAACAGAAATCGGTTTATATTTTTTACTGCCTTATTTTATACGAATTTTTACTAGATTTATACATAATCGTATACGTAACAAACGGCTAAAACTTGGCACAACTTTTGAGTGAAATTATATTTTATCAATGGATATTGTCTTTTCTCTGTCAAAACATGTACGTACCTCACTTGAAAGAAGGCGCATTCTTATTTTTTCTTCACTTTACCCGTCGTTGGTTATTTTGTGTTTGCTGCGAGTTTGACCTTCAGGATTGTCTGTTAGGTTTGGTAATTTAAACCTTGACTAATGAAGAGGCTGAAACCCTAGTAACTGACAGGCACGTAACTCTGGGGGTAATGGGGGTCCGGTCCGGACCCCAAAAATTCAGAAAAATCGAAAGATAGACTTTTTAAACGTTATTTTGTGCTATTTTTGGTCTTTTTGGGCTTAGTCTCCCAAAATTGGTGTTGGTCCCCCCAAAATAGGACGGCCAGCTACCTGCCTGCTAACTGATCTCAGCCTTGCTCTAAAATCCCATATGCGACAACATGTTTCCTCTCTGATATCGATTTTCAATTTTAAAATTAGCAGACTTGACTTCTTACATAATTAATCCTCTAGTAGTCTTTTTACTCGTACATACATGTACATAACATACAAGGTTTCACGAATTTATTCTTCAATGAAAAAGTATCATAATGTCATATTCAGACATGCACCACGCATAGGAATTTTTCTTTGGGAGTGGGTAATTTTAAAGTGCCTTTTTGCGCTCAAAAATGGTGAACACGATTTTAAAACATATGTTTTCGGCGTTTCTGACGATGCCTTATCTTTATTAAGCGTGAAAAAAATATCGAAAAAATTTTAGAAAAATTTGATTTTATTGACCAAGATATACATAGTAAAAAATGATTATATGGCGCGAAGTGCTGAAAATTTGACTTTTTTGAGCAGATATGTAGATAGCTAAAACGCTTGAAGCAGGCATCGACCTTTTTGACGAATTTTTTTTGGGGGAATCGCGAATCAGTCTTGGTGTTTTTGGTGTCGGTTCTGGGTGTTTTTTCTTTCTTTTCTACTTTTCTCAATCTTTGGTGTCACCGGTTTGCATTATGTTCTTAAACCAATACCGCATTCTCTTATGATTGATATCTAATCGCGTGAGACCTTTGTTGCAGGTTGAGTATGGACTTTAAATTAAATTTTCAGCCTCTTCAAATCAAGTCGGTGATTGTGAAGGAAGGCTTGAAAGGAGTAATTTATATTGAAGCCTACAAACAAACTCACGTTGTACAGGCGATCGACGGAATAAGCGCATTGAATAAAAACAAAATCAAGGTAAATTTCGTGACGCGAATCTGATTTGCACCCAGGCACATATCTCTGGTGGAATGGGGGGTTCGGACCCCCCAGAATTGGAAACAAATTGGAAAAATATGACTTTTTAAACGTTATTTTGTGCTATTTTTGGCCTTTTTGGGCTTACTCCCCAAAAATAGGACGGCCAGCTAGGTGCCTCTTCACACCGTTATGTTGATAGATCAAATGCATATGTTAATAGTACAACACAATAATCTGCATGCACAATGTTTTACATACTCGTAGGTACGAATACAGACATGCATTGCCTGTATAGGAATATCTGAGTTGGGGAGAGGTTGAAATTTCAAAGTGCCTTTTGTTTGGCTACGGCGTTTCAGAAGATGCTTTATCTTTCTAGTGCGTAAAAAACGTAAAAGAATTTAGAAAAAATGATGCGGAGTGCCAAAAATTTGATGCTTTCGAGCAAACAGATAGCGAAAAACGCTCAAGACATAATCTTTTCTCCAATGTTTTGGAAAATCGTGAATTCTAGGTTGGGGTGTGAAAAAATTCGTGAAGAGGTGAAACAATTTCTGGGGGTTAAACCTTTCCAAACCGCTCCTCAATATTATCTTTGTACTAATGTTTATTGTCTAGTAATTGTTTTCGTCGTTTGTAGCTTATCGTATAATTACAGTATGTCTGATACAGTGGTCGCCATGCAAGATGACGCGCTATCATCCTCAGGATTATGATAGAAGATGCGTCGCGAGCGCCGCGTTACGTCCATCATGCGCTATCATCTCTTTTTTTCTATTAAGCGCCATTAACCTCTATCATCCCGTTAATCTGGCGATGCGGACGGCGCAATTTTGCTATTAATAGCGCCAACAAGAAGGAAGCGCGCCAGTATTCACGTGCGCGCTTCCTTGTTGGCGCTATTAATAGCTAAATTGCGCCGTCCGCATCGCCAGATTAAGGGGATGATAGAGGTTAATGGCGCTTAATAGAAAAAGAGATGATAGCGCATGATGAAGTAACGCGGCGCTCGCGACGCATCCACTATCATAATTCTGAGGATGATAGCGCGTCATCTTTGATGGCGACCATTGCATGTCTTACAATTAGCCGTAGCTTCGAAAGTGGTTATTTTTTACCCTAATTATGTACAGATGTTTTATGGCGGCCCGCGGCTGTGCTTGTCTGCACTTAGTTTAACATGTTAAAGCCAATTGTCTAATATTTTATGGTTTGCATGTTTCATTGTTCGATGACAGCAAGTCTATTCCTTTTGTAATAAATATATACAAATATAAAAATTTTTAAAAGCGATACTGCGTCGAATTGAAATAACAAATTATTGGTATTATAACAATTGTATGCATGAATAATTGATTAAATTGAAGTAAATATTGTTCATAAGTAGCTAATATTAAGTCGTTGTGCTTACGCTTTAGATGGTTCCGATCAAAGAAATGTCCGATGTTTTGAGAGTGGTAAAGGATATACCTACTTTAAAGCCGGGTTCATTCGTACGCATGAAGAGGACCGTGTTTAAGGACGATTTGGCTCAAGTAAATATCACACTACTTTTTTCTTTTGTCATGCATTTTTATTGTGCCCGACTTATTCTGTGGCAAACAGTGTTGACTGATTGATAGTAAATAAGTTTTGGCCTCCTTGAATTGAGATATTCTTGCATAGGTAGATAGGTACAATATACATATATGTACTTTTGCGCAGTTTGATACGTTTTGCATTGTCTGTTGTCACTTGCTACTCTAAAAAGGTAGTGGCAAAGTTTTTTTGACATTTTGAGAGGCCAGAGAATTCAATTTACACACTTTTGGAGCCAGACACGCACAGCGTAGAAATTCTAGGGAGTGGGGAGGTGAGATTTTAAAATACCTTTTTGGACTCAAAAACAGTGGGTACGCGTCAAAAAGATAACTTTTCGGCATTTCTGACAAAGGTCAATCTTTCTGTAGCAACAACAAAAAAATTTCGAAAAATTATCGAAAAAATTCGATTAAATCGAACAATATGTAGTCAAAAAATGAGTTTGACTCTTTTGAGCAAACAGATAGCGAAAAACGTTTAAGACAGCACCTTTTATATGAATTTTTTGTAAATTTTTGGAGAATCGCGAATTCTGCGGGGGTGAAAAATGTTTTAAGGTGAAACCTGCAAAGCCACCCAACAGCACGTAAGGTCGGAGCAGATAATTTTCTTTGGTAGAGATATTTTAAAATCAGTACGAGCGGAAGAATTGAGAAGCACAGTCTTACACCTGTTGACAGAAGTTGTATAATGCATAATCTATCTCAATTCTTAATCTAATCATTTTTTCTTTCTGTGTATAGCTTATTGTAAACTTTAAAAAAACTTCAACTGAAAAAAATTCAAACTTCAAACTTCATTGTCGCTAAAAAAATTAATACGAATATACATAAGTAATTTAAGTAATCGTAAAAGTAATTTTTGACGCAGGTGCACTCGCTTACCAAGGCAGTAATACGTTTACTTGTTTTCTTCTTCCATTTTTATTTTATCAAGTCGATTGGGTTGATTTGGCGCAGAATATGGTTCATCTGAAACTAATGCCCAGAGTTGACTATACAAGAATGAGAGGGGCGTTGCGTGGAACGGTAAGCATGAAATGACTTGCGCTACCGCTCCTGGGTTAACAAAGTCTGTTTTTCGCGATTTTGCTATTTTTTCTTCCGGATCTAGTCAGTCGAGTAGGCCTAAAGTACCATAAATATTTAGTAACGCAAGTTTTCGTTTCAGGACTCCGCCAGTCAGAACAAACGCAAGAGAAGGCCGAATGCTAAGCTATTTGATGTTGATGCCATAAAGTAAGAACGTACCCACTATAGTCTGTTTCATTTAACTTCGAGGTTTTCGAAAAATTCAAAGTGACTACAAAAGTGTTTTAAACTAATACAATTAATATGATATTTTACAGTATGTCGAGTCACTCGGAGACGCATGCCAGTGTTGAGCTGGATCACTGCATCAAAAGTTTGAACCGCTTTTGTAGCCTTATTCTTGTGGAAAAATTTCAAAGAAAATCGCAAAGTTAAATTGAAACCGACTATAAATAGTATCGACTTTATTGTCAATGTTTGTTTTACCTACATTTTAATTTGTCCGTTATGAAATTCCGATAGATATATCATTAGCTTAAGCTTACTTTTTATTCTCATCTTCATTTTCGTTAAATTTATACATTGTAATTTTCATATGTATGAATCAGTCATTTGGAATTTTCGGTGCTTGTTTGCATTCGAACCTACCCCCCCCCTTGAACGATAAAAACCAATATTTCTGCAGGTAGACAGACGCTATATAATTTTCCTTATCAAAGTACGAGTTTAATCGTATTTGCATCAGATTCAAGCAGTATCTGAGAAGACGTGAATCTAAGACATATTCTTTAGTGTATTAGTTGTACATATACAGGCCCGTATCCAGGATTCGGCCGAGGGGATGGGAGCGAACCTAACATGACTCAGTCATTATATCAGGAAATTCGCTAGGATGGCTCGCAAAAATCGCATTTTTCGACGTTTTTCGACATGCTCTATCCACTGAGATCATAAAATTCAAACTTTTTGAAAAATGTTTCTCTTAGTAAAAACGCTATAAAAAGTGTCGTTTTTTTCGTCGCGCTTGCGCCAAAATTATGGAAAATACTTCTTATCTGGCGCGAAATCCCGAAAATTTGAAGATTTTACGACAACGACGAGCATATTTTTCCATCTTTCCGTGCATTATCTTACACCTTTCAAATTTTTTCCGGCCAAAGGAAGGGAGGGGTAACCGCCCCTCCTCCCTTAATACGGCCCTGTACATACATATGTACAAACCTGTATATGCGTGTGTTGTACGAGTATAGATAAAGATTTTTGCGTACGAATCTGAATTTTGGCTGATCTGAAGACACCTAAAATATTTATTTATTATATAAAACCTGGAAGTAATTATAGTAAACATGCTCGGGTTGTATACTGGAATTGTAAAGAAACATTTTATTTTTCAATCGAAGAGCAGCGTTTTGTCTGATAATTTAAGTTTAGTTTATTGAATGCATTATGTGAATGATACTCGGACAAAAATTTGAAATGACTTTGAATTGTGCAAATTATTGTTAAGAATTTCGAATGGACAACCGCTTATGTATAAATTCACATCAAGTTTTTCGTGTTAATAAAAAGTTGAACGTAATGCAATACAAGCTTTATTGAGCATGGCCATTTTATGTAATTCCATAGCCAAATCTTATTGCATAATTTTTATTCAAAACACGATTCAATTTAAGGTTAGTTAATTAATAATTAGATACATGTGGATTAGTTAGTGAACGATTCAATGTGGTTTCGATCTGTCATTTAAATTTACCGAGTTATGTATTCATATTGCTCTGATCGATTTTTCCAATCGCTTATTCTGACTCGAAAGGTTCTCGAACGAATTACTGATTTGAAATTATTTCATAGAGCGATTGGGGGCGAAGTGACGTCAGATGGCGACTTTCTTATTTTCGAAGGCAATCGATACAGCAGGAAGGGATTTCTGTTCAAAGCTTTCCCTATGCACGCTATAGTAAGGCTATCGCATTCAGCAATGTGCAATATGTACAATAGGAGGGAGCTTGGTGGGAATTAAAAATTTAGTTCTTGTCTGAATTCTATGAGAAAACTTGACTTTTTTAGTCTTTGGCGATTAATGCTTCAATTATTTTTCCGTATACAGCCTAATCTTGTTTATTAAATCCTGAGTAGTTCAGTTTTTATCTTTTAAATCCGGAATCCTTTCATTTTTGATCGTACACAAATTTAGAAATGACTGGTTATTGACTTATTTATTTTTCGGGCTCTTACCAGCTTATTTTTTATTTACATATGCCTTTATTAGATTGTCGATGGCGTTAAACCAAGTCTCTCAGAATTGGAAAGATTCCAAGAGGGCTCTGAAGATTTAAAAGCGGAACGTGAGTCTTTTCACGTCTAAAGAGTGACATCGTTTTAAAGATGACGTGTAGCGATTTATCTTCAAGCAAACCTAACTTGTTGCGCTAGAGCATATCGCAACAATCACGCCGCATAAATGTTTTTTATACTTATCTAGGATTAAGCAATTTTTATTTTCGTTGAAACCTAGAGATATTTTTATGTAGTTTAAAATACCATGACCAGATATGGAAAAAGATAGTTTTGGCCTTTGGGTCTCCTAGACCCTCAGTGTGGTGAATGAGATATGACGAAACGGTTGTAAAATGTATTAAAATCACATTTTTTGTTGAATTACTTCAAATAATTATGATCTGTCTATTATGGTAGGTTTGGTACTGTTTTAACATTTACATTACAAATTTTCGGCAGTATCTTTCTTACTCACTTTTGCTCGAGCGCCGTGCTTACAATTTTCGTTTAAATCAAATTAAACCCAATGAAATTTAGAGTTCGTACAAAGGAACTTTCAACTGTCAAAATTCACTCCGTTAGTTGCATTAGCTCGCAAGCAGTAGGTCTGAACATGAAGAGCATTATTCTCTTCGATTTTGGACTGAATTTTCGGACATTTCTGTTAGTTGCATAAGGGATGTCCCAAGCCCCGGCGGTGCCGGGTAAAAATTTAAAACAATTGAAAATTAAATTGAAAATTTGAAAAAAATTAAAAATTAAAAAAAAAATTAAAAATCTAAAATTCTGTTGTAAAGTGAATTTGAATACTGATGAATTCAAATAGCAAAATTTTATAGTTGAACTGTTTCTGTAGCAAAAATGTAGACTTGTATTCAAGTTGGACGATTTTAAATTAAGTGTTTTTGCCCTTCTTTTAAAGAAGTGATAGAAACTCAAAATCTAACTGCTGAGTAGGTATTTATTCATTCATTTAACATATTCGTGATTTATTTTTTACGTTTATAGTTTATCCCTTAGAATAAGTAGCCTAAATCGGAGGATGCATTAATTATAACTGTTAAATGTCTTACTGTGTGTAAACTAAAGGATTGAATTTGTTGTCATGCACGAGGTTAAAAAATAGATTGTCGAATTTTTATTTCACTCTGTTAGATTTTATAGATAAAAGTCATACGATCTGTTAAGTCTGGCCGGATAAAATATAGGAAAATTGATTGAATTCTCAGCTTTGGAATGAATAGAGATTACTTGCTATGATTGCACTTATTGGGGCCGTGTCAAAATATATATGCTGTTACTAATTTGCATCAAGTAATAGTTTTTTGGTCGAAATTCACAATTTTACAAATTTTTAGGAATTTAAGCTTGTGTTGTTCTGAATTTTTACGCCGCAGCCACAATTTTGATAAGGAAGGAAAAGAAGCTTACAACTCTAAAATCAAGGTTCTTATAGCGTAGCAGAGCTGGATAAAAGACAAGACATGGATTATTTTAAATAGGCGGTATAAATCCAAGAACTACCTATGATGTAATCTGCTTGTCTATTTAGAGTTCAGAACTCTTCAATTGGATAACTGTCTGATGTGATCATTCTGTTATGAAGTCAAAAATTTTCTTGCAATTCTCGGCCTCCTCGGAAATCGTTCTACACTTATCAATTTTTGAAACTCTGGAGATACATCACTTTAAATTTAAGATTTTGCGCTAATTATGATTGTAATCATTCGAAATGGTCTGATTCCGGATCAGAAGCATCATTGATACTTTTAAAAATGCTTTTGTTATTCTCCCAGTTTTAAATTTATTAATTTAAAGCCTTTATAAGAGGAGAACTCTTTAATTAATTTTTTGCACTTATATTAATAAACACTATCGCATTAAATACTAATAATGATATTGGTGTTAAGTGTACTCATATATAGCGTCGGCATACATTGTGTACACAACATTTTGCCCGGCCCCGGCTAGAAAATCTGCCGCGGGACATCCCTATTACATATACATAAAATGTATAGCGTCAACGTGGGAATTCCATGGGGTTTCAGGTTTAAGAAATTTTTAAAAGTGCCTTTTTGGGCTGAAAACGATATGTACGCGTCAAAAACACTGCTTTTTGTCGATTAGGACAATGCTTATTCTTTGTAGGACATAAAAACGTAAAAATTTAGGAAAAATCGAGTAAATTGAACAAAATATAGTAAAAAATGTGTATATATATATATGGCGCGAAGCGCCGAAAATTCGGGACTTTTGAGCCAAAAATAGGCCAAAATTTTGAAGAGGCAGATTTTTATTATTTTTACGAATAATCGACAATTCTAGGGGGTCGCAGCAATTTAGCGGGCGGTCAGCTGCCGTTCTGGGTGGTCGAGGTCTACCCCCATCTTCCTTGAGAACACGTATTGTTGTGTTTGGTGACTTAAACATCAACGAGAAGCGTTGCATTCAGTGTCTCATTCATTAAATTACGCTGTATGACTTTTATATGATTGCTCAAATCCAGAATCTACAAAGCACAACTGGTGGTCAACTTGAGTGTTGAAGAATCGCATTTTATATTTATGTAATGATAATTTTGGTTAAAGCTAGAGTGAAAAATGTTAAAAAGTCACTAACACTCACCTGAAATCAAGGAAAATAATGTCAATCATTTTCAGAACTAATGCTTGCAAACTACTGCATAATAAAATGAAATGTGGAATTCCTTTGTATGGACTACCTATTTGTTGCGTTTTATTTAATTTAAACAAAAGTTGTACGCACGGCACTCGAGTAAAACTATAGATACTTATTTGGGACACCCTGTATGATTCTTTTCTGATTCAATAATATATACAGGCAGCAAATTTTATATCCTCGAGTGTAGCATAGTGTGATCAACGCAAACGTGCGTGTTTCTTATTTCATTTGTGTACATGTACATATATAGAGTTTTTCATGGTCGAAAGTTCAGGGGGTCGAAATCCTAAAATTTGAGACCAGTAAATTTAGAGTTGTAGCTTTTTTTGCAGGTCATAATTATAAAAATGGTCAAAACATATATATAATGTTTTAATGTGGAAAACTGCATTACTTTTTATCTAATTCTGACTCGTTTCGTCGCTTTTGTAAGTAAAAATATAAGAATTTATCGAATATTTTGACTTTTCAGATCATTTTAACTTCATTCTACGCATTTTATGGGTAGACGAAACAGGAATTTACTGGTAAATTTTAACATATTTGCTACTTTCATTCCAAAAAATCATGTAGAAAATGTCTGATAGTTCAAAATCGTCTGAAAATGACTCGAGTCTTGGACCCTGAGGTAGGGGTAATACCCCCTTCACACCTCCTATGGGAATGTGTGATACATATTGTATCGAGTCTTTGTCTATTTTATTTAGCTTAATAACGTTGAAAGCTAGCCTCATTTTTGTTGTTTTGTTATTGGCCTATGTAGTGATAAAGATTTATAAAAATGCACACGAACGTCGCATAGACGTGGTAAAAAAGGTGGCGCGCAGCTGTTAGTGAATTCAAGATTCTAATTCTTAAAAGGAAGGATAAATTATAGTATTGCATAGCTTTTAAGCTGCAAACTATTTGCAGGGACTTGAGTTGAAGAGGAATTCGCGAATCAAAGCTACGCGCTCGCATAAAGATTTATTTTGTTTTAAAATCAATGCATTTTACTTTTAGTTTCCCACTAATCATTCAAATTAGCTTCTTTTTGTCGGTATTTTTCATTTCGTAAAAAATGGTGCGTATGTTTTGTGCGTGTTTAAGTTGCCAGTACAACTGTTGAAGAGAAGAGTCATAATTTCTCAACCGGCGATAATGTCGAAGTTGCTGAGGGTGAATTGATAAATCTACGGGGAAAAGTTTTAAGCGTGGACGTTGACAAAATCGTCATGATGCCTGACCATGAAGATCTAAAAGTAAAATTATGAATTGCAATCTCAGATGATTCACATTTTTCCTAAATTTGGAATAAAAATTACAGGAATTCTGTTTCAAATTTTCGAATAAAATCTATAAATATAAAGTGGATAAAGTTTTTCCAGTGGATGCATTGTTTTAATTCTTCCATGTCTTAAACTTACTTAAAGTTTGGAAAGAGTAAAAAATGTTTATACTGCGCGCCTTCTATTGGCTTAAAATCGCTTAGACGTCGAAATCAGCTCATTTCAGGAATAATACTTTTTCATCTTATTTTATTGAAGTTCAACTGGTAAGTTCATTTTGGAGCTTGTCATGTGCAAATGCATGAACTTGTTGAGTGGCGACAAAACTCATTTTATGCAGTTTGGTTACACTCTAAACATTTGACTATTGTGGCGCATGATCAGAGGATCGGAAAACTTGCGTTCAAGGCTACTTTTACGTGTTTTTGCCATTAGGTCAAAACTAAACGGTCAATTAATCGCCCGCCCTAAAAATGCATATTATTCCTTCTCTAAATTTCGAGCCATTTTGCATGTATGTATGTAAATACCATATGGCCTAAAGTTTTTAAAACTGGTTGCTGTCCAAATCGAATACTGTAACAAAATATCAATTTCATAAGGAATCTCTCAATTATTCAACTTTTTACACAACGTGTGCACATATTTATAGTATATAACAGTTTTTTGTAAATTCGAGGTTTTAGGTATTTAATACACTGTTCCTATTATAATGCCTATGTAGCTCGTCCATCTAATAACCATTCCTTCTTGCCTATCGATTTTTAAAAACTGTACCGATTCCCTATCTTGCTCAATTGTAATATGTAATTATCTTTAAAGCTGTAATTGAAAACCGGGTCTCTGCATGGAAATCTTTTTTTCACTGTCGAAAGATCAGATCATAAAATGGAATGAAAAGTGTGCATGTCAGCGACTGCAGGCTGATTCCATGGATTATTTTAGTAAATAATTATGCGACGCGGGCATCTATTTAATTGACCTACTCGACAAGTTATTTTTTCTAGGATCCATTAACGTTCAGCGCCCACGAACTTCGAAAATATTTTCGAGAAGGTGACCATGTTAAAGTGTTGTCAGGGCGTTACGAAGGCGACACTGGTTTGATAGTGAAAGTCGAGGACCATATGGTTATTCTGTTCTCCGACCTCACTATGCATGAGGTTAGCCATATGCACGCATGCATTTGGGAGGTTAGGGTGTAGAATTCAGGCACGTATCTCTGGAGGGAATGGAGAATTCAGGCACGTATCTCTGGAGGGAATGGGGGGTTCGGACCCCTAATTCAGACGAATCGGAAAAATAGGACTTTTTCAACGTTATTTTGTGCTATTTTTGGCCTTTTTGGGCCTAGTCCCCCAAAAATTGGTGTTGGTCCCCCCAAAATAGGACGGCCAGCTACGTGCCTGATAGAATTTAGTCGATTTTATGCTCACATAAAAGTAGGATGCGGACGTTTCGCCCCCTATTTCGCCCCCACATTTCGCCCCCCCCCCCCCCCGCAATTCGCCCCCCCCACATTTCGCCCCGCGGACATTTCGCCCCCCCACACATTTCGCCCCACCCACAATTCGCCCCCCCACAATTTACTCCCCCTCCACATTTCGCCCCCCACATTTCGCCCCCACATTTCGCCCCCCCCCACATTTCACCCCCCCCCACATTTCACCCTGCAGAACCTTTCACCCCCCCAACATTTCACCCTGCAGAACCTTTCACCCCCGGATTTATCCGGTTTACTTATGTGCTACCCTGAACTAAGACAAACTTTAAAAAATGAAGTTTTGAGGGACACCATACATACATTTGAGGCGAAGTTAAATTTTTTATCAAGATTTATTCGCTTATTCAAAACAGAACATAATATGCATTAAAAATGACTAATTATTATTTTTCACAAACAAGAAAAAAACAATGACTAAAATTTGAATTTATAAGTAACCACGTGCAACTTGAACAATGAGAGCTCAAATACACATGCATATACATACAGTCCGAACTTACATTACTATCATCTGAATCTGATTTTCTATAAAAATAACTTTGCTGATCGAAAATGCGCACTCAGGAATGCAATTACAAGTTCAAATCGACCTGACATCAAACTCCATTAAACTGAATTACAGGCAAAACTTTTTACGCATGTACATAGAAAACTTCGGAGCAACTGGAATGTGTCTACAGGTAAAAAATTACCAGTTGAACAGGCGCTTGTAACCTGTAGAAAAGTACCTGTAAAAGTTTTTGGTGCAACCCGTGCTTTACAAACTTGTTACCTGTTAACTTGCAAACAAGTTCCCTTTAACAAATTTTGATGCAACCCGTTTGCTGTTACAAGTGACGATTGTTAACCTGTAAACGGGCTACATGCATTTGGTGCAACTTGGCCCAGGGGTTTTATGAAGTATACACTTGTCTGCTCATGGAGCAAATCTACTTTATTTTAAAGTTTGCACCCCCTATGCACAGTAAATCTGGGGGAGGGCGAAATGTGTAGGGGGAGTGAAATATTCGGGGAAGGCAAAATGTGGGGGCGAAGTCTGGGGAGGGGGGCGAAATTTCGGGGGCGAAATGTCCGTAAACCCATAAAAGTTCAGCGCACGGGTTAGTCAGCTAGCAAACGCGCCTTCTCTCCTTTCTACTCTGTTCCGTGTAATGCTCGCTCACTTTTATATATAATTGTCTAGTTTTTTGATATTTTTTATTCTAATTTAGTTTTGATGATAATATTGATTGCATTAGCGATTTCATTCACTCCCATTTGGTTTTATTAATTATTCTCCTAACTTACATTTGCTTGGCATTGTTTTCGTTTGCTGGCGTACATGATCTTGTAGAGTTTGGGGATTTTCATCCCTCCCTTCGCAAAAATATTTTCCTTCTTGAATTGGCGCGTTTCCTTTTATAAGCGTCTTTGGCGATCTTCCAATTCGAACGAGCCGCGCGAAAAAGTCATTTGCCGCCGTATTTTGTTGAATTCTTTTGAATTTTTCACTTTTATGTTTTTTTCGTCTCGAAAGAAAGCGCATCGTCGGGCACAAACGCCGAAAAATGATGTTTTGATGCGGATCCATCGTTTTCGAGTCCAAAAAGGGCACTCTAGAAAAATATTTTGGCTTCAACCCCAGAATTTCCGTGCCATGCATGCATGTATGTTTGTAAGTAATGATAATCTCAACATTTCGTAAAACAATGCGCCGATATGCAGGTCAAAGTGTTGTCAAAAGATGTACAGCTCTGCCCTGACGTTGCTGCCGGAGTCGACTCATTGGGTCAATACCAGTTTGGTGAACTGGTGCAACTGGATCAGCAGACGGTTGGGGTTATCGTTCGCTTAGAGAAGGAATTTTTGCATGTCCTGAACATGCACGGGAAGGTAGTACATTGAGTGTCCACAATCGATTAATCATTGTTTATATTTTATAATGTACTATGCAGGCACGTATCTTTGGGGGATGGGGGGTTCGGACCCCCCAAAAATTCAGGAAAATCGGAAAAATAGGACTTTTTAAACGTTATTTTGTACTATTTCTGGCCTTTTTGGGCTTAGTCCCCCACAAAATTGGTGTTGGTCCTCTCCAAAATAGGACGGCCATCTACGTGCCTGGTACTATGTGGTATATTTAAATTTGGTAGGATTAGTCAAGCTTGCAGCCGATAAAAATAGAAACTACGTAGGCCCTGGAGCGCTTAGTCTTCTTTATGTATGAGAAGAAGTCTGCCCTGAATAAAGCGTTAGCAGAGCTGAAGCGTACGAGCATGAAAGATTTTTACTGTCTTTAGAAATTTTTTCACCTTCCCTCATTATTCGCGATTTTCCAAAAAAAACTTCAAAAAATATGATGCTTTAAGGTTTTCAGCTACCTGATTGTACAAAATTATCCAATTTTCGGCGCCATATATTTATTTTTTGACATTCTTTTGTTCAATTTATTAATAATTTTTTAATGTTTTTATGTTCCGTAAAGATCGAGCATCGTCGCAAACGTTAAAAAATTATGTTTTTGACGCGTATTTACAATGTTTGAGCCCAAAAAGGGCACAGTACATTCATGTAATGGCTCAAAATTTAGGGAGAGGTCCCCGGCCATTTTCAGGGGGAGAGGGTAAATAACCCCCAATTTTCGGCCAAAATCGGCAAAAAACACCTTAAAACGGCCAAAAATCCGGGGGGTCAAAAATGTTCTGAACTCTGGAGGATGGGCGGACGGCCAACTTTGGGTGGGGGGTCACCCCATCCCTCCCTGTTACATGGCTGGCACAGTAGGAAAGTTTTTTAGCCCCCTCAGAATTCCCATGCTTTGCATGTCTGCTTGCGATCAATATGCGGAAATTTTATTAGTTATTGCTCTTTACTCGCCTTAACTCGTCAACGTCGAATGTACAAATAACAATTTCGGTGAAATTTTTAAACTTGTTTTTTATTTATGCAAATTAGTTTTAACTTCGCAGGTTGTCCGCGTTAAGCAACAATCTATACACGGCAAAAAGGATTCACGGTATGCTGTCGCTCTTGATTCCGAGCAGAACAACATAATGGTTAACGATGTTGTTCGCATTATTGATGGCCCTCATTCAGTATGTCATCATGTAACTATAGTCGATCTGTATTTCCATACTGCACACTGGGGGTATGGGGGTATCCCTGTACCAGGACTTTTGGAAAGCATACCCCGGCTCAGGCCATTTGGGACGAAAACGTATTGCTTGAACTCAGACATGCGCAGCATGGAAATTCTGGGGGTGGGGTGAAATTTCAAAGTGCTTATTTCTGCCCAAAACTTGTGGGTACGCGTCAAAACATCGTTTTTCGGCGTTTCTGACAACGCTTTATCTTTTTAGGGCATAAAAACAGAGGATTTCAACAAAAAAGTCGGAAAAATTGAACAAAATATAGTCAATATAGCTGTATAGGAAATTTGACATTTTTGAGCAAATAGATAGCGAAAAATGCTTAAAACAGCACTTTTTCTGCGAATTTTCGAGAAATTTTTCTAACTTTTGAAAAATCATCTGGAAGGGGGGGGTAGAAGACCCCCAACCCTATGCTATAACTATTAAAAAGCGTCAAACAACGTCTAAAGTATTATTTTAAGTACATATACTCATTTTTCGAACATTAGCCCGTTCAATTCATTCGTCCAGACACTTTTCTTCCATTATTTCGTATATATTTGATGTTATAGGTCATTTCTTCGACCTCGTTGTCATTCATTTTCTTGCAAATTTAACTACAAATATTCACGAAGAATAAAATACAAGAAATTACGTATATGTATCAACATTTGACATTGAATAACAAAATAATTACTCATTCACTTTCTTCCCCAAGAAAGTCGGTTTGCCCCTTCCCGGAATTTTTGACCTTGTACTTTATATATTTTACATATATATACTTTATATACCTTATACCTAATTAATAAATGCAAAACTTCTATAAAATGATCAAATTATGTCAAATTCGTCCAATTTATTCTAAATTTTCTAGTAATAAAGTGTGAATGAGGTTAGCTGTTAATGCTCGATGCCTTATCTATTCAAACCAGTTTTGAAATCGCTCACATCTTTCGCGAAATTTGAAGACAATTACGCCGAAATATCCTCTTACATTAAAAGTAATGGAATAGATGGAAAAGGTTGGCGAGGGATTGAAATTAAGAAAGTGAATGGTATAATAGCAATATGCATTTTTTACCGATTGAATTGACTTCGCGTCTTTTCTTCGTCTCTTGATACGTCATTTTTGGCTTATTAAGAGGACTGAAATCCGTTTAAAATAAATTTTGGAATAACTATTTTCGACACAATTTATTCTAATTGACAACTCAAGCTTAATTACGTCAGCCGACCTAATAAATTGGTTAATTTTTTAGAAAAACTATCACTTCTGGTAGTAAACTGACCAATAGAAGTGATAAGCTGAATGACTGAGTCTGATTTATACATATACATATATGTATGTGCAGGCCCGTATTCATGATGCGACTAAGGGGTAGAGGGATGCACCCAACATCTTATCAGGATCGACTTCGGGTATTAAATCTAGAATCTCTAGAAAATAGAAGGTTTTTGTACCACTTAACTATGGTATACAAAATGTTTAATTAAGCAGTTGACGTTAATGTAAATGACTTCTTCACATTATCAGACAACACTAGATCCACCAACACATTAAAATTAAAAGTCATTGCTCTAAAATCTAACTTGAAGAAATATTTTTTCAGTCACAGAATAATAAATGCTTGGAATATGTCCCCCGAATCTGTGGTAAACGCTTCCAGTAGTAATGTGTTTAGGCTAAAATTAGAAAATCTAAAAATTAAACATGGAGGATAAATCTTAGTTATAAGTAAAAGCACTGCCTTTATGACCTTGCACAGCAATGTTTCTTCTTGGTACGAGCTGCGTATGTATTGTTGCTTTAATGTCTTTTATTCTGTATTCTACATTTTCCGCGACTGTACATTTTCTCTTCGTTAAAGTTTCTGATGACGTATTTTCGCTGTTGCAATAAACTTTCTTCAACATCTCGGAAAATTTGTCGGGATAGCTAGCAAAAACCGCATTTTTCGACTTTTTTCGACATGCTCTATTCATTAAGATAATAAAATTCGAACTTTTAAAGGCTATAAAATAGTGTCATTTTTGGTTGCGCTTGGGCCTGGGCCTAAATGATAAAAAATGCTTAACATCCTGCACGAAGCGCCGAAACTTTGAAGATTCTAGGTCAAAGATATTCGATTTTTCCATCTTACCGTGCATTGTCTTACCTTTCAAAATTTTTTTGGATAAGGGGGCGCCTTTTTCATTACAGCCCTGCCTAAATATGTATAATATACATAAACTTAAGAATCTCGATCGTTTTTAAAGCGAATATTCGATTATTGTACGCTCATTTTTTAATAAGGATTTTTTGATTTAAAAAAGTTAATTAAATTAATTTATTAAATCATTAAATTTTTCTGTTAAGATGTTAAGATGTTAAGCATTTATATACATACCTTCCATAGGATAAATTTCTATAAATATGTACGCGAATAGAAGGCCTTTGTAATCTTTTATGTTCTTTAGTAAGTATACATATGTTATATACAACTTTTTCAATATTCTTTAACCGCATTAAGTACATATTTTTCAAGTGAAAAGATGGAAAGACGCTGTATTGTATGTAATAGTGAAATAAGTTCAAAGCGTTTTCTCGAAACCAAATTTTTTCTCTATATTTTGTTATAGTTGAACATTTTCTGCATGATTTTCGGGAACAAACGTTAAAATTTTTTTGGCGCCCTGTGCTGGACTAGTACATTTCTGTTCCGTTTACCCGTAAAATGCCTAGAATGAAGTTATAATCATCGAAAAAGTCAAAATGTTTTACGAATTCTGATATTTTTTGCCGATAAAAGTGATGAAACAAGTCAAAATTGGAAAAAATACTAAAAAATGCAGTCTTCCTAATTAAAACATTTCGTATGGGATGTTTTAATAATTTTTCGCTTTCGACCCCCAAAAAAGGCCCGAACCTTTAATTTACTGGCCAGAACTTTCGAGATTTCATCCACCCATTGAACTCTGTACCTTGGAAACTATGATTTTCGTAATTTATAATATGTTATGCTGTAACTTTTCTGTTTTTAACATAGCATATCTTATTTATCCTACTGAACGAATAATCGAGTCATGTATTCCCTGAGTAGAAAAGAACTTTTTTTGGAAGCAAGCAAAATTCAGCTTGCTTCGCTGTAAGCGTCTCACGTCTTGCTGTAAAATTGTAAAAACATTTATTATTTATGTGTGTTATAATTATGAAATTATTAAAGTTAATGATTAAAATTGTTGCTTGTGAGAAAGTAATTTTTTGACTGTGGGCGCCAAAATTGCAATTATGTTAGTATATTACTCTGAAAATCGCCTGGTAGTATCCTACTTTTTGAAATCTTTTAAAGGGTTTATGATCCTACCAATCCCTATGCCCGTATGTTAGTATTGCATAAGGACTAGACCGTACGCCAAACTTGCACATGTCTTGATCCTTTTGTTTCTGTAAATTTTTTTAAATGCGGTGTTATCTTTTACTTACGTATTTACACGACAGGGTTTACAAGGCACAATAACACATCTGTTTCGGTCCTATGTTTTTGTTAATTCGAGGACTTATCCTGAAAATGGCGGAACTTTTGTTGCTCGGGCACGTCACGTTTTGTCGGCTGGTGCTAAAAGTTCAAACGCTCCTACTGATGGTGAATGCTAGCCCTGTCCATAATTTATATAATTATACACTAAAGTATACTCTTATGTATTTTCTATTTTATCTTTTTGGCTTAAGAACTACATGGATATGCGTCAAAAACATCATTTTTAGGCGTTTCTGACAATTTTCTTTCTTTCTATAGTAATATAAAAAAATTTAGTGAAATATCAATAAAATTCGAGTACCTTTGTAAATTGAACGATGTATACATAGTCAACAGTAAAGCATATATGTATGCTGAAAATTTGACGCTTTTAAGCCGAAAGATCGTTAAAACGCTTAAAACTGCTCGTTATCTTAGATTTTTCGGAAAATAAAAATTTTGAGATTTTTTCGGAAAATAAAAAATTTTGAGGTTGAAAAAATTTGGAGATGAAAATCCGCTAACAAAACCTCCAGGATCATACATGTGACGGCTCGAAATTTTGAGAGGGGTGTCCCGGTCAATTTTGTAAATGACCTCCAATTTTTGTCTAAAAACGGCCAAAAAATTCAATTTTTTCCAAAAATTGGGAAGGGATCAAAAATTATCAGGCTTTGGTGGGATCTCCCTCTTGCATGTACGTCCAGGATCATGTATATGCACCCGAGGCAAAATAATGGTAAAATAATGCGTGTGCTGCGCGAGTTTTTTAATGAAAATATAACGAATGTGTTTTCGTACAATTACGTTTGTACTTTTTGAAAAATTTTTGACAGCTGAGGGCACCTCTATATGCCAACTTTTTCATTGACACTTTTGTTCGATCGTGGTAATGGAATATAGTATTATTATTATAATTATTAGTTATTATTATTATTATTATTAATTTTATTAATATAATAATTATTATTATTGCTATTATTACATATTACATATTATTATTATTACTATTATTATTATTATTATTATTATTATTATTATTATTATTATTATTATTATTATTATTATTATTATTATTATATATTATTATACATATATTAAAGGCTATGGCAATTTGACACCGTTCATGGTCAGTCCGAGTTTCATGCGCAGCCCATCTCACGGAGAATCGAATACAACCGGTAAACAGACCCCTGTTATGTCACCTATGCCAATAGGCGGAGCACCGATCGGGAGGGATCGCGTTCGCCGCGATAACACGCTCATCGGGCAACACGTCAAAATTATACAAGGGCCTATGAAAGGCAAGTGGCATCAGTTCACTACTGGCACGCATATAACTGGGAGATGAAGGCAAAGTAAGTCGTTCCCCCACCCCTCCAAAGTCAGAAAATTTTGACCCCCTCGACGGTTGACGAAAACTTGCCATTTTTGGCCAAAATTGACGGTCATTCCCCCCTTCCCAATTGCGTTGTGGGCAGTAGGCAGGTTTAAACAAAATATTTAGCGCTCTCCGCAAATCTAAATTTCTGAACTAATTGTCATCACAAATCAGAAAATCTACGTGAAAACGCAAAAAATACCAGAATTTTCCGACGCTTTGCGCTCTATTAATAAATTTCTGTAACTTTTTTATTGTCAAAGACTCCTAAATTGCCACAGTACACGACCATACGTAAAAAACATGTGTATTTATAAATAGGATATAGAACGCATACTGTACGAGGACTGCCTTGTAGATGTGCAAATGGACCTTGTGCAAAATAAAAAACATTGATTTGAATGCTGAATTGTGTTAATAATTTAGCACTTTTGTCTCATTATACAGTTTCTATTTTATAAATAAAGATAATTTATAAACCATTCAGTACTCCGTATGTATGTTGCTAGCACCGTTTGTCCGGTGTAGTCTGCCTTCGGCCTATTGGTCTCGATGTTTCTTACAAATGTGTATGGTAATATGTGCACATGGAAAGCAAGGCGAGAAAGCAGGCACGTATCTCTGGGGGAATGGGGGGGTGTTCGACCCTCAAATTCAGAAAAATCGGACTTTTTAAACGTTATTTCGTGCTAATTTTGGCTTTTTTGGGCTTAGTCCCCCCAAAAATTGGTTGGTTCCCCCCAAAATAGGACGGCCAGCTACGTGCCTGCGAGAAAGCCGCGTAAAAGTTTCATAGCAGAAGGAAAATTGATAAATGTTGATTTACGGCTTTAGGCAACCATGGCATTGTGAAAGATGCCACTGATCAGACGGCTCGCATTGAATTACATAGCAGTTGTCAAACGATAAGTGTGGACAGAGCTCGACTGCAGATTGTTGGGTGAGTTTTCGTGTGAAAGCTGGTTTTTATCATACACGTCGTACTTATTGTGATTCTAGTTTTGTTTTTATTGTGGCTGTGCGTTTAAAATGGTAGTGTAATAAGAGTGCTGATATGTTTCTAAGAATACTTACATGTAACGGCTTGAAATTTTGGGTGGGGGTCCCTAGCTATTGGCGGGGCAGGGGGTTAATGGCCTCCAATTTTTGGCCAAAAACGACCAAAAAACACTTAAAATACGGCCGACAAATTCGAATTTCCCTAAAAATCGTAAGGTTGTCAAAAATTTTCTGGCTTTCGGGGGTGGTGGGGGACAACCAAATTTGAGCGAAGATCGCCCATCCCCCGTTACCTGTATGCTTATACATATGCATCATGCCATCTGACGTGGCTGCAGCACTTTTTTCGTTCAGAATGATGTTAAATGTAGAGCAGAACATATGATGTACATATATAAAAGTCTAAATCAGTCTTTTTTGTATTCGGCAAAGATTTTTCCCGATGTTTTAAGACTTGGGGACCGTCTTTGTACATGTACAAAGATTTTGAAAGTCGCAAAAATTTTCGGCGAAATGAGTAATTGTGTGTTCTCTATATTTTTATAATGTCAGAAGTTGCATTTTGAAAGGAGAAATGTCAGATTTTTCGGCGCTTCGCGCCATTTTGAGGCGATTATTAGTGATTTTTGCCCTCAGAAACCCAGAAATTAGCTAAAATGCACTACCAAAGGCCGAACAACACTGTTTTTGCCACGTTAAAATCGCTACTGTACCATATTATAGTACCCAAAAATTTGTGTGTACAAAATGTACACACTTTTAGGGACCATCTTTGTACATGTACAAACGGACCTTGTACAAAAAAACACTGGTCTAAATAGACATATTCTAAATATTTTTATTCACTATACGTTTTTGATAGACTGAATTGCTTATTATTGACTTGAAAGTATTTTTTCTACATTTAATTTTTTTTTCTAGAGCTGTAGCGACTTCTGCTACAGGCGGCATTTCGATGTATGAGAGGACACCTCGTGGCGAAGGTGCGAGGACTCCTTACGAAGGATCTAAGACACCAATGTATGGAGCCCAGACGCCAATGTATGGCTCTCAAACGCCATTGCATGATGGTTAGTTTTCAAAAAATGTTTCCTTTTTTGAACAGTCATTTACTATCATTATTCTAGAATTCGTAGAGTTTTTAAAATCCTTTTTATCAAATAATCATCAGGAAGTGGGCTAAGCATTTTTTTGAATGAGTTGATGTCATGTAATAAAACCTTACATGTACATAATCTACGCGAATAATCACCTGATCTTGGGCTATGTTTTCGAATAGCGCTCCAAGCTTTTTTTCAATACTTATTCTTTTAATTTTAAATTTTTGATAGTCATTTTATAATATTTGTATGTCATTATTTGTATTTGTTTCATCATTTTTCTCTAGTTCTCTTGTTACATGGATATTTCAGGAAGCAGAACGCCATATTACGGTAGTCAGACGCCTTTGCACGAATCTGGCAGTAGGACGCCAGGACAATCGGGAGTTTGGGATCCGTCGGTGGCCAACACACCTAGCAGGTTAATATGTACAATCGTGTTCAGTTGCTAAAAAGATATGTCAAATTGAATTTAAGTCAATTATATACGCTACATCGTAAACTTCAATCTACTGGTCTGACATTGTTTTAAATATACTAGTAAAAACAAATTAAATTAAATATCAGTGAATTGCAGACTTCAATACTGTCATTTTTTTAATTAATTACCCATTACCCATGTATAACTACTAGAGATAAAGAATTCATTTGCGGACGGTCGTCTTTATCACGTAAACCTGCTTGAAATTTCGCATTTCCTCAACACAAACTGTTTGTTAAGAACTTGTGTTTTTAGTTTCTTCAGCTTTTTATAGGAAAAATAAGTTTTTCCAATTTTTTTCTTTCAAAATTATGCCATTTGTTTTTTAATCAAAAGCCACTTATTCATTTTTTATTCAATGTTTGACTTATGCAAAAAAACGACATCGGACCTCGTTAACTAATATATGTGAAAGTTTTTGTTGGCAAGAAACTGTATTGATTTCCTTTTAATGCTGTTGTATAGTTCCTAAATCTTAAGGCATTTTAATACGCTTTTTATATCGAAATGCGACTAGTCGATCGGCCCAATCAGCAGTGAAGAGCGGAAATTTTCGTAAAAAAAGTCCACTTTTTTTAAAACTAGTAAAGAAAAATGCTCCGATGGACAAAAAAAGACGAATATACTTGGGATTGTGGATTATTAAGGATGTAAAAGGAAGGGACTAGAAAAACTTACTTATGTTTATGCCTAAAGTCGCAAAATCTGCTAAAAATCAGACTTTCTCTGAGCAACGCAAAAAATCGAAGTATATTTTGCGGCCTGCAGATTGAAATAAACTATTGAACCAAAAAACGATTTAAAAAGCAGCAAGTTATCGATGCAGCACTTGTGGGAAATTAGATGAAGTAAACTAGGACAGACTTTGCAAGCCAATTGAATGAAATGACAAACATCGATGCATTCAAGACAGTCAAAGAAATTGTTGATTTAGAACAGTAGGAAACGCGTAAGCTTACGTGAAACAGACTACATGACACTTGCATGCCCGCAACGATTGTGTGCACTAACCAATTGACGCCAGGCTTGCTTGCTATAATGCTCAATGATAACAAAATTAAACAAGTTTAAATACAATTGCGTTTAGTTTTCTATCAGTCACAATATGAAGCAAATCAGCGTTGCAACTTGCACGCAATTTACAAAAAGTATATTTACATTCTAGGTTATTTTTATACACTGTTGTGTGAAGCAATGAAAATTATTTAAAGAAGGTTACATTTTTTCTGAAGCCGCAAAATATGCTTCGATTTTTTGCGTTGCTTTGAGAAAGTCACGACTTTACCCTTTCTGTTTCGGTAACCAAATCATCCTTATTAGGTGATTTCGCGTCACACTAAGCAATTGTACGTTCGCCAAGATATGTAGCTTTTAAAAGCAATCGATTAAAATTTCTAAAAACATAGCCCCGGATATTTATTTACATTTCTTCCAAACCTCGTGAATGTACGCTTCGCTTACATAGTCTTTTCCATAGATACAGTTCGAGCATGTATTTTAAGAATTTACACTGACAGCAAGTTGATAAGAATACATGATAATAGTAATTGCATCAACTTGATCCATAATTGCCGGTAAAAATTCTAATAATTTTACTCAGACAGACCAACATATATTCGGAATGAACTACAAATTTAATATGTACAACCTATTATCATTACGTTCCTATTCTTAAGTGTTGTCGTTAGCTTAGTTTATTCTGAATTTCTTTGACCTTCTATGACGCAGTTAACATCAGTATTCTATTTCACGAAGTCCTTTTATACAGTGCTATATTTTTAATGTGTAGACATGTCCTAAGCGAAGATTATAATTACGACGATCCTCCCAGCAGTTACGAGGCACCTGGATCCGTAAATCCAAACACGCCCGGTTATGTTGCTGATACTCCAGGTATGATCTTTACACAAATTAGTTACTTAATTTTTCTGTGTCTTGAAAAAAGGTAAAATCGTTGTTTGCAACACAGTGTAATGTTTTTTGTTTTTTCACCCCTTTTACGTATATATGTACGCTGCTTTAATATTGGTTTCATTTTCTGCTCAAAATTTAAATTTTTAAAACTTTCTAGTTTTTCTGATTTAAACTGAAATTTAGCTGGCTCGGAGGTAAAATTTTGTGCGTTCAAACACTACAGTAAAAATACATTTTTTGCACTATAGACGCCCGATTAAAATTTAAAACGCAAACACGTTTATGAAGTATTTATTGTTTTATGTCACTTTAAGCTTTAAAAAATACAGAAATTGATCAATTTGGGCGAATGTTGAGTAAAAAATACATAAAAGTACTAATCCGGCGCGAAACATAGGAAACATTTATGAAATTTTTACTGCTTTTGACCTCAAAAATGATGCAAAAAAAGCGTTCCGTCAGCTCGAAGTCGCCGGACAGTACTGTCTGGCTGACCTCTCAGTAGGGGGTACTACACCCCTCACCTCCTGCAGTGCTCGCCACGAATGTTTACGTTTTAATATGCTCCATAGGATGATAGAGCTTGTTAAGGCTTATATGTTTAACACGTCGGTAGTGCGTGGGCGGAAATAGGACCGACGTGTTAAAGATATAACCCTAACAAGCTCTAGAAGCTTATTAAAGCTTAAACATTCATGGCGAGTAGTGTATGTGCACCAGTGATCGGAACGAGGCCTCGGCAATCCTCGGCGTTTTTTGGAGCCTCGGCCTCGGCACCGAGGGCAAAGCTGAAAAGTGCCGAGGCGCCGAGGGTTAAAATCAAATTTGAATAAGTTTAATATATCCGTTGAATATTAACTATTTAGAATGCAACTGCAGTACACAGGCTATTTTTTACCTATAGACTTTTCTTATGGTTTTAGTCGCGTACCCAGTTACACAAAGTTACTTACAGCAAAGTGCCAATTTATTATTCATGTGATGACTAAGTTTTAATTCTCATGCTCGCTACATGGATCGGAAACACACATTCCCAAGGGGGTCTGAGGGAGGGTTACCCTCCTCTCAGGGTACAAGACTCAAGTCACTGTCAGACGATTTTTGGTGAAAACTGTTTGAATAATTTTTGAAGTTAATTTTTACTATGGCAAAAGTGTAGCTAAGTATTGGAATTTCACGAAGTGGAGGGGCTCCTCGGCATACATGTAACGGCTTGAAATTTCGGGTAGGGGTCCCTGGCCGTTTTTAGAAGGAGGGGGATTAGCGACTCTAATTTTATATCAAAAATTGCAAAAGCACCTAAAAATAGCCAACAGAGCGCAAATTTTAGCCAAAAATGGGGAGGGTGGGTCATAATTTTCTGACGTTAGAGGGAAGGGTGTGGGGAGGACGTCCAACCCTGGGTGAATGGGGAATTACCCAAACCCCCTGTTACACGTATGGTTTTCGGCCATTTTTATGGGAGAGGGAGTAAATGATCACGAATTTTCGGCCGAAAATCGCAAAAACGCACCTAAAAATGGCCAATAAATGCAGGTTCTGCCGGAAATCAATTTCGGCTCGTGCATTTTTTGGAGCCATTTTTATACAACGTTAAAATACTTTCTTGGACAAAGTGATATTAATTATATCGTTTTTCAGTATATTTTAGGAAATTTCAAAAAATTTTCGGCGCTTCGCGCAAAATATTGCTAATATAGTGTATTTAGATTGAAGCAGGGGAAATTAACACTCTAAAATCAATTTTTGTGTAATCTAGGCATCTTTATGCAGATTTAAATATCTTATGTATCTATATATACTGCTTTTAAAAATTTTGTGCAAAATAAGTACAATTTAATAACTTTGCACTTTTTTGCCGTTCAAATATAAAATTGACTAATTTATCCTGATGTTGCATTGGATTTCTAAGCACAGTAGTGCTTATTGTAGAACCGACTGATCATGAAGAAATAGTTTTGAAAAATGAGCTTGCTAAGCGAGAGTTGTAAACTAAGAGGAACATAAAGTTTAAACCTACCATTAAATTATAAAGATAATAATAAAAGATTTAAAGCTTTAAGAAAAAGAAAAATGTGGTAAATTAAAACAAATTTAAAGGATATGATGAAACATTATTGTTGAGAATAGGACGATCACGTGCTATGTATAATGACTCCTTGATTAAAAGATCAAAAGAGTTGGATGCTCGACTGATAACCTTGAAGCAATCTGATGTAATTGGATGATTGCTATTTGAGATATGTTTGTGAATAGCAGATAAACTATCACCCTGAATTGGCTTTCCTGTAGCAAATGAGATGCCAGTATGCTCTGCCATTCTACTCCCAAAATGTCGGCGAGTTTCACCGATGTAACTAGCCATACAGCTAGAACACGTATACTTATATACTAAATTTGAGAGTAGCTTAGCAGGTACAGCATCCTTGTTCTTGAATAACCGGCTGATACACATAACAGGTTTGTAAACAAACCTTACTCTAATCTGAGGGTAAAATGCAGTTATAACCTTTAGAATTCTGCTGCGTACATTGTAGCCATGCACACCAGTGTAAGGCAAAACAAGAGAATAGCATAGTTTATCACACCCAAATTTATGTCATCACTCTTATTATAAACTTTTGTCATAAAGTCTGATATGACCTTATCAATCAAGCTAAGCGGATACTCATTTTGCAGTAGAGTCTGCTTCAGCTTGTCAATATCAGAGACAAAAGTCTGATATGAGTTACAAATCATGTGAATACGACTCACAAGTGTCTTTATTAAACCAACTTTATAGGCAAAAGGAATGAAGCTAGACAATTTGGCATAAAGGCCAGAAAATGTGGGTTTCTGATATGTTGATGTAACAATATCATCGGACTTCCTTTCAACAAGCACATCAAGGAAATTTAATTTCTTGTCACATTCAGTTTCAAATGTGAAATTCATATTAGGATGTTGCTGATTCATGTAATCACAGAACTTTCTAGGCTGATTTCTGTCAGAAAACACTACAAATGTGTCATCAACATAACGTACATAAAACTTGGGTCTAATCTTTATACTACAGTCTCTGAGCCACTTTGTTTCATGATGGCTCAAGAAAATGTTGGCAAGAACTGGGCCAAGCGGATTACCCATAGCAACACCATCTATCTGTTGATAGATTTTACCATTACACGTAAAGTAACACTCTTTAACTGCGAGTTCTAGAAGCAGTTTGAATTGATGACAATTCATGTTATTTACTAACACGACATTCTGATCATCAAATAGTTTCCTAATACATATGTCAATGGTCTCATTGAGTGGAATATTAGTGAACAAGCTTTGAACATCAAGACTAGCCATAAAATGATGGCTTTTGAATGTAAAAGCCTTGAGTCTTGTCAGGAAACTACCAGTGTCACATAAAGTGTATTCATTAGTACTTATGTCTTGTAGGATCGGCACAAAATACTTAGCCAACTTATAAGTTGGAGTGTTGATGGCTGACAAGATTGGTCTTAAAGGAACATCTCTCTTATGAGTCTTAGGCAAGCCATATAGCCTGCCATAACTGCATCTTACAGGATTTATACTTTTATAGACATCAGCAGATGGTCCATTCTGATTATGAACCTTCAGTATATGGGCTGATATGCGTTTCTCAACTGTGCGTATAAACTGACAAGGATTACAGTCAATGACTTTGAACTTTGAGATATCATTCAAGACATCATTCAACTTCCTAATGTAGTCATCTTTGTTCAGAATTACTCATATTTTACTTATGATAAGAAGCATTGCGATAATCTATCAAAGCGTGACTATGAAATCCTCAGCAATCTGTCAAAAGATAAGAATATCATTGTTCTAAAGGCAGATAAGGGTAATCAAGTAATTCTGAACAAAGATGACTACATTAGGAAGTTGAATGATGTCTTGAATGATATCTCAAAGTTCAAAGTCATTGACTGTAATCCTTGTCAGTTTATACGCTCAGTTGAGAAACGCATATCAGCCCATATACTGAAGGTTCATAAACAGAATGGACTATCTGCTGATGTCTATAAAAGTATAAATCCTGTAGGATGCAGTTATGGCAGGCTATATGGCTTGCCTAAGACTCATAAGAGAGATGTTCCTTTAAGACCAATCTTGTCAGCCATCAACACTCCAACTTATAAGTTGGCTAAGTATTTTGTGCCGATCCTACAAGACATAAGTACTAATGAATACACTTTATGTGACACTGGTAGTTTCCTGACAAGACTCAAGGCTTTTACATTCAAAAGCCATCATTTTATGGCTAGTCTTGATGTTCAAAGCTTGTTCACTAATATTCCACTCAATGAGACCATTGACATATGTATTAGGAAACTATTTGATGATCAGAATGTCGTGTTAGTAAATAACATGAATTGTCATCAATTCAAACTGCTTCTAGAACTCGCAGTTAAAGAGTGTTACTTTACGTGTAATGGTAAAATCTATCAACAGATAGATGGTGTTGCTATGGGTAATCCGCTTGGCCCAGTTCTTGCCAACATTTTCTTGAGCCATCATGAAACAAAGTGGCTCAGAGACTGTAGTATAAAGATTAGACCCAAGTTTTATGTACGTTATGTTGATGACACATTTGTAGTGTTTTCTGACAGAAATCAGCCTAGAAAGTTCTGTGATTACATGAATCAGCAACATCCTAATATGAATTTCACATTTGAAACTGAATGTGACAAGAAATTAAATTTCCTTGATGTGCTTGTTGAAAGGAAGTCCGATGATATTGTTACATCAACATATCAGAAACCCACATTTTCTGGCCTTTATGCCAAATTGTCTAGCTTCATTCCTTTTGCCTATAAAGTTGGTTTAATAAAGACACTTGTGAGTCGTATTCACATGATTTGTAACTCATATCAGACTTTTGTCTCTGATATTGACAAGCTGAAGCAGACTCTACTGCAAAATGAGTATCCGCTTAGCTTGATTGATAAGGTCATATCAGACTTTATGACAAAAGTTTATAATAAGAGTGATGACATAAAATTTGGGTGTGATAAACTATGCTATTCTCTTGTTTTGCCTTACACTGGTGTGCATGGCTACAATGTACGCAGCAGAATTCTAAAGGTTATATCTGCATTTTACCCTCAGATTAGAGTAAGGTTTGTTTACAAACCTGTTATGTGTATCAGCCGGTTTTTCAAGAACAAGGATGCTGTACCTGCTAAGCTACTCTCAAATTTAGTATATAAGTATACGTGTTCTAGCTGTATGGCTAGTTACATCGGTGAAACTCGCCGACATTTTGGGAGTAGAATGGCAGAGCATACTGGCATCTCATTTGCTACAGGAAAGCCAATTCAGGGTGATAGTTTATCTGCTATTCACAAACATATCTCAAATAGCAATCATCCAATTACATCAGATTGCTTCAAGGTTATCAGTCGAGCATCCAACTCTTTTGATCTTTTAATCAAGGAGTCATTATACATAGCACGTGATCGTCCTATTCTCAACAATAATGTTTCATCATATCCTTTAAATTTGTTTTAATTTACCACATTTTTCTTTTTCTTAAAGCTTTAAATCTTTTATTATTATCTTTATAATTTAATGGTAGGTTTAAACTTTAAGTTCCTCTTAGTTTACAACTCTCGCTTAGCAAGCACATTTTTCAAAACAGTAGTGCTTATTACAAGATTTAATTGGCATATTACAATATCTGTAATATTACTGATTTTGTAGTACAAGTTGTTTTAGCTTTCTCAGTCGAGTTTTATGTGTGAATTTCATCAAAAGCTGCTAAACATTTCGGCGCTTCGCGTCGAACTAATATTATCAACTAAATTCAAGCCGAATTATCACATTTAGGGCCACGGTTTTTTGTATTCGGTTAAGATTTTTCATAATGTACAGAATCTTTTCAGGACCGTCTTTGTACAAGCACAAAGATTTTTGGAGAGAAAAATGTGAAAAGGTGTAAAATTTCTGAAAATTTTCGGCGCATCAGTAATTGTCTGTCCTATATATCTTTGAAATGGTAGAATTTGCATTTAGAATGGAAAAATGTCAAATATTCAGAAACCCAGGAATTAGCTAAGATACACTACCAAAGGTCGAAAAACCCTGTTTTGCCACACTAAATCTCTACTGTACCTATAATAGTACACAAAAATTTGCATGTACAAAAGGTTCAAAGACTTTTGGATACCATCTTCATACATGTAAAAAGGTATCTTGCACAAAAAACACTATTTAGGACTGCATGCCGGTTGCAGGTCACACACTGGCAGTATGTAAAAATGGGTATGTTTAAAAATATATTTATATAAAATATCTACAAAAATTTGTTCGCTCATACAAAGACACTACTTGATTTACTGTTCCCCCATTTTGGGATTTCACCCTTCCCTCAACTCTGGACCTTGGGAAACTATGATCGGAAAGTACAGTGCAGTTCCCGTCATATTACCTGCCACACCAGAATTGGATGACTGAAAAAGCGTGTTTAAACATGCATTACTGCAAAAGCGAGCAAAACAATGGCTACAGTTCTGTCTTTACTTAGCTTATTTCGTTTGTTCGTTTATTTCTTCGACACTGTTTTCTTATTTATAGTAATAAAAGTTTGTAAGTGCTTGTTCAGCCATATTTTTTATCATTTTTTCCAAGTCTTCATCAACGGCAATTTGTTAAATTAATTATGCTTTCATGCTGCTGACTTTATTCAATAAATCCTTTATACATTTAATCTACTATTATTGAAAATAAAAATGAATTGTTTGACATTCGATAAAGTGTTTAATATTACGATTATTCTCTAGCTCATGTGCATACAAAATATTCTAAGAGTACTATTTATGGGTATAGGTCATATATGAGCTTGACCTCAGCATTACCCTCGGCCGAGGCAAGGATTTTAAGTCGCCTCGGCCGAGGCCGAGGGTCCAAAAAGTACCCTCGGTCCGATCCATACCTGGGCAATGGTTGACGGTTCGCCCCATCCAACTTCCAGCTAAAAGAATGGGTGGGTCCCTAGACCCAGAAAAAGGTGGGTCTGTCCCTGAAAAAGGTGGGTCCATGCCTGAAAAAGGTGGGTCGTTCAGCTTAATCAGTGGGTCAGTCACTGAAAAAATGTGGGTCCGTCCATGAAAAAGGTGTCAAACAGTGTAATAAGATGGTTCCTGTGCATGTTTTGCAATTTCCTTAAATTATCTCCAAAAATTTTCTCACTGTACAAAACATAGCCCCGTCCAAGTTACCCCTTCGTCCCGTCCAACTTTTGGTTCGGCCCGTCCTGGTGTTGGGCCGATATGGGGCATTGCCCAGGTGTGGTCCGATCACTGATGTGCACGTATGATTTTGCGGCGTATTCAAGCGCTTTTAGCAGTCGTTCGATTCAAAAGTGTATTTTTTGGCACTTCGCGTCAGATAGCGATTTTTGACCGTACATCTTTAGTTCTGTGTAATGCTATGCATTTTTAAGATTTTTTGAAAATTTTTCGTATTTTTATGTAGATTCAAGAAAGAGTATCGTCCAGAAAGCCAAGAGAAAAGGTGTCTTTGACGCGTACCCATCATTTTTTAGCTTAGAAAGTTTATTTTGTAAAAAATCTGTAGTTGGCGATCACACATATGTACGTGCACTACACATAGGGAGGAGTCAGAGGGGTAACCCTGCTAGTGGTTAAAAAGTTATGTACTTCCGGACGATTCCGGCACAAAATACTATATTTTGCAGCGATTTTGACCCAATATGCCTGATTAATGCAACTTGTATTGCAAACATTTCTAATTTCATTCCTCTCTGACCAAATATTCTCGCTTTGAACTCTCTCTGGCCACCCTGACCATATCCATCTAGGCTGGCTTGTCATGCACAGCATGGGAATTCTGAGGGGGGGTTTAAAATTTAAACTGCCTTTTTTGGGCTCAAAAGCGGTAGATACGGTTCAAAAACGTCGTTTTCTCGGTATTTCTGACGATGCTCTATTGTTCTAGAACGTAAAAACATGGAAAAAATTTTAAAAAATCAAAAAATTCGAATGAATTGAACAAAATATAGTAAAAAATGAATGTATGGCGCGAAGCGCCAAACGTTTGACACTTTTGAGCAAGCAGATAGCTGAAACGCTTATAAAAGTACCTCTTCTAAAAATTTTTGGAAAATCGCAAATTCTGGGAGGGGCATTTGAAAAAATTTCTCGGGGGATGAAATTTTTTCTCCTTAGATCATGTATGCTGGCGTGACGACCCTCCATGCTGTACTTCATTTGTGAATATATGTATAGGCATCTATTCGGACGATTCGCCCAGTCCATACGGTCAACCCGGCGGGCCACCGTCGGCGGCGTCGGTGCCCAGTCCGGCATCGAACAGCATTGGAATCGCCGGCAACGTTAATCGCCCCATCGTGAGCCCGGCGTCGTCCGGTGCCGCCACCGGCACCGGAAGCTTCCCGAATCAGTCTCCGGCGACGCCGTACGGCAGCGTTGGTCCGTCGCCCGTTGGCGCCTCGCCTTCGACGCCCGGTTCTTTCGCGGCGCCGTCGTCAATCGGTAAACGATTTGGATTTAGGTTCTAAACAAAACGTTCAGGATACATTCTTCTGGAGCAAATGAGTTAGACTGAAGACCAAAAATGAATGAAAATTCACAAATTTTCTTCAAAAGTACTCGTTGATCAGTAAAAGTGGATTAAAATAGTTTTCGCGCTATTCGAACATTTATACCAATTTTGAGGTCATTTTAGCTAAAAAGCTTACTAACCGACCCCCACCACTGAATGAATACCCGCCATTTCCAACCGGCTATGCCTTTCTTATATAATGTTGGCACCGGCACCGGAGCCTGGTTTCGGTAATCGGCATTTTAAACAAGACTTGGGCACCTTAGTTGAGGCTTAAGCTAGGCTTAAATCTCACTCCTTTGTTTAAAGATACAGCGTGAAATTTATGCCTATCTAATTATGCTTAAGTTCATGCCATGTCAGGCTTAAACTTTTGAGCAATTATAAAACGAACAGATCAAAAAAATCGAATGCCGCCTTTATTTATTATGTACGGCTGTATATTGAACCGATCTTTGATCTACAACATGCAACGGTCTAGGCGAGACTTTACGTAGAGGCACAGCGTTATCGGTATGGATATTTTTTAGGTTAGTGGGATACACGATCTTGGAAGTCTTGGGGGCTTTCATATCCCTCAGAAAAATTTTCGTCCCCCCTAATTTTCTCACCCTTCTCTTAGAATTCGCAATTTTTTAGAAGGTTCTAAAAATATCTTGAAAATTCGTAGAATAAGCGCTTTTTTAAAGCGTTTTTATCTACCCGTTTTCTCGAAGTGTCAAATTTTCACTCAATTTTTGACTATATTTTGTTCAACCTATTCGCTATTTTTTAATATTTTCGATATTTTTCGTTTTTAAGCTCTAGAACGATATAGCGTCGTCAGAAACGCAACGAACGATGTCTTCAACACGTGTCCACAATTTATGGACCCAAAAAGGCACTTAAAAATTTCACCTTTCCCCCAGAATTCCCATGCGGTGCATGTCTGCTCAGCGGGAGAGATTTATTGAACCAAGCTGGCCTGAAACATTGGTTCAGTGTAAAACTGACTTAAATTTTAGTTTCTGGCGGCGTTGTTTTTAGCACGATCCCCATTAGCACTGGTGCTGATAAAAATTTTTCCTATTAGCACGGGATGGCTTACATTAGCATACTAGTTATATTCCTGTATAATAGCTACGGTTTCATTGATGCATTTCTTTTTTAATACAGCTGTTTTTGCCATTACAAGTAGATTAAAATAAATCGGAAAATTCATGCTAAATCACCATTATTGTCTACCTGAAGCTCAGTAGACACAGGAAGCTAACACTTTTCTATCTATTACAGCATCATGAATGATGATGCGATTGCCACTTACTAATTTAACCTGACAAGGGACACTTCTGCGCTTATGAATTGAATGATAAATAGATATAAATAAGCTGATTTGTTTTTGTTAATAACAGAAAATATGTAGTTCGAAGTTATCATAAAGTAATTATTATGTGCTAAAAACCTATAAACAAATAGGCAAGATAAATGCATAATCTTTTAGATTGCACGATGATTAATTGTGCAGTGTTTTAAATCGCGCGTTAGACGCTAATTAAAGCGTAATTATGATAGAGAAATTTTTGAAATTTCCGTTGAATAATATGTACGTTAAAATTACTCTATTTTTACTTAAACAGGTCTCGGCATCCGTTCGCACGTCGTGCTAACGGCCACAATTTTCATTAGCACGGGGAAACTTTAATTAGCGTGGTGCTAAAAAACCGTGGTTTCCGGTCAACTTCATGTACTTTTGTTAAAAAGTCGATTTTCATCTTTTTCCTCTCCCGATCCCTTTTGGGGCTGATTTCTGAATGAGGGGCTAAGATAGCCCTGGGGCTAAATCCGAAGCTAGGGCTAACTATTCTAGCTCCAGTTTCTGAATGAAGGGGCTAGCTAGCTCGGGGCTAAGTGTCATAAATTAGCCCCTTTTTATTTAGTCCCTGGGCTAAATATGTGTTGATTTTTAGCCCGTAATTCTCAATGAGGGGGCTAACTCCTTCGAGCCTAAATATTAAAAGTTAGCCCCCTAAAATCAGGCCCTGGTGTTGACTAGGGTTATCTTACTCACAATTTCGAAGTTTACGATGAATTTTTAGATGCGAATTTCAAATTCAGAAAAATACATTCGGTGAGACTTGTGACATTTTATCGTACTAACATAATATTTCTCACTGGTATTGGTACTCAATTGAGTGAACTGACGGACTCCGTCACACTGAAATCCTATTGGACTGGAAGTTTATTTTTGATATTGCCAAATGTCTTAAAAAACAAAAGGAAGGAATAATATCGAGAATTATTACAAAGACGACGTAGGATATGTTTACAAATATGATAGATAGCTAAGTTCTGTGTTTAGCTGCTGAGGCTCCGTAGACCGGAAACGCAATTCGATGTCGGTCAAAGTTACAGAGAAAAAACGGTGATGCGTCTCGTAGTTCAGTGAGAAAGAGCGAAACCTATGCGTTTCACAAACCTCGTTTCTTACAGTCACCAATATGTACATAACTATGGTTTTCAATCAAATAAAAGTTAGCCCTGGGGCTTATTTTTTAGCCAAGGGGCTAGCTAGCTCCAGGGCTAACTTTCATTCAGAAAGGGGGCTAGCTTAGCCCCAGGGCTAACTTATCCCCGGGGCTAGCTGGCCCCTGGGTTAAATTTAGCCCCTCGATAATTACCCCCTTCATTCAGAAACCGGCCCTAAAGTATGCAAGATACCCAGTGTTTTCTGTATTCGTCAAAGATTTTTCCCGATGTACAAAGAGTTTTCAGTACCGTCTTTGTACATGTACAAAGATTTTTAGGAAGACAAAAACTGTAAAAAAAAAGGTGTAAAATTCCCAAAAATTTTCGGCGCTTCGCTCCGAAACGAGTACTTGTTTGTCCTATATATCTTTAGAATGGCATAATTTGCATTTAGAATGAAAAACAAATTTTTTCGGCGCTTCGCGCCATTTTGTGACAATTTTTAGTAATTTTTGGCGTCAGAAACCCATAAATTAGCTAAAATATACTATGAAAGGTCGACAAACCCTGTTTTACCACACTAAAATCGCTACTGTACCATATTATAGTACACCAAAATTTGCATGTACAAAATGTACAAAGACTTTTGGGGACCATCTTAGTACATGTACAAACGGACCTTGTACAAAAAAAAACACTTGAGATACCTGCATTAAGCATACTCTGTCTGCGCTATACACACGCATGTGCACAGATAGAATAGTTGTTTCTGTGTATGCCATCGAAGTCATTAATTTTGCATTATTAGTAAAATTAAGTATGTCTTGCTTAAATTGTGTTCAAATTTGTCGTAATCAATTTTAATACTATTCAGGGAGCGAACATTCTGCTGCAGTTCCTTGTCTCGGAGCGGATTGGACTGCTAATGATATAGAAGTTAGAATAAGAGCAAGCCATGAAGATCCAAATATGGTTGGCAAAAGTGGTGTTATTCGTGGAACTTCAGTATGTCAATCTATGTTTATATTCTTACGGATGAAATCTTTCTTAACCTTAATTTTTAACGTGCCTTAGTATTTTATGAACATCTTAAAATCCCGCTCGCTTTTACAGAATTTATTTTGAGCTTCGGATTTATTTTTTAAATAGGTAAACAAAGAAAAGTAGCGAGATTTAAAAATCTTTCTTCAAAAGACATACTCAGACTTGTCTAATATGATTGCTTTTATAATAAACTGCATTTTAGAAATATAGAACGTATTGATAATTCGACTAACTCAAAGTAAACAAATTTACTTATAACTTAATGCGATTATAGTTGCAATTTGATAGAGTTGCGTTGTCGGGGTTATGCTAGAGAAGTGATTGAATAGATCCGGCGCCAGAAAGACGAAAGGAATAGTTTTATGAGAAAATAAGATAGAGTTACAGAAAAAAGATATAGTCACGATTTTTTGAAAAAGTGCTCGAATTCGACCAGAAACTGTCAAATATAGTAGTTTTTATGCTATTTTAACGTATTAATACTAATTTTTACGATGATTTTAGCTCAAAAAATCTCTGTTTGACCCCGCAGTGTAGGCTATGCTTTGCATCTATGACCTGACCTAGCTACCTCTTTATTTAATATGAAAACTAATGCACCTGGAACCTGTGATAAAATTCTTTACGAAGTACATAATCTTACTTAAAAGCTGATGCTTACGAATGGGATCGTGCAAAAAAAGGCCCTGAATTTAAAATGCGCTAATGTACGAGTATTAAATGCATAAGCAAAAATTGAAATATGTAGCCGGCCGTTTACAGTAGGATTTTGATAGAGCCTCATCTTTGTGCAGAAATTTCATTAGATGGTACTCTTAGATTTATAAGGTCAGGTTGGCCATCGTGGGTGAAATCGCGCAGAGTGTTTTAACGGATTAAATTACGTTTTTGACTAATATTATGTAAAAATTGCTTGAAAATTCAATATTTTGGGCCTAAACTTGCTCGGCAGTAATTAACTTTTGAGTCTGCTTTATTATCTAAACGATCAGGCGTAATATGCTTGATATGTGTGTATCTGACCTCTAATTATTGTTTTTTTCAGCTTCCTGTAGTCTGCTTCACATAACCTTGCGGTTTTCTTATAAGACTTTTCTATGACGTTTACTTACAGCTAATGTTAAACATGCATCAATTGAACGTAATAACAAAATTCTTATTTTACAGCAGCTGGCTGAAAATTGTTAAAGCTGAAGTTGATGTGATCGATTTCTCATAAATCAAGCCTTTTTGCTAAATTTGGTGGTCTGTTTTGAACACTTTTACCTGCTTATATTTATATAGGTTTCATTCATTTTATCTTTCTTGTGCCATCTTAAATTAAACTGCATTTTCTTTATTTATTGTAATTTTGTCCAGGGCGCCTTGTGCAGTGTGTGGTTGTCAGAAGGCGATAAAATAATCAGTGTTTACGCCCAGCATTTAGAACCGATTAGACCCAGTCAGCATGATAAAGTACATAAATTTTATGTCAATATTTGTCATGAAATTTTTATTTTTTGTTGATACTTATTAATTTTAATTGTTTCTTGCTGCATGATAAATAGAACGTTTTTTGTATCCCATTTGAGTTTGGTTGCCTTCCCATTCTTCAAATTTTCATTATTTTTCATCTTTCTAAGTGATCTCATTTTCTCTAGTAATATAATTTTTTTAAAGTGATTTTCTTAATTTTCGGCTTGAAATTATGCTTTTTTGGTTTGCCTTATTTAAAAAAAATCAAAATCGGACTTTCTAAAGTTGTAAAAACCAATCCGTTTATTGCATTCAATTCTTGGATATCCAATAACCTTTGCTTTTGTATGCACGTGTCGTAATTTATTCAAATTTAAAGCCATGAAGACGACATGTACTCGTACATAGGTCCTTAGGGCAATAATATTTGAATGGAGACAGAGTACAAAATCATTTTAGGGAATTTGGATTTACATCCATAAATGTAACGGCTCGAAATTTTGGGTCGGGTGGGGGTCTCCGGCCATTTTTAAGAGGGGGTGAATAACTTCCAACAGCATTCATGATTTTTAGAAAGTTTCCGAAAAATTCGTAGGTAAGGTGCTGTTTTGATCGTTTTTTCTATCTATTTGCTCAAAAATGTCAAATTTTCGGCGCTCAGCGCCATATTCTAATTTTTCGACTATATTTCGTTCAATTTGATCAAGTTTTGTCATAATTTTTTATATCTCTATACTCCACAAAGACAAAGCATCGTCAGAAACGCCGAGAAACGATATTTTTGATGCGGATGGATCATTTTTGGGCCCGAAAAAGGCACTTTTAAATTTAACCCCCCCTTTGAATTCCCATGTCAAGTCTGGTCGTGAATATAAAGTCCATTGGCATCCCGAAATTTCTGCCCTCACCCGTCGCTCGTACAATTCGCCCCCACCTTTTGACCCAGTCACATTTCGCCTTCCTTCTTTTTACCCCCTATCTTCATGCTTCGCCCTTTTACATTCCGCCCTCAGCCTTTTCACTGGGTTCCCGAACGTTTTTGTACTAAAAAATATTCTTGAAAAATATTATAGCCGCAGCTTTATGAAAAATTTTTTTAAGTAATATAGAATGAAATTTCAATCATGGATGCTTTAAACATAGAATGATTTTTAACAAACTTAAATCTTAATGCGCTCGCTATTACTTTTAATAACTTTATTACCTTATCTCTTTCACATATAATTTTCTTTCCAATTTTTAACAAGCATCAAGGCTTATTGCTTATTTTTAATTCTAAAAGATTATTTTGATTTCTTCCTCGTATCTTATGAATTAACTAGATTATTATAATCGTATGCGATTCCCACACATTTTATTTCGCAGAAATACTATGCGACCACCTGTATTCTTAATTTTATTCGTTGAGATAATTCTAGTTCTTGGAACTATAGTTTAAACCGTCAAGTGGGGCTAGGTTGGGCAATTTTAAGCTTTGACTTGATAAATGTAAGATATAACAGAAGCTTTAAAGTTGAAATAGGGTTTAATACATCAGTCATCATGAGCACTGTATACAGGCTCGTATCCAGGATTATTTTGGAAAGGGGCGAAAATTATAAGGTCATATATCTCGAGAACCATTTGGTGATGGGCAACAATAAAGACATTTTTGAGCTACAGAAAACTGAAATATAGGCGAACAACCTGTGAACCAGGATTATATAACATTACTGACTGACCCAACGCAATGGTAAAGAAAAATTTGAAAAATTTTCATTTTATTTTATACTCATATTACACAAATCTATCATTTAAATAATCTACACAACTGATTTCTCATCATTCAATCGACAAATAATGTCCTTTCTTTTGTCTTTGTATTTATTCTTCGTGATTTAAAGAAAAAGAATACAGAAAATGAATAATTATTCGACATGCCCTACATGTCTTAATTCAAATTTGAGCGGTTTTAGGCCGGCTGGAACACAAAAACTATTGCTAAACAATAAATCCAGCGCGAAGCGCCGGAAAATTTTGAGTTTAATAGCTCAAAAGTACGCTAAAAACTTGTTTCTGTGATGTTTTACATCTACTTCGAGAATTTTTCATTTTTAATTTTGGGGGACCCTTGTTTGTTTCAATAATTATTTTTAATTTCTGGAAGGGGGCCTCCCCTCCACCCCTGAATACGGCCCAGACTGTATGTGTACTATGTTAAGCATGTGTTGCTACAATACGCGCTTATTTTTTAATTTAAAAACGGCCTGTCCAAAATAACCCTACCAACATACGTGTAACGGCTCGAAAGTTTAGAGTGGGGTTATATGACCTCCAATTTTTGGCCAAAAAAAACACCTGAAAACGGCCAAAAAATTTTTCGAAAAATGGGGGAGTCAAAAATTTTTTGGCTTTAGGAGATGGGATACGGCCAGTGATCGGACCGAGGCCTCGGCCTCGGCAAAGCTCGGCGTTTTTTGGAGCCTCGGCCTCAGCGCCGAGGGCGAAGCTGAAAAGTGCCGAGGCGCAGAGGGTCAAAATCAAATTTGAATAAGTTTAATATATCCGTTAAATATTAACTATTTAGAATGCATCTGCAGTACACAGGCTGTTTCTTACCTATTGGCTTTTCTTATGGTTTTAGGCGCGTTCCCAGTTACAACCAAGTTACATATAGCAAAGTGTCAATTGATATTCATATGATGACTAACTTTTATTTCTCATGCTCGCTACATGGATCGGAAAGTACAGTGCAGAGAAAATAATCGTAATATTCAACACTTTATCTAACTAAAATAAATGTTTATATGTTTATTGTTGTTAGCCAGAATTCTGATTTTAATCTGATGAAGCAGATAATTCATCATCAAAATCCAGATCATCTGAATCAAAGTTAGCTTCATCCATTTTGTCTTCTTGTGCTATCGCATCATCGTCGTCGTCATCGTTTATCAGATTCTTTAAAGTAACACTATCATAACCAACTGCTTTGAGATAACGCTTTGCAAAAAGGAGTTTTTGAACATTTGTCTGTCATTCATTCACCACAGATTTTCTATTCTTCCACCGCATTGTCATGAATTATTATTATTTTAGAGGTTTTGTGTATCAGTATCACTGATTAAGTATCATACCGACCTTCCTGCATAGCATATATAGTTCCTATTTTAAACCTACGTAGAGCTCAGGCTCGTATACAGGGGGATTGGGGGAAAGTGCCCCTTTCGAAATAAAATATGAGAATAATCGCGAGAGACTTTTCGCGCTTCGCGTTGAATTTCACAATGATAATTTGTACAACCAAAAGCGTCTTTTGCTACATGGATCGGAAAGTACAGTCGCTACATGCAGAGGCGGATTTAAGGGGGCGGCCGCTTCCCATTGGCCAAAATATTTGGCGAGATAAAGAATGGATATGCAATTTGCAATGATTTTTGATCGTCAGTGACCATAATTTCTCAAATTTTTCCGGCGCTGCGCGCCGGATGATACCTATTAATGACATTTATTTACTTTCTTGGCGACCTGGGCCCTGTTTCACCATAAGTTTACGACTCCTAAGAGTCCTACGACTTCCGTTTTACGGGAAAATCGGGTTTCACCATCTTTTTACAAGTTATGAATTACGACCAGTGATCGTACGGGGTCAGATTTTCACCCCCGATCGGGGTCGGGGTCGGGGATGAAAAACCCCGGTTTTCGGGGTCGGGGTCGGGGTTGAAGATTAACAATTAACATTGCATGATTACATACCAATTTGAAAAGGATAAAAACGATACTTTCACTTGTTTGTAGAGCATACTAATAAAGCTGGTTATGTTCAACATTTTATTTTCATTCCAAGTTCAAAAATGGTTTTAGCAATTTAGCATTACTTTCAATTTTAATCACTAATCGCTCTCGCTTTTTCGTTTTCTTCCACAGTTTTTTCATAACGGTTTTCGATGGCGCACTGATTGCAGAGGAGCCAATGGCGCGAAGCGCTGAAAATTTTCGAAATTTTTACCGTTTTAATGTAGAATTTACGCCTTTTTATTGACAAACAGTTCGGAAATCATAAGTGGCGCAAAACATCAAGAAATTCAGTCATATTTTACCGCCCTAAGACAATAATCGGCGGTGCTAAGCGCAGGAAAATTTTGACGTTTTTACTCTTGAAACTCAATTTATACCGCTTAAATCATACAGAACAGATAAACTAATTGCGGCGCGAAGCGCCGAAAATTTTTAAAAATTCCTAATCCTTTTACCTTTTCTGTCCTCCTAAAAATCTCTTTCAACATGTAGAACGAGATTGTACGGCTGGGGGTCTGGGGTGGCGCTCAAGCGCCCCCAGCGAGGTCCAGAGCAGAACCCCTAAAAATTTTGTAAAAAAGCACTCTAATTTTTAATTAGTAAAGTTGAAATTTTCGCAAATTGGCAAAATCTCGGTTCTGAATTAAGTCCAAAAAAACTTCGCAACCAATAAGTCATTGAATGATGTATCAATGAGAATTTTGTTCTAACCATTTTCAGGCCCATTTGTGGCCTTCTTATTAACTAGTTCAGAAAACAGAAAATGCGCAAAAACACAAGAAAATTAGGCCTTTCCTTTCATTTAGAATAGAATCGTGTGTCCTTGTAAAGAAAGATAAACAAAGCAGAGAATAGACAAATTGGTACGCAAACATTTTCGCACTTTTACTATTATGTTCAACAAGCATGTGCAGTTTCATTCAATGCACTAATAGTGCATTAAATCACTAAAGTGCTGCGAAGTGCTGGGTTATTTTAACAGATTCAAGCTTTTAAATTCATTGGATCTGTATAACAATAAATAATAATGACTCGGCGCGAAGCGCCAGAAAATTTTGACGTTTGTGCCTTTTTAAAGTCAATGTTCTGGACACATTGCGCCAGAAAAATCAACATAATTTCTGAAAAATTCCGGGGGCATGTGCCTCCGTCCCCCCCCGGCTACGCCTGTGATTCCGCAGTAATTTCGGCGCACTTCATAATGGAAAATATGCGAACATGTATGTACGTCTTAACAACATGGCGACCAGGCGTACTTTTCATGAAATATCGCGAGTGTCGAGTTTAACATATTAATTTTGCTGGTAAGTGAATCGTCCTTGTTCCGAATTTATTTGCTATTTATACAATTCTTCTATGTACCAACAAATAAAATGCTATATTTCACCCCCGAAAAAATGTTCAACCCCGACTCGAAAAATCATGCCCCCGGTCGGGGGTCGGGGTCGGGGTTTAGGCCGGGGTTTTTCGGGGTCGGGGTCGGGGTCCCCGTACGATCACTAATTACGACTACGAGTTATCAGTAACGAGCAACGGGTTAAGAGTTCGTATTACGAGGGTTTCACCAGGGTTTCCGTAGGACTCATAAAAACTCATTTTTTACGAGTACTTTTTGGACCTTTTTACGAGTACTCGTAATAAAATGTATATCTTTTCTGTTGCGTATGACATTCTTCGTTAGTCATTGTCTCTGTTTTAAACAGCATAATTATGTAATTGCAGATTTGATGCCGCTCGATAGAAAAACATAGAAAGTGTTAAGAAATGTCTGGGATTTAGTCAACAAGAATTAATAAGCTTCTCAGAAAATTTACAACTTTAAATAAAAACGAAAATAATAATATTAGTAATAATAATAATGACGATAATAACAATAATAATAATAATAATAATAATAATAATAATAAGAATATTACTAATACTAATAATAATAATTATTATTATTATTATTATACTAATACTAATAATAATCATAATAATAATAATAATAATTATTATTATCATTATTATTATTATTATTATTATTATTTATAAACGAAATCAATTAAATCAGATTCAGAGACGTTACGAAGCTAAAAGTATATCACAGCGTATTATTTCAATTTTCAAATTTAACAAATCATTCTTAGTTGTCATTAATACGTACATAAAATATGCAGTCGGCTCTTTTCCGAAGGAAGTGCGATGGAATTCTAATTTTCAGGAATCTAATCAAAAATGTCTGATTTCCGCAATTCATGAAAAAATGTCTAAGTGATTGTAATATTTTTCATAAAAAAGCTGCGAACATTACTAACAAGGGCTAAAGAAATAAAATTTTGAATTACTACTCAAGAATGCAGCTTAAGAATCGAATGTTATGGGATTTCTCTAAAAGATTTTTTGAAAAATATATTATTTTTTAATGCTAATCTTCTTACCCTTTACATGTGCTGCCAGTATATGTATTATTTAGGTGTGTGCACGAAAGTGAAACAAATTGAGAAAAAATAAACCAGAAAACTATTGAACGCACTAGTCTGTCACTTCTTTACGAGTCCTACGGACCTCTTTTTGATCCGTGATAATATTACAAAATTTACAAATCTTTCCACTCGTAACAATCGATCGTAATATCTGGTGAAACCGCCCAGCCGTTATTCTTGAAAAAACACTCGTGAAAAGTACTCGTAGAACTCGCAACTCGTAGCCCGTGGCTCGTAAATCTCAGTTTTTGGTGAAACGGAAATTTGTAGCACTCGTAGCCCGTACTCATGAAACCGTCACCCGTAACTCCTAACTCGTAGCTTTGTGGTGAAACCGGGCCCTGGAAGCCCTTTTTTGTTCATGTAGGTTTCAAAACAATTTTTACAGCAGAAACAGCTATTTTTGCATAGTTTTCTTCTATTTTCAATAAAAAAATTTCAATGTTTTGCATCAAATGCTATAAATATAGGAAATCAAGCAGTAAATCATGCTTCTAGACGTCTATCCGCCTTAATTTTGCGAATTTCTCAGCGCTTCGCGCCAGATTTTTGTTAAAGTCTTAGAAATTTAATGATTTTTTTGCACAAAATTGTCGAAAATTATAAAAATTTCAAGAAAAATATGACTTCAAAAGTGATTTTATGTAAAAGTATTCAATGTAAAACACCGAAAAATGCTATTTCGCGCGTTGAGGGCAAAATTTTGGACCTGTTTTTGACTTGTTTGGAAAAGTTTGCATACCGCCCCTCCCGCTACTGGATGGATCAGAAAGCACAGTAATTCTCGCATTCGTCTGCTACCATAAAACGTTCAAAGACTCTTTTTTGTAAAGCACAATCTCAAAGCAGTTGGTTATAATAGTGTGACTTTAAAGAATCTGATAAAGGCTGACGACGCGATAACGCGATAGCACAACAAGGCGAAATAGATGAGACTAACTTTGATTCAGATGATCTAGATTTCGATGATGAATTATCTGCTTCATCAGATTGAAATAAAAATTCTGGCCAACACCAATAAACATTTGTTTCAGTTCGATAAAGTGTTAAATATTACGATTATTCTCTATGCTCATGTACATATAAAATATTCTAAGAGTACTATTTATGGGTATAGGTATATAAGCTTGACCCTCGGCATTACTCGGCCTCGGCCTCGGCCGGCAGGCAAGGATTTTAAGTCGCCTCGGCCTCGGCCGAGGCCGAGGAGTCCAAAAAGTACCCTCGGTCCGATCACTGGATACGGCCGACCTTAAGTGAAAAGATCCCCCATCCCCCTATTACATGTATGCCTGCCTACCAATGAGATTAATTTAAACACCCGGTGTGTTTCAAAAAATAAGCACATAAAACAATGGGCTACTTTGAGCTCATGTGCATATGTAATGTTTGCAAAGAATAGAAAAGGCAGGAGACTACACTGGATATGGCCAAAAAATTAGTTGGCTGATCTTATTATCGGTTTTACATCTCGCAATTCCATTACATTTTTGACAGTCTGCACAGATTGAACTATGTAAGGTATTTTTAGAATAATTATGATGCTTTGCTGAGCATTGGAACGTCTATAATTTCTAACCATTCTGTAAAAAGGAAAAATGAATCCTTGTCCAAAGTTACCCAACTTTTCTGCAAAACTGAAAATTTTTCATTCAATCAAAAAATGCTAATCATACAAAAAAATTTATGATATATGGCATGAGCATTTAATGATCTAATGTATTTTTAATAAAAATACAGAAATTTCAATCCAATAGCTTGGAAAACAGTGAAATGCTCGAAAAAGTTAGTAACTTAATACATAAAAAAGCGGTAAGTCTATTTCAGTTGAAATGTTACAGTAATAATTAGTTCGAAGGAAAACTGAAATATTGCTACTACCATGTCAGTCAACATTCCAAGACGTATGTGTAAGAATTTTATTCCACAAAACACTATTAGCAGAGATATATGGAAATTATGTAAAAAATAAATTTGAACTAAGTACCCACACCTGACGGTACCAATAGTGCATAGGAGCTCCGTAGGGCTAAGGTAGTATTCTCATGCATGTTTTGCAGGTAGGACCTCCTATGCTTTATCAATTTTTCATAAGCACTATCAAGAATAAGTCCTTTGAAACACAAATTTCAGATCAAAGTTATTCATGGTGAAGATCGTGAAACGACTGGGCTACTTCTGTCAATCGACGGATCCGAAGGCGTTGTAAAAACAGATACCAATGATATCAAATTGTATAATTTACAGCATTTATGCAAATGCGCCGGTTAAGATTATATCATACTTGCAACGCTTTCAAATTACAATTTTTTCGAAGCCTACTTTTATTTGTATTGAAAACTATTTCTGTTTACATTTCTTGAAACGGATATATACCTGCATACGAATAAACTTTGATACCGAATTTCATATTCCATGTTAGTCTGATCCGTAGGTAGGTGCATAGGTGGGCAGCACCAAAATTCTGGGGTGCAAGATTTTTTAAAGGTAAAAAATGATCTAAGGAATTATATTTAAAGGTAAAAAATGGTCTAAGGAATTATAGTTTGGCGAAAAAAACACCCTTTTTCAAGGTTTCTCATCGAGCACTATTTGTCGGCATGAAAAAATCGCGAAAAAACAAAAATTGAATCTGGGCAGGGGGTATTCGGCCTTTTGGGGGGTTGCATACCCTCTAACCCCCTTACCACCCGACGACTTACGTGTGAATAGGTGGTGTAAGTGATGTGCAGCACACCAGGCAACATGCACTCATGGGCAGCGACGAAATTCTGGGGAGGGGTCGAATTGCCGAAAATTCGATTGTGCAGGTGTCTCAATTTTTGGAAGTTTCAGGATTTTGGGTACGGACGGACCCCCTGCCCTCATCTATGTATGGCGACGAGCTGATTGATGAGAGTAGCTGCGCAATTAAACCCATGTGTTCTGACGCGGATTCACTAGCCCCAGATACTGACTAGTGGCCACAGCACACAGAAACTCGAAAACTCCGCAGAATTCGGTTGAATTTATAAATTTCACGATTTTGCCCCATCAGACCCACAGAATTTCGGTCGCTATCCATGTGTGTATTTATGTTTGCTAATAATTATAGAATCGATAGGCATGGATTAATCATAATTAGCGCGTTAACGCGTACTTATAATATACGTGGGTTACCTACCCTCAACATGTTTACGCCCCCTACAGCAACACTGGGACACTTCTGTATTGCGCGGTTTTCTTTTAAAGATGAATAACAAAAAAATCGATGTAGCTTTTTTGCATTCTGTTTAGTCTGGTTTTTTTAAATGTAGACAATTGAGCGATCTCTGAACACTCAATTTTTTTCAATGACTCATTTTCGGAGAAGCAGTGTAAAGAGTGTAAAGAATCTGAGGGTAAATGGACACATTTCGGCCTGCATTTTGTCTGTCAACAACTCCGGCTATGAGTCTTTAGAACTTTGTTCCAACAGAAATTTACTTCTATTCAAGGGCTCCTTTTGGCTTACCTGCAAACGTTCTTACACTCAATACGGAGTTAGATCTAGTGGTTTAAACTTTACACTCTATTGCTGGTGTAAAAACAGATTTTGTCTATGATTTCTCTGTTAACTTTTCCGCTCATGAGTCAGGATAAATTCATTAAAATGGAAATAAAGTACTTTTTAAGGGCTACACGTCGCAGCAAATTGCGTTTAAAAAACGTAATATTGAGTCATTAATGGGGGTGTTAAGTTTGAAATCAGAGGTGTAAAATGGGCGAAAAAACGTGTTTTTCCCTATTTTGACTAATAAATATATTTAATATTTTGCGGAACAGACGTTTTGCACATACAAACGTACTACGAATAAAAGGCTACAAACTGGCCCAAACCGAATTTGTTTACACGCAATGGGTAGTTAAGTTCAAATTTTTGAAGTTTACAATGTGGTGGATGGTGGGTGGGATATATGTTTTTATCAGTTTTTTGTTTGCCACTTTCTCCGTTTAGAAGTCAGGATAGGTCGAATAAAATAAAAATAAAGTACCTTTGAACGAGTACACGTGACAGCTAATTGCATTTATTTACATCAATATTTAGCTTTTTTGGGAGATGTAAAGTCAAAATCGGGGGTGTTGTTAAGCGTGTTTCTGTCTTTTTTCTACCAACTTCTCCGGTTATGGCTCTGGACGTGATCACAAGTCTAAAAATGTACCAGAGGTCAAACGTCATGCGTCAATTAGGCGCGTTTGTTTACACTAAACAGTGGTGTAAAGTGCTTTACATCTAGTATCTATTTGTCTTTAGAGCATTGTGGAGTTATATTTTTTCATAAATATGTATCATCATATTAGAATAACGAATCTGACTAAAATCTTCTTTACACGCTTTGGTTGTGTAAAGTTTGCACTGAAAATTAAGTTTAGTTTCGGAGCATTACGGAAGCTCATTTATTTCAAAATGTTTTATGTAACGTCAGAATTACGAATCTGACTGTCAGCTTTCTCTATGCCCAGCAGTTGTGTAAAGTTTACACTATTTTATGTGTAGAGTTTACATTACAAATTTATTTTACATCCAGAGCGTTGCAAAACGAGGATTTTTTAAAATATGTTCCGTAAGGTCAGGATTATGAATCAAACTGTACGTTTTCATTACATTCAGTGGTTGGGTAAAGTTTACACTAAAAATTAACTTTAGTTCCAGAGCATTGCATACACTTAATTTTTCAAAATGTTTCATGTAACATCAGGAGTCACGAATCTGAGTGTAAGTGTTCTTTACACTCAGTAGCTGCGTACAGTTTATGCTGAAAACATTTGATCTGTTTAAAGAAGGTAAGGTTGTCTTCTTTAAGAAAGATAATATTGATATTCAGAACAATATTGTTTTCCGTGTTCTTGTGACATGTTGTCGTCATACGTGGGCAGCAAGAAAATTCTGGGGGGTGCAAGATTTTTTGAAGGTCAAAAAATGGATTTAAAAATGGTGGTATGGCGAAAAAACACCATTTTTCGACGTTTCTCATCAAGCACTATCTATTGGCATCAAAAAATTGCGAAAAAAACGAGAGAAAATTTTCAAAAATTGAATTCTGGGGGGGGGGAATTTTGGTTTCTGGGGGTGCATACCCCCCAAACCCCCACGCCCAGGTGTGGTTACCGTGTGTGTTTAATGACTTAATCGAAACATGCTAATTAAAAGTAGGGTACTGACTGACTAGGAAAAATGCTCCGACGGGACAAAACAGACGAATATACTTGGGATTATGGATCATTAAGAATGTAAAAAGAGGGGACTAGGAAAGGCTTCTATGTAACTATATGCCTAAAATCGCAAAAACTGTTGAACATCAGACTTCCTCTAACCAACGCAAAAAAATCGAAGGACATATATTCTGCGGCCTCTGAAAAAATGTAACCTTCTTCAAATAATTTTCAATGTTTCACATAAGATTGTATAAACAGATTCTAAAGTGTATGGTACTCTTTTTGTAAATTGCTTGCAAGTTGCAGCGCTGACTTGCTTCGCATTGTAGACTGATAGAAAACTAATTGCAATTGTATTGATGTTTTTATCTTGTCATCATGGGCATTATAGCAAGCAAACCTGGCGTCAATTGATTAGTGCACACAATCGTTGCGTAGTCTGTTTCATGTAAGCTTACGCGTTTCCTACTGCCTTGAACCAACGATTTCTTTGATTGTCTTGAATGCATTGATTGATGTTTGCTATTCCATTCAATTGGCTTGCAAAGTCTCTCCTAGTTTACTCCACCTAATTTCCCATTTTTAATCGTTTTAGGTTGAAAATTTAATCTCAATCTGCAGACTTCAGAATATACTTCGATTTTTTGCGGTGGTTAGAAAAAGTTTGATTTTTAACACTTTGCGATTTTAGGCATAAACATAGAAGCTTCTTCCTAGTCCCCTCCTTTTACATCCTTAATGATCCATAATCCCAAGTACATATATTGGGCCAACCCGTAAATCCTGCTAGTGTTTCCCCGGTGTGAGAAACGTTTCTCCCATTGAAATTTCCCCCAGTGGGAGAAACAATTCTCCCGGGAGAAACGTTTCTCCCATCAATGGTCGCTGCTTCTCCCGTTTCACCTACGCTTATCATGATTTCGCCGTTTCTCCCAGGCTTCGGTGGTTACCTATAATGCCTATCATGGTTTCGTTGTCTTCTCCCAAGCTCCGGGTGTGGTTGGCTATGCTTATCATCACACCTGGGCGTGAGGAGTTTGGGGGGTATGCACCCCCCAGAAACCAAAATACTCCCCAGAAATCAAAAATACCCCCCCAGAATTCAATTTTTGAAAATTTTTTTCGTTTTTTTCGCAATTTCTGATGCCAATGGATAGTGCTTGATGAGAAACGTCGAAAAATGGTGTTTTTATCGCCATGCCACCATTTTCAAGGCCATTTTTCGACCTTCAAAAAATCTCACCGCTCCCAGATGTTCTTAGCTGCCCACGTATGCTTATCATGGTTTCGTCGTTTCTCCCAAACTCCATGTGTGATTAACTATGTATGCTTATCATGGTTTCGCCGTTTCTCCCAGGCTCCGGGTGTGGTTACCTATGCTTATCATGGTTTCGCCGTTTCTCCCACGCTCCGGGTGCGATAACCCGTACTTATCATGGTTTCACCGATTCTCCCAGGCTCCGGGTTTGGTTAACTACGTATGCTTATCATGGTTTCGCCGTTTCTCCCGGGCTCTTGGTATGCTTATCATGGTTTCGCCGTTTCTCTCAGGCCCCGGGTGTGGTAAACTATGCTTATCATGGTTTCGCCGTTTCTCCCAGGCTCCGTGTGTGGTTACCTATGCTTATCATGCTATTTCTTTCTCCCTATCTTTTTCATTAGTATGATTTACGGGTTGGGCTAGTATATTCGTCTTTTTTGTTCCATCGAAGCATTTTTGCTTGCTAGTTCAATATACATATGCAGATACAAAAAGCTGCTATAGTGTGTTTCGAAATTCTTTAGACTTTTTTACAGTTCGAAAGTATCAACAAATCGGCAAAGAGCAGTTTCTTAGTACCGCCTCTCACGTCAATGTAACATCCCGCTTCCCTAAATGTTCTATCGGTATTACCACTCTAGTCGCAACGAGAATTACGGAGTTCGACTCCGCGCGTTATAGGTATTCTTCTTGCGTGAGGCTGCCGGTTGGTCTCACACAGCTCCTAAGAGTAATAAAACTGACCCAAAATGCCAAACCGCAAAGTTTAGGAGCCAAATAAGGTGCAAAAGACTATAACCAAACGGATGAAAGGCCTTAGGCCGATTCGCCGAATTTTTACTGCTTCCGAATCAACCTTACTGTAAAAAAGAAATGAATTTTGAAACAGACTATTGCTTACGGCGACAGAAAATTTTCGAATTAAATTGAACTGAAAGAGCAAGTTTACGCGGAACGGATGTACATAGGCTCAATTTTGCTTTTTTCTTCTTAAGATAAGAAGTGCAAAAAATCTATCCGGCTCACTGGAGAACGTCGAAAACCTAAAAATTTCTCAGCTAAGAATTCTTAAAATTTTAGGAAGGGAAATGCCCTGTTACCCGCTGGTTAGGGCTTTTATAGGAAGCTTTCGAAATCGTATTTGTTCTAATGCAATGAGTAATGAAAAAGCGATCGAAATGCGACGGTTATAACAACATATACGAACGAGCACTAAGGAAAACGATCGAAAATCAAGTGAACCGCTTTACAATATGATAGAAATGTTGCTATGTACAATGGGTGCTTCAGCAAACCATAGACTAACTCGCTCATCTAAAAAACTAAAAAATTAATTCAGAGAAAAAATTACTATTATTCTGAAAAATCTGTATGATTTGATAAGCAACTTCGTAATCAAAACATAATGAACCACAAGTAGGTCATGATTAGATCTACATTATTTTACAATAATGTATGTTATTTCATTGATCAGATCTTTGCGCACACATCACAGACAAAATTTTAAAAACCGGTCCAGTTGGATCGACAAAATATTTCGCTACCATCAATTTAGGATTTACAGGGAACCCTAAAATTCGATCATAATTAGCGCTGAAATTAGGTAACAATTGGGCATTAGAAAAAACGAGCGGAGAAAATTAAAGAAATATATCAATTTTTCAACTTTCGACAACTTCTTTCTTTTTGATTTTTACATTGCACCCGTAGTAGCGTACGTTTTCGTCGGTGGACGATCGACCTGACGTCGCGGTGGCCGCCGCGCCGCCGCCGCCGCTACTCAGTGGCGATTCGTACTCCAAATTTTTGCGTTTTTCGCGCAAGGACAAACGAGCTGCCGCCACGGTCGTCGAAAATGGCGCTTCGTTCTGATTGGTCGTCGTCGCGACTTCTACGTTCTCATTAGTCAGCGTCGATTCGACCTTCACGACGCCAAATTTCAGCTTCGACGAATCGGCGAACGACGACGCGCTTTTCGATTGGTCGTTCGCCGGAGAGAACGATTTTAACGGCAAAGCTTCAGCCTTAAGTCCCGGCTTTTTATTGCCAAGCGGATGATAAGCGGGCGATGGTGGCGACTGATTGCCGCTGCCGTAAAACGACGACGACGGTGGCGACGAGCGACTGGCGTTATGATGCAGCGGCGTCGCTTCGTTCTGATTGGCTGGGTCGAAAAAATTTGGATGAGCGGCGGCTGGCGGACCGTATTGCGCCGCGGACGACGAAATAGGCGGCGGCGGCTGCGGCGGTGCTATCAAAGGCACGCCGCCCATCATATGCGGCATCCAACCGATGCCCAGCGGCGAATTGCCCGCTCCTGGCTGCTGCTGCTGCTGCTGCTTCATAAAATTCTGCAAGCTCATGACGTTGGCAAATAAGTTCTGCGGCAAATGCTGCTGCGGCGGCTTTTGATCGACGCTCGAGCCCGACGGCGGCTGATTGGGCATCAAATGCGCCGCGCTGTTGAACAATAGCGCCATTTGTTGATTTATGGGTAAAGTCGCCGGATCGAGCATGGGCGGCGGGATGGGGGGCGCTACCAGCGGAGGGCCAACGGTGGGAGGCTGGGGTGGGATAACGCATCGCTGGGGTTGTTGCGCGTTGTCCTGCGCTGGACCTGCTTTGAGCCGAGGGTCGCGCGTCTTGGGCGGAATCGCTACCTGAACATCATTAATTGAAGCGTGAAGGCATAGATGCCCAAGGTCAGGGTTGCCAGCATACATAGGCAGCAACTGAATTCTGGGGGAGGGGGTCCGATGGGACAAAATTGCCAAAAATAGCACCTAAAACTCAATTCTGGGGTTTGTCAATTTTTGGGGTCCTCCGGATTCTGGAGGAAACCTTATGACGCCAGCCCAACGCCCATGTTTGGTTGCCAGGGAGAAGTGAAATCCAGGATTTATATGACAGTTCTTACATTTATTCGGTAAATGGGGTCAAATTTTTTCAAAAATATACCATTTTGAGCCGAATTCATCCGATAGCACCTAAATTTCGGATTTTTCAGCAGTGGGTAATACTCCCTCTCACCCCTCCCTATATGCACGTTTGCGTGAATGATGACTAGATATGCGTTTTATTACGATTTTTAGTCATAGTCTGACATAATTTTACAGCTTTTCATACAATGCTTTGTACTGCCTTATAATTTTTCGAGTAATAACGCGGTACTTTAAGCAATGTTCGCAGTAAAAAAACTATTTGAAATTCCCAATGGTCAATGAAATTCAGCGCATTTGTTTTCTTGTTTTCACAATAGCTTCAAGAGGAGAAAGCAAAATATCGCGCAAAATACATTTGCAGGTCCAGCAAGCCGAAACAGGACCATTCAGCAGCCTGATTTATCTACACTTCAAAGCCCATATGCGCAACCGGTCTTGAGGCAAAACATCGAAAAATGTGCGAAAATTATAAAAAAATTAGTCAATTTACATCCAATTTTTAAAAATTTGACGATTTTATGGGAATTGTTGAAATTTTTTTACTTGAGTGCTAAGATTTACTTTCTGAGTCGACGAAATCATGTCTGAAACGGCGTCGAATTGATTGGCTAGCATTCGTTTGATGCGGGGATCGTTGGACAATTTTGCATCTGAAATGCTCAACTTGAGCAAAGATTGTATGTAAGTTGAGTCTGGAGGCGGATAATCAAACGGTGTCAAACGATACTCGACCGTTCTAACTACGGTCTGACGTAAAGGCACTGAATTTGCAAAGACAGAGTCCGACGGTCCCGGCTCCGGACTCGCTGGCGATTCTAAGAAACGTGCCACATTGAAGCCCATAAGAAATTAACACAGAAACTGATAAGTGAAGTTGTAACGGCTTGAAATTTCAGGCCTTCCAAAAAATCGGGGGATCAAAAATTTTCTGGCTTCGGAAGGATGGGGGACAACCAACTTTGAGTGGGGATCACACATGGGCGTGGGGGTATGCACCCACGGAAGTTAAAATACCCCCAGAATTCAAATTTTGAATTTTTTTGCTTTTTTAGCGATTTTTTGATGCCATTGGATAGTGCTCGATGAGAAACGTCGAAAAATGGTGTTTTTTCGCCATACGACCACTTTTAAGACCATTTTTTGACCTTTGAAAATTTTTAACCCCCCCAGAATTTCGGTGCTGCCCACCTATGGTGGCAGGGCCGTGCTTAGAGGTTTAGCGGCCCTGGGCGAAACTTATTTTGGCGGCCCCCATAATTTTTAAAACTGGTATTATATGTATCATAATTATCACTTATGTATATCCTTTACATATGTACCTATATGATCGCAGTTAGCATCATACTGTAAATTTACTTACAAAATATTGTGCTACATTATTTAAAGTAGGTATCGTATGTTGTTTTTCTCAAATAATTTACATATTTCGTGAATGATGACGTGCTTTATTACAAAATTACTTGCCTAGCTTTCTGAGCGGCAAACTGGTCAATCAATTGCAAAAAATCTAAGGAAGATGATAAATCATTTTCAATGGAAATAATCGCTAGTGCACTTAGACGAGAATCAGTCATAGTTGACCGCAAATATGTGTTTATTAATTTCAGTTTCGAGAAGGAACGTTCTGCTGCAGTTTCGAGAAGGAACGTTCTGCTGAGGCCACAGTAATAGGTATTGTAAGTAAAATTCTGAAATCTATTATAAGGTTCGGTAAAGCATCCTTGAAGCTATTTGATAGATATTTAGGAGTGGCTAATGGCGAAGTTAATTCATTTGGACTTGATCGAGCAAGAACTTTTAGCTCTGTGTACATGTCTGGTCCATCAAGATCATCCAGAAATGCAGCTAACGGTGTGCATGACTTAAGCAATTCATCATCTTTTTTTTAAAAGCTGGTATTCGTGGGTAGTGCTCAATGAGAAACCTTGAAAAATGGTATTTTTTCGCCATACCATCATTTAAGACCATTTTTTGACCTCTAAAAAATCTTGCACCTCCTCACAATTTTGGTGCTGCCTACGTATGCTGCGGGGGATCTGAGGTGGCGCGGTCAAGCGTTCCCCGCGGGTTTCGGGACAGAGTCCCTAAAAATTTTGTAAAAAAGCATTTTAATGTCAAATAGTAACGTTAAAAGTTTCGCAAAATCGGCCTAATTTCGGTCCTGAATGAAGCCCAGAAACACTTAAAATTGATGAACTCTTGCGTTGCACAAAACTTCTGAGCTGAAATGCGTTTTTCGACCTCTGCTAATTGCATAGCGCAGCAACGGGTCGCTGCCAATAAGATAAAGAAAAATGTATCAATTGAAATTTTTGTTCTTACCCTTTTCAGGCCGCAAAAACATAAGAAAATTTGGCCATTTCTTTCATTTAAAATAGGATTGTGTCCTTGTAAAGAAAGACAAACAAAGCAAAGAATAGGCAAACTGGTACACAATCATTTTCGCACTTTTAGTTTTATGCTCAACAAGCATGCGCACTTTCATTCAATGGACAAATAGTGCATTAAATTACTAGTGATGTGAATTGCTAGATTATTCCAGCTGATTCAAGCTTTTAAATTCATTTGATCTATGGCTCGGTGCAAAGAGCCGGAAAATTTTGAAATTTTGACATTTTTGCCTTTTTGAACTCAGTTTTCTGGACACACATTATTGCAACAGAAAAATAAACAATATGTCTGAAAAATGAGATCAAGTACATATAGTTTAGTCAGCATTCTCTTAAAAATGCAAGTAAAGATTTTAAACTGACTATGTTTGCATTAGAACGTCGAAAAATCGATCCTTTTGAACGTATGTATCGAATTATTGTAAGAGGGCGGCCAAAAAATGAATTCTATACGGCATGCACTACAACTTTTTTAGCGGCCCATAATTTTAGCGGCCCTGTGCGGCCGCACAGTTCGCCCCCTAGGCACGGCTATGTATGGTAGGGATCTCCCCAACCCCGTTACACGTATGATTACATACATACAGACAAGCCCGCAACCAGGATTCGGCCAAGGGCGGACCCGAAATAAATTGTTTAGTATCTAATTTGTTTAGTATCTCGGAAACGTTATCAATTGAAAAATGAGTCACCTTGCTGCACAATAAAGTTTTCTGAAGAATAGCTCATAGGAAAAGTGCGATCAATGAATTTAATTAGAATTATTAGCTGCCTGTATATGGAAACGAGGTCTAATAGACACCTTCGCAAATGTGAACTATCGTATGCCAGATGCTATGAAGAATGTAAAAAAGTGTGCCTCTTAGGAACAACTGAAGCAGAATCGCTGAAAATTTATCTCGTTCTTGCAATATTAGGCTCTTTTTTCAAAACCAGTCGCATAAAATTACTATAAAAATAGAAAAAAGAACCCCGTAAGCAACAATTTTTTTACTTATGGAGATAAGTTCTTAGAGAACGTCTTTTAATCAAATAAGCCTAAAAATATCATTATATCGTGAAAAAATGTCTGCGCATTTTCTAAAATACTTGATTTCGACTATTAAAACATCAAATTTTACTGCTAAGCTGACGTTAACAGTAAAACCTTGAAAAGAGTGCTTCATAAGTATGTATGTAGTAGGAGCGAGAAATACAAGGAAACGCAGTATCGTTGTAATCTAGATTCGTAGTCAAAATCTGTTTAGTTACCCAATAAATTCAATTTGTACTGAATTTCGCGCATCGGTGATGCTCCATCATAAAAAATTCAATTCCGTAGAAATCCAGATATTGAAACTAACATCTTCTTCCATTACATGTTATGCTATGTTGAAGGAAATACATGCATGTATCCAGGCCCATATCCAGAATTCGGAAAAGGGGGGAGGGCGGCGGACCCAACATAAATTGGTCTATGTCTCGGGAAATTTGTCGGGATAGCTCGCAGAAACCGCATTCTTTGACGTTTTTCGACATGATGATCATAAAATTCAAACTTTTAGAAAAAAATTTTCATTCAAAATGCTATAAAGAGTGTCGTTTTTTTGGTCGCGCTTGAGCCAAAATTATGGACCATTCAAAAATTTTTTTCGACAAAAGGGGGCGCTTCCTGGCTCCCCCTATATACGGCCCTGCATGCAGCTACTGACACTCCAATGGAAACAATCAAACTTTATTACGAACGAACCAAAATTTCATACCATCCACAAAATCTTGTTGACCCTTGACCTCTGCTTTGATCTGGCGCAGCATAGTCGTTATATCGACCGACAAGTCACCTTTAGCCGCGCGATCGTCCAAATGCGACGCGGTTGAGCCGGTCAAGTGCTGCTGGCCACTTAGCGGACTACAATAAGGCAACGACTGTTGCTCGAGCTTGGGCTCCAGCGGAAATGTGGACGAAGTTGATTGCATTGGCGTTTGCTGGTCGGCATAAAAGCCGCCAGGAAGCGGATGCGGCTGAGGAGGCGCCAAAAGGCCAGCGCCGTTAGGATAGTGAAGCTGGTGGTGGGCGGCCGCCCTTTCGTCGTAGCTGACGTTGCAAGACGAATCGTCGCCCCCGACTATGGAAGACGCGTTAAACGAATGAAGGGGCGACTGGGCGTACGAATCGTCTCTATGAAATAACAAAGGTCAAAGTTAGGCTTTTCACTCGTAGTCGAGTATTGCCCGCATACCGCAGCCATGTGTCATTCGCTGAAATGCCACAATAGGTCGAGACCGTAGATGCGCAGCATGGCCGGTCAGGGGATTAAATTAGCAAACTTTTTGGGCCAAAATGACATTAAAAATGGTATAAATGCTAAAATAGCGTAAAAACTGTGTAAATTTATAATCTGACCAATTTCAAGCACTTTTGAAGAATTTTTGATCTTCAGAACTTCATCTATTTTTGGCCTTCATTTTGCCTCGCTTACCCCACAGGGGGAATTCTAGGGGGAGTGAAATTTTGAAATGCCTTTTTCGGGCCTAAAAATAGTGTTTACGCGTAAGAACATCGTTTTCCGGCGTTTCTGACGACGACGCTTTATCTTTCTAAAGCATAGAAACATAAAAAATTTCGAAAAAAATCAGAAAAGTCGTATCAATTGAACAAAATATATTTACGACATAAATATATGGCGCAAAGCGCCGAAAACTTGACACTTCCGAGCAAATATATGGCTGAAAACGCTTCGAAAAGCATTTTTTCTGCGAATTTTCAGAAAAAACCCTCAAAACATATGAAAAATCGCGAATTCTGGGGGTAGAAAATTGCACGTGACTCATTGAATGTCAAAAATGTTTTTCAAATTGTGTGGGAACACTAAGAGAGAGCAATTAAATGTCAGCTTTGTCTGAGCACTGTGCACGCTTTGAGCCTTTCAAAATCCAAGAAAAGTGGCTTAACATGAATCCTTGGTAGCTGAGTGATATCCCGCTATTCCCACAAGGATACGGAATAGTTATTATTTTCTCTGCATTTTTTATTCAAGATAAGATGTCAAGATGTCGTTAAGAAAATGTTCATGCCTTCCTTTCTTTAGCTTAAACCAGCTTTGGTTAATGGAATGACTAAAATTGAATTTAAATAATAATAATAATTGTAATAATAATAATAATAATAATTATTATTATTATTATTATTATTATTATTACTATTATTATTGTTATTATAATTATTATTATTATAATTATTATAATTATAATTATTATTATTATTATTATTATTATTATTGTTATTATTATTATTATGTACCCGATGCCATATGAAGAATCCAAGCCTTGCCCACTCGATTGATGCCCAAGAGACATGGACAATGGAGGTTCACCTAATAGCACCTTGCGCCGAGAGGGCAATTCAGACAAATGAGAGGCAGTTTTATGGTGGCTTGCTGCACTATACGCTGGCTCATCTCTCACCATTCTATAAACGACAGCGTGAAATAAAAATTTTTCACAGCTGAAGCAATACCACACACCATACTGTTAACTTTATTATTTTTTCCTCAACATTATTTATCATTATTTTCTCTGCAGATTATTTTTTCCCTTAACAGACTGATTGGAAACGATTAAATATATAATTTAAATTCCGAAAAAAATTTACGTAGAGAACTCACAAAACCTAAACACGACTAGTCAAATTAAGATTTTCCAGATATATTCAGTAAAAAAATAATTTAAATGAGCTTTACATATCATCAAATAATGTATACGTATGCAGGTTATGGATACTTGAGCTGTAGGACAATTGTCTGAGTAAATAAGTTTAGACTATAGTCTGTTCCATTCCAAACGGCTTATTTTCGCATTACAACTCATTACTGTAAGAGAATATTTCACGCTTTAGGTTGTTGCGGCAGTTCGTTAGATGCGCCACATCTCAAGCAAAGCACATCAAACATCAGCAAGAAGAGTTTAAAGCAACCAGCCGCTACGAGAACATAATTGATAAAGCCATTTGTGCAATTAAAAAATGATACAGTAATAAGACTTTAGCGAAAATGGGCCGTCTGGAATGGAACAGACTATAGCAAGGAAAAATGCTCCGATGGAACAAAACAAGAGGAATATACTTGGAAACACGCATTATTAAATATGTAAAAGACGGGGACTACGAAAAAGTCACCTATGCATGCATGCACGCTAAAAAATTAGACTTTCTCTTAGCAATGCAAAAATCGAAGTATATTCTGCGGCCTAAAGAAGAAAAACAGAGTATTAACCAAGTGGAAGTGATCAATTGAAGTAAAAAGGACAAATCTTGCGGATTATTAAATTTAAGTGCAATCGAATGTAGGTAACGTAGCAGAGGCGCTATTTCTGACAAGGACTAAAGATGCGCGTAAACGATATTTACCACTAAAATGTATAAGGCTGATAAGAATAATTAGAAAGGCAATAAGAATTATGAGTAAATCGGAACGACAGTGCATAATGGCAGGAGGAAACTTTGAGTAGAATACAATGTACAGCAAATAAGATGCGAATTCCATAATTCATTAATGATATTATTAAATATTGGCTATATATCATCAAAAAAAGAGATATTGATACCTAAGCGAAAAATCGAATGTTAAATACACATAAAAATTTTTTCCTGAGCTCTTCTGTATATACGTGAACCAGCAAAAAATGTTTTACACATTCATTTTGAGAGGCCACAGGATAAACTTCGATTTTTGCATTGCTAACAGAAAGTCTAATTTATTAGCGTACATGCATGCATAGGTGACTTTTCTTGGTCCCCGTCTTCAACTCGTACATCTTTAATAATGCATGTTTCCAAATATAATCGTCCTTATCTCTTCCACCGGAGCATTTTTCCTTGCTAGTACCCACCTTTTTATTAACAATAATCAGATAAATCAGTGAAGTTCATGAAGAACATGCTTAGACATATAACAAAGGAATGGGGGATCCCCTATCCAAAGTTGGTCGTTCACCCATCCACAAAGTTAGAAAATTTTTGACATTCCTCACCTCTCAAGATTTTTGGAATTTTTGGGAAAAGCTTGCGTTCTTCGACCATTTCTAGGTGCTTTTTTGCTTTTACGGGCCAAAAATTGGAGGCCAATAAATCGTTTCCCCCTAAATATGGCCGAAGACCCCCACCCAAAATTTCCAGCCGTTACATGTATGAACAAGCAATATTTATTCGTTTTTTGGGGGTTCATATTCTCGGGGGTCCTGTCTGATCCCCATGCCTTTGTGTGGTGAAGCGTAGAGTGAGTCGTATGATTCTTTTGTTTATTCCAATCTACATAATTATAGGTTGCATGGCTTTTCATGACATATATAACATTTGAAAAAAAGGTCACTCGTTGTTGGGCTCAAACACACGACTCCTCGATTTCTAATCCGACGCTCTCACTATTATCCACCTGATTGCTTGTTTTGCTTTATGTTCTTAAGAAGGTATATTATCGATTCATAAGCTTATATATTTATAAGCTCTGTATAGAAGACTGCATGCACATATTTCACACTTAAGCTCAACAACCGCAGTGTTTATTAAGATCGTGCCCCATCTCATATTCAGTGAAGTTGACAAAAAATACCGACTTTTCCCTATAGTTAGCACTTTACACCACCAAGACTAACTCCGTATTGAGTGTAAAGGATTGCGACTAAACGCGTTGGGTAACCATTGACACGTGCTTTTTTAAATATTAAGCAAGACTAGATCCATAAGCGGAGAAGCTAGCAGACAAAAAGGGTCAGAAAACATCTTTATCTACTCAAAAGTTTAAACTTTACACCTCCATACCTAACTCTGTATTGAGTTAATAAAAACGCGTCCAAGTGCGATTTGACCCCTATTATTTTTAGAATACCTTGCACGTCCCGATTCGTGACCGAAGAAGCAAGTAAACTGAAAAAAGGTGAAAACGCATTTTTGTCTACTTCAGAAGGTAAAGATTGAACCCCTATAACTAACTCCGTATTGATTTTATACGAACGCGGCCAAGTTCTACTTTATTTTAATTATAATTTTTAGGGCGCGATTTATAACCAGATAAAAGTACAGTAAAACAACCGGCAGAAACGTTTTTTTTTCAACCATAATTCTTTACACTTAGCGTACTGTGGCTCAAGACCAGTGCGAATTTCAAAGAACAAAAAAACGAATCCAGAACAATTAATGCTCTACACTATAAATGCATTAGATCCCATCAATAGTTTTAACTGAGTTATTTACAGGCGGCAGCCTCAAAAAATTTAAATTCGGCATTTGTCTTACTGTAGGGCAAGAACCAGTCAATGTAAAAAAATTTAAAGTACCGAGTCGGAACCTACAGACTATGGGCAACATTTAAAAGAATTGGTCCTCCGAAAGCAATAGAGATTTGAATTTTGTGTAAACTTTACACTCTCATTACAAGCTGGGCATTGAGTGTAAGGAATAACAAAAAAGCACCCGCAGCGAATTTTTTTGTTATCTATATTTAAAAAAACTGCACCTCCCAGGGGTGCACAGGTGTTATGGGTACCCAAGTATATTATAGGTACGCGCTAGCGCGCTAAGCTATGATAACACGCATTCCTCTCAGCTTTGAAGAAAAGCACGTTAACGTAATATGCATAAATTACAAACATAAGGATTTTTAATTTTTGAAAATATTTAATGAAATTTTTAAATAATCTAAAATTCTTAGCAATTCATGGTACATAGAATTTTACATTTGAAATGCCCGGAAAAGATGAAGCGAGCTTTAAAAAATAGTTAGATCATAAGCTTGATATAAATAAATTAATATCATCATACACGTAACGGCTCGAAATTTTGGGTTGGGGTTTCCAGCCATTTTTAAGAAGGGAGGAGGGTAAATGACCTCCAATTTTTTGGCCAAAGACGGCCAAAAAACATCTAAAAACGTTTTTGTGAACCGGGGAGGAGTTAAAAATTTTCTGACTTTGGGGGACAGGGATGACCAACTTTGGGTAGGGGAATCCCCCATTCCCTGTCACATGCATGAATATCATACTCTATCAAACAACGGCCGAGTCCAATCCGTCAGCGGATCGTGCGAAAAACGGCAGTTGTCGCCTTCTTTGCAATTATTACATTTGTGAAATTCTTTGCACGGGTAATCGCCGTGCATGTAAGGGCACGAGCGGCCGTTTCGACAATAACCAAATTTGTAAAATCTACACAGCTCCCTGATTCGACCGGCGCCTCGGGGATGTTGCTCGATATTGTGATTGAAAAGGCAATTTTCTCCCTGAGATTTTCACAATTCAGTAAAGAGTCTAAACTTGGAAAAATTTCGAAAACTAAAAACTAAACTAAAATTTAAAAAAACAAATACGTCTCTTTTACGTCACTAGCAAAAGCAAACCGTATGAGAAACAAAACGTTCGATGGACAGTGACGGATCAATGATCTGCTGTCAAGAGGGGGAGGAACCCCATATTTTTCTAATAGTGTCAAAAATTGTCCAAAAATCCAGCCATTATGCTTTGAGTATAGCTTTTTTGCCGCCTATTGATAGACAGAATCATTTATGATCCGAAAAAAGTTAGAAATTTCCGAAAGTTTTCTACGAAAAACGCGCAAAATTAATGCAAAAATCGGCGCAAATCATAAAAAAAGACTCGATAAATCATTAAAAACGCTGAAAAATCATTGTTTTGTACATAAACTACTCTTCCGAAGTATAAATGAAGTTTTTAAAGCGCCAAAAAAGTCAGTAAATATCGTTAATGAGTACTGCCCGGCGTGAAGTGCCGGAAAAAGTTGATAAATCGTGATAAATATGACTAAAATCATCAAATAATACACATTAATCTCTATTGCGCACAACTATTTTTTGACGACAGGAGGGCGGCCCCCTATGAATCCGCGCTTGTCAGTGGCTATCGTTTTAATCATTAACAAAGTAAGCTCAGATGCAGCTCAATGCTTAGGGCGCAAAAATATAAACAAAAATCAAAAATTCAGACAGAATTTTATAGAGAACCTCAAGTGTAACAAATCAAGTAAATCTAGGAGATGAAATCTTCAAAAGATAGGCGAATGTCAAAGCGAGAAATTAGCAGTGCTTATATTGGCACGAAAAAAAGATTTAAAAAACCAACAAAATCGCAAGATGGACAGATTTAAGGCGATTAAGCAGGGGTGGATACAGGATTTTCCTAAGCGGACGGACGGCCGATAAAGTAATTTTTCTCCGAATAGTCGAGAATAGTTTCAAAAATGTGTTTTTGTTAGGCGTAAAATGTTTTCGATAAACATTCGAAATTTCTGAAAAATTTTTTTCTATAAAAAGTGATTATGTTGATTAAAATTACCGTATAATCCTACTAACCGATTTCGCGCGAAGCGCCGAGAATTATGAGAATTTTCGCCAGAATACTGGGTAAACTGAGCTGAAATCATTGCATAAATTTGGGAAATTACGAAAAACGATGGTCTCGTGCGTCTCGTAAGTCCCCATATCTTATAATACCTACTCTACGTTACAGTCAATAGCGATGATTGAATAATTTAGACGATGCACTTCTTACGAGCAGAAAAAATGTCGAGTTATTAAAAATCAAATATTATCATCAAAAATTATATACCTCTCTACAGTAGCCTTCTTTAAAATATCGACACATCGGTGGATTGCCAGATCCTGGTCTGCCGAACCCGTCGAATCTGCCAAAACCACGGCGTCTGAATGGAGACCTTTGTTGTTTAAACCTGCCACCGTATTCGTGCCTGAACGGATGGAAGGGTCTTCCTTCCTAAAAATCACCATCACACAGTGAGACGTTAAGCTGAACGAGGAGTACTTGTTCACGCATGGGCGTGGGGGTCTGGTGGACCCCCAGAATCTGAAACCCCCAAAATCGATAAAATTCCAGAATTGAACTTTTGGTACTATTTTTGACAATTTTGCCAGAGCGGACCCCCAGAATTTTGTCGATTCGTGGAATGGATCAATAAATTATTCGAAAAACGAATTTCAAAAGAGCAAGCAATGGCATCTGACTTTTCACATAAAGCTTAATATTAAATCACAGGACTGATTAAATAAGAGCGACGAGCCATTAGAATCAACGAAAAGCATGCACTGGAATATGGTTATACAGAGTGGCCCAGAAAAAGGCTACACCCTGAAGTTATACGTCATAACTTCGGATGATTTCAAGACAGAATTTAGAGACTTGTTGCATAAAATAGATGGAAATGTCGTTTCTCAAACCGCGTAAAACTATTTCAGGCAACTGACAGCATTTTGTGCCAGACGGCGGTTTATTTTGTACATGCTATCCTGCTATAAAATCCTGCTAGCAACAAAAACCCCTGGCCGCTGGTCAAAGTTTTTCATAAATTTAAACAACATTTTGATCTATCTAATGCAACAAGTTCAATAAGTTTATGTTCGTATTAGCCGAAGGTATGACGTGCGACATCTAATATTGAGAGTGTCGCTTTTTATACGTTTACTAGGACAACTAACTCTAAGTACAAATAGGAAGGAACAAATAAAAATGCCCATAAAATAATTTATCTCAAAGAATGCAAGTGATATTCGAAATAGATGAATCTCTGTAAATGAAAAATATCAACCAGTAGGTACCTCATAATTATATGCTAATTCAGAAGCTATAAATAACGCTTTGATTAAAACGATTTCTTCAAAGAAAACATATTCTTTATCGGATGATTACAGATTTCCGTAAGAGAGGAAAGCGACCGGTACCCCAACTTTTCCCCAAATAGCAGAAAGTAAACTACTTTTAACAAGTATGTAACTATTCACACTAGCATTTTTAGCTGCCGCTTCCCAAGTCTGATTTCATTAAGTATCATTGTTAGTGTAGGAAAGAGATATTTGAAAAATTTCGAAATTTTCTATTTTGCGTGAAAATGTTGTTTGAGCATACACAATCCAAATAGACAATTTGGAAGCGCCAATATTCGTAAGCTGGAATACGTTTTCGCTCGAAAATCCTACGCACGAGGCATAAAATACTCTTCGTCTACGGAAAATGAATGTTTATAGCTGAAAAACATGGATTTCAGGTGGCCAAAAAAGTCAATAGATGCGATTAAGAACTATTATCCGGCGCTAATCGCCGAAAAAATTTTGATCAGCTCGCTAAATGATGACAGGAAATTTAAAAAAAACGAAACATATTATTAATACCGCCAAGCATACATGTGACGGCTCAAAATTTTGGTTGAAGTCACCAGCCATTTTGGGCGAGGGGTAAATGACCTTCAATTTTTGGCCAAAAAGTACCCAAGAACGGCCAAAAAATGCAAATTTTTTCATAAAAATCGGGGGAGGTCAGAAATTTGCTGGCTCTGAGGGGATAGGGAGACGACCAACTGAGGGGGATTCCCTCACCCCTGTTACATGTCTGCTGCCACCCATTTTGGGTCGATTTAATCAAATATCAAATTGAACTCAGTTGAATCCGCCCTTCATACCTCTATTTCGTAATCCGATTCACTGCCGCTCCGCGCGCCGTCGAATTCGCCGCCGCGTCGAAAAGATCGCCGAGTCGCGGTCGCGCCGCTGCGTCGAGCTTCAGAGGCTGAAGACGGCTTGCGTTCGTCGATGTCGCCGAATTCGTTGGCCGTCGACTGGCCTACGCGTCTTTTGCGACGTCGAGGCTCGCCGACGCGTCTTTCGTCCGCGTCAGACGCGAAACCGCTAGCATCGGACAATTCGCCGCCCGACGACGGCTCGTGCGGCAGCGGATTGCCACCATCGTCGCGATTCCGTCGCTTGCGTCGGTAATCGACAGATAATCAAACAAACAAATTTTATTCGCTAGGCGACAAAACGAAAGTTAAGGTAAAGGGCGGATTTAAGGGAGGATAAAGCCCATTGGCCCAAAATAATTGGCGAGATAAAGAGTGTACTTTGCAATGACTTTTAGCCACCGACCATCTTAATTTCTAGAATAATGCCGATTTATTACATTTGTCCACTTACTTGGCGGCCTTGAAGCCATATTTTTGTAATTTTCTTCCATTTTTTAGCACTAATTCTAAAAATATTTTGCTATTCTACCTAAATACTTCGAAATTCTTTATCCTCAAATGCACAGAAACAGCAAATGACGATGCTAAAATGGTGTAAAGACTACATTAATTCACAGTTTCTGGTCAATTCCAGGCCTTCATTTTGCCTCTCTTTCCCCAGAAAATTTATCATTTGTCCACTCTGAGAGTCTAGAGATCCCCACTCCCGACGAGCATGGGCACATGAAATTGAGTCGAAATATGCAAAGAAGTAATCATTTTCACGTTCTAACAATGGCTATCTTATCACTCAAAAGCGTTCAAGATAGCCTATATTTTGATAATTTTTCATTTGATTAGCCAAAAAAGCTGGTGCTGTCTACAACGGTCACGATTTTAGGACTTCACCCTACGCGGATTCATTAACCTAACATTATCGAGTGGTACTCACACCTGGGCGTGGGGGTTTGGGGGTATGCAACCCCCGAAAAACCCGAAACACCCCCTCCAGAAACCAAAATACCCCCAGAATATTTTTTTGAAATTTGTTTTTGTTTTTTTTTCGCATTTTTTTGATGCCAATAGATAGTGTGCTCGATGAGAAAGGTTGAAAAATGGTGTTTTTTCGCCATACCACCATTTTTACAGCTTTTTTTGACCTTTAAAAATATTGCACCCCCAGAATTTTGGTGCTGCCCACCTATGGTGATACTCATTGTATTTTCTTCGATAAATTATGTAGCACAATCAAGCGCAGATTTTAATTTGGTAACTCCGTGACTTTGCAGCGCTTTTTCCTTTGAAATGTAGAGAAATAGATAACGTACCTAACGATGCTCCTTATCAAAATGTGAAAAAACCGAATTCAATGAACCACGAGGGATAAACTCCTATTCGAGACGCACCTTTAAAAAACGCGAAATTTTTGCTCTTAAATGGATGGACTATTTTTTCGGAATCTTTCCATGCTTTTATGTTGTAGAAAGAAAGATCAGTGTCTGCAACGTCAAAAAAGTGTTTTTGATGTGTACCCATCGTTTTTAGTCCAAAAAAGGCAGATTTTCAAAATATTTTGGGCCTGACCCCCAGAATTCCCATGCTGCACATGCGTAGTCAATACCGGTAATCGACATCGTATCCAGGATTAAATCTATAATCTTGGTCGGTGCTGCACGCGCCACCGCCTGACGCAGCCGTCGCGGTCGACGTCAGAGTCGAAGCCAAGGAAGCCGTCACAGTAATCAAAGATGCCGTCGACAGTGGCAATCGCCTCAGATCCTGATCAGCGGCTGCCGTTGACGCCAGCGAAGCGCTGGGAGCCGCTGACGTCGGCGTTGACTCTTCAGCGGCAGGCGCTGACGCCCCGTAGTACTCGTCGTACGGGTCGGGCGACATGCCGCCAACGGTAGCCGCGTTTTCAGCGGAGATAACTGAATTTCCGCCGTTCGCCATTGAAGGCACAGCAGCCTTACCTTTCGTAGCCCAATTGGTCAGCATAGTTTCTGTTGGATCTTCGATCTGAATTCGACTAAGGCATTTATTACACAGTGAGTGTGAGGGGGTTTTGGGGGTTTAGACCACACGAGCACGTGGGGGGCTTCGGGTCTAGACACGACCCCCTAGAATGTAAAAAAATTGAAAATTTCTCGTTAAAATGAGGCAAGATGAAGGCCAAAAATGTATGCAAACGAAAAATTTCCTCAAAAGCGCATTAAATTGACCAGACGCTGTGGAATAACGTATTCTCAACGCTATTTTTCGCATTTATACGAGTTTTTGAGGTCTTATTGGCCCAAGAAACCTCATTTTTGACCCCACCTCAGACCGGCTGACCCCCCCATGGATCGGCTATGCTGTGCATCTATGGTTCAGACTCGAGATTCTAAAGTACCCCCGCAGATTACGGTAGACCCCAAAATTAAATTTTAGGTATTTTTTTGCGATTCTTTGGACTTTTGCTCCATCCAACCCCTCCACAATTTGGTTGCTGCCCATATTGTTTCAATTTTTTTGATATTACGGAACCCATTGAACGAACGCGCTCAACAAAAAAGTCTGCAGTCCATTTTTCCAACTCTGGAATCATTCTTGATATACAAAGCTATATGTACGCTTGCGGTTTGTTGGATATACAAAGCTATATGCACGCTTACGGTTTGTTGGATTATTAAAGATTAATGCAAAATAAAGAATAGCTACAAACGACAAGCATGTTAATTTTCAACAGGTTAGCTAACACGAAGAGTGAATTTCAGTCGTCTGAGTGTTGCATGCTAATTGAAGATAATTATAAGCAAAGTATCAACACTAACTTTATCAAGATCGTAGTATTTTGGAACTGCTGGCGGTATTCTGTCTTTGCTTGATCGTTTCCGACCTATGTTAGATTCCATATTTTCCATTAAATCTGGTTTGATGCATTCTGGGTCCGAATCAGATCCCGACTCAATTTTAGCTTCAATACCCGCTAATCTTAATTGATTCTTCACTTTTTCGGCCAGTTCTTCTTTACGCTAAATAATTCAGAACCTATCTATTTACTTATGTACGTACACACATGTTGTTTTGGGCATGAAGGGATAAATTGCTCGCGAGAATCGACAGGCAGTCAATTAGAAAAGTGTTATTTTAGATTGGTCTTGGAATATGTAAGTGAATACATCGCTCCAAAATTTGTGGTCGTAAAAAGAATAAAATCACGTTTAAAAATAATTGACTAAAAGACAAAGACTTAAAAAAGTGAATTATACAAATCATTTGGATTGAAATTTCTTTTTATTTAAACACAAGCGGCCAATTCTGTACAAGTTCAATTTTAAGCAGCTCAAATTTTGCGCAGATTATGTGCAATTATACAAGTACTCGAATCCCAAAATAAAGATAGTTTTCACGAGAAACAAGAAAAAGGTAAAAGCAGAATTGATGACATTTGAAAACCAAGAATATCACTATAAAATTAGATAATCAAGAATTTTTAAAGCAGTAGTTAAAATTTGAGGCACTATATCTGTAACTTCAGCTCAAATATTTTCATTGTAGTTTGCGAAACATTGCGCGCATATAGATATTACACAGGCATTATTTAGCGTCCAGTATACTGTTTTTTATTTTTGTTTAGACAAAGATTTTGAGGCTCGTTTAAGGACTTGGAGCTATCTTTGTACGTCTTTGTACACAGAGTATAGGCAGTTTTTGGCTGATTTTCGATTGTGCAATAAAAAACCAAGATTTTTGTAAAAAAACAGTGGCACATTTCAATTTCCCTTTGAAGTTATCAACGACCGCATCAATGTTGAGTGCAATCTAAAGCACACCCTTGTTTCACTGAATCATGATATCGAAATTCATAAGGAGTTACATTATGAAACATATTTTCTCTTGACAATTCCTTAATAATCGAAAATCTGACATGATGACTCGAGGATGATATTCAAACTATTAGCAGAGTAGGGAAGTTAGTCGTTCGTCACATGGATCATAAAAACTCAACCATCCAACTTTTCAAGCAAGTCAAGCTCTGTGGTATTTAGATCTATAAATTCTGAATTTTACAGTTCACCAATACGAATACGTAGGTAGTCATATAAATGTGGTATCGTGAAAAGTCGAACGGGAAGGCAGAATGAAAATGGAGAAATGGAAAATTTTCTAGAGAAAATGAGGAAAAATAAAGGCCGAATATGAGGAAAATCAGAAATTCTTTGCAAAAGTGCTTGAAATTGACCAGAAACTGTGGATTAGCATTGTTTTACGCTAGTTTAGCATTTATACTAATTTTTAGAGGCCATTTTTGCTCAAAAAAGCTCGCTGGCTGACCCCATCAGGCCGGCTATGCTGTGCATCTACGTATGCTCGCTCATCTTTTCCAAATGCAGCAAACATCGCGATTCATATGGAACTTACAAGTGGAGGTCTAAGAATCTAGAATCTAGATACTAAATCAAATAAGAACCGTTTTACGTTTCTAAGTAGTTTTTCTGCATTTCCTGAGTTAGATCTTAATCGTATTTGCCAAAAATTTTGTTCCGATTCTGAAAGGTAAGCCTTAGAAAGGCACTGATGCAAAAACACTAAATGCCAGTATAAGAAATACATTTGAGAACAACGATTATTAAGCCGCTTTAGATTAAAATTTGCTTTCGATGAATAAAAAGCTCTTATATACTCTTCGACAGCTTTTGCAATTTTATCTGATTTAAAAAAGTAGAAAAAATGAATGATTATGGGAGTTGCTCTTACGCTTCTTCAAAAAAGACTCAACTCCGCTCAATTTGTCATCGGCCGATTTCGAGTTCCCCGAATCTTGTCTCCTTTTCCTTGGACTCTTCGAAGGAGAATGATCAAGACCTGTAACAAAATAAAAACTAAGTCATCTATCACCAATAAAAATTTTTAACTTTATCAAAACTTTAATATTACCATTTTGGGTCCACTCCAGGTCGGTTCTGTAAAGAAAACTGTTGAGCTTTTATTACAGGCGCTAACTGCGGTACGCTAAAAAAACTTATATTCCAGTTCCAGTCACCCAAAAATTTTGAGTTATTCAAGGCGACTTCAAAAAATTATCTATACTGACCGGAAATTTGCTTTTTTAAAACTATTTAGTGGATAAATAATGTTTCAACGTAGATGCACTACCTGCCATGAAGTGTCGAATAGAAAAATGTTGGAATGGTACAAAAGCCGCATTTTTTAAGTAAATTAACAATAGTACAATGTTTTCTCTGAAACCAAGCAATCAAAAATGAGCTTCTTTTGCTGATTTCATTTGAAAACCAATTATTAAGAATAAAAAAATTCGAACTGAATTCATAAGTTCGCATATTAAACGCTCTTATTCTACAGCCAAAGTAATTAGCTAAGTTGTACAGCCAAATAGCAAGTCTAAATACAATTTTTTTAAATTCTTTGGATAAATAAATTCATATATTATCATATGATAAAAGACTTAATCCAATCTTTATTTCACTAAATTCATTCCTTTAAGTTCCCCAATTACATGAAAACATTCGTGATTTTGCGTAACTTTGAAAAGCAATTTCTAACGTGTGACCTAAAGTTTTAAAGCCCAAAGAGACACTAAAAACGTTTCTTGGCCGATCAATTATCCAAGAATTTGTGCACTTGACGTTTCTAGGGATCATTTAAACTCTCCTGGTTCGTTTTATTGTTTTTTAATATAGAGCTTGTTTTCTCAGTCGTCTGGGCGAGTATATTAGCCCATAATATGTGGTCATCATAATCACATACGCACAACATGGTCGGTTCGGTGTCAACCAGCTTTTTAGTCAAGCCGAAATCATGATAAAATTGGTATAAACATTTGAATTGACAGTTTCAGGTCAATTTCAAGCACTTTGCAAAAGTTATGATTTTAGTTTGTTTTTTGATTTTATTTTTCCCAGAAATTTAGTGTTTGCCGTCTAGAAGAGTCTGGACCAGAGATGCACAGCAAAGCCGGTCTGGGGGCCAGTCAGTGAGCTTTTTCAGCTAAATGGCCTTAAAAATTGTATAAATGCTGAAATAGCGTAAAAACTATCGACAACTTCTGGTCAATTTCAAGCACTTTTGACGACTATCTTCGAATTTCATCCATATTTTGCTTTGATCACGTCTTATTTTCCCGAGAAAATTTTCCCGTTTTCCAATCCAGCAGGGCTCTAGTCTAGACCATAGGTGCACAGCATAGCCGATCTAGAGGGGTCAGCCGGTTTGCGGGGGTCAATAATTGAGATTTTTTGGGTCGAAATGACCTCAAAAACTGGTATAAGCGCTGAAATAACGTTAAAACTGCGTTATTATAGAGTTTATAGTCAATTTGAAGCACTTTAAAAGAAAATTTTCAATTATTATCCGTTTTTCGCCTGCATTTTGCCCAATTGAAAAATTTTCCTTTTTTCATTCTTGGGGACTAGACCACCCAACCCCCCATGTACATGTATGGTCTAGACCTCTCAAATCCCCATGTACATGTCTAGTCTGGACCAGCCTAAAACTCCCAAGCGCATGTCAGGTCATTATGGTATTGCAAGCATAAATAAGAGCAATTAGGTATATGGAGCCGACTTTACAGTGTTTTTTGTGCATAAAAAGTTATTTTACCGTATCCTGTAGAATATATACGGGATAACTCAAATTTAAGAGTCTGGGGGTAAACAAATTTCAAAAGTTAAAATGGTTAAGAAAAATTGTCAGCAGGGCGGAAAAAACATTTTTGTGTGTCTCTCATTGAGCACATTGGAATGAAAACTGACGAAAAAAATTTCAAAAATTCAATTCTGGGGATCTACAGCGTGTGGCCCGTCAAAATGTGCTGTGGACTGTCAATGATGATTTACCGAAAATAAATTAAAACATTATTTGCATTATTCGGTACCAATTCTAAGCTTAAAATGTTAAAATCAGACGATTTTACTAGATTTGTCCTTATACGACGAAGAGCCGCGAGGTTGATGGTGGTGGTGATGATCAGTGTGATCGCTTTTATGGAACTGATGACAATTTTCTTTTTCGCTGACTATTTCAGGAGTGCATTGCACCGCAATCGACGCGCTGACCGATTCTTCTTCTTCAGACAACTCTCCCTCTTCAATTTCTTGCCCATTATCGTTATCACATTTATTCGTTTTTGTTTCGTCGCCTTCTCTAGCATCCATGCTACGATACAACTTTTCGTTGAATTGATATATCGTACAACTAATTGCTTCTATTTTCATTCATACCATGTAATAGAGCGGGTTAGTATTAAATACCTGTATTACTGTATAATTAAATAACAAATAAAAATGTTAAATGAAAAAACAAGAGAGAAAATAAAAATTAGTGAATAACTAAATTATTTTGAAAAGGATTCTTGCAAACGCCCGAGTTGTTATGTTAATGCGCATTCTCATAAACTGAGGAAACTGATTTGAGATCGAATGCTCCTGTCGCCAAAAGCTGCTGACTGATCCTCATTGAATTTCTGACTTTCAATAAAACACTTATCTTGCCAAAACCTCTGACGCAAAACTAAGAATTGTTAGCCAATTAATTAATTGCCCTTTTCATGAATTCCCCAAAAGTCGCAGCACTTTAGTTTCAAATGATAAAAATGTACCTTATAAGTTTCACGAATATTTAAAGGCTAAAAAGCTAATAAGACTTCAAATCATGATTCCAACGTCAGAGCAGTCAAGATTAAGAATATCCGAAATGACAAATTCCGAGGAAGTGCACGAATATTAAAATCCTATTTCTTTTTTTTACAACTATACCTATGGAAAAAAAATTTTTGGAAGTCCCAGGATCAAAATAAAAGACGTACCTAAAATATGTAGGTATATCTACTCTGTAAAAGCGCATGCTGCTCGTAACCAATTCAATGTCTGTTGTTTTTATAACGACCTGCTGTTTTCTAGGTTAGCAGAAAATTTGCTTAGCGCGGAAAAATGCGATGCAGCGACTTATAGATTTGTAATTCGAAAATTTGCTGCCTAGTTTACATTATGTTACATTCAGACCTCACAGTAGAGGATACTAAAGGATGCTTGATTTTACGTATAATCTGTTTCGCCTAATCTTGTACGCGGTTTTCTGTCTCTCAAGCATTTTTGGCGCAGCGACAGCTTACAGTGAACATCGATCAATTCGACTCAATTACAAAATTTTGTTGGTTTACAACAGCTGAAATATAAGTAAAAGGCGCAACCTTACGTGAAACAGACTACAGGTACTACCTATAGTCTGTTGCACACAAGTTTGATCATAAATTTAAAAACCATTATTTCCGACAATAAGCTGACAGATTGCGATAATAGCATTGATCTGATAAATAATTATCGTAACCTTCGACATATTGTCGATAAAAAGTCTTAAGATTCATGCACGAAGTTATGTGAAACAGACTATACGTTTGTCTGCTTCGTTGGGCGCTAGTCAGTAATAGCAGCGCTCATGACGATATTTCATAAAATCTGATGCTCATCTTATTCTATTGTAAACGTGCGGGTTTCCGACCTCAATATAAAATGGTAAATTTTCTGCGAAATTGGGCAGCTTTTAGTGCATTTTCGAGACGTTCATATATTTATTACAAATTTTTAATAACGATGAATGAATGAAGCTTTACGAGAAACACCAAAAAATGGTGGACGGTAGACCGCCCAAAATAGAATCTTAGTCTCACGACTTTTGCCCGACCATGATGTTATGATGAGCATGAATGAACAGGACCCAAATTATGTAGGTCTGGATTGGATTCGAAAATTTTTAAAGGACAAAAAAGGGTCGAAAAATTAGTCTTAGGGTAAAAAGCAACATTGTTCGACAGTTCTCATCAAGCTCCAGTTTATTTTTGTACGGGACAAAGATTTTGAGGCTCGTACAAAGATTTTAGGAGCGATCTTTGTACGTCTTTGTACACAAAGTATATGCAGTTGTTGGCCGATTTTCGATTGTACAAAAAAATTGAAGTTTTTGTACAAAAAAGAAAACAGTGTCAAGCTCTTTCCATAAAAAAGAATTTAAAAAATCAAAACGAAAAAAATTAAAAAATTTATGAAATAAAATAATACAAAAAATGAATGAAAAAATAAAGAATGAAAAAATATTAAAAAATAAAAAAATTAAATAAAGAATTAAAAAAATAATAAAATTAAAATATAATAATAAAAATAAAATAAAAATAAAAATGCATAAAAAATAAAACTAAAAATGAAAGAAAAAATAAAAATAAATATAAATAAAAAATACAATATAAAAATTATGAATTAAAAATAGAACATGTACCATATAAGACGCGAAAAAGCGGAAAATTTCAAAAATTCAATTATGGTGGTCCTACAAATTTTAGTTGAGACTTAGTGGATTCTGGAAGGGTCAAGCCAGGCCAGTTGCACAGTCTGACCGATCTGTGGAAAGGTCAGCCAGGATTTTTTCTAAAGTTGAAATGGTCTAAATATTTAATTTGGTGGCGTTATTGTTTAACAGGGCCGTATTCAAGGGGGCGGTCGTCCCCACTCCCCCTTGGCCGGAAAAAATTTTTAAAAGGTAAGTAATGTATGGAAAGATGGAAAAATCGAATGTCTTTGTCGTAAAACCTTCAAACTTTCGGCGCTCCGGATGTCAGGTATTTTCTATCATTTCGGCCCAAGAAGTGACGGACCTTTTGAACAATTTCCTCGTCACCGTTTTTTGAGAGACGAAATAAAGATACAGTAATCAAATTTTAGGTATGAATGTAAACAACCTTTATTGACTTTATTTTGCAGGTGTAAAGGCAAGAAGTCATAATCTAGTTGTATGTAAAGTTTCGTTACTGCAGCTATTATGGATCGGCTAAAAAACGGTGGCGGGAAATTGTTCAAAAGGTCCGAGGTGACACCTTTTTAGAGTCTTTAAAGTGAAAAAAAATTTCAAAAAGTTTGAATTCTATTATCTTTATAGGTAGAGCATGTCGAAAGACGCGGTTTTTGCGTGCTATCCGTACAAATTTCCAGAGATATAGACCAATTTATGTTGGGTCCGCCCCCCTTCCCTTGGCCGAAACCTAAATACGGGCCTGGCCCTGACTATACTCTGCAGTATGATGGCTGGTCTATGGGTCAGCTAGGCGTATTTTTTATCTAAGTTAGCCAAAAAAATCCGTAATAATGCTGAAATGGCATAAAATCTATCTTAATTCACAATTTCTAGTGAACTTCATCTATGTCCAGTAGATCTGAAAAAAGTTTTGATTTTATTCATTTTTGGCCTTCATTTTGCTTCGTTTTTCCAAGAAAATGTACCCTTCTGCCTTCTAGCTAGACCCTTTAAACATCGAAAGCCTTCCAAATGATGTCTGGCCATGACTGATTACGGTCAATCTAGAAACTGGAGCCTCAGCCGAAGAAGTCACCAGAATTTTTAGATTTTTGAGACAAAATGGCCAAAAATTTCCTTACTTCATTCATAGCATGTACTTGATCAAAACAATTTCGTGCGATTTTCTTTCTTGGCGCTAATTAAGATCAACTTTTACTAATACACCACAATAAGTTTTTAGATTTTTACGTCCTTTGGCAATTTATTGATGCCGATGGATAGAGCTTGATGAAAAACGCTGAAAATCATGTTTTTACCCTATCTTTTTCGGCGCTTTTTGACATTTAAAAATTGTTGAACCTCTCCAGAATTAAGTCGCTGCCTGGGGCGGATTTAAGGGGGACTGGGGACTGCCGCTACCCGTTGCCTCAACAAAATTGAGGAGATAAATATTTTTGCAATTTTTTTGGACATCGTTTATCGTAATTTCTCCAATTTTTCCAGCGCTCTGCGCCGGATAATACTTATTAACTTTATTTCACTTTCTTTGCTGCCTGGAAGCAATCTTTTTTTACCAAGAATAAGTTTTTGCAGCAAATAACGATTTCATAACTTTTGACTGAATCTCACAATTTTCCGGCGCTTCGCACCAGATGAAAAATTATGAAATTTAAGCACTTTTTGTGCAAAGTTGCTTACAATTTAGGATTTCTTCGAAAAATTTTTGCAAGGATTTTCGGGTATGTTTTTAATTGTTTAGGAAAAACTTATTAAAATCCCGGCCCAACTCAGATATCCTAGTTTGCAGTTCTTCACGAATCGTTATAGGAAGGAACCAGCTATTCATTGAATTATTGTAAATCGACTACAAAAGCGGTTTAAATGAAAGCAATATGGCGATGAAATAATACAAAGACAGCAAGAAATACAAAGATTCAACATGCAAAATTTTGTTGCTGTATACTTTCTAGAGCCACTTCTTGAGTAGCTGCTCTTGTAAAACTGCTTCCATGCACAAGTTTTCGAGTTATAGATTTTAAACTATTAAAATGCGCAAGTTCTCCAGTGTAGGTACACAAAGTTTGCAGTTCTTCACAATCGGTTTCCACTCCTCAGCTTCAAAAATGTCAACAAATGAAACAGTCACATTCAATACTTTTTGCACCATTTACGTCTTTCTGATCATTAAATCACGGTACACTTTGAGCAACATTAGGGCGCGCAGACGTCTGCCCGCCTCATGCATCAATAAATGTCATTTTTTCTTATCTACTTCATTACGTGTAAACTTTTCGCAAACTGATGGGAAATGTAAACTGACAAGGTATAAAGTATAGTATTTGGTGAATCTGCATGCATGAAGGGATTCGTGTAGGTTCACCAGCATTTCAAATTTTCTTATAGAGTGGAAAAGCAATTTGAACTCATGGACTTTGCTTTATGAGTGTTTACTAAACAGTGATAGCGATCATAGATAACAACACGAAAGAATTCCAAAAGTCGAGTAGTTATCTTTTAATGACTGTTCTGTTACCCACGATCAAAAGAAATAGACTGAAGTTATGCGGAATTTTTACACTGAAAGCATTTTGAAATTATCTAAAGAGTTCTGCCAGCTTCACATTTTGAGAAGTTATGTTTACCATAATAAGTTTATTAAATTTGAATAAAATCCTTATCCAAAAAATTTCTGATAAGGACAGTTTGTAACGACTATTGAAGTTAACTTCGGTGTTATTAATTATACTAAAATGATTAGGATTTAATAGTACAATATCAATTTTCATATGTAACAAGATCAAACAATGTTAAAATTAGTAATAGAAACCCAGATATTCTAATCATCAACCTATATATTATGAGAAAATAATTTTAAAATTAAATATTATGGCAACAACTAGGTTTTTATGGTTTTATTGAGTAGAAAAAAATTTTAATAAGGAATCAGGAAAACTACATTAGCTTTATAAAGCTAAATATATATTTTTTAATATATTTAATGAGAGTAATCCTAAGAATCGGTCCCATGTTAGTTGAATGAATGAATATGGGGAGGATATCGAGCTGTAGGGGTGAAATTTTCAAGTAGACGTGTAGCATAAAGGCATTAAACGTCTAAACCACTTTTGTAGTCCAATTTATATGAATTATGTTCAAGAGATAAGCGCAAGTTTATGCGAAATAATTTTTCTGCGACCTAGGATGCTAGCGGACGACGCTTATTATAAACGCCAGTATTTCTGCTGATACACTCTCCCACAGACATTTGACGTCCTCTAGAAATTAGAAAATTTCAGTTTATTCGCAATTCTGAATCCTCTGGTCTGAGCTTTCGATATACGACGAGTACGACACACCTCATGGAACTTTTTTCGTTTCCGCGAATTTTTTCATGGTTCTGAACGGAGCAAGAGAGAAATAACAAAAAGATGAGGTTTGAGCCACTTGTAACGATTTCTTGGACTATTGATCATAGGTACAGCACGAGAAACCAAAATCCCCCAGAAACCAAAGTACCCCATAGAAATCAATTTTTGAAAATTGTTTTTGTTTTTTTGCAATATTTTGATGCCAATGGATAGTGCTCGATGAGAAACATTGAAAAACGGTGTTTTTTCGCCCTACCATGTTTTTAAGGCCATTTTTTGACCTTTGAAAAATCTTGCACACCCCCTCCCCCCAGAATTTTCTTGCTGCCCACCACAATTTTCTAAGAAATGCAAATCGGTGACAAAAGCGATTCAAACTGAAGCACGGATCATGATTTTGTGCTGAAGCAAGTTTCAATATGCAAAATTATTTTGCACTAGTCCGACTAAAAACCACTTTTGTAGCCAAAAGCTTGAGCGCTGAAAATGCATTCTTATTCACAAGATTTCGTGAAATAGGCTAGTTACTGCCTCGTGTTAGCGACAGTAGGGAGCTTTTTCAACTTAAACTTTAAATTTTTGCTCGTCATAAGTGACTTGCAAGTTTTCAGTCATATAGAAGCAATTTGATAATCTTATAGTCAATGCTGTACATGATCTTAGGGGTATGTGGGGGAAGTGTACAATTTTAGGCGCTTCGCGCCACATACTAATCTTTGAACTATTTTTTGCTTTAATTAACTCGAATTGTTTCGAAAATTTTTTGTTATGTTCTGAGCATCGTCAGAAACACCGAAAAGTGATGTTTTTGACACATGTCCAGTCCACCCTTTTCTGAACCCAAAACAGGGGCCTTAAAATTTTTCCGGTTTTACCATCTCCCCCAGAATTCCCATGATGTGCATGTCTGGTCAATGCTACTATCTAAACCTGCTCAAAGCTGCTTAACCAGTCAGGATTACAATGAATCAGTGCAGTCGCCATTCGAGAAAGCAGGTATACGGCTTGCGGCATTTTCATGTGTGGATTACAATATAGGACGAAAACCGATGCGCAAAGGAAACAGGTTTCTGTGATTACTAAAAAATGCTCCATCTGCTAAAACTTTTTAAAGACAAAAATTTGGTTTCCGCTGTCATGCAATGAAAATCGCAGTCAGAAAAGAAATGACTCATGCCTCATCTCAAACACTCCTTCAAATACCCGATGTTTTCATAGCTATCCTTTGTACAATCCATGAAAGTAGCCTTTACTGTTTAAATTCTGCTTTTCCAAATTCAAATCGTGAACGAGATTGTCGATTATGTTTTACGGTGGCAATAACAGCATACATTTCGCACTCGAAGTTTCGAAAACTCGCTGCGCAGTCAGAGCAGAACCATTCATTTAGTAATAATGCATTTCATACTACTGCCAGCGAGCGGCCTACGTTCGCATTGGAATATCGATCGGTACTGTCACGTGACTAAAAATCGATAGTGACTAAGTGACGCCTGCTTTATGGCAACGTGGACGGAATTAGAAACATTAAGCATGCGTAATGAAGGCTTACACAAAATGCGATATAAACAGTGAGCCAACAACATGATTCAAGCAAAACATAAAATGAGGTTGGAATCTCTTGCAAGCACTTCAATCAACATTTTCAATAAGGTAGCTTTTTGGAATTTGTCTGATTTTCAGTAGCACAGGCAAAAAATTCGTTATACGGTTGAAATACCCATCGCTTGACCAAATGCCGCAGAGAGCTGGCAAACTAAAGTTTACCGAAAGAGGTCCCCCGATTCTCAGAACTTTCATTTTACTTTACACTTACATGTTTTATCTGCTGAGCATGTTTCTGAAAACTCTTATGTGCGTTACCAAAAGACTCAAGTTCATGAGCTGACGAATAAATTTAGTATACAACTTGAGCAGCAGGCTGTACTACTGAATTCTGCATATTTCGCTGATCGTGATGATCGACACAAAATTTGATCATCTGTGCGTTTTAGAAAATATCTAATATTTTACGTAGTACGCGACTACGCCTAGCACAAATGTCCCGATGAAATGTGGCATTGATGTCGGTAGATACATACATATGTACGTTCTGTGCTTGCGCTATTCTATTCACGCGATAAATAGGCCATGCGTTTATTTAAAAGTCTACATAGTCAGCCCTCTAAACTAGACCGTATAATATGTATGTTGGATGAAACGTGTATGTTTTCCGCTAGGACAACCAGTTCCCCTTCAAGTTTTCTTTATAGTACGTGAGGAGGCCTACATACGACCAGAGAGACAGCTGAGCAAGACGATTATTCATATGGACGCGTATGCATAAGCGGCATGGCATCGTTATTTTGCTTCTCTTAAACGTATCCAAAACATACCTACATAACATAGTATGCCGAGCCGGAGCACAGCATTCTAAAATCGTTTGTGTCTAGGGTATAGGTACCTGCATACATACGCGTTATAAAGGCTGTAGCCCGTAATAATAACTACTAAGTAGCATGCTTAACGGAAAGCAGTTTTCCTTTTTGTATGTATGTAGAGCTCAGTGCAATAATATTCAGGCATATTTCCTGTGACTCGTAGATCAGTGATGTCAAAGGTAATAATAAAAGATGAAAGATAAGAAATAAAGCTCAAATTATTGCTAAAGCTGCTTAAATTATGTTAAATTTGACCTATTCAGCTAAGTTCGCCTTTTGAATATAGTCTGTTCCATTCCAGACGGCCCGTTTTTGTTTTGCGGTTTATTACTGTAGCAGAATATTTTATGGGTTAGGTTGATTCAGCAGTTTTCTAGATGCGCCGAGTTTAAAGCAAAGCACATTAAAGATAAATAAGAAGAGTTTACAGCAACCAGCTGTTGCAAGAGCATAATTGAAGATGCCATTTGTGCAGCGAAAATCTATTACAGTAATAAGACTTCAGCGGAAAATGGGCTGCTTGGAATGGAACAGACTATTAGCTACCTAAATAATGCAATTAACCAAAAGGGGCACGAATATTGCCTTGAAGAATTTTTTGAAATTCGGGAAAAAATTTATCCGGATGCTTATGTCTGCCAAATTCTTTGTACAAGAGTCCGTCTAAAACTTATCTATTGAAATGTACTAAGGCTGAAGGGCTACGTTTGACTTACCTGCAAACGTTCTTACACTCAAAGCGGAGTTAGATCTAGGGATTCAAAATTTACTCTCGAGTGGATGGTGTAAAAAACAGATTTTGTCTGAGATTTGTCTGTTAACTTTTCCGCTTATGAGTCGGGATAAATTGGATAAAATGTAAAAAAACACCTTTAAAGGGCTAGACGTCGCAATGAACCGCGTTTAACAAATGCAATATTGAGTTATTCATGGAGGTGTAAAGTTCGAAATCTGGGGTGTAAAATGAGCGAAAAACACGTTTTTTTCTCTATTTTGATTGGTAAACACCTCAATGCGGAACCGAAGTTTTGCACATACAAACGTACTACGATTCAGAGGTTACAAACTGGCCCAAACCGAATTTGTTCACATTCAACGGGGAATTAGATTCCGTTTTTAAAGTTTACATTGTGGTGGATGATGGAAAATACGTTTTTGTTCCTTTTCTAGATCGCCACTTTCTCCGTTTAGAGGTCGGGATAAGTCGAATAAAATAAAAATAAAGTACTTTTTAAGGGGTACACGTCACAGCTAATTGCATTTATTTACATCAATATTTAGCTTTTTCGAGAGATGTTAAGTCAAAAATCGGGGTGTTTTACGTGTTTCTATCTTGTTTTTTTCTACCAACTCCTCCGTTTAAGAGTCTGGATGTGATCGTGGTTCTGAAAATGTACCAGAGGTCAAACGTCATACGTCAGTTGGGCGCGTTTTTTTACACTCAACAGCGGTGTGAAGTGGTGTACATCTAATATTTATTTGTCTTCAGACCATTGTGGAGAGTCAATTTTTCGATAAATATTGATCATAATATCAGAGTAATATCAGAATAATGGATCTGACTAAACCATTCTTCACACGCTGTGATTGAGTAAAGTTTACACTGAAAATTAGTTTTAGAGCATTGCGGAAGCTCAATTTTTTCAAAATGTTTTATGTAACGTCAGAATTACGGATCTGACTGTTAGCTTTCCCTATACTCAGCAGTTGTGTAAAGTTTACACTATTTGACGTGCAGGGCTTGCACTACAAATTTTTTTACTCCCAGAGCGTTGCAAAATGTGAATTTTTTTCCAAAATAACAATGAATCTAAATGTACGTTTTCTTTACACTCAGTAGTTGTCTATAGTTTACACTAACAATTAACTTTAGTTTCAGAGCATTGCAGACGCTTAATTTTTATCAAAATGTTACATGTAACGTCAGGATCACGAATCTGAGTGTAAAATGTCTTTTACACCCAGCAGTTGCATACAGTTTATGCTGCAAACATTTGATCTGTTCAAATAAGGTAAGTTTGTCTTCTTAAAAAAGATAATGCTGATATTCAGAACAATATTGTTTTCCGCGTTCTTGGACTGCTGTCACTATTGTCGCATGTTACCGTGTATGTGTTTACTGATTGATTTACTCGATACATGCTAATTAAAAATAGGGTATGTACTACCAAGGAAAAATGCTCCGATGTGTAAATAAATAGGACGTCACCATAGGTGGGCAGCACCGGAATTCTAGGGGAGGGGGTGTGGAAAAATTTTCAAAGGTAAAAAATGGTCTTAAAAGTGGTCGTATGGCGAACAAACACCATTTTTCGACGTTTCTCATCGAGCACTATCCAATGGCATCAAAAAATCGCTGAAAAAGCAAAAATAATTTCAAAATTTGAATTCTGGGGGGGTATTTTGATTTCTGGGGGGTATTTCAACTTCTGGGGGGTGCATACCCCAAACTCCTCCCTCCCCCACGCCCACGTGTGCCTATTACGCACGAAATCGAACTCCGTAGTTTGCGCTGTGAAGTGAGTGGTAATACCGATGCTCCGATGGAACAAAAAAGACAAATGTACTTGGGATTATGAATAGATGAGGATGTAAAAGGAGGGGACTAGGAAAAAGCTCCTATGTTAAAGCTCCTATATATGCCTAAAAGCGCAAAAACTGTTAAAAATCTGACTTTTTCTAACTAACGCAAAAAGTCGAAGTATATTCTGCGGTCCTGCAGAATAATATAAACCATTCAACCAAAAAACGATTGAAAAAGCTGCATGTAAGCTATGCAGTAGCTATGGGAAATTAGAAGATGGAGTAAACTAGAAGACTTTGCAAGCCAATTGAATGAAATAGCAAACATCGATGCATTCAAGACAATCGAAGAAATTGTTGGTGTAGAGCAGTAGGAAACGCGTAAGCTTACGTGGAACAGACTATGTGCATGTACACTTGCATGCTCAAAACGATTGTGTGCAATAACCAATTTACGCCAGGTTTGCTTGCTATAATCCTCATGATAACAAAATAAAAAGCGTTGCAACTTGCAAGCAATTTACAAAAATTTTACATTTTAGATTATGTTTATACATACAATCTTATTTTAAGTATTGAAAATTGTTTAAAGAAGGTTATGTACATTCTTCAGAGTCCGCACAATATACTTCAATTTTGTGAGCTGGTTCGAGAAAGTCTGGTTTTTTAAACAGTTTTTGCGACTTTAGGCATATACAAAGGAGCTTTTTCCTAGTCCCCCCACCACACATGGGTGCGTGGGGAGGGGGGTTTGGGGTATGCACCCCCAGAAGTTTAAAAACCCCCCCAGAAATCAAAATACCCCCCAGAATTCAATTTTTGAAATTTCTTTATGCTTTTTTAGCGATTTTTTGATGCCATTGGATAGTGCTCGATGAGAAACGTCGAAAAATGGTGTTTTTTCGCCATACAACCACTTTTAAGACCATTTTTCGAGCTTTGAAAATTTTTTCATCCCCCCAGAATTTTGGTGCTGCCCACCTATGGTGATAGGTATTTTTCTTGCGCTAGGCTGCCGGTAAATGTGCCTGCCTAAAAATCATTATTTTATGAGAAATTACAGATTTAACGAGGAGCGAGAGTCTAAATAAAACATGATGAAGATGAGGTAGAGGTACCTAGACGTATAGTCTGTTTCAAAATTCTTGAGACTTTTTTCGTCAGCAAGGTGATTCGAAGGCAGCGAAAATTCAGCCAACTGGCGTAAGGCCTTTCATCCGATTAGCTATAATCTATAGCACGTTATTTGGCTCTAAACCTTTTAGCTTTGGCACTCTGGGTCAGTCTAGCTCTAGGAGTTGTGAGAGCTTGACCTCAGCCTCGTACAAGAAAAATGCCTGTCATGCGCGGATTCGAACTCCGTATTTCGCGCTGTGAAGTGAGTGGTAATACCGCTAGACCATCTTGAAGAAGCTGCGGCGGGGTTTAAAATATTACATAAATTGCAACAATTAGCGAATCGGTTAACACTTGAGGCGGGTACTAAGAAAGTGCTATTTGCCGATTGGCTGAATTGTTAATACTTTTGAATCACCTTACTGTAAAAAAGTCTTAAGAATTTTGAAATAGACTATAAGTACATATATATATAACAAAAATACGAAAACACGGGAAAAATCATATAAATAGGGGGTCATCAGAGAGGGTCTATAGATTGACAGTTTCGTGCCTTTTAGTCCTCTATTATAGTCTGTTTCACATAACTTCGTGCATAAGTTCTAAGAATTTTCAACGACAGTAAGCCGAGGGTTACGATAATTATATATCAGATTGATGCTATAATCGCAATCTGTCAGCTTATTGTCGGAGATAGTTTTAAAGTTTATGACCGAAGTTGCGTGAAACAGACTATAGGCGCTACATACAGATAAGGTAATTGGTTTTGACCAACGAATTCATGCAGAGGCTAAAAAAAGAATGTTTATTTAGATTAACTACAGACTAAAGGCTTATTCAAAAAATCGACAATTCTGGAGTTGCATCCATTCATTGGAGTGTCAGTCAGCAGCCATGCTGAGTTATAGAGAGCCCAAAGCCCCCTTTCAGCGAAAGCGTCAAAAAACTTATGGAAGGGGCCAAAATGTACACGATTTTTTAACATTTCTCATTTAGCTTTTTTAGTTGGCATCGAAACATCACGGAGGGCTGTCTATCTGAGTACCTGAGTAATAAAACAAGTTTTATGTTTTACGCAAATATATCTAAATTGTAAGACTTACTGTAGTATCGATTAATGGAGTAGGGTTGCCAACTTCGCCGCCAGGTTTGCCAGGTGCAGGAGAATTCTCCTGAATTCAGGAGAATCTAAAATTTTCAGGAGCAGGAGCAGGAAAATGGGCTTTTCAGGAGAAGTTGTAAACATGCAGGAGAATGCAGGAGAATTTTAAAATGTCAGGAGAATTCAGTGGAATCCCGAAAATCTAGGAGAATTCAGGAGAATTTTGAAAACTTAAACAGCAAGTTATAATGATTATCGGCTTTGATTATTGGCCAATGTTGGCCCCGAATTTTTCGTTAAAGGCCGATATTGGCCAATAACGCGGGCATTAGGGGCCAATATTTACAAGATATAAAATTCCTAAAAAGCTCCACATCCGTGGGTTTCGAACCCCGTACTTTCGTGTTGGTAAACTCATGCGCGCACACTGCGCCATAGCGAAATTGTGGTAAAGATTCTGAAGAATGATACTAATGCTATCTTTTATATACATTATACACAGTTGCTATTTTTTGTTTAAAAGAGATTGCTGATCCTATCTTTTATGCCTCTGTAGTTTGAATTGTATGGCAAGTATTTCTGATTGTCGTTGGTTTGCCTTACGTATTGCAAAATCCTACATATGTACCTACATAAATACATATGTACGTACATGTGTGCATAAATATTCTAATGCCATGTCAGTATGCGATTTCAAATAGCTAGCTAGAGGTTACCTACCGGCACTGATTATTGGCCAATGTTGGCCCCGAATTTTTCGTTAAAGGCCAATATTGGCCAATAACGCGTGCATTAGGGGCCAATATTATTAAAACTACAGTATATAATGATAAACATATTATGTAGAAAAATTAGAACCTGCTGAAAAAATACTATTTACATTCAAGTAAATGTTTAAGTGAGTCTCAACCTACTGTAAAGTGTAAGATATCACACGCCGAATCTGTATGACCAGAATTAAGTATAGTCTGTTTCGTTTATTGGAAAGCTTTTCCGCTGAATTTAGTCCGCATAAACCAGGCCACTAAAGTGACCTATAAGTACATACCTTATATGATGCAGTCTTGCCTCTTAGCAGTATCAAAGATCATAATGCAACTCGATATTCTATAGAATATAGGTACCTATTTGCTGTCGCATTAGTATAAAACACTTTTGTAGCCACTTTAAACTTTTCAAAAAACCCTCGATCAAATGAAACACACTATAGTTGCGTAGGTACCTTTATACGTATAGTCTGTTTCATTTATCCGAGAGCTTTTTCAGTGAATAATTTCGACGGCTACAGTAATCCTTTTTTCTTATTTACTGTAGGTCGCTAGATGTCACTGTAGCTACGTAGCAAAGAAGGGTTTTTCAATTACATTTTTAGCGGCATAATTAATTCTCGTCCTCCAGCAGATCAATCAACTTACAGATAAAATCACGTATTCAGCTAATCCTAAGTTGACATTTTAAACACAATAGACTAAGATGCTAAGAAACGCCGCGAACTTCCGCATGGCTCAGTGGTAGAACGTCCGCTTGTCGTCGAAGCAACCCGGCTTCGATTCCAGCCGACAGCTTTTTATTCAGCGCACTTACTGTAGCATGTCCAAGCGCTGATTAAATGCCTAAATTAAATTTATATGGACGGATTAGTGCATTTAAAATGGAAGAATTCCAGCCACTCGCCCTCACTGAGCTGATTTGCCCAATTACAGTAAATCGTCTTGTTTCGCTTACTGTAGCCCTTAAAAAATTGACTAAAAAGCTCTCGAATAAATGAAACAGACTATACCTATTGTCCTGCTACATAGGTAGGTAACCTCTACCTAGCTATTTGAAATCGCATACTGACATGCACACCTGGGCGTGGGGGGTTTGGGGGGTATGCACCCCCAGAAACCAAAATACTCCCCAGAAATCAAAATAACCCCCCCAGAATTCAATTTTTGAAAATTTTTTTCGTTTTTTCGGAATTTTTTGATTCCAATGGATAGTGCTTGATGAGAAACGTCGAAAAATGGTGTTTTATCGCCAAACCACCATTTTTAAGGCCATTTTTTGACCTTCAAAAAATCTTGCACACCCCCCCCCGGAATTTTCTTGCTGCCCACTATGCTGACATGGCATTATAATATTTATGCACACATGTACGTACATATGTATTTATGTAGGTACATACAGTCAAGAGCCACAAGTAACGTTGCTCAAGCGCAGGCACGACAGGCAACAGGCGCCTGTGACCTGCCTGTGAATCAGCCAAAATTTTATATTAGTAAACACGCGCGTCGAAAGAAAATTGCCTGTGCGATGCCTGTCACTTTGACTGCCAGGCGCCTGTAGGACATGCGCTTGAGCGACGTTACTTGTGGTCTTGACTGTATGTAGGATTTTGCAATATGTACGTTAGGCAAACCAACGACAATTAGAAATACCTACCATACAATTCAAACTACTTAGGCATAAAAGATAGCATAAGCAATCTCTTTCAAACAGAAAATAGCAACTGCGTATACATAGGTACTGTATATAACAGATAGCATTAGTATCATTCTTCAGACACTGATCACAGTTTCGCTATGGCGCAGTGTGCGCACGTGAGTTTACCAACACGAAAGTACGGGGTTCGAAACCCACGGATGTGCAGCTTTTTAAGAATTTTAAATCTTGCAAAAATTGGCCCCTAATGCACGCGTTATTGGCCAATATTGGCCTTTAACGAAAAATTCGGGGCCAACATTGGCCAATAATCAGTGCCGTTACCTACCTATGTAGCAGGACAATAGGTACGTATACTACGCAAGTATAGTGTGTTTCATTTGATCGAGGGTTTTTTGAAAAGTTTAAAGTGGCTACAAAAGTGTTTTATACTAATGCGACAGCAAATAGGTATATTCTACAGAATATCGATTTGCATTATGATCTTTGATACTTCTAAGAGGCAATACTGCATCATATAGGTATGTAATGTACTTATAGCTCACTTTTGTAGCCTGGTTTATGCGGACTAAATTCAGCGGAAAAGCTTTCCAATAAACAAAACAGACTATACTTAATTCTGGTCATACAGATTCGGCGTGTGATATCTTAAGCTTTACGGTAGGTTGAAATTCTCTTTAACATTCACTTGAATGTAAATAGTATTTTATCCAGCAGGTTCTAATTTTTCTACAGGATATGTTTATCATTATTTACTGTATTTCAATCTGTTTCTTACAAAAATAGCAACTGCGTATACTGTATATAAGAGATAGCATCAGTATTATTCTTCTGATTTCTGATCACAATTTTGGTATGGCGCATTGTGCGTGCGTGAGTGTACCAACACGAAAGTACGGGGTTCGAAACTCACAAATGCGAAGCTTTTTAAGAATTTCAAATCTTGCAAATATTGGCTCCTAATGCACTCGTTATTGGCCAATATTGGCCTTTAACGAAAAATTCGGGGCCAACATCGGCCAATAATCAGTGCCATGATTATCATACATTAACCTTCTTACTGTACTTACTGTAGTTAGTTAGTTGTATATAATTTTATACTTAGATCTTTCACATTAAGAATTTATTTCGTTCATAGTTAAGACCTAAGTGTTAAGTTATAACTATATCCAAATAAGTTTCGTGCTTCCGTAGTAAATCATTCATTCATTCATTTATTTATTCACTTAATATCACGAAGTGCAGAAATACATAGCTTTACACACCGTCTAATTGTTTTTATCAGTTTCATAGACGTTTGCAAAGCGCCTATAAACATTTTTTAGATATATTTCAAAATGTATGGATTTGCTTGCTACTGAAGTACATACAATTATTAATAAAGAGAGAATTAATGTTCATTATTTTGCCTTGAGTGTCCTTAGGATTTACAGGCAAGAGATCAGAATAAAATAGTTGGTTGAACCAAGGTAAATTGGCCTGAGCATGCTTGATATGCATGTGTACATACAATTGTTGATCTGCTGTACAACCTTTTCTGCAAAATATGAGCCAGGAGAATTTTCAGGAGAATCAAAATATTTTCAGGAGAATTGCAGCAGAATTTTTCCCCAATTTTACCTCTGTGCAGGAGAATCTGAATTTTGGGACCTGGCAATGCTGTTCGCTCGCGCCGTAAACCGGCAATTCTTTGCCGCTTTCTGAGAGCGCATGCCGGTTTTCAGCGGTTGAAATTCTTCGCGGTTTTAGTCGCCGGTTTCAAAATTATTCGCCGCTTTTTTTGCCGGTCTTGGAATTTTCTTTAAGACGTTTTTTGAGCATTTTAAAGCGAAATTTGAAAAATTTTCGGCGCTTTTGCGTTGCGCCGTATCGTAATTACAATATACTTAACGCCAAATTTGTGCATTAAACAGTCCCAAACCAATCTTTGTATAATCTCATACATCTTTTTATGTATGTAAGCACTTGCATAGCCAATGGGGGAGGAGGGAGTGCAGTTCCTCTAGGGAAAACTTCGAATTTTCTTTAATTGAGCTATACATTTGCGTAATGCTGTTCTGCGACAATTTTTTGAGAATAAACCAAAAGAATTTGGCGCTTCGCGTCGATTTTTTTCTTGTTTTGGCTATCATATTAAGATAATGACCACAAAGAGCCAAGTACAAGGCGTTTGGGCTAAAGTTTCTAATATGGGTCTGTCTCCGATTCTCCTAAAAATACTTTTCTCTGATAGATTCGAGGACGCTGAGTCCAGAAAAAAAGGCGTTTAGGGGGCTGACGAATATTTGTGGAGATAGAGCTAGTGATCGACCGGGGCCCCAGCCTCGTGCCCCGGCAATCCCCGGCCATTTTTAAGCATCCCCGGCCCCGGCCAGGGCAAGGTCAAAAAATGGCCGGGGCCGGGGAAAAATTTAGTGTAATTCGTATTTTGTACAGGCTGTGATACTGGCACTTATTTATCAATGAGCAAGTTTTAATTTTGAGAATTGTACTGATTAGACCATATGTATACTTACTTAGTCCTTGTTATTACTTTGCTACTGTGTATAAATGAGCTTTTACTGAATAAATGTTCAGGAAAATCTGCATGTTTTCGATTCCTCCACTTAACTTATTTTAACTAAATGCCACTTTTAACGCATTCATTCATAGCTATGGCTAAAAGATTTAGAGTTGACAAATACGTTCTATTTTTATTTGGAAATTGTACGTTTTCAACAAACTATTTTTACAAAAAACACGTTTACATTTAATTGAATGGGAACCGCGTGCTTTAAAATGCGTTCCTTGTGTAATAGTTATTAGGACCGATAGGCGAATGTAAACTACGCTGCAGAATTGCGTTCGATCCGATAAACTAAATGTTTCAAATAGTTTCTTAAGGTCCGGATTGAGGGAGGGTGAAATCCCAAATTGGAGGACCAGAAAATTAAGTGGTGGACTATTATTAGCCGACTCTATTTTGTTGTACGAGCTTCTTGTGCTTGTACAAAGATCTCCAAAAATGTCTTTGTATGAGCTAACAAATTTTTGTAGCTATATTATATAAATACATTTTTAAACATACACATTTTCGCATACTATCAGTATGTGAGAGTGTTTTTTTGTACAATGAACCTTTGTATATACATGAACAAAGATGGTACCCAAAAGTCTTTGTACATTTTGTACCAGTGTTTTTTTTTGTACACGATCCGTTTGTGCATGTACAAAGATAGTCCCCAAAAGTCTTTGCACATTTTGTACACACAAATTTTTGGTTACTATAAAATGGTACAGTAGCGATTTTGGTGTGGTAAAACAATGTCTTTTGACTTTTGATTGTATATTTTAGCTAATTTCTGGGTTTCTAACGCCAAAAATTACTAAAATTGTCTCAAAACGGCGAGAAGCGCCTAAAAATTTGACATTTTTCCATTCTAAATACAAATTTTGCCATTTTAAAGATATATAGGACAGACAATTTTTCATATCGGAGCGAAGCGCCGAAAAATTTTTGGAATTCTACACCTTTTTACAGTTTTTATCTTCCCAAAAATCTTTGAACATGTACAAAGATAGCCCTGAAAAGTCATTGTACATCGGGAAAATTCTTTGGCGAATACAAAAAAACACTGTTTTGTACATGCAAATTTTGTATACCTTAATATGGTACAGTAACGATTTCAGTGTGGTAAAACATAGTTTTTCGACCTTTAGTAGTGTATTTGGCTAATTTTTGGGTTTCTGAATATTTGACATTCTTCCATTTTTCCATTCTAAGCGCAGTGTTGCTTATTACAAGATTTAATTCGCATATTACAATTTTTGTAATATTTCTGATTTTGTAGTACAAGTTGTTTTAGCTTTCTCAGTCGAGTTTTATGTGTGAATTCCATCAAAAGCTCATAAAAATTTCGGCACTCCGCCCCGAACTAATATTATCAACTAAATTCAGGCCGAATTATCACATTTAGAAGCACGGTCTTCTTTTATTCGGCGAAGATTTTTGCTGATGTACAAAGACGTTTCAGGACCGTCTTTGTATATACATATACAAAGATTTTTGAAGAACAAAAAATGTAAAAAGGTGTAGAATTCCTTATTGCAAATTCTACCATTTTAAAGATTTTCAGGGGGTAAGTGGCTGCAAAAATGGAGCCGCTTACCCCCTTCCTTTGAAAATGGCCGAGAAATATACATGTGACAGGGGGTTTAGGCCATCCCCCATCCACGGTTTGAAGCCCCAGACTTCCTTGAAAGTCAGAAAATATTTGACCATCCTTCCCCATTTTTTGGCGAAAACTTGCGCTTTTTTGGCTATTTTCATGTGTTTTTACCATTTTTGATCTATTCGCTAACCCCTCCTTCTAAAAATGGCGAGGGACCCCTACCCTAGATTTCCAGCCATTACATTTATACTGAGGGACCCTCATAGAATTTTAAGCGATTACATGCATGTTTTTATAGTCATAATTTATCTATTTACTCTAGCTCACATTCTAAAATAATGTATCACTTCGTGAAATTCTAATAGTTAGGTACACTTTTGCCATACTAAAAAATTAGGTTCAAAAATTCAAAAGGTTTTCACCAAAAATCGTCTGACAGTGACTTGTCTTGGACCCATAGGGGTATATAATACCCCTCCCCCTTATAAGAATGTGTGAAGTCTCATTTATTACATCCAATACCTATTGCATCCAATTGCTACAGCAGCAGTCGCAGTAGCGAAGATTCAAATGATATTGAATGTGCTAATAGCTGCGACATATACTTTATTGATGATTCAGACAATGAAACACTGGACTAAATTTGTATCTTGTGACATAAATATTAATAAAACTTATTATGAAAAGGCGCACCTAACTTTGCACTTGCCATTTACTACTGAATGGAGCAGTCGCTCATTTTTTCTTTTCCTATGCCCACCCCAAGTATGTGTCATGCAATAATATCTTCTTGTCTGACCCCGGCCAGCCCCAGCCCCGGCCCCAGCCCCGGCCGAAAAAGTCGCCCTGGTCGATCACTAGATAGAGCCCTTCGAACTGTCAAAAAATGTGATTATCAAAATGTTCTTGGGGCTCTATCTCCACAAATATTCGTCAGCCCTTAGAACGGTTTTGTTTCTGGACTCAGCGTCCTCAAATCTATCAGAAAAAAGTATTTTTAGGAGAATTAGCGGAAAAAAATTTTTTGAAAAAAATTATGCAAAAGCCCCCATTTTGAACATATCTACATTGAAGTTCTGAGGTTAAAAAAGCGGGTATAATCGTAGCACGTGCACAGTTCCTGAACTTTGTGAACGGCAATAGGGGCACAGTCGTAGTACGTGCACAGTTGACCCCTATAGTTAAAAACAAAATTGTTCGACCCGATTTACTGTTTATTGTAATTGAACATTCGTGTTGGCAGGCTACAATTTCATTCACCAGACTGTGAATCATGATCAAAATTTCATTGATCCAGTTAGTTGGGCTCATACACAAAGAATAGAGAGTCATTGGGGTCACGTTAAAAGCGAAATTGCGAGAAAAATGCGTGGCACTTTGCTGACTTTGCTTCCAGGACATTTGGCAGAGTATTGGTGGCGTAAGATGCATAAACAATCACCGTTTAATGATATTCTGCGTGAAATAACTAGCTAATCAGTTTCCCTTAGCATAAACGGTCATGTTTTATTTTGTTTAATTACATGAACGTACATGTTCAATGACAATAAACAGTAAACCGGGTCAAACAATGCTGTTTCCAACTATATGCGTTAACTGTGCACGTACTACGACTGTGCACCTAATGCTGTTCACAAAATTCAGGAACTGTGCACGTGCTACGATTATACCAAAAAAGCGTAAAACACTCACCAGCAACTATTTTTCTTTTTAAAACACTCACCAGCAACCCACAACTCACCAGCTTGCTTATACGAACATCTTAGGCTTAGGCTTAGAAAGTGTATTCACATTGGTGCCAGCTGATGGTCTAAGCCTGAGACAATTGGGGCGAAAATTGCGGAGCGAGCGGAGCAATTTTTGCCCCAATTGTGCCTTAGGCTTAGAACATCAGCTGGCACCAATTTGATATGCACAGCAAGTCAAAAACAATAACCGTGATGAATCGAGTACACCCTGCTCCGGCTTTTTTTAACATCAGAACAGTGATGTAGAAATGTTAAAAATGGGGCTTGCAGAAAAAAATTCTTGAAAAAAAATTATGCAAAAAAATTATGCACAAGCCCCCATTTTTAATATTTCTACATTAAAGTTCTGCGGTTAAAAAAGCGTAAAAACACTGTTTTTGGGAAAATTGAGACAAAACCATATTAGAAAAAAATTCCGTTTGTCCTTATGAGAAGATAACCTAATGTTTTAGTCGGTAGAAATTGAAAAGTATTCAGACAATTCGTGCGCTTTATGCAGATTGCGTTCTTTTGAAAAGCTGCTTAGCTTGACAAGACAAGTAAACAAAAGACTCGAATCTCGTGCGTTTTAATAACCGTTTTAGTCATTCTGGTATGGAAATATCAGAAAATTTCCGCGCTTCGCGCCATTCTATTTGATCTATTTATCAGCTGAATTTACAACCAAGATTGGGACGATTTTATGAAAAATTTAATGTAAAAATTCAAGATTTTAGTGCTTATTTTGTAAAATTTTCCTGGGGCGCTTGAGCGCGCCACCCCATACCCGACTCCCAGCCCCAAGAGAGAGGTCTTCTGTTGCATTATCTCTAATCTAAGGTGCTACTCGAGTAGTAGAACTTTTAAGTGTGCACTGTGCAGGATTAATTAATGAAAATTTTTAAAAAATATCTTTGCAAATACATTTTAATTGTTGCATAACAACAACGTGACAAGTTCAAGAAGGGCAAATTTCACACCTACAACGCACCTTTATACGGTTTCATCGACTTTTTAAAATAAAAAAATTTTTGGACTCCTACAAAAAATCTTGGCTAAGCCTGTGTTATAATTTTTAAGATTTTATGCAGTAAGTATGAAATACATTTTTCTACTTAGCCTTCAGTTTGAAAGCTATATAACTTCTTTACGATTAAGACTAGAGCTGTGCCGGGGCCGCCTTTTTGCCGGGGCTGGGGCTGAGGCCTAGGCCCCGGTGCCGGGGCCGGGGCCGGGCCTGGCCGGGGCCAATAATAGCGTGCTTTACCATGCTCATAGTACCACCCTGCCCTACCTCTCATATGTACCTATGCATATATTCTTGCTTGTAGATATGCACGTCAAGCGTTAATATTTGTTGGGATTACAAGATATAACAGAACATGGGCATTGGGGGATCTAGACCCCCCATAATTCACATTTCCCCCCTCCCAGAAAAATCCGCTAGACCCCCCAGAAATTGATTTTCAGAATTTTTTCTGTTTTTCTGCGGTTTTTATGCTAATGGATAGCTCTCATTGAGAAACGCGAGAAAAGGGTGTTTTTTCGCTCTACCATATATTATCAGGCACTTTTTGAATTTTGGACTCCCTAGAATTTTTGAGCTGCCCATGTATGGATTTAACTCCTCTGACTTGGATGCGTTTCTCAATGTGCTTTACTTTGCACTTTTGAAGGCTTACTATTCTATTTGTTCTGATAGACGTAGCTGTCTGCTACCAAGCAAGCTGGAATTGCTCGTCTATATGAATTGCAATTTAAAATATGTCAATTTTGATTATTAATTAGAAATTTGCACCAATCTGACATAGTGAAATAAAGATTTGAATTAGCAAGATCTGTGGTTTGCTTGAAATTGAGTTTGAAGGTAAATCTGCCCAAAACATTATCAATTTTCTCTATTATAATCAACTCTAACATTGGCCCCGGCCCCGGTGCCGGGGCCAGCCTGGCCCCGGCCCGGGGCCTAGGCCCCGGCGCCGTGGCCGGGGCCTGGCCCCGGCACAGCTCTAATTAAGACATTTAACTTATACACACAGTGACGTTTATTACGAAATTTAATCAACTCGCAATCGTGTCTTTGATTTCACATTATCATGTTGTCTTTCCTTGTTATGTGCGTTTTGTTCTACCTCGTACCTGTGCGTTCATCGAGATAAAGTATTATGATTATCATCATTCCATTTCTTATTCTTAATATACGAGTTTGTAGGTATGTATGCAAATCGACATATTATTTTAGCTTTCTGACTTCATTTTTATGCATGAGTAAATTTAGGCGAAAACGCATCAAATTTCGACACTTTTCGTCGGGTCATGAAATCTATAAACAATTGTTTTCTTTACTTCATCTTTGATTTTTTGATTGAAAATCACAAAAAAATTTAGCTTCACGTTCAGCGTTTTTTTTGTACAAGGCCCGTTTGTACATGTACAAAGATGGTCCTCAAAAAGTCTTTGTACATTTTGTACATGCAAATTTTTGTGTACTCTAATATAGTACAGTAGCGATTTTAGTGTGGTAAAACAGGGTTTCCGATCTTTGGTAGTGTATTTTAGCTAATTTCTGGGTTTCTCACGCCAAAATTACTAAAAATTGTCAAAAAACGGCGCGAAGCGCCGAAAAATTTGACATTTTTCCATTCTAAATGCAAATTCTGCCATTTCAAAGATATATAGGACAAATAATACTCATTTCGGCGTGCGAAGCGCCAAAATTTTTTCGGAATTTTGCACATTTTTACAGTTTTTGTCGTCCCAAAAATCTTTGTACGTGTTGTACACACAAATTTTGGAATACTTTAATATGGTACAGCCGCGATTTTAGTGTGGTAAAAACAGAGTTCTTCGACTTTTTGGTAGTTTATTTTAGCTAACTTATGGGTCTCTAAAGGCAAAAGTCACTAAGAATCGTTTTGAAACGGCGCGAAGCGCCGAAAAATTTGACATATTTCCTTTTGGAATGCAATTTCTGCCATTATAAAGATATATAGAACACACAATTAGCTCATTTTGGCGCGAAGCGCCGAAAAGTTTCTACGAATTTCACACCTTTTTTTGCAATTTTTGTCTTCCCAAAATCTTGTACATGTACAAAGACGGTCCCGAAAAGTCTTTGTACATCGGGAAATTTTTTTGCCGAATACAAAAATACAGGATGTTCAGCATTGAATAATTATAATTGGTGAGTACGATAGATTTGGCCTCAAGAATCAATTTTTTATAATCCTAGGGCATACTTTGTATCTCTCAGTATTTACTCGGTTTTATGCCCTAGTTTGAATCTTCGGTAGCAATTGGCACAGGAGTGGCATATCATTGGTATTGCATTTATTGCACCTGGTCAACTATTCTGTTGAAGCATTTGATACATAATGTCAATATTATTTCTGACTCCGCACATTGATTTTTTGCTTTCTTGAGTCAAGTTATATCACAGGTTAAGCAAAGTTGTTTTAAACATGATGGTTGTAAATTGTTTAGGAAATTTGAACTTTGACTTCTTTGTTTTTAACGATTTTCATTCTTGTTATCTTCAACACAACATCCTGTATACGAGCCTTTTACAGTACATCGTGTCAAAAATTATAATTTATTCATGTATTTACAAATAATTTTGCTTGGTTTTTGAATTTCAATGATTTTCGGAAAAAAGAATTTTCAGTGATCCGTATGTCTTCATATATGCAAAATAATATTTAATTATCGGTTATATACAAAGAGGCCTAAAAAACCTAAGTACTCATGTGTATTTTGAATTTAGAAAATTGAATGTATCTTTGATTTTTCAACTGCTTTTGAGTCGCTGGTTTTCGCCGATTTTTATGGAACTTTTTTGCCGGTTTTCGCCTGAATTTAGGGCTTACCTTCGTCGGTCCTGATTTTTACAGTTGGCAATACAGCATTACTTCGCAATCAATTTAACAGTCAATTAGACAGTAGCCTTGATGAATTTAGCGTGGTCTGAAAAAATCATGCATCCAGGCCCTTATTCAGGGGATATGGGGCACGTTCCCCATTTATGAGATGAAATGAGAGAATGATTTTTCAGTACTCCCTTTGCTTTTTTTAGCCAAAAATCAAAAAGAAATTTCCGGCGTTTCGCGCCGAACTTTTCAATTATAAAAATCGTTAACCAATTGGTTTGGCAATTGCGGATATTGCCATAACAGATCTCTACAGCACAATACGTCAACCAATCGGTCTGGCATTGCGGATATTGCCTTTACAAATCTCTATCTTGACATGACACCACGAATAGCCGTTGTCTCATCCAGTGTTTTTTTATACTCGGCAAAGATTTTCATCTGATGTACAAAGACTTTTCGGGACCGTCTTTGTACATGTACAAAGATTTTTAGGAAGACAAAAATGTAAAAAAGGTCAAAAATTCGCGGAAATTTTCGGCGCTTCGCAGAAACGGAAATGAGTAATTGTGTGTTCTATATATTCTTTTATAATGGCAGAAATTGCATTTCAAAAGGAAAAATGTCTAATTTTTCGGGCGCTTCGCGCCGTTTCAATACGATTCTTAGTGATTTTTGCCCTTAGAGACCCAGAAATTAGCTAAAATACACTACCAAAAGTCGAGACCTCTTAGCTCAAAAATAAGTTTGATAAGGTAAGATAATGCATGAAAAATGATGAAAATTGGCCTTTTTATCGAAAAATCTCAACATTTTCGGCGCTTCGTGCCGTAGGATTTGTTATTATCCCGCAAAGTTTGGCTCGAGCGTAGCTAAAGAAACGTCATTTTTCATAGCCGATTGAGGGAAATGAAACTTTATTCAAAAAGTTTGAATTTTATGAGCTTTTTGGATAAAACAAGTTTGAAACGTAAGAAAATGCACTTCATTTTTTGTACGCCGAAAGCATATGTATCCTTGGGGTCACCAATTTATGGATCGCCTACCCCTTGAAAAATCCTGCGTTCGTCCGTGTACAACGGTTTTTTATATTCGGTGAAGCTTTTTCCCAATGTACAAAGACTTTCCGAACCGTCCTTGTGCTTGTATAACGGATTTTTGGGGGATCGAAAACTGTAGAGACGTATAAAATTCTTGAAAATTTCCGACGCTTCGCGCCGAAATGAATAGTTGTCTGTCCTATACATATATCTTTATAATGGCAGAATTTGCATTTAAAATAGAAAAAATGTCAAATTTTTCGGCGCTTCGTGTTGTTTTGAAACAATGTTCAATAATTTTTGGCGTCAGAAACCCAGAAACTAGCTTAAAATACACTCAAAGGTCGAAAAACCCAATTTTTACCTACGCTAAAGTCGCTACTATGCTCTATTATAGTCCTCCAAAAATTTGCAGTACAACGACTTTTGGGGGACGATCTTTGTACATGTACAAAGGGACCTTTGTAAAAAGGTGGTGGGAATGCCAGCGCCCTTTTCGGGTGGCTCTCACAAGGCACTTCCGGTACACTTTAGAACCCCAGCTGGGTGGCGTCAGAAAAAACAGTTTTTGATTGGGGGCACGGTTTTTTTGTATTCGGCAAGATTTTTCCCGATGTACAAAGACTTTTCGGGACTGTTCTTTGTATTACGTACAAAGATTTTGGGAAGACAAAAATTGCAAAAAGCTCTATAATTCGAAATTTTCGCGCTTCGCGCCGAAATGAGTAATTGTGTGTTCTATATATCTTTATAATGGCAGAAATTGCATTTCAAAAGTAAAAATGTCAAATTTTTCGCGCTTCGTATGCCGTTTTAAGACGATTCTTAGTAATTTTTGGCCCTTAGAGACCCAGAAATTAGCTAAAACACACTACGAAAAGTTTGAAGAACTCTGTTTTTACGATACTAAAATCGCTGCTGTACCATATTATAGTACCCAAAAATTTTGTGTGTACAAAATGTACAAAGATTTTTAGGAAGACAAAAAACTGTAAAAGGGTCTATCACGGCATGCCGACTGATAAATTATTATTCGGCATATCTCTGAAATGGTGAATTTTGTACTAGAATACGAAAAATGTCACATTTTTCGGCGTTTCGTGCCGTTTTCAGATATTTTAGTATTTAGTGTCATAACCTAGAATTAGGCTTTAAAATACACTACCCAAGATCGAAAAAAAACCTGTTTTATCACACTAAAATTGCTACTGTACTATATTATAGTACACAAAAATTTGCATGTGCAAAATTTACAAAGACTTTTGGGGACCATCTTGTGGCACATGTACAAACGGACCTTGTACAAAAAACACTGTTGGGGGGTAGAATTTTTGATCTAGAATAAAAAACTTAGAAATTGATACAACCAACCAACTAGCCAACCAACCAACCAACTAGCCAACCAACCAACCAACTAGCCAACCAACCAACCAACCAACCAACTAACCGACCATCCAACCAGTCAACTAGCCAACCAAACAACCAACAAGCGGCCGAACAACCAACCAACTAGCCAACCAACCAACTAACCAACTGGCTAAACAAACAACCAACCAAATTAATTATATAGCCAACCGCTCAACCAACCAAGTAGCCAACCAACCAATCAACTAACTGGCCAACCAACCAACCAACTAGCCAACCAACCAACCAACCAGCCAACTAGCCAACCAAACAACCAACCAACCACCTACCCAGCCAAACAACTAACCAACTGGCTAAACAAACCAACAACCAACCAACCAACCTCAACGAAAGGGACCTCGGTACCTTTCAGCAGAACCAAAATCCATTGCCCAGGTACGCCGTGTACATATATTTTGCGCATTAATTAAATTAATGCAGCTAGTAAAAACTTTAACAAATGCTTCAAAAATATAATTTCATTGTTCAGAATATATGCAAAAATATATCACTAAACGAGAGTAAGGCTTGATGCGAGACGCGAACAATAAAAGATAGATTTTTCAAATGGTAGCACAGAGTATTTATTATTAACATTGAACGACTCTTGGCACTCTAAAAAAGCTTAAATTTATGCCAATAGCTCTTACAATGATTTCTCGCGTGTTTTTCGGCGATTGGAGTCGATTTCGCATTAATTTTGCGAGTTTTTCATAAAAACGTTGGGAAATTTGGATAATTTCGATAATTCCGTACTTTTTTGTATCAGAAATAATTCTGCCTATCAAGAAACAGCGAAAGGTACCTAAAGCGCAATACACAAATTTTTGGACAATGTTTGGCATTTTTAGGCTAATTTTGGGTTCTCAGTCAGAAAATCTTGAATCCGCCAATGCTACTAAAAGTCGTAAACAAAGTTTTGCATTCAATAGAAATGGAAGGCATCATAGTTGCACAGGACGGATAGTTTGAGGTTAGCCTGCGGCTCAGATGGGAATGAATGACCTTAAAATTAGCTTAATCCACCTTCAATGGCCTCATGTGGAATAACTAATAGAGCACGAAAGCTAGGCTTTTACTCTTCAAGCATAACTTTTTTTTCCATTTTTTTTCATCCTATTTTGGGCTTCTTGTCCTCATAAAATTTTATATTTTCTCTTACTGATGGTCAAAACAGATCCCATAAGCACCATATACGAGGGGCGTCCAATAAGTTCGTGGTAGTTTTGCAATAACTTTTTCTGTCTGTGCTATCATCATACGGTTTGTTGCATAGCATTCCCCTACATGTACTGACCATTCTTGCACTCACCATTTCTTTCTTTGTAAGTTTTCCCCGCTTAAAAATTTTTTAACTTTACCCAACATTTAAAAGTCATCGAAAAACTACAAAAACAATCAATTGCCATATTTTTTATTTTTAATGAATGAAGTCAGTAATTTATGTATTTTCATTCAACGCCATGAGGATTTTTTTGGGGTGACTTTTCCTTCTGATTTTCATATTTTGGCTGAGTTAATTTTTTGCATTTTTGGGTAAAATTTGAAATAACCTCTGTTCGAAGAAACAGTGTGACGCTAGAAAAATAAATTGGATTGAGGCGAGGTTTTTGACATTGCATTATCAACATCCATTAAGTTCCTTTCTCTACCAAAATTCCAAAGCCAAACGTAAAAACGGTTAGTGTAAAAATTTTCTAGGACATGAAAAGTTATGAAGAAAGAAATGTTGAGTGCAAGAACGTACAGCACATGTATGGGAATGCTATGCAACAAACCGTATGATGATGCCTAGGCATTGCATAGTAGGCATTTTGAACTGTGTTAGATTGATATTGACATTGTAACATAAAGGTGTACTAAAACCAAAGAAATGCTCTATTCTATTGCTGAAGTTCATTAGTTTATTGTGCGTATATATTTACTGAACTATCCGAACCGAACCCGATCGGGTATTGATTCGATACCTGAACCCGAATAAACTGAACTTGACGACCAATCTTAACCCGAATAAACTCTAGTGAACTATCTGAACTCGGCTGAATGTTTCAGAATTCACTACCCGCTACATCCCTAATGCTCAGCATGCAGCTGATTTGGGAGGTCAGCCGGTTTGGGGTGTCAAAAATGAAGTTTTTGGCCGAATGATGGGCGCTATAATTACGTTGTTATGCAATTCCTGGCCAATTCAAAGCACTCGTAAAGAAAATGTTCAATTTTCATCCGTTTTTGATCTTCATTTTATCTCATTTTCCCCCTAAAAATGACCTATTTTCCATTCTGGGGGTCTAGACCATACATGGGCGTGAGAGGGGGTTTGGGGCATGCACCCCCAGAAATCAAAGTAAGCCCCAGAATTTCAAATTCTAATTTTTTTTGTTTTTTTTTTCGCAATTTTTCGATGCCAATGGATAGTGCTTGATGAGAAATGCTTTTCGGTGGTGTTTTCTGCCATACTACCATTTTTAAGGACATTTTAACTTGAAAATATTGCATCCTCAGAATTTTGGTGCCGCCCACCTATAGTCTAGACCCCAAACTGTATATACATGTAGCAGGAGGATGGGGATCCCCCACCTAAAGTTGATTGCCCCCATTTCCCTAAAAAGTCAGAAAATTTTAACATCCTCTTTCCCATTTTTGGGAAAATTGAAATTTTCGGCCGATTTTAGGTGTTTTCTGACCAAAATTTTGAGCCGTTACGTCTAGGCCCCAATCATTTTCCCCTGCATATCTTGTCGATCCCCCACGCCCACGTGGCCTGAAATTCCAGAATTTTAAAGACTCCCCGAAATCGACAAACTTCCTAGAATTGAATTTGTGGTGCTATTTTTGGCGATTTTTCCCATCGGCTCCCCCAGAAATTTGTCGCTGGCCATGTATAGTATCCACCCCTAAGATGGAAAAAGTGAAATTTTGCCCGGCGATTTCGTGGAATCACATGCTACTTCTGGAAATCGTGGAAAAATGCAGCTCATCCGAAAATTCAGTTAACCTGCCACCCAGTTAGTTTACAGTAAAAGTATTGGATTTTTTATACTTGTACACTTATTGTCAATTGTATATCTCATAGCAGTAAATTATCCACATAAAAGATTGTCGAAATTATTATTATTTATGTACAACGAAATGTATTTTCATATCGAATTCATCTATATCTCTTGTGTCGTCAAGAATGGAATTATAAAATGCTTGCGTAGTTGACAAAATCACTATATTTTCTGGTAAGAACGCATGTTCTGGTCTCTGTTGACCATGTTACCGCCTGTGAATTTCACTCCACTCTGGCTACTCTCTACTTTGCCTATCTATGCTGTAGTGTAGAATGAGAAGGGTATCTAATTTACCTGCCGTATTCAATAAATTTTACTTGGACATATTATCCATCCATGCGATCTAAAGCGCTAGCTACGAGTTTAGGAAGATCAAGTACCCATCTATATACATTAAACACCTTACATGGTCACGCCTCATGTTTTTTAGTGTCAAAGTGTCAAATGACTTCCCTGGAACATGAGGTGTTGGTCATGACCAGGTATGCACTGGGGGGGGGTTCGGGCCGTCCTGACCAACCCCTCCCGTCAGAATGGAAAAATAAAATTTTTGTGGATAAAATGAGGCAACATGAAGGCCAAAATTGATGAAAATTGAGAATTTTCTCCAAAAGTGCTTCAAATTGACCAAAAATTTTATGATAACGTAGTTTTTGACCAAAAATTTTAGGTCATAACCCCCCCCCTTAAAATAGCCGGGAACTATCTCAAATTTCGAGCCGTTACATGTATGATTCTCATTATTATTATTATTATTATTATTATTATTATTATTATTATTATTATTATTATTATTATTATTATTATTATTATTATTATTATTATTTTTATTATTATTATTATAATAATAATAATAATAATAATAATAATAATAATAATAATAATAATAATAATAATAATAATAACAATAACAATAATAATAATAATAATAATAATAATAATTATTATTATTTTATAATTGCTGATTATTATTAGGTAGGTATTAAAATGAGCTGCATGTGAAAGGATAAAATATGGACAATTGCTTCAGTCAGCTTTTTACGATTGGTTGTCCGCAGTGTCGGTTGCTAGAATATGCCCGAACTTCTGTGCCATCCCAGCGGTTGCATTTTCTTCATTGTAGGTACGCTTAACGTCGACCTTATCGCATATCCTGCGTTGCTGCACGATCTGAATACAATAAATCTATTTTAAACACAATAACTTTCAGTTTCTTTCCTGAAAAATGATGGCTTTGCGCTGCATTCGATAGTATGGATTCATTGCTTCGTTTTTTTCTGTTCTGCTGAAATCATATTAACGTTCGATATAGTCACAGCAGTTTTTTTAAGTTTTCTCCTAGTAGGTATAAAATTTCAATCAAGCGGCCGGTCTGAATTAAGTAGTTTTTTCGTTCTGTTAGCCGCTTGTGCCTTGTAACGTTTGAGTATTGGAACGATGCTTTTAATGGGACGTATATTTTTCTTTTTATTTCTTCGAGCTTGGCTTCTCGATGTTGCAGCGAACGAAAACGAGTAGAGCATAAAATTTTGCTTGCAAAATGAATGAAATAAGTACCTTATTGGTTTTTTACTTTTTTTATTGCAAATCATTGCCTCTTCCATCAATTCGTTTATTTTTTGGACCGGTCACGCAATATTTTATGAAGATCGACTAGTTCACAGAGTAAGTTAATGTTTTGCTTTTCAATTTTGCATTTTATTTCAATGAAAACGCTATTGCCATCAAGCGCATCAAGTGCAATTAATTATGCTAGCGATTGAATATCGAAAATGTATGAGATTAAGAATTTACACTTTATTTGCAATCCTTTTCGCAATTCGTTTGGGCCGTAGGTGGGTACTTACCTTGTTCATTCACAATGAAAGTATAGGTATTAAAGTTATGACCCGACGACCGTCTTTCTTTAAGCCGGGTTCGGACGGAACTCGGGGCCATATATGCACCACGGCACGGAATCTCGATGGGGGAGGACGAAATCAACAAATTTTCTTAAGTGCCCTGTTTTGACTCAGAAACGATGTATACGCGTTTAAAACATAATTTTTTTGGCGTTTCTGACAATTCCCTTTCTTCCTAAACGATAGAAAAACAAAAATATTAAGAAAAGAAGAATTGAATAAAATTGAACAAAATATAGTCAAAAAATGGCTGTTTGGCGGAACAAATTGGCACTTTTGAAGTAAAAGATGGCTAAAAACGGTTAAACCAGGACATTTTAATCATGAATTTTGGGTGGGATGAACATACTTACTATGATTATGTATGGTCGGGTCGGGGCCGGTCTGGTCCGGTCACTCTCAGACCGACCGTATCGTGCGTCAGGTCGCTTGCTGGTTTCCGCACGGTGCACAGAAGATTTTGTGCATAAATAATATGGATGCGCGTTAAAAAGGCTTCCTGGAACCTTTTTTCATAGTGCAAAGATACCATGCAAAAAAAGACTTTAGTGCAAACTATAGAAAATATCGTTTCATAATTTGAACGTTTTGTTAATATACTTGGATATTTAATCCGTTTAAAGCAGTGACTTTTCAATGCATTAAGATTCACAATTTATTACCGAGGCCCTAATGAATAATATAGTTTCACTGAAACAGCATTTTAAAGAAAATCTCAGGAAACGTTGATGTTCTGAAATGTTCAATTAATCCTTTATTCGATTTAAGCGTTTTTACTTACGTTCAGTACTTACAGCTCACAGCTTTCGAGGTTTGCCTAGGTAAGCAAATAGTTTCGCATTCGCTTGTATATATATATATATATATATATATATATATATATATATATATATATATATATATGATAAGAGGGTGCTGGTACTTGAAATGCGGGACTGTAACTCGTCAGTGGTTGATCTAGGATTTTCCTAAGGGGGCGGTACCTAAAGTTTTCAGATACAGTCAAAAATAGGTTAAAAATTTGCCTTTCACGCGCGAAATAGAGTTTTTGGCGTCTTACATTGTCTAGTTTAATTTAAAATCACGTTTGACGCATTATTTTTTTCGGAAAATTTTGAAATTTTCAACAATTTTGCGCAAAAAAATCATTAAATTTCTTTAAATTCTGTGAAAATCTGGCGCAAAGCGCCGGAAAATTTGTTAAATTCAGGTGAAAGGACGTTCAGAAGCTTGATTTACTGCTTGATTTCCTGTATTTGTAGCATCTGATGCACACAAGGGCATTGGGAGGGATGAGAGAGGGGTATTTACCCTCTCTCAGATTCTGAAAAACTGGGTACTGCCATGCGATTTTGTTGAAACATTAGCTGCTGCTGAGAAAATTTTAGTTTTACAGTGGAAAAATACAGCTAAGTTAATAAAAAGGTCGGGTAACCTGGTCAGCTTTCTGCAAAAGTATTAATTTTTCACAATCTTACACTTTTGTAAATTGATTGCCGCATAACAGTGAATTATATGTTCGAAAACTACATTTTAAAACTAAATTCATCTACCATCTGACCTGAAGAATGAGATTTGAGTATGCTTAAGTAGATCAAACAATATCAATATACTGCTAAAACGCACGTTAGACCTAACTTTACTACTCGTGTGTGATTGTTTTTGAATCGCACCTTTCTCTGGCCACCGTTACCTTGCCCACCTATGATTGATGCGAAAAGTCAAATATCTTAGATCGAGAATAGACGAAAACTGCTGAAATAGCTGCTTCTGCTGTTGAACTTGTTCTGAAATCTATTCCATGAGCAACAAATGGCTTCCAGATCGTCAAGAAAGTTGGTGTAGTGATTGTTTTTGAACTGCACCTTTCTCTGGCCACCGTTACCTTGCCCACCTATGATATGATGCGAAAAGTCAATATTTTAGATCGAGAATAGACGAAAAACTGCTGAAATAACTGCTTCTGCTGTTGAACTTGTTCTGAAATCTATTACATGAGCAACAAAATGGCTTCCAGAAAATACATGTCATTAAAAAGTATTATCCAGTGCGAAGCGCCAGAAAAATTGAGAAATTATGGTCGCTGATGGTCAAAAATCATTGCAAATTACATATCGATTCTTTCTCTCGCCAAGCATTTTGGGATTACGGGGGAGGGGGCAGCTACCTCCGCCCTCCTTTAATCCCCCCTCTTTAAATCATTATGCAAAAATCTGACTTGTCAGCTTGACATCTGCGGAGAAGATATGAATGTACCCTCCTTTGGCTGCATGTGTGAATATAATATATTGCGGCGCATGCTTACTTAAAAATTATTTACTATTTTCGGGGTCCAGAACTCCGGATCATATTTATGCATATTGGCCCTTCTTGGCCGGAAAAAATTCTGGAAGGTAAGATAAGACACGAAAAAAATGGAAAAATCGAATGTCTTTGTCGTAAAATCTTATAATTTTCGGCACTTCGCGCCGGATGTAAGACATTTTCCCATCATTTTGGTTCAACCTCGATCAAAAAATGACACTTTCTGTAGTCTTTTTTCGTAAGTGAAAAAATTGCTTTTCAGCAAATTAGAATTGTATGATCCTAATGGTTAGAATATATCGAAAAACGTCGAAAAATGCGGTTTTGCGAGCTTTCTCGACAAATTTTTCGAAATATAGACCAATACATGTTGGGTCCGCCCTCTCCCCCTCGACCGAATCCTGAATACGGGCCTGTGCATATCTGTTGGTACATTTTTCAATTTATTTCTCCATTTTTATAATACAAAAGTTTTTAGGATCTAAAATTTTTTTGCAAGCATTGCAATGATGTCATCTTGCAAGCCATTTTTTAAAGTGTGGCCTAATTAAGCCGTTCCGATACACCTCTATTTAAAATATAGGATTTTAACAGTAATCATTGTATCTTCAACCGGATTATCGTTTTCATTTTGAATGTAGCGAACCATCACCGTCTAATTATTTTCTCTGAATTTTCGTTGACAAAATCCTGTTGCTTCATTTTAGTATTTCTTTGCAGAACAAGATATCATTTAGCTGTTCTTTGTAGAATGCTTTGGCTGAAGGGAAGCAAATCAATAAATTGCCCTAGCTGACGCATTTTCTTTTTGCCTTTAGATGTGCATCGCCTTTGGATTTACTACACGCCATGCTTTGACTTGCTTGAACCCAGAAGCCATTATACTCGTACTACTTGTGACGCTTTTGCAATGCAATATTAGCTTACCTTAGATAATTTGTATGCACCTATTGAACTCTACCTTTAGCCACGTTTAGATTTTTTATTATTGAACGCATTCGTTTATCGCTAAACTGCATGCACACCGGAACAACTAGTCTGCTGTTGGAGAAATTATTTACTTTAGACTCGTTACTGATTTTGCTGAACGATATTTATTTGTCAAGTTCACGAATTAACTCAATAAATAAATATATTTATTTTCAATCTTACATCGTTACCAGACGACAAATTGTTGCTAATGACTAATTGATTGGCCTACTATGAATTGGTTGAGGAAGGTTAATAAATCTGGCAGTAACTCATCTTCAGCCAAGAAGGACAGTCGGGAATCGTGCAACGATCGATTGCCGGAAATCGTAAACGACAATCATCATTCTCAAATTGCAGTTGACCTTCACAAAAATGAAGACAGTTCTGCTGTCAAACTACTGAATGCTTCTGATGCCAGATCTGTTATTGATTCTCCGTTCAGGCAGAAAACAGTAGTTTCGCGAACGCTTTCTCGTACGCCATCTCACGACGGCAAAATATCCAGAGCAGGCGCAAGTCCGGTGACAAAAAACATAGCTGTAAAGTTAAAATCATATGATAATAAGAAGTCGATTCATACGTCCTTAATTGACTCATCAAAAGATAAGTCTAGTTGCATGTCCCCGTCTAATTATCAACAAAAATCTGCAACGAAAACTAGTCCTCCTACGAATTCGGCCTTTGCCGTAAAATCGGCTCTAAAGAAAGCTGCATCTTCAGTTGTGCCTGGCGGCAAAAAGCCCAAAGCCGACGTCATTGGTGCCTTTAGCGTTTCTAGCAGAACGAATGGTAATAACAATGGTGATTTAGACGATGCGAACAGGAACATTTATACCAGCTGCAACAATAACAATAATAAATATGAGGACAATAATGCAAGAGATATCGACCGAGTAACCGCTAATTTGTCAACGACTGTCAAAGCAACTGATAACTTCTCTCATAACGCTGATAATAGGAACGGTAACAACATCTTATCGGCGAGTCAAAAACATAATCTATCTAATTCGCCAGGCTTAACATGGCCTACTACTGATCTGAGGACAGGTGGGTACAACAAGGCAACGGTTTCTTCATCAAGTAGGACTGCCGCCGCGCCTTCCAGGTCGTCTCACCATGGCGCTTCCTCATTGACCAAACATCCAGTATCCAGTACGGTGAATTCCGGCGGTTGCGTCAAGCTCATATCCGGTGCTACTAGTTCAGAGTCGATCAGGAGCGGTGAATCTGTTAAATGTAATAAAATGACGCTCCATGCAAGAGGTAAGACGGGTTTTTAAAGCAGCTCTCGTCACATAAGTTTTTGTTGTATAAAATCCCTTTCTGCATGTACAAAGACGGTTTTGTCTAAATTTTCTTGTACATTGCGTGCAAAATGAATTTTAGTGTATTATAATATACTTTAGTAGTGACTTCTGCGCTCTAAAACTCCATTTCTCGACCGTTACCAATCAAACATGATCTTGGTAATGGGCGTTACACCCCCAAAAATTTTTACTCTACCAGAAATTTTTTCACCCCACCCCCATAATTCACGATTTCCGAAAAGTTATCATACAACGAGCGTTTTAGCGATCCTTTCACTCAAAAGTGTTAAATTTTCTACTCTTCGCGCCATATACTCTTTTTTGGCTATATTTTATTCAGTTTATTCGAATTTCTTAAAATATGTTCTTGAAATTTTGTGTTTGACGCTTATCCACCCTACTTTCAGCATTCCCATGCTGTGCATGTCTGACCCTTACTGGTATACTTTAACTAGATTTGTTAAATATTAAACGTCAAATCGTGAATGTTGCTCGTTAATCCTAAAATTAGCATTCTAAAGCAGATAAGATCAAATCTCTAGCTAATCTTTTATCCAAGTTAAGCACTTTATGCACAGTGTGCGAATTTTAAAGGAGGAGGATGAAATTTCAAAGTCCCGTTTTTCGGATTTAAAAACGGTGGATACGCGTCAAAAACATAGTTTTTTCGGCTTTTCTGACGATAATCTATCTTTCTAGAGCGTCAAAATAAAAAATTAAAAATTCAAATAAATTGAACAAATTATAGTCAGGAAAGCGCCAAAAATTTGACATTACCTGAGCAAACAGATAACAAAAAACGCTTAAAGTAGCACCTTTTCTTTAATTTTTTCGAAAAGTTTTAAAAATCGCGAATTCTGGGGTGGGTGAAAAACTTATGAGGTGGGGTGGAAAAATATCTGGGAAGATCATGTATATATGGCGATATTCGCTATGGCTTTGTAATCCTGACTAATGTTTGCCTATAGCTTGTATGAGAGAAGGTAATCCCGAAAAATTTGGCTTCACTCATTCATGTAATGGCTTAAAATTGGAGGTTATGTGACCTTCAATTTTTGGCCAAAACGGCCAAAAAACACCTTAAAACGACCAAAAAATTTGATTTTTTCCTTAAAATAAAGGGGGTAGGTCAAAAGTTTCCTGGTTTTGGGGAGATGGGAGGACGGCAGACTTTGGGTGGGGATTCCCTCATAATTCCAGCTCGAGTATAACTTTTGTGAGCATAATTTATTGATTGCTCTGATTGAGCTCTACTTCTTTTTATCACAATGATTTATTAATTATTTACCTTCGATCTACCATTATTTATGCTTAGAATATTAGAAGTCTTTAATGTGTGAGCGATACAACGTATGAAAATGCATCTATGCACCTAAGTCTTACGTGCCTATTATCATATTTTCAAGCGTTAAATAATTATTTGGGCGCTAATAAATTATGGTGTAGGTATTAAGCTTTCTATTGTTTACGTTATATTGTCAATTTATCTACAAAATATTTTACAATTTTCCTATGCTCCCGGCGCTGGAGCCGGGGCCTGTGAGAAGAAAATTAGTGAGATTATGTTGAAATAAATCTTAGATCATATTAATTTCATTTATAAAATCTAACAGAAAGAATAAAAAGCTATGCGTTATCCGGTTTTGATTATTTATTCTGAGATGAACTAGAAAAAGTATAAATCGCGAACGCGTCACGTGAATTGTTCAATCCAATAAACATTGCTTTTCTGCCCTTGAATTTGATTTTTCTATCACTCACGCTGAATTTAAACAATTTATTACACTTGAATAGACCATTTAAGCGTCCTTGCAGTTGTTTAGATTGATTTTAGAAAAAAACCTTTATATGTAATCAGGGGCGTACACATGGATTTTATTTCGGGTGGGGGTAAGCGAAATTTTTGAAGTCCTATATTTCGAGAACCATTAGGAGATACGCGAAAATAATGGCATTTTTGAGCGTTTCTCGACGAGATCTATGTCATGGTCGAAGAAACCTATTAAAAGAGATAATTTTGTTCGCTTGATTCAAACTTGGATTTCAAAAATCTATCCTTTAACCTATCTGTATGACTGATTTCTCAATATCAAATTCAAGCTTGATTTCCATATTCGTTCCGAAATTCTTGTCTTTGCATTTAATTTTGCGGTTTTGCAAAGATAACTAATGCAGAAAATTATAAATCGGCGCGAAACGCCGAAAATCTTTGACATATTCGCTATGTTCAAGTCAAATCTAGGCTTCTAAGGTAAGAAATAAGATAGAAAATAAGAAATAATTTTGAGTTTAGTAGCTTAAAAGTGTGCTAAAAACGCATTTTGGCTGTCCTTTTAGTAGACTTCGAGAATTTTTAATTTTTTCCAAGGCCGGGGCAGAATCCCTGGCGTAAGGGATGGGATAGGGTATTGGGACGTTCCTAGTTCATGTGCCTCAATTTTGTAGATTCGATTGCATTAAACGCTAAAGCAAGCTTCAGTCGTAGAAATCCGTTGGCGAAAAGTTGTGAATTCCCACGCACAGCAGCTGCTCATCGCGATCTATCGACTAATAATGTGCAGCGCTTGGGAAATTCAGCCGAACGATTGAATGATGCACTGGCGAAGAAAGGTGATACAAGATGGAGTAATACTGAGCAGTGTGCATGCTTTTTAACAGCACAAACTAATGAGCGGTCAGACAATTGTCTAGCGCTCGTTTTTGCAATATGCGAATTGCAAACTAGAAAATTCAATGAATAAAGTAAAATCAATGACAAAATATAGAAGCCCCCTCCCGATTCTTCTTATCCAATTTCTTTTTCGTACTAAACTGTACTGAAATGTCTTAGAGTAGTTGCACTGAATCGAGCAACCAAATTCGGATCCTCTATCGGGCAAATCTTCTTAAGGATCCACGTCCAGATCTGGAAGTACGATTTTAGGATCCCTGAATTTTTAGCATTCGTATCCACAACTTTTACTCGGGGATTCATTACAGATTACGTGTTTGTTAAGCATTGAGATATACTGCCGAGCATAAACTGGAAAAACCAGTAGAAATCAATGTTATATTGCTATTTTTGAAATTTTATGGGTAGCGTTTTTTATCCACCAAAAAGTTTACACAAATCCGCTTCTCGCACACATCCTGCTCAAAAAATTGAACGTCAGCACATTGTTAGATTTCTGTGATTAGGATGCTATTATCGGCTTGTCAGCTATGTAGCAATAGGACAAAAAATGTGAGCGAGTTTTAATATTAAACGATAAAAAATCAGCTTACCTAGAAGAACAGAATAAAACGATCTTCTTTAATGAAATTAATAAGCGAATTTGCATCTGCTGCCAGATTCACTTAGTAGGTATATGGCAACCGCGAGGCCGTTAACTTTAGAGACCGGGGCTCGGTTTCAATATTGCGGGTTTAAGCGTGGCTTAAGCCTGGCTTATTTGTTTCGATATAGTATGGTTTAAGCCTGGCTTAACCAACCTAGGATCAATCTGACTTCTTTAGGTTTGAGCCATGCTTAGTTTAGCCTGGCCTAAGCCTGGTTCAAGCTTAGCTTAAGCCTGGCTTGGTTAAACCGGTCCCAGTAAAAAGTTCAGGATTATCTCGTTAAAAAATTTGTGTACAAAGCGATCAGGAAGTTACGTACGACTGCTGAAGGGCTATCATAAGTTCATCTACCGGTGATTTATCAAAACAGTTTGCTTATTTCTCTGAACAATCAAATGGATTTGATTGGAAAATGAAGGTGCATACTTTGACAACTATATAAAAGGCAGGGAATTAAGGTTGATGGAAAAATTCTTTGTTTCAATGAAGCGTAATATGCACGGTTTTTTAGTCAGCGATGTTTACAAGCGAACCGCCAACATATGCGCTCGCCGTTAAAACTTAGAAAGTTTCAAGAAATCAACAATAGATCAATATTTTGGAAATATATGTTGCAACTTGCACGCTATGTGTGTGTGTGTGCGTGTACTGACTGATATACCTACATGACGCATGGGTTTATTTATTAGGTACAGAGCGCAACGTGCGAATGCGCATATTGCAAATTAAAAGCAACGCGCATATCATATTGTGATGTGATGCGTTCTCGCTATTTACCTAAAAGCCTATGTTTTGTGCAGGTCGAGCCAGGCTTAAGCCTGTACCACTGAGCGTGACTTAAATATTTTTATTGAAACTCGATTAAAGTTGCGCTTACCGATCCAAACTTGTCCGGCTTAAATCTGGCTTGAGCCAGGCATAACTTTAAAGCATCAATTAGGAACTTGAGCCAGGCTTAAGTCGGGCTTGAGCCAAAACTTTATTGGGACCGGCTTAAGCCACGCTTAACGACGCTTAGCTTTATTGAAATTGGGCCCGGATAATAAAGGGCAGCACTTTTTTCTGGGAACGGATTTGAACTCAGCTCACCGAGAAACAACGAAAAACATAGTTTTAGCGCTTCACCATAACTTTCATTTGCCATTATTTGCCATTGTTTTCACTTTTTGCCCTTATTTCGACCTAAAATGCATAGTCTGATGAATTTGCGCATAATTTTGTAACTTTCAGCTAATATATACTTAGTACATGGAAGAATCGGTCGTTTTTGGTGTATTATGTTTTTGGTATGTTATTGCTTTTTTAGTAGGCGAAAGCACATTCAGCATAGGTGCACAAGGTCAAGGTTCTGGTCAGAGGGGTTGAAATGCCAAAAATCTAAAACAGTAAATTTAACGTTCACGATTTTTTTGCTGTTTTAATGATCAAAATGGTCGAAATAGCCTATAAAACATTTTTCGGAAAAATATCCTCAAAATTTGAACAAATTAACAAATTATAGTCAAAAATGAGCATATGGCGCGAAGCACCAAAATTTTACTTTTAGAGCAAGCAGATAGCTAAAAATGCTCGAAGCTGCATCATTTCTACTGACTTTTTTTGAAAATCTTGAATTCTAGATGGGAAGGGGCCGAGGTAAAAACGTTTCTGTGGAGCTAGGGTGAAATTTCCTCTAAGCCCCCAAGATCATGCATGGTAATGCCACTGTTAAACGCATAGTTGCGCATCTTTCACGTTGATAAGACTGAATAATTGTGGTATTCGTGCTTGCAGGTGCAAAAGTACCAGTAATATTTGGGCCTAATGGTGTTCAGCCACGCACCACGCGCTCTCATTCTTCTATTAGTAATCTTGATAAGAGGACTAGCTCAGTAAGGTCTCCTAAGGGGCCGCCGCTCACATGCGATAAAGCGATCGGGATAGCTAATTCTTCCACGTCTAGTAAGGGGTCAGTGGCACAAAGAAAAGGCGATATCGTCAGCCCCATCAAAGTCGAAACGACGTTGCCGTCGGGTGCAGTAAAAGGTTAGCGTAATGTACTTGATTTATTCAACCAAAATTGCCTAATTGAGCAACAGTGAACATTAAAGTGAAGAACGGATTGGTTTACTGCCGTAATTTTCAAGGGGATATGCTTAGAGAGAAGAACTGAATAAATATCCGTTACGGAGGTACTACATATTATTCGAATTAGGTACTGCTTCGCGGTATTTAGTCTCAAGCTAGCTCGCAGTCCGCATCCGGAAAAACCTAAGGGATATTGAAAAAAATTGACATTGTTGTGCAGGGCAGGTTGTACTTTTCCTTCCACAGATGATTGGGCTGTGGCCACTCGAAATAATTATTAGAAATTATGCATAGTTAGCTACACAAACTGATCAATACCACTTAGCTGATCGACACCGCGTGGAATAATATATAACCGCATCCGTTCATATACTTCCGATACGACCGTTATCATACATGTAACAATGGGGTGGGGGATCCCCCTAAAAATTATTGTTCCTTAATCCTCCCAAAGCCAGAAAGTTTTCAACCCCCTTGATTTTTAGAATAGATTGCGTTTTTCGGCCGTTTTTAGGTCGTTTTTGGTCAAAAACAGGAGGTTATTTATCCCCGCCCCCTTCCTGAAAAGGGCCGGGAATCAACACCCAAAATGTCGAGCTTTACATGTACTATGCCCGTTATTTTTTAAACTCACGAAATTTACTAGTTGAAACACAATCGTGTCGATTAACTGATCTCTCACATAAGCAGAAGGCTCAGGTTGGGACCAGACACGCGCTTTGGGGTTGCGACTCTTAGCGATCGACGCTTCTTTAAAGTGGTGCTACCACTTGCTTGAGTGGACGACCTGATTTGAAAAGACATTTTCGAAGTCATTGCGCCGTCATTCTAATCGTTTAATAATTCTTCTGTCTCTTATTCTGATTATGAGGTTCATGATCATAGGTGGGCAGCGCCAAAATTCTGGAGGAGGTGCAAGATTTTTCAAAGGTCAAAAAATGGCCTTAAAAATTGTGGTATGGCGGAAAGCACAATTTTTCGACGTTTCTCATTGAGAACTATCCATTGGCATCAAAAAATTGCGTAAAAAACTGAAAAAATTTCCAAAGATTGTATTCTGGGGGTATTTGAACTTTTGGGGGTGCATAACCCCCTCCCCCAAACCCCCCCCCACGCCAACGTGTGTTCATGATGCCTTAACCGCACTTTTGGTGGTCATTCGCACACCTCTTTCAATTCAGACCTTTGCAAGTTTTGTGCACAACTGCTTATATTTTAACTTGATGTGCGGCGACCAAGCTAAGCTCACGAAATTCATGACCAGACATGCATAAGGGAAAAGAAGTTGAAGTTCAGACCAATCAGACTATATATACGTGTTCTTGGTGGTTTGATCCTCAGAATGGTTATTGATTGCCGCAAAATGGCTGTGACCCCCAAAATTGTCTATTTCTAAAAAAATCGTAGACAGTTAAATGTCTTAAGCATACATGTACAGCATGGGAGTTCTGGGGGGGTAAACTACGAAGTGCGTGTTTTGGGAAAAATGGTAGGCACGCGTCAAAAACATCTTTTTTTCAGCGATTCTGACGATGCTCCATCTCTCTAGAGCATAAAAGCATAAAAATTTTCGGAAAAATCTAAAATCAGGACGAATTGAACAAAATATAAGTCAAAACATGAGTATAATGGCGCGAAGCGCCGAAAATGTGGCACTTTTGAGCAAATACATAGCTAAAAACGCTTAAGAAAAGCATCTTTTCTACAAATTTTTATAAAATTTTTGAGAACTTTCAAAAAATCGCCAATACTTGGGAGGGGGGGGTGAAAAAATGGGGGGTGGGTTGGTGGAAATTTTTAACTTTTGACTAGTATGAGTCGAATTTTCGGCATTTCGCGCTAAATGCTCATTTTTTGACTTTATTTTGCTCGATTGGCTCGAATTTTTTATGTTTTTATATTGTAGAAAGCACTAGATTTGCCCAAAACGTTAGCAGACAGTTTTTGACATGTGCCCTGCCCACCATAGATGGGCAGCACCAAAATTCTGGGGGATGCAAGATTTTGCAAAGGTCAAGAAATGGTCTTAAAAATGGTGGTATGGCGAAAAAACACAATTTTCAAACGTTTCTCATCGTGCACTATCCATTGGCATCAGAAAATTGCCAAAACAACGACAAAAATTGAATTCTGGGAGTATTTTGGTTTCTGGGGGTATTCAGCCTTCTGAGGGGGTGCATACCCCCCAAACACCATGCCCACGTGTGGTACCCACCTTATGCTTTTTAGCCTAAAACAGGTACTTTATACAAATTTTTCGTGTCTGACCCACACATATATAATCCACAACTTCAAAAAAAGCATTGCTCAAAATTTTTTTAGAAAAATCAGACAAAATTATGGCCAACGACGAGCACAAAATCGAAGCTTTTTCTGCGAAAATGCTTGAAATTAATCAGGTTTTCCGCAATTTTGACGTTTTTGCAAATTTTCAAGCCCACTTTAGCACAAAAAGCTCTCTGGTTGACGCCTTTCTCTTTAGACCGGGCTGACTTCCCCCAAACCGGTCATGCTGTGCATCTATTGACACGAGTTACGTTGTCATTTATTGCCAAATTGCAGTGATATATACTTTTTGAAGTAGGAATGACGATTTAGCAATTCGCCATGTGCTTTCCTTTATAATATACTCGTAGTAGACAAGATATAAATTTGTATAACCTATTCGGCACATTCCACTTTTGTACTTTTGCATTTTAGTATGAAAACTGAATTTCGTTTTAGATCAATGGACTAATTTCTTGTCCACTGGACAAATTTTTTGTCCTGTCTAAGGCTTTGTGAAGTGCTCTGCGTGCGTGATGAATTTATATTAGTTAATCTTAAGTGTGTATCCAATCTGCACTTCTATTGACTAGCAATAATCCCGTTGTACAAAGACGTTTTGGGATCGTCTTTGTACATGTACAAAGATTTTCAGGAAGACAAAAATCGTGAAAAGGTTGCGAAATTCCCAAAAACATTTGGTGCTTCGCGCCGAAATGAGTAATTATCTGTTATTTATATCTTATAATAGCAAAATTTGCTTTTAGGAAGGAAAATGTCAGATCTTTCGGCGCTACGCGCCGTTTTGAGACTATTTTTAGTAAATTTTGTCCTCATAAATCCATAAATTGGCTAAAAAGCACTATCAAAGGTCGAAAAACCCTGTTTTACCACACTGAAAGCGCTACTGTACCATATTATAGTACCTAAAACTTTGCATGTACTAGAACAAAGGGACCTTGTACAAAAAACACTGGGTCTAGGACAGTGGCGATTCCCTGTTTTGGCGATGTAGTTTAAAATGTTTGAAATGTTTGAAACCTAGTTTGTTTGAAATATGAAAAAATCGAAAAATCTAGTTCAAAATGCATTCTCATTTGTGAGTTGTGCGCTGCAGGAACGACAAATATTTCCTTTATGATTCAATGAATTTCCAATTTATTTATAATTTGATTTAATCTAATGATTTCTGGCCATTATATTGACCTTCTTGAAGACCAGAAGACGCATTTCTTGTACGTATAAAGATTTTTGGATTGATTTAAATTCTGCTTATTGATGTTTTTAAGCGAAAATTCAGAGAATATTTTAATTTTCGGTCCGAATAATTTAGTAGCTTTTAAAATGTTACGGCAAATGCTACTTTTTATAAAGAATGAAACATCAATTCCGATCCATTCTTTAGCCACAAGCGTTATATCTTTGCGTGCATATGATATGAAATTGAATTTCGCTAGGTTTTTTATTGCACGGAGTTTTGACTAAATTATTGCAATAGAAGGGATCGTAATGCCATTACCTACCGCGAAAAACTATTATTTCAAGCATGAGCATACGCCCCTTTAACCCAAAAATAATTATGGAAAATTAAGATAATGCGTGGAAGATAATGAGAATTGGCATTTTTTCTCGAATCGCGCCGTGAGATCCTTATTTTCCATATGTTTGGCTCAAGCGCGGCCAAAAAAACGTCATTTTCCATAGCATATTGAGAGAAAATAAATTTTTTTTGAAAAGTATGAATTTTATGAGCTTAGTGGATAGAGCATTTTCGGGAACGTCAGAAAATGCACTCTATTTTGTGTACCGCAAAACGTATCCCGAAATAATGGGTCACCAATTTTTGAATAGCTTCCCCCTTAGAAAATCCTGTGTACCTTCCTTATTTCAAATAAATACTTTATTTTCAGGATTATATATCGCTATTTTGAGATGCGTTATATCACTGCCCCCCATCTAATACACTACATACTGGTTCTGCCACTGATATCACAAATAATTTAAATGACGTTAATAAACATGCTTACATGACATGATATCGAAAATTGATTTTGCTTCAGAATGTTACTTTTATTCTATTCAGGATGATTTACCGACTTCTAGCGACTAAGAGACTGAGAGGCCTATACTTTCCGTAGTAAGATTACTGAGCTCATTATATATAAATCAAAGATGTCGCCAAAACGTTCCATTTTGTAGAATACGAATACGTGGGAGCAAACGCGTGCAATATGGGGATTCTGTGGCTTTCAACGATAAAAAGCTAACATTTTTGACGTTTCTGTTGATGCTATTGCCGTTGAGGATGCAAAATTAGGCATAAACGCACGTTCATTGACCCTCACTTTTTACAGTGCGTTATGATGTGAGCACAGTAAGGCTCGGCAGCCAAAAATGACATTCTGAGCCGCATCAGAAAGCTGATCAAAAAATTTTTGTAGGGACGACTTTTGTTGGAAAAGTCAAACCATTAAGCTATCAGAGCATCTTATTGAAAAAGGGAAATTCCGCGCATTTGCATAATTTATAATCGAGTGAAGGATGTAGGTCTGTTGAGGGTCTTATTTGTCAATTTTGTGTTAGACATAAGCTTATGTGTTGTGTACCAAAATGCTAACTAGATACATTCAATTTTTATCGATTAGCGCATCCGTTGCATAGGAAAAATTGAGCTAGATTTTGCGTTGTTTAAAATTTTTTTGGCCAACGAAACTTACTGTTCGTTAGCTCTTCTGTATTAAAATTCGTCCCGACTCAAATTCTTCTGAGCCGTTGTCACTTAGAGAGAAAATGTCAGTCTATGTTACCGTACCTCACTACGCTCATAATGAATGCTCTGTAGGAAGTTTGTGTCTGCGTTTGTGCATTTATGCCGCAAATTCATAAAAATCTTTAACAACTCACCGAAATTTATCGATATTGTGGTGGGAAAAGTTTGACTTTTTGGCCCATTAGTAAAAAATCATACTAATTTGGTATGACGAACAATCGCTATTAAAAGATCAAGAACCGTAGTTTTAGTTTCTATTATGAAAATGAAAATCCTGCGGAATATTGTGTCAAGCCACCGCAGACCCCTTGCTCCGAGATATTACATTCTTGAGAGTTAATGTTTACTAGAGTACTGCCTTTCTTATTTAAAATCCCTTACGGTCGTAGGCCGCATGATATTGTAATTTTCATGAAAAACTTGCGATGATGAACTGTCCTATGCATAGATGCACAGTATGGCTGATCTGGGGTTGACGGGTCAGTCAGTCAGAGGGGGTCGAGAATTGAGTTTTTTGGATCAAAATGACCTCAAAAACTTGTGTGAGCGCTAAAAAAGCGTTAAAACTACGATATTACACAGTTTTGGTCAATTTTAAGCACTTTTGAGAAAATTTTTATTATAGTGGCCTTCATTTTGCCCGTTTTCCAAAAAATTTCCAATTTTTTCATTCTAGGGGTCTAGACTCCATCCCTCCTCACGTGCAAGTCTGGTCATATTCGTATCTAACAGCGTCGTGCAACAAAAGAAAGATTGATCCTTGTGTGTGATGCGAGCGGAGTTCACGACATGGCAAAGTTGAGTGCTCTTGTAATATTGGATATGTGAAAATCTATGTTGGTCATGAAAACTGTTGATCTGTAAATTTTGCTTTTGTAATATAGGATATATAAAACTCACTCTGTCATGAAAACTGCTGATCCGTAAATTTTGCAATTGTAATATGGGATATGTAAAACTATGTTTTGATCATGAAAACTGTTGATTTGTAAATTTTTGATACCTTTTCTTGATCATCAAGGCAAACAGCATGCATTAAAATTGTGTTTAATCAATGACTTAGAGTAGCAGGTACCTAATATATTTTTATGGAGCCAGCCAGATTCCAGTTTTAATTACGCTACACTTTAAAAGTCATTGACGTTTTGAAAATGCGGTTCAACTACGTAAAGATAACGAATGGAGATGTGACGTTGTTGCCGATTCCTACCGTTTTTCCGATTTTGTGCAATGTTATCTTCGAACGCCTGGCCACTTTTTGTTTACATCTCGCGCCCAATTCACTCTCTGTATCTGCCTGTTTTGTTTGTCACCAGAAATTTTATTGCTTAATTAAGTATTCGTAATCATTAACCCTAGTTCTGCTCATTCTCCGAACGCACCCTCCGATTATCTGCAGTCAACGTATTTGTTCGTTATAAACGTAGGTACGTCATTGGGATCTAAATTAGTTCTTTTGGCGAAACAGATTTTTTAAAACTGCCTTTTAAAAGATTTAGTTGTTGATTGTTCTGACTATCGCATGGTATAACTTGCTTTAATATTTAAAAGCTTATAAACTAGTTCTTAAAATAACGTTCGTCTATTCTATTCTAGTTCGTTATCGATCCTGGCTGTAATATCGATCCGTTTTATTCAGAATGATCTATTTTTGCAAATTTGCATTCATTTAGTAAAATAGGTTTCTAACCTTAATAGCCAGCTTTTCCATTGAACAAGTACGATGTTAAAAAGCAATCGCACAAATGAGCCATTCAAAGACACAATATAATAATTCGGTCTTTTACGACTTGAACGTTACATTTCTCTCTTTATCCATTTATTAATTCATATAAAATTTAGAACGCTAGTCTATTATTTGTTTATTTATTTGAATTATAGCGTTTTCTAATTAAATGCTATTATTCCTGAAGAAATTCGGCGTCGATTTTCAACCTTTCCTTTCTAGATCTCCTTATTAGCTTTTAAAGGAGTGAGTACCATACGTGATCTGGGGAGAAAGGGGAAGACAAATCTGCACCTCCAACTCAAAAAGTTTTTCACCACTCCCTTCCCAGAATTCGCGATTTTAAAAAAGTTTCTGAAAAATTCATAGAAAAGGTGCTGTTTTAGGAGTTTTATCTACATGCTCAAAAATTAGAGTAAAGGTGCTCGTGTTATGCGTATCAATTATACTTGATATTTTTATTTATTATTATTGATATATTATTATTATTATTATTATTTATCGGTATTATCAGGATATATTTGATGAATAATTTGGTGTGTTTACTGGTAAGCCCGTAACCAGGATTCGCTAGAGGGGATGGGTGGACCCAACTTAAATTGGTTTATGTTTCAGAAACTTCGTTGAGATAACTTGCAAAAATCGCATTTTTCGACGTTTTTAACATCTCGATCCATTTAAGATCATGAAGTTTGAACTTTTCGATAGAATTTTTATGTGTAAAAAGTATCGTTTTTGAGCCACGCTTGAGCCAAAATAATGGAAAATACTTCTTATATGGCGGTAAATATTTTATGACAAAGCGATGCAGTTTTTCGTATCTTTCCAAGTCTTATCTTGGCTTTAAAAATTTTTTCGGCAAAGGAGGTTGCCCTCTGCCCTTGTAAAATATGACTTAGCTTAAAAGACCCCGACCCCCGTCAAAAAGATGGCCCCGTAACAGCTCTAATTTTGGATACATGATATCACATATGAAGTCGAAGCCTAGTAAAAACATCTATCTAGAATGTTTGATAAACAAATCCATCTTCGAGACTGTATTTCAATTATGATTTGTAAAGTCGGATATTACCTACGTATTAACGCAATATACATAAATTTAGTACATGCACTGGAAGATGTACATAGATGACGAGGGTTTCGATAACTTACTTTATGATGCTGATTATTACTTCGATATGGACAGTAGATGGGGCCGCCACGTTTCCGTTGTAGTTTACCCAGGTAAGCCTTAAAAACGTCTATGCGTCTCACCAAATGGAGTTGAACCTGTGAAACGTACAGGTTCTCAATAAACATTAAATTTCAGTATTCCACAGGCGATGAGGTGTGCAAGTAGTGAATAAATTAAATATCACAAGCTAATCGCTTTGAATTGACAATTTGACCGCATATGTTTTTCTTTCCTCCTGGCTACGTCAAGAGCTTATTTTCAATTAAACCGCGCCTCTATGCATTTTCGCACTTCGTATAAAAAGTCTTTGATATTAAATATGAGGACAAAATTCCACATTGCGTTATTAACTGTTGATCAGTCGCTTATCAGAGAGAGTGCATGCGTGAAGTAGGCACCTACGAGTGCACAGTCCTATTAAATTTTTTATCGCGTTTTCAGTTTGTGTTTTGGTCTAAATAGTAAGCCAACAGAAAGTGCGTTGGACTTGAAGGGTCTGACTAATCCTCTAGAGAAAACTTTAATCAAACTTTATCAAGGAAAAACAAAAATTATTTCCTAATAATGAACGATCGAAATTTTCGCAAAATACTCGGAATCGTTGATTGTTTAAGAATTTGTTAGTAGCCTTTTAGGTTACCTATGTTAAAGTTTACTTCGCTTTTTTAAAGCTATTTAAGCTTGAAATACTTATGATTTTGGGCTTCTCTTATATCCAACTGACATGACACTCCCGTATCGAACTAATTTTCATTGTGGGGGCTGTGACCATCACCACGGAGCTATGATGACTGGTGTATCGGTTCAGTTCGGTACCATACCATACATGAGTGCGATAAAGGGTTGATTATGCGATTTCTTTTAAATGATGTCAAGCTTTTAGTTATTTTTAAATGGAAGTTGTTTTGAGTTTAATACTTACAGAATGTACCGTTTTTTATACAGGGTGTCCCACTTGACTCTCCCACTTGTTTTTTCATAAAAACTCTCCTGATTCTCAATGTTTTTTCATTGAATTTTCTGACATAGTTGGAAGGTCCAATGGGAAACTGGATGACATGTTTTGGTTGCTTTTGCTTGTTTGTCGTGTAAGCTACAGAAGTTTGTGTAAACCTAAGTCTTCACAGCTTCTCCCAACTAAGTATCCAACTTATTATCTCGCATTAAGTCATCAATTCTTGATATTTTTAAAAAATTGTCAGAGCGAATATAGAATGTCTAATAGGCTATCGACTGATAAAGTTTGGCATGATTTGATTGCACACTCTTCAAAGTATAGCATTTTTGAAGAATCGACTTTTCTATGCTCTGCAAAAATTGAATTGACTTTACAGAAAGTTCTCATGAACGTGCGTGAACCTATTGAACATTTTTTATTGATTCTCAAGAATTCAGATACTGAGAATTCAAAATCTTTCATTGCATTACAATGAAGGCTCAAATCATGGGAAACACTTTGATTTCAAAATACATAAGTTTTCAAAAGGAATTACTGCTAAAAATCTGAGGTTTATACTAATTTCTGCAGTTTACAATGTCAACAAGCAGAATTAATCAAACCTTGTCAGTTTCTTTCACATTAGACCTGCTAATTATATCGACAAAATAATTAAAAAATAGTATAATAATTAATGGAGTTATTACGAAAAAACATGTTGGATAGTTAGGTGGGACACCCTGTATATTCATGATATCTTAAGCACGAAAGAAGATTACGTATACAGCGTTCTATTTATTTTGATATTGCAGTGATATGATCACCTGGAAATGGCCTGATTTGGTCAAATTCATCCGGTAGACTTTTTGGACTTTTAGGAAACGGAAGGTAGCCGTTATCCCACCCCATCTGCATGCTCCCCATCACATCGCTCTTATGGTTTGTTGGAATGCAACGGTTAACCAAACCCGCGAACCCGAATAAATTGAGCACGACTACCTATGTCTGAACCGAATTGATTACCCGAAACCGAATGTTTACATGATTTTTTGGGTGTTTTTAAGCAATATAAAGCAACAATTTTATGTCAAAACTTCAAAAATTAATTTTTCAAATTACGGTCGACTGATCTGACACTACGTTGTTTTATAAATTGTGCAAGCAAAACGAATGATTAAATATAGACATGCATGCACACGGTCAGAGCTTCGGGAGGGAGGGGGAGATAAATCGAGTTTTCTTCGAGTGAGCGGTAAATGAGTAATTTTTACCTGTCTAATGTAAAATTTTCGTACTTAATTAGTCGTATTTGATTTCGCATGGTCAAATTTGCATGAAAACATTGCAATAAGGGCAAAGGAATGACCTGTAACATCAGATATGTATAAAATAAAAGAAAAGTGTCTGGATGAATGAAATGAACAGTCTACTGCTTGAAAATAAGTATATGTAGTATGCACGTACTTGAAATCTCACTGTTAGGCTGTCATTTAACGCTTTTTCATGGTTCAATCAATCAGTCTTGATCCAAAATGGCCTGAAGGGGGTTGCCTTCCAAAAGTCTTGGTAGGGGATATCCCCATAATCCCCAGTGTGCATGTGTGAATGTAGTTAGGCTTTTTCAATTTTTCCACGTGAGCTTTTTAACTTTTTGTTCATAAAATGGTTGCCAAATAAAATTTTACTAAAAACTATTTCGTTTTTCATTATAACAATTTGTTTCCATCAAGTTAAGATTCACGAATAGCTGGTTTCTGACCAGTATCTAACGCAGATGATTTTGTGATACTAGATAGCATAACTGGGCAATCTGTAGATCTTAAATTATTATTCGCTATAAGCACAAAATGATCACAGGCACTGCTTTGGCAGTATTTTGGCATATAAGCAAATAATTTGAATTGAGTCAGTTACTAACAGGGTTGTCAAGTTTGGTTTTTTCCCCATTTTGGGTGTTTTTTGAAGCCGTTATAGGCATTTTTTAGCGATTGAAATTTTTTGCGCCTATTCTTAACCATTGGTTGAGGTTTTTTTAGGCAGTGTGAGGTAAAAATTAGGGTTTTTGGACAAGAGCATTTGGCATTTGGCAACCCTGGTTACTGTCCGAAAAATGTAATTCAGTAATGGAACGTGTAATGTGTAACGTTTGATAATAGATAAAGGATTTTTCCCATGCTAGCACAGAACATTTAACTCAAGATTGAATGCGCAGCTCATTCAAGATTTGAAAATTTTTTTGAGCAGTTGGCTATTTTCTATCTTGTTGTCTTTACAAAACTTCAAAACTTCGTTTCAGGTTTCAGATGGGAAGGAAGAATGACAAAATCGGTTTAGCGTTTCAACCGATTCAGTTTTCTGAACAATTTGTCCAATAAAAAGGCCTCAAATTCTACCTAAAAACGGTAATATCAAAATTTTCTGCGCCATAATAACATCATTGACAAAGACCCATAAATGACTAAAGTACACTGCTAAAAGTGGTAGAACTTAAGACGCAATGATAAGCACCATAGTTGCTTACAGTCGTTTGGCAAGGTCAGCCCAGTATAGGAGTCATATGGTAATGAAAGAAACAATTCTTGGTCTTATTCATCTCCAATGGGCTCAAAAAGCGATGCAAAACTTAAAATAGCACAAAAGCTACCATAATTCACTGCTCAGGGATCTTGCCTTTGTTTTTCCCATTTATGCCATACTTTTGGCTTCTTGTCCTCATAAAAATTTTTCATTTAATTTTCCTGATAATGAAGAATCCTTGTACACGTCTGGTAGGCAAGGCACTGAGCATCAGAGTAAGCTTGATATTGACATTTAAGATAGTGGTGTGGTGTACTAACACCAGAGAAATGCACTTTTCTATTATAGATTAGTTTATTAAGCATATACGTATACTGAAATACCCGAACCCGATCGGATTTTGATTTGGATAACCGACCGAACCTGAGAAAAATTCCTAATGATCTGGCACTTTATGGAAGTTGCTGGTCTCTAAAGTTTCACGTAGTACTTCGTGGCGCTTGTTTATGGTCCCAGGACTGTATGAAAATGGACAGTAACGTCTCATTTTAGCATTACCGTTTCCTTGTAGTCAACTACTTATTGGGCTGAAAAGTCCAGCTATCATCATTAATGATAGTTTCAGGTAACCTGCTAGTACAATACAAAAAGGCATCATTACGTTCTGTGTCATCGCGCATATTTGACTCATGCCGATTGATCCTTATTCCGCATGCTTGCTTGCTTATATAACGAATTTGTGTGAGCTGGTAAATAGCTTAATAAATCGTGTAATCGTCGACTACCCATGGCGCATTACTTGCAGAGTAGAGTATTGAGTTTATGTAAGCAGGCAAACAGACGAGATGGGAAAACAATTAAAAAAACTTGCCAATTTTTTTGCAATTTGCCGGACCAGCAGATTCTTCGCTAGTCATAAGTACGCTAGCGTAGTTTTTTCGTAGTTTGCACATGAGCTTTAGACTAACCCACTTCGCGACTTGCGCTTAGCTAGCGCGTAAATGATCGTTCAAAGATAGACTCAATATTTCGCTAATGTTTTACACTGGCGATACGTAAGAATGCTGGTTTCTCGAATTACGCGTTTTTTATTACACATTACAGAAATGTCAGAGCAAAGGTGCCTTTGTACGCTCAAAGTAAGAATCAAAGATTAGTTTTTTACTTCTTATCGTCCATTTACTATTTTCGGACGTTGTTATCTTAAATTATTATTTTATGTAGAACTCTAATGGTTCGCGTACATTAGCGCGATTTCTAAATGTTATTTCCCCTTTCTGCGCTTTGTGCGAAACATATGCATGTAACAGGGGTTGGGTGATCCCCACCTAAAGAAATTCGCCACCCCCTAAATTATGGCGTACGTTTTTTAAACCATTGTTAGGGTTTTTTCATTTTTGGCCAAAAGTTGGAGTCTTTTATTTCCCCTCTAAAAATGGCGGGGACCACTACTCAAAATTTGAAACCGTTACATGCATGCTGAAAAATGCTTCAACTTTATATCCACGAATTAAGCACGCAAAATTGATAAACAAACTCTCGAGAGTTTCTTTGATTCTGTATTTCTCTCTTCGCGGTTGTTTCGTTTTGTGTTATTCGCTGCAAGTGTACATTCGATTCTCGTAAAAAGTGCTTTGACTTCGTCACTGTTTTTTTGTACGAATTTTTTGTACATGTTCAAAGATCTCCGGAAAAGTCTTTGTTCGAGAGTTCTGCTACCCGCGACCCGCATGCTTCACAAAAAGTGTTACTTCGTCATAAATTCAGCTGATTTATATAAGTTTGGCGCGAAGCGCCTAAATTTTTATGAGTTTTTGATTGAATTTACACATAAAACTTGACTTAGAAAGCTAAAACAACTTGTATTACACAATCAGAAATAATATAGTGATTTAGACACCAATTTGCTCATCATGAATTCAATGCATCACAAAGATAAAAAAGTCAATTTTATCTTCAAACGGCAGAAAGCAGTACAAATTTGACTAATAGTTCTTATTTTTTGCATAAAATCTTTAAAAACGGTAGAGATAGACGTAAAAGATGTTTAAGTCTGAACAAAGATGCTTGAAATTACACAAAGATAGATTTTGGAATGTTTAATGCCCGCGCATGGAGCTGAATAGATAATAATTCTAATATTCGGCGCTAAGCGCCGAAAATTACCAGATATTTCGCTACAAAACACTCAAAAAAGCGTTAGAAATACTATCACTTTGTGCCAAAAAGTCTTAGACATTATACAAAGATGGCTCCAAAAATCTTTGTACGAGCCTTAAAATCTTTGTTTCGTACAAAAAGAATGGTGGACGCCGCAGTAAATCAGGAAAAATTTCTGCCTTTGATATATAAAACCATCCGTTTTCTGATTAATTTTTCAGTTTATTAAGCATGCTCGTCCACAAACTATAGTCCGATTGAAATAGGTTCTATCTGACCCCAATGTTGATCCGATTAGATTTTATTTAAATTTTGAACTCTTCCATAATTTTAATAAAGATTTTTTATTCTTTTTCATATTTTCACTTTTGTTCATTTAGTGCATAGTGTCTGTTTTAAATACCGGAAGCAGTTGTTGGGACTGTTCATTGTTCAACGTAAAAATCTACCTAATTTGTTTATTGAGTAATTTTATAATCTGCTAAAATCTCAATTTATCCACTAAGGACATTACTAATGCGCTTGATCTTATGCTTACTTTCCATGCTTAAAATGATTAATTGCGTCATGACGCCGACTCCGTTTTCATGGTTTCTACATAGAACTTGAGTTAATCGTGTCGTTTTGTTTTATTACTATTTTGCAGTGCATTAAAGGTTTCTGGTTGAGATAAAAATAGAAATTTTCTCGCACTGTGTATGCCTTAAAATCATCTCTATAAGCCACAAAAAACGAGCAGCTTTTTACATATATCATTTCTTGATTATAGAGGCACAGCATGACCTTTCGGGGGGGGGTAGGGGGTCAGCCGGTCTGGATGGGTTAAATATTGAGCTTTTTGGGCCGAAATGACCTCAAAAACTGGCATAAGCGCTAAAAACGTTAAAACTACGTTATTACACAGTTTCTGGTCAATTCAAAGCACTTTCAAAGAAAGTTTTAAATTTTCATTCGTTTTTGGCTTTCATTTTGTCTCATTTTTCGAGTAAAATTTCCCACTTTTTAAATTCAAGGGGTCTAGACCAGTGATCGGACCGAGGCCGAGGCCTCGGCCTCGGCAATCCTCGGCGTTTTTTGGAGCCTCGGCCTCGGCGCCGAGGGCGAAGCTGAAAAGTGCCGAGGCGCCGATGGTTAAAATCAAATTTGAACAAGTTTAATATATCCGTTGAATATTAACTATTTAGAATGCATCTGCAGTACACAGGCTATTTTTAACCTATAGACTTTTCTTATGGTTTTAGTCGCGTACCCAGTTACACCAAGTTACATACAGCAAAGTGCCAATTTATTATCCATGTGATGACTAAGTTTTAATTCTCATGCTCGCTACATGGATCGGAAACTTACATTCCCAAAGGGGGGGTGAGGGAGGGTTATTACCCTCCTCTCAGGGTACAAGACTCAAGTCACTGTCAGACGATTTTTGGTGAAAACCTTTTGAATAATTTTTGAAGTCAATTTTTACTATGGCAAAAGTGCAGCTAAATATTAGAATTTCACGAAGTGATACAGTATTTTTGAATGTAAGCAAGAGTGAATAGACTAACTATCACTATAAAACATGCATGCAACAGCTCAAAATTTTCGGGAGGGGTTCCTTGGCATACATGTAACGGCTTGAAATTTCGGGTAGGGGTCCCTGGCCATTTTTAGAAGGAGGGGGATTAGCGACTCTAATTTTATGTCAAAAATGGCAAAAGCACCTAAAAATAGCCAACAAAGCGCAAATTTTCGCCAAAAATGGGGAGGGTGGGTCGAAATTTCTGACGTTGGAGGGAAGGGTGTGGGGAGGACGTCCAAACCTAGGTGGATGGGGAATTCCCCAAACCCCCTGTTACACGTATGGTTTTCGGCCATCTTTATGGGAGAGGGGGTAAATGATCACGAATTTTCGGCCAAAAATCGCAAAAACGCATCTAAAAATGGCCAATAACTGCAGGTTTTGCCAAAAATCAATTTCGGCTCGTGCATTTTTTTGGAGCCATTTTTATACAATGTTAAAATACTTTCTTGAACAAAGTGATATTAATTATATCGTTTTTCAGTATATTTTGGGAAATTTCAAAAAATTTTCGGCGCTTTGCGCAAAATATCGCTAATATACTGTATTTATATTGAAGCAGGGAAAAAACACTCCAAAATCAATTTTTGTGTAATCTAGGCATCTTTATGCAGATTTAAATATCTTTTGTATCTATTTATACTGTTTTTAAAAATTTTATGCAAAATAAGTACTATTTAATAACTTTGCACTTTTTTGCCGTTCAAAGATAAAATTGACTAATTTATCCTGATGTTGCATTGGATTTCTAAGCACAGTAGTGGTTATTACAAGATTTAATTGGCATATTACAATATCTGTAATATTTCTGATTTTGTAGTTCAAGTTGTTTTAGCTTTCTCAGTCGAGTTTTAGCCGAATTATCACATTTAGGGCCATGGTTTTTTGTATTCGGCATAGATTTTTCATAATGTACAGAATCTTTTAAGGACCGTCTTTGTACATGCACAAAGATTTTTGGTGAGACAAAAACTGTAAAAAGGTGTAAAATTTCTGAAAATTTTCGGCGCATCAGTAATTGTCTGTCCTATATATCTTTAAAATGGTAGAATTTGCATTTAGAATGGAAAAATGTCAAATATTCAGAAACCCAGGAATTAGCTAAGATACACTACCAAAGGTCGAAAATGTACCATACTATAATAGTACACTAAAATTTGCATGTACATACAAAATGTTCAAAGACTTTTGGATACCATCTTTGTACACGTAAAAAGGTATCTTGCACAAAAGAAACACTGTTTAGGACTGCATGCCGGTTGCAGGTCACACACTGGCAGTATGTAAAAATGTGTATGTTCAAAAATATATTTATATAAAATATCTACAAAAATTTGTTCGCTCATACAAAGACACTACTTAATTTACTGGTCCCCCATTTTGGGATTTCGCCCTTCCCTCAACTCTAGACCTTGGGAAACTATGATCGGAAAGTACAGTGCAGTTTCCGTCATATTACCTGCCACACAAGAATTGGATGACCGAAAAAGCGTGTTTAAACATGCATTACTGCAAAAGCGAGCACAACAATGGCTACAGTTCTGTCTTTACTTGGCTTATTTCGTTTGTTCGTTTATTTCTTCGACACTGTTTTCTTATTTATAGTAATGAAAGTTTTTAAGTGCTTGTTCAGCCATATTTTTTGTCAACTTTCCCAAGTCTTCATCAACGGCAACTTGTTAAATTAAGTATGCTTTCATGCTGCTGACTTTATTCAATAAATCCTTCACACATTTAATCTACTATTATTGAAAATAAAAATGAATTGTTTGACATTCGATAAAGTGTTTAATATTACGATTATTCTCTAGCTCATGTGCATACAAAATATTCTAAGAGTACTATATATGGGTATAGGTATATAATCTTGACCCTCGGCATTACCCTAGGCCTCGGCCGAGGCCGAGGCCGAGGCAAGGAAATTAAGTCGCCTCGGCCGAGGCCCAGGATCCAAAAGTATGCTCGGTCCGATCACTGGAGACCCCCAAACCGTCCACGTACATGTTTGTTCGTGACTACATTATTCTCTTATTTTTTAAATGAGATCTTTAGCTTATTTCTGAGACTAGCTTTTTCATTGCGTAGAAAGGCTATAAATTTATATTTACAATTGTGGAAAACTGGTTTAAGTGACCTCGATGATCATCAGTACACGATCAGGCTTAGAATACTACTGTATACAGACAAATGCTGGTTTTATTATCTTGCCATTATCTATTTGTTTTCCGGATTCATGGTATTCTGTAGTAACTCACTCCAGTAGAATGCAGTCTTACGTACGACTTGAGTGAAATAAATTAGATGAAAATTTTCAAGTGAATCACGTTTTTTCAGCATATTGGTCGGTAGGTAAGTACTTATTATAAAAATAATTACTTGCCGTGTTACATTATTAACTTCGAATTTGATATGCGAAAATATGTTTTAATCATTATGCATTGTTTCTTTGCATTTATTCCGGCTTAATTTATTCAATCTTCAATATTTAACCAAGTTATTTAGATCGCATAATTTTCCACAAGATCGCGTGCATAAGCCTTAATATTGCGATTGCAATAATTCCATTTTTGCGCTGTTTTTAATTTCATTTGCAGTAACTTCATTTTTTACACTTTTAAAGCCTGATTCGATATTACAGTGTTTTTGATGATTTTTGCTTAAGGTACCATCGTATGATCAATAAGTTTTATTTCAACAATTCTACGATTTTTCATGCCAGTCTTACTTATTAAATTTCGCTGGTCATTTATTTCATCTAATACCGGTGAATATTAAAATCTTGTTAAATAATTAAATACGACTAGCGATGAGAAAAAGAAAAACTATTTCCATTTCTTCACGGCCTTGCATACGATTGATTTGAGCGCAAAAGCTTTCCATCAATGATTTGATATGGTTGTCTTTCACACGCACGCAAAATAGAGAGTAATATGTATTGAAATAAAATACGTAAAAATACTAAATATCATCGCCCATAGGGGTACGCACACAGGTGCACAAGGTCAGGGTCGGCTGGGGGGCGGAATCCCAAAATCTAAATTGATAAATTTAAAGTTTACGTTTTTTTACTGTTTCAAGGATTAAAATGGTCAAAATATCCTACAAAACGTTTTTCGTTATAATATCGCATTTTAAAAGCATTTTTAGTCGATTTTGACTGCATTATATCACGTAAGATAATAAAAGAATGCAAAAATTTATCAATTTTGGGTGATTTTTAAGTAAAAAGTAGAGCTGTGCCGGGGCCGCCTTTTTTGCCGGGGCCGGGGCCTAGGCCCCGTGTCGGGCCGGGGCCGGCCTGGCCGGGGCCAATAATAGCGTGCTTTATCATGCTCATAGTACGACCCTGCCCTACCCCTTATATGTACCTATGCATATATTCTTGCTTGTAGATATGCACGTCAAGCGTTAATATTTGTTGGGATTACAAAATATAACAGAACATGGGCATCGGGGGATCTAGACCCCCCAGAATTTACATTCTCCCCCCAAAATCCGCTAGACCCCTCAGAAATTGATTTTCAGAATTTTTTTCTGTTTTTCTGCAGTTTTTTGATGCTAATGGATAGCTCTCATTGAGAAACGCGAGAAAACGGTGTTTTTTTTTCGCTCTACCATATATTACCAGGCACTTTTTTACTTTGAAAAATTTTGGATCCCCTAGAATTTTTGAGCTGCCCATGTATGGATTTAACTCCTCTGACTTGGATGCGTTTTTCAATGTGCTTTACTTTGCACTTTTTTTAGGCTTATTATTCTATTTGTTCTGATAGACGTAGCAGTCTGCTACCAAACAAGCTGGAAATGCTCGTCTATATGAATTGCAATTTAAAATATGTCAATTTTGATTATTAACTAGAACTTTGCACCAATCTGACATAGTGAAATAAAGATTTGAATTAGCAAGATCTGTGGTTTGCTTGAAATTGAGTTTGAAGGTAAATCTGCCCAAAACATTATCAATTTTCTACATTATAATCAACTCTAACATTGGCCCCGGCCCCGGTGCCGGGGCCAGCCTGTTCCCGGCCCGGAGCCGGGGCCGATGCCTGGCCCCGGCACAGCTCTAGTAAAAAGTACTTAAAAGTACTGCCGGAAAAATTTTGACGTTTTTACTGCTTTTGACCTCAAAAATGATGCAAAAAAACGTTTCATCGGCTCAAAATAGCCGGCAAGTACCTGTCTGGCTGACCCTTCAGCGGGGTATTGCCCCCTCTCACCCCCTATGTGCATGTATGGTTACGCAGCAAGTTTTTCTAAAGTTAGTCCAATAACAGATTAGCCAATAAGTCGGGAAATATTTCAGGGTACTCAAATAAAATGTATCTCTACGTTTTTTTACCATGTCTACCCATTACAACTAAAAACATGAATTTTTCTAAAATTTCTTTGATCTGATTCTGTGTAACAAAAGTACTCGATGAAATGAGTGCTGTGACAGATTTTGTGGAAGTAGTTAACACTTCGAAGAGAAAGTGACTGAAACGGTTCGAAAATGTTTTAGTTTCTCTATTTTAAAGAAACAATTGAAGAGAGATTTCAAAATTGAAACTTCCTTATGTTACATTGAATTCATGAGCTCGATTGTGTTTATTACGAAATGCAATTAGCATATTGCTCACAACAGGCTGGTAATATGTAAGAAATCTATATATTGTACCTCCCAATTTGTTATATGTAAAAAATTGTTGCTCGCGCGAAGACTTCCGGAGATCTCTTTACATACACGGTGAGACTCGTGCAAAAAGTGCATAGGAGTGGAAAGGGAGTTTTAAAATATTTTGGCTTAGGCTGAAATCGACCGAAATTACCTGACTTTCGGACTTCTCAACGGAGGGATAACCCTTATCCTCTCTCCATATGTGCATGTTTGATTAAAAGCTTGAAACTGCCTTATTCATGTCTGGTTTAAGGAGAACGCCTTAATCACTCACGTGCCCGCAATGAATGTTTCGAACGTTTTGTTTTCTTTTTTGGATTAAAGTTTTTGGAACTGCCTATGCCTAACGTTTTGTTTTTTGTAATTAAAATTTTTAAACTCTTTGCCCTGCAATGTGCAACTATTGGTGTAATTCCGCGCAACGGCCCAAATTTTAACAATCTGGATTACCTCGTGCGAGTGCGTGCGTTTGCTTTTCATAATTTTTCATTTCTTTCCTGCCAATAATCCTCTTGCGCCCTTGTACTTGATTTAGGCTTATTCATTTCGGATCAATTTGCATTTAGACAAAAAATGTCAACCGCAGCCCGAGAAAGGCGGTCAGTTCACTTTGCTTACTCCCGTTCCGACGCCTGTGAATAAACTACCCGACGATTCGTCGCTTCTCATTGTTTCATCTGCGCCGCCATCGACCGATTCGCTGGGCCAACGGCATCGCGTCGATCGATCGCGTTCGCCGGATCCGGCGAATTTGAGGCAGCGCACGCGCCACGGCACGCCGTCGTCGCGCGCGCGCCGTTGCAGCGACGACATTCTCGATCAGTTGAACGACCACCAACGCCAACGACGAGTTTTGCCCTTTGACGTCAACGAGGACGGCGGCGGCGGCGCTAATTTACAAGCGACGACGTCGACTTCTGCCGCGGCGCCATCGTCGGCGCTGACTCCGGCGACCGTCGGCGGCGGCGGCCGCCAATCGCCCGCTGATCGACGCGCTAGCGACGCGTCGGGATTGCTCTCGAGTGAGCGGTTATAGCGCTTATCCCGACTGCTCACTACCCGTTGTTCGCATATAATATTTTTACGTTTCGCATTTTTGCATTTGCATTCTTATTCATTTACTCTTCTCGGTCTTGAAGTTCCTTAATGGCTTCTGACTACAGATGCACATGGTCGTGTTAGCCGAGGGGGATCGAGATTTTTTGGGTCAGGAGGGGCATGCATGAACAAAGGTAGGTCTTCCTATTCATACCAACTGCCCGATTTTTTGGTTGGTTGTCCTTTTACAAAGTGGTTGTTTGGTTGGTTGCTTGGTTAAATATTGGTTGTTTCATTGGTTATTGATTATTGGTAGCTTAATCACTGCTTGATTGGTTGATTGAATCATTTTTATGTATTTACATGATTTCTCTTCGATTTGAATTATATTTTGCAAAATTTTTCCATTGATACTGGCAGGTCTTCCCATTGATACAGACCCGGCAACGTTGATACCGGATTGAATGAAGTTTTACTGTTTTTCCATGTATGGGAAAGGTAAAATCCAGGATTTTTACTACAGTAAATTGCGTATTTGGCTATTTTTATATCGAAATTGTTTGGAAGTATAGTGTTTTCGGCGCAAACTGCTAAGACAGTACCTAGGTTTTTGGACCTTTCTGCGGGGAGGGGGATAATACTCCTATCTCACCCCTCCTTATGTGCGCGTAATGCTGCTGACTCCCACTGAACACTCATTTAGTACGAGCACAGTTACTAAAGACAATAAGAAATTGTGCTTGTCATAATCTAAGTGCTTTAATGATTTGTGGCCTAAAATTGTATGACTCGATCAAGTCTTTGTTGAGCTTACAATAATTCCATTGAATTTTCCGGGAGTATTTTTTTTAAACTTCGAGAAGAAAAAATCGATAACCTTTTTCCCGCGCTTTGCATTGGATTCAAAAATTTATTACCTACAATACATGATTTGATTCTATAAAGCCAATACTTAATTTAAAAAACAATAAATTTGTTAGCTATATGTAGTGATCGACCGGGGCCCCGGTCCAGACGATCCCCGGCCATTTTTGGGCTCCCTCGGCCTGGACAAGTCTAAGAAATGGCCGGGGCCGGAGAAAATTATTGCATTATTTCAGTTCTTTAATAATGTGATAACAAAAGCTTCTTTTGTCTAAAGAAACCAGATAAGTCATTTGCTTGGTTTGAATAATCATGTCATCATTGTTCATTAGTTTTAACTAAACGTTCTACCATTGTTTCCCCAATAAGTTTTGTATACTTGTTCTAGGAATTAGGTTTCATAATCAATCAGTATTTAAATCAGTGTCGTTTGACATTTGATTTGCCAATGCAAATGCTACAGCAGGAGAATCAAACGAAGTGGGTCCCGGTTTGGAAACCCTGGAGCGCAAAAACGTAGGTCATTATTCATATATTTGCTTAAAAACTTCAAGTTTCACGATTTTCTGCAATTATGTTACTATGCTAGAATTTTGCTTATTCAGCGTTAACATTTGAACTGGAATGCAGGAAAAGCAAAAATATTAAAACGATCTGCCCACAAAATCTTTCAAAAAAGTGAAATTATTACTCATCATTTCATCGACGCTCACAAAAGTCAAAACTAGTGGATTAGTCCATACTTAAATATAAATGTCTTCTCTCGAGCGTGATCCTTTTCAAAATTTTGGGCTGATTGATTGAATATCTCAAAATGACGGAAGTGATGCCCTACACAGTAAATCCTTCAGAGTCAGAAGCACGTTTTTTTTGTATTCGGCAAAGATTTTTCGCGATGTACAAAGACTTTTGGGGACCGTCTTTGTACATGTACAAAGATTTTTTGGAGGACGAAAAACTGCAAAAAAGGTTCGAAATTCGCAAAAATTCTCGGCGCTCCGCGCCGAAATGAGCAATTGTGTGTTCTATATATCTTTATAATTTCAGAAATTGCATTTTGAAAGGAAAAATGCCAATTGTTTAGCGCTTCGCGCCGTTTTGAGACGATTATTACTGATTTTTGCCCTCAGAAACCTAGAAATTGCTAAAATACGTAACCAAAGGTGGAACAACTCTGTTTTTGCCACACTAAAATCGCTACTGTACCATATAATAGTACCCAAAAATTTATGTGTACGAAATGTACAAAGACTTTTAGGGACCATCTTTGTACATGTACAAACGGACCTTGTACAAAAAAAACACTGGCCAGAAGACATGTTTGAGAGTCGTGAACAGGAACTAAAACGTAATTTATCAATGCAGCTGAACTTCAGATGTACAATAAACACCTGTGCAATACCCTGTTCCTGCCCGTTTATTTGACGAGGAGAACCGAAAGTTGTATGGGGAGAATAGTACAGTAAAGCCTTAAAATTCCATTTTTGAACATGGACAACGACTTTTTAAACTAAATAACCACTTTTCTGCAGCAGGCAACCCATTTTTGGACTTGGACAACCACTTTCCGAGCCAAACTAACCACTTTTCAAGCTGGTAATTGTACAACCACTTTCCGAACTAGGTCAACCACCTTTTATTCGGAAAGTTGGACTGGAAGAACCATTGACTATTGCTTAGGTATGATTAAATAACATTAATTAATCACTGCTTGCTAAGCTTATTGCAAACCACATGTTGCCCATCATGCATGATACTACATAGGTATATACATGGGCGTACGCAGAGGGGGCGGGGGCGGCCGCCCCCCTTAGCTCTGAAAAGGTAAGGAAATGCATGAAAATTGACATATTTTCATCGATAAATCTCATAATTTTCGGCGCTTCGCGTCGTAGAATCATTATTTTCGCTAATTTAGGCCCAGGCGCGGCCAAAAAATGTCATTTTTCATAACTTATTGAGAGAAAATAAATTTTCTTTGGAAAACTTTGATTTTCATGAGCTTAATGGATAGTGCACGTTCGGAAACGTCAGAAGATGCACTTTATTTTGTGCCCCGGCGAACATATCCCGAAATATAGGGTCACCCATTTCGGACCGCCACCCCCCGAGAAAAAATCCTGCGTACGCCCCTGGGTAATACAAATTCACTTAATTGGCATATGTAGTTATACTATACTAAGATGAGTTGAGTATACAATAAACTATATACTTATACACTATATTCTATGCTATATTATACCTTGTACACCCCGAACCCTGGCCGGGGCCGGGGATTTTTTCCAGCCCCGGTCAAAAAACTCGCTCCGGTCGATCACTAAGTATTTGTGCTGTGCTGTTTTCTATTAAAAGGCTACTGGGTGTGTTGATATATTCTTACGCTTCTTACTAATGCAGTGATTCACCGTTGTCTTTGTTCTTTGAAATTACAAATTTGATTGAGCATGCCTAAGATGTTAGCATTTTTTATTACAAAGGTAAAATTTCTGCTCTGTTTGTTCTTGCAAACTGTGTTAAAAATGTTAAGAATGACAGCATTTTTACTTGTTTAACAATTTTCGACTTATTTGTCAAAAAGCTGCAAGCTCAAGTAAAGAACAGTGAAAAAATCAAAAAATTCTAACGTATTTCGCCCTATCAATGAATTTCTGTACTTTTGATTTTCAGAGCCCTGGATTTTTGGTGGGAAATATTATTAAAGATCGAAAAATGCTCCTCGGAAAGTACGCTGAATTTTACTATGCACTAACAATATGTACCAAGATTTTCGGGTTCCGTTTTTGTGCACACATGCACAAAAGTGCCTTGTGCAGAAAAACTCAGCATCTTCTGATTTAGCGAAGCATTTCCCATCCCCAAAACTTCGAAAATTTCCAATTTATCTCGGTCTTAGGAAAATTTGATTAATAAAGCATAAAATTATAAAAAACAATAAAAGTTGGTATTTTATTTTCTCAGATTTTTTAAACGGACTTATGGGCCTTATTGAAGGTATTCGGTTTGAAAATTTGGCACATTATTCCTTTCTAGACGGTAGAAATAAGAATATTTTCAAGAAAAATTCAATAGAATTCAACAAATACAGTCAAAAATTGCTCTTTTCGAAAAATTAATTTTGGATGGTGGTGTCTTGACATGCACAGCATGGAAATTCTGGAGGGAGTGAAATTATAAAGTGTCTTTTTATGGGTCCAACAATGGTAGGTATCATACATGATCTTGGGGGGTGGGTTTGGGGGGGTTTCACCCCTCGCGGAATCATTTTTCACCCCCCCCCCGCAAAAAATTTTTAACCCCCCCCAGAATTGGCGATTTTTCAAAAGTTTCCTAAACTTACCTGAAAATTGGTAGAAAAAGTGTCTTTTTAAGGGTTTTTGGCTATCTATTCGCTCAAAATCGCCAGATTTTCGGCGCTTCGCGCCATATATTCATGTTTTAAGCGATATAATGGTCAATTTATTCGACTTTTTCGAAATTTTTTTCATGATTTTATGCTCTAGAAGGATAGAGTATCGCCAGAAACGCCAAAAAACGATGTTTTTTTACGCGTACCGGCCATTTTTGGGCCCAAAAAAGGCACTTTAGATTTTCACCCTCCCCCCAGAATTCCCATACTGTGCATGTATGGTAGGTATGCGTCAAAATCATCGTTTTTCAGCGTTCCTGATGGTGCTCTATCTTTCTAGAACATAAAAACATAAAAAATTTCGATAAAAATTTTAAAAAAATTGGAACAAATTGCACAAAATGTAGTCAAAACATGAGTATAACGGCGCGAAGCGCTGAAAATCTGGTCTTTTGAGTAAATAGATTGCTAAAAACGTTTAGAAAGCAACTTTCCTGCAAAATTTTTTTGGGAATTTTCAAAAAGTCGCCAATTCGTGGGGGGATGGAAAGTTTTTTTGGGGGTTGAAACCCTCTTCCCAAATATCCCCCAGATTGTGTACGGTGGTGTTCCGGCCATTTTAGAGGGGTAAATGAGTCTAATTTCTGGTAAAAATGGGAAAAATTAACCTAAAGTTAGCCTGAAAAACGCGAGTTTTCTTCCTACAATCGGGGGAGGAGTGGTGGTTAAATTTTCTTACTCTGGAGATGGATCGGGGCAGACATACATAGCATTGGAACTCTGAAGGTGGATGAAATTTTAAAGAGCCTCGTTCGTGCCCGGAAATGGTAGACAAGCGTCAAAAACATCGTTTTTGACGTTTCTGACGATCATTGATCTTTCTAGTGCATCAAAACATAAAAAAGTTCGAAAAATCGAAAAAGTTGAACAAAATACAGTCAAAACAAGAGTCTATGGCGCGGGCGCCGAAAGTTTGACACTCTTGAGCAAATAGCTAGCTAAAAATGCTTAAAAATCCCTTTTTATACGAATTTTCAGAAAGTAGTTTTTCGTAGCTTTTGGAAAATTGCGAATTCTGGGGAGGGTCGAAAACCCAACCCCTAATGGGTTTTATATTTACACATTTATTTGTTACATTTGATTTGATATTTATTTATTTATTCTTTTTTTATTATTTATTTATTTATTTATATATTTTTGCAGGTCGGCGCGCTGCCGCTGACGAATGCTCACGTATGCAGCAGCATCGAAAATTTGATCAAATAATGGTGCGCATAAACGAGGCGCCGGCGTCGGAGGCGGCCGGCGGCAACGTCGACGCCGAGCCGTCGTCGTTTGCCGACTTTTTCGGCGCCGAGGAAAAACGCCGCTTGAAGGAGCTGGAAGAAGATTGGGGAAAAGCGGTGTTGAACAAAAATCGGCTCATTCACCAGCGATTGCGCGAAAGACGCTTGAAAGAGCGAATGCCGACCATCACGGCCGAACTGGCCGCCTTGGCTTCGTCGCATGTGAGGATTATTTGGGCAATATTGAATATTAAATAATTATTATCATACATGCACACAGTGTTTTTTTGTACCAGGTCCGTTTGTACATGTACAAAGATGGTCCCCAAAAGTCTTTGTACATTTTGTACACGCAAATTTTTTTGTACCATTATATGGTACATTAGCGATTTTAGTGTGGTAAAACAGGGTTTTTTGACCTTTGGTAGCGTATTTTAGCTAATTTATGAGTTTCATCGCCAAAAATTACTAAAAATTGTATCAAAACGGCGCGAAGCGCCGAAAAATTTGACATTTTTACATTCTGAATGCAAATTCTGCCATTTTAAAGATATATGAGACAAACAACACCTTTTTACAGTTTTTGTCCTCCTAAAAATCTTTGTACGTGTGGTCCTGAAAAGTCTCAGTATATCGGGAAAACTCTTTGCCGAATACAAAAGAAACCGTGCATGCACATGGGGGGAGGGGAGTATTACCTCCGCTGAAGGGTCAGCCAAACACGTACCATCTGGCGATTTTGAGCTGATGGAATGTTTTTTTTGCATAATTTTTGAGGTCAAAGCAGCAAAAATGCCAGAATTTTCAGCGCCGGATTGGTACTTTTATGTACTTTTTTACCCAAAAAGTGTCGAAAATGGATCAATTTCTGTATTAATTAGTGTTAAAAGTGATATAATGCAGTCAAAAGGGACTAAAAATGATTTGAAAATGCGAAATTACCACGAAAAGACGTTTTATAGGCCATTTTGACTATTTTGATCGTTTAAGCAACAAAAAAATTCGTGAACGTTGAATTTACCGTTTTCAGTTTCTGAGATTTTACTCCTCCCTGCCGACCCGGACCTTGTGCATTTATGATTATAATTGAGCAGTGGCGGATATAGGATTTTCGTAAGGGGGCGGTGCAGTACCCCAACTTTTTCCAAAACATTCAAAAATAGGTCCGAAAAACCGCTATTCACTTGCATAGTACGTAGCATTTTTTGCCGTTTTACATTGACTGTTTTTAGTCAAAATAATTTCTGGTGCAGAAATTACGCAAAAATTTTGCATTTTTAAGTAATTTTGTGCAAAAAGTGGCCGAATTTCCTTCAATTTACCTAAAACCCGGCTCGAAGTGTGTTAAAAACGGTGAAATTTAGACAAAAAACGTTTATAGACTCAAATTAATTCGCTAGTTTGCGTATTTGGAGCAAAGCCTATTGAAGCACTTACGCGAAGCGCAAAAGATTATAGAATTTATGCATAAAAGATTGGAGGAAACTATAAAAATAAGCCTTCCATGCTGATAAGAAAGTGAACAAATGTATTAAATAGTCATTATCCAGTGTGAAGCGCCGGAAAAATTTGAGAAACAACGGTGGTCGGTGTTTAAAAACCAATGCAAAGTACATATTTATCTTTTATCTCGCCAACTATTCTGAGCCGATGGGAGGGGGCGCCAGGTGGCCGCCCCGCCCCTTAAATTCTCTCCTGCAATTGAGGAATATTAAATAATTTTAAATATTAAATATTATTCGACAAATAAAAATATTTAAAATAAATAATTAAGAAAATATAAATAATAATTAATTTTGGGAGGAAAATTTCGTTTTTCGATTGATTAATCAATTAATTAATCGAGTAGTTTGACTACTTTGAATCGGTAACTTTGAATTTCGATTTTTTGCACTTTGTGTACATCAAAACGCCCGAAAAATCGTGCTCATAATATCCGTGTTGGATATTGAGAAACAATTCGTCTTAAAAAGATCTGAAAATTTCTAAAACATCTTAGCAAATTGAACGAAGTGCGGTCAGATTATGACATAAGCGTTGGAAAATTTGGAGGCAAAAAACGCTTAGAAGAGCATATGTTCTTAGATTCTGTTGAGATCCGAAAAATTTGCACAATGGATTATATGTCCGTCCCTCACTCTTTCTATCATAGATGACATGGCAGGATGGCTAGAGATGGGTGAATTCGGAAATTTCTGGCGAGGAGTAGGTAAAATCTATCATTTTTTAAAAAGTAAGGGCGTTTATAAGGTATGTGTATTATGTTAAAATTGCTTGGAAAATCACCATTCGGATGACAGCCAGGGGCGTAACCAGGAGGGGCGGGGGGCCGCCCCCTCGAAATGAAAAATATTTTTATTTTTCACAAGGGTCCCAGGAAAAATTTTAAAATTCTCAAAGTCAACTAAAAGGACAGCCAACATGCGTTTTCAGCGTCTAAACTCAAAATTTTCCGGCGCTTCGCTCCTGATTTCTTATTTTCTATCTTTTTCCTTACCTTAGAAGCCCCGATTTATTATTTTCTGCATTAGTTTTTTTTGCAAAACCACAAAATTAAAAGCAAAGAAAAGACTTTCGAAATGTTTTGAAGTCAAGCTTGAACTTGATTTTGAGAAATTAGTAATGCCGATATGTTAAAAGATAGATTTTTGATATCCAAGTTTGTAATCAAGCAAGAAAAATTTTTTTTAAATTTTCTACTTCGCCATGGCATAGATCTCGTCGAGAAACGCTCAAAAATGCCATTATTTTCGCGTATCTCCTAATGGTTCCCGAGATATAGACTTCAAAAATTTTGCCCCACCCCCCGGAAATAAAACCTGGTTACGCCTCTGATGACAGGTACATAGTTCCTATCTAGCTTTTAAACCCTTCAGTCGGGTTAATATACCCCCTATCATGCCTTCTTATCTTACATGTACGCTGCTTGTTCTGACCTGCCTCTATGCTGCATGGTTAGCACTGCGTACTGACGAACTGACGAATATGTCGTGTCAAAATTTTGGATGAGGGTTCACCCCGCCTTTTCTTGAGTTGGGTAAATGGTCTCCAATCTTTGGCCAAAAACGGCTGAAAAACACATAAAAACGGCCAAAAAATTCATTTTTTTAAATTGGAGGGGTCAAAAATTTTCTGGTTCCGGGGTGGGTTGGGGAGGACGACAAAGTTTAAGTGAAGGATTCCCCCATCCCCCTGTTGCATGTTTGATTAGACATATAAGAGCACGAAATCTACATTTTTGGGCCAAAAATTGTAAAAAACAAAAATGACTTGAGAACAAAAAACGCATTTTTTGCATAGAAAAGGAGGGCGGGGTAATCAAATCTCCGTCTTTGGAAGCACGACCGACTTTGGTTGAGTGAATCCAAGTGTCCTCTTATGTATAGTGGCAACAATCATCGCAGAACTTTAAAATTTGTTCACATTTTCTTTAAACAATCGTTACAATCAGACAGTCGCTGATTTTTCGTTCCAAGATGACCGGTTCGCGTGCGCCCTTAATACCGCCGTTCGCTCCACTCAGCGTCACTACGGCGGCTAGCCGAATTGAGCCGGCGGCGGCTGTTCTGACTCCGACGTTGAGCGTCCTGTCGTCGGTGTCCCCGACGGCAAGCGTTGACGTCAGCGCTGGCGTCGCCGCCGCCGCCGTCACGCTGCCGTCGGCCATTTCGCCGTCGTCGTCGACTTCTATGGCGTCTTTGTCGTCGACGCCGCCGACGCCGGTCGTCGAGGCGCTGCCGTCGTCGTCGACGGCGTCGTCCGCGGCGATTTTATCGCCGGCCGTTTCGACGACGCCTAGTAATAAGGACGAGTCGAAATCGGCGTCGCCCATCTTAGAATTGGATAAAATTAAAATGGCGTTGGTCGATTTCACGCGGCGGTTGTCGCTTAAGTCGCAACAATCGACAGCCGCTGCCGCAATCGTTGCGGGCCATGTGAGTATACATATTGTCGACATCATATTTATATGCACAAGGTCAGGGTCGGCAGGGGTTAAACAAACATGCAAAGGCTCAGAATTTTGAGTGGGGGATCCCCGGCCATATTTAGCGGGAGGGGGAGAAAATGATTACGATTTTTGACCAGAAACGGTCAAAAAATTTGCATTTTTCCATAAATAAGGGAGTGCAAAAATTTTCTGACTTTTAGTGGATGGAGGGACAAGTAGTTTTGGTAGGAGGGAATCCTCCACCCCCTGTTACGAGTATGGTGGTAAAATCCCACAAATCCAAACGGATAGATTTAGTGTTCACGATTTTTTGCTATTCCAAGGACGAACATGATCAAAATAGTCTATAAAATGCTTTTTCGTATAAATGCCGTATTTTTAAGCATTTTCAGTCCATTTTGACTGCATTATATCGCTTTTAGAGTATACATCATAAATGCACAAGGTCAGGGTCGGGAAAACTGCAAAAAAGATGTAAAAAATGACTTGCTTAGTTTACTGTAAACCAAGAGCAGCTTAACCAGCATAATTGAAACTTTAGAGGTTTGTTGCAAAGGTAATTGGCTCTTAGAAAAAGCAAACCGCATTTAATATAGTTAATTGTCAAGGAAGTTATAGTGATCAATATGCCATTCGTTTTTTTCAGCCACTCTGTATATGTGTGGGCAGGCCCGTAACCAGGATTTTATTTCGGGGGGGGGTGGAAATTTTTTGAGGCCAGATATCTCGAGAACCATTAGTAGATAGGCGTAAATAAAGGCAGTTTTGAGCGCATCTCGGCGAGCTCTATACGATGGCGAAGAAAAATTTCAACAGAAAAATTAAAAAATTTTAACTTTATGTCATATTGATATACAGCAAATTTAGCATTTAAGCTGATTTCTCATCACTTAATCGACGAATTATTTCTCATCTCTTGCCTTTGTACTTAATCATTGTGCTTTGCAGAGAAAAAAATACGGGTAATGAATAATTCGGCGCCAAGCGCCGAAAAAAATTGACATATTCTGCATGTCAAGTTCAAATTTGAGCGGTTTTGAGCGGGCTAGAAGACAAAAAACATATATAAACAATAAATACGGCGCGAAGCGCCGGAAAAAATTCATGTTTCCTATGTCATAAGTAAAATTAAACTAATAACTAATTAAACTAATAATTAAACTAATCTAATAACTCAAATTTGAGCTGTTTTGAGTGAGCTAGAAGGCAAAAACTATAGCTAAATAATGAATCCGGCGCACAGCGCTAGAAAAAATTGACATGCTCTCTATGTCTAACTCAAATTTGAGCGATTTTTAACGGTTTAGATTGAAGACAAAACTATACATAAACAATAAATCCGGCGCGAAGCGCCGGAAAATTTTGAGTTTACTAGCTCAAAAGTACGCTAAAAACCTGTTTTGGCGGTGTTTCAGACGCACTTCGCCAATTTTTCATTTTTCCTTCTGGGAGACCCTTAGGCGAAACAAAAATCTTTTCCCATTTCGGGGGTGGACAAGCCCCCCGCCCCCTGTATATATCCCTGTGTGTGGGTATATCAAAGGAAGCGGAAAACGTACCTAATTGTTTATATAATATTATGTATCTAACAGTTTTATGATAATTTAATAAATAATTCATAATAATACTTTTTATTTTATTATTTTATGTTTTTTTGACTGTTATAAAAATGTTTTATTACACTTGACAGAAGACTCAGATGCCTCCTGATCGAGAACGGCTGTCGTTTAGTACCTCAGCGTCAGCCACCGCGCCTTTCCTTCCGGAAAAACCTTCTTCAGTCAGTGTTGACATAGTTTCGGTTGAAGAGGACGAAATTTTGCCCAAACACCTAGAAGGAGAGGAGGAGGAAGAGCAAGAAGTTCGTGATTTGTAAATTTGTTCACTTATTGCCTTGGAAAGGTTATGTACGAGTAGGTTTAAAAATCCGGATAACTTACATATTAAAGATTTTTAACACTTCTAGAACATGAATCAATAAGTGTTTAGCATTTACCTGGCCAGTCAGGCCATAGGGTCATTTTGTGCAGTTGATTTGCTGCATATAACGTCTACTAATTTGCAATTTATTAAATAATTCAAGTTTTAAAAGAATTTAAGAATTTAATCTGCAATTAATTGTTAAATTTTAAATTGAATAATTAAATTTTAAAAGAATTTAATTGTTCTATGTTACTAGCCCTAACTTTTCTTGATGAAGTGCACTATAATAAACTTGTCAGACAAGTTTATAAATCAAACTACAACGTGTTATACATTTGCTTGCACGTGTCTTGTCCATATGATTGGTGTTTTTGCCGGTTTTATGGTCAAATTATTGTTGGTCGAATGAAGAAATAAGGCATTATTTACTGAAAAGCTTAATTAGCAATCTTAGTTCTCTGTTATAACAGAAAAATTAGAACGTAATCATGCATAACGACGCCATAATGAATTTTCAGCTTTTTCCCGTAAATTTAGATAATTTCCGAACATTCGAGAGGTTTTCGTGGAAAGTATCAATGGCTTGATTTGCAAAACTCCTGCGAATTTTGAACGTTTTCACAAATTTGAGTACAGCGCACATATATAGAGGATATAGCTAACTTAATATGCTGTTCCGTTAAATTATTGAATTAAATTATATTATATTCCATTAAATCCCAATAGTGTCCGATAAATATATTGTATAATAAGCTATGTATGTTTCTACGCGTAGAATTATTGCTTAGTTTTATTTCCTAAGATTTTTGAACATTTTTCCGATTTTTTAAATTTTTCATCTAGGAAACTGAGGAAATTGAGGTCGTTGCAGCCGAAGCAGTAGTCGAAGTTGAAGAATTTGAGGAAAAAGCTGTCGATAAATCTCCCGATGGCCGGTTTTTGAAATTCAACGAAGAAATTGGCCGCGGTTCGTTTAAAACTGTATACCGTGGCCTGGATACAGAAACCGGTGTTGCCGTAGCGTGGTGCGAATTGCAGGTTAGTTTTTGAGAAAATTGTTTGAATATATGTATAGAAAATTAGTGCAAATCGTAGATTATTTAGAAAAAAATTTTTCCAAGTCAAAATAATTAGTCTCTTAATTCCTCAGTCTGAGCAGCATATACCTGCTACAGGAATTTTTCCAGCGACGATAAATGATCCATGTTGTGTTGTAGCATAGGAGCTTAACATGGCCACGTAAAATTATGTCAATGTACAGTTTTTGGTCAATTTTAAGCACTTTTTGAGAAGATTTTTAATTTTTTCATATTTTCAGTCTTTATTTTGCCATACTTTCCACAGAAAATATTCCACTTTTCTATTTTTGGACTATCTAGACACTCAAACGCCCCACATGCATGCTGTACTGATGTATACCGAAAATTGCATTGTTACAGTCTACGAGCCAGCAGCAGAAAAATGGCCTTTTGCAAAATAAATTGTAAAATATAAATTGTAATAAGTTCCGGTAAGCACCGAAAATTTTGGCTATTTGAAAAATCTGTATCGTTGGAATGTTCATAGTTTTCAATGAGAAACAGTCATTAGCCATCATTGCTAGTAGTACAGCTGAATTCATTACGTTCGAAAAGCCACTTTATTTGAAAATTAAAAAGAAATAATTTCGATGCGTTAACTGACCTTTTGCTAATTTCTTACGATTTTATCTCAAGAGCCGCTAAAATATTTGCTCTTTCAAAATCACTTTGCTATGACGGTAACATACTCCTTCGCATATATCTAATGTTTTTTCGCCCATTAAGTTTCAGAAAAGCTTTGCATTACATATGTTCTTATCAATACATAATTACAAATTACAAATTTGAACGGTTGCTACCCAAAGCGATCGAAAACTTTTTGGAAATAACTTAATAATGCAGAAAGATGGTAAAATATTGCAATTTTTATGTGGGATCAATTTGATTTCTGGTGTTTCGCGCTACGCGACATCTCGTATGTGAGCTTTTTTCTTATTTGGCGCCTTTAATCCGAATAGTAAACCTGTTTTTGAATTACACTATTAGATACATACAGGACGACTGATTACTAAACATTAAACACCGCGTTGGGCCAATTTTAGGGTGCTTCATAGAGCGAGTGTATTCAGTTCTTTCAACATAGTTTAGATACAGACCAGCTGTAAATGTTTATATTAATGTAGGCCATATATGACTTTGTTGGAGTTTCACTTCCCCCTCAGAAAATATTTCACACCCCCAGAAATTTTTTCACCCCTACCCCCGCCAGAATTGACGATTTTTCAAAATTTTCCAAAAAATTTGTATAGAAGCTGCTCTTTTATGCATTTTTTCGGCATATTTTCGGCGCTTCGCGCCATTACCTCATTTTCCGACTATGTTTTGTTAAATTTAATTGACTTTTTTGATAATTTTTCGAAATGTTTTGTGTTTTTATGCCCTAGAAAGATGGAGCACCGTCAGAAACGTCGAAAAAACGATGTTTTTGATGCCTACCCACTGTTCTTGAGCCTCAAAATGAGCACTTTAGAATTCTACACCCCCTGCCCAAAATTCTTATGCTGTGCATGTCCGATGTAGGCTGCTCACTTCTTCCATCTCATTCCTGCATCTACATTTAAAAATGAAATTCGAGTGATTCTAAGATTTACATATGTATGTATAAAGAGAGTCAAACCATATATTTGATTTTTGAGTGAGAATTTGCCGAAAACTTTGCATTGTTATTGTCTACCGAATAATCGCAACAGGTTTGATTTTTGATAGAAAATTAGTTTATTTCATTTACAAATATCAAAGATCCGTTCAAACCGAATCGGCAGTAAAAGTTTGCTCATTTTCGGAACTTTGACTTCTCCTTTCATTTATTAGGTTAACCTTTATTTATGATATACTGGATTGAATTTTTTTGTAATATTACTCCAGTTCAGCTTCACAATATGATTCACAGTAATTCACATTTATGGAACACTTTTCTGCTCATATGAACAAATTTTTATTTTAACCTTTGTTTTTTCTATATTTTAGGAGAATAAGTTAAGTAAATTAGAACGGCAGCGATTTCGCGAAGAGGCGGAAATGTTGAAGACTTTGCAACATCCGAACATAGTTCGCTTTTATGATAATTTTGAATTATCGTCGGGAAAACGCAAATGCATTGTATTAGTTACGGAACTGATGACGTCAGGAACGTTGAAAATGTATGTGTTTTCAAATTGCTGCACGCTACCTTTTTATTCTCATAATTAGAACAACAGATGCTTCCTAAATCGAACGAATAATCTGTTATCGTGTCGAAGTTGCTGGAATAATTTTCGAATTTTCTCTATCGATGTTTCTGCTGTTTGCTTGGCACTTTTCATTCAAACATGCCTTGAAGTTTTGAAAAAGCGTGAAGCAAATTTCAGCGCATTATGCGTGAATTCGTTTCTAAATTTGAACTTACTCCGTAACATGATTTTTCCTGAAAATCCGAGATCGAATTTTCGATTTAACAGTCGATTCCCCATTTTTCATGGTTTTTAATTTTTCATATTTTATTATTACGTATTCATTTATTTCATTTTTCACGCTTGCAGTATCTTCTGCCCAGATGCGCTTCTCACTTTCTCTTCAGTCCATACATATATGTTTCCATTTTTATGCTTCACGCAACGATCTGTCAAATAGCCTCTTATATAATTCATTATTAATTTAGGTATATAAAGCGATTCAAGAAAATTAACGTAAAAGTGCTTAAATCGTGGTGCCGACAAATTTTGAAAGGCTTGGCATTCTTACATACTCGCAATCCGCCCGTCATACATCGCGATTTAAAGTGTGATAACATTTTCATTACTGGTACAACGGGTTCGGTGAAAATCGGTGATTTGGGTCTGGCTACGCTGAAGAATAAATCTTGCGCAAAGAGCGTTATAGGTACGCATAGAGATATAGCTATGTAGGATACGATCATACACGCATTAGTTAAAGCGACTAAATTATTTTTAGAAAAATTTCAAAAAAGTTAATCGTAGATTGAACAGAGCTGTAAGCGGTAGTCCATCCATATGTGTTTGCCCTTTACAAAAATGTACTCATGTGTAGGCCCGTAGCATAGGTGCGCAGGGTCAAACTTTCAGAGGGGGTGAAAACCAAAAGTTGGTAGATAGCTAAGTGCTTCGTAAAGACGATTCTATAGCCTTTTTGGGCTAAAAAATTAGCTATATAGCCTTTTTTGGCTCAGAAAATAGCTTTATAGCCTTTTTGGACTTAGGAACATAACTGTATAGCCTTTTTGAATAAAAAATAGCTATTTAGCTCTTTATTGGGTCGAGAAAATAGCTAAATAACCTTTTAAACTCAGAAAAGACAACTATATAGCATTTCTGAGCTCAAAAAAGACTAGCTAGTTTTCTGAGCCCAAAAGGCTATATAGCAATGTTTTTCCGGCCAAAATGGCTGTATAGCTAGCTATCAGTCTTCCAAAGCTCAGAGAGCAATATATACCCCTCACCCCATGCTCTTGTGTGGCCCGTAGCCAGAATTCTATTTAGGGAGGTGAGCAAAAAATTTTGAAAGTCATATATCCCGAGAATCATTAGGGAGTAGTCATAAATAAAGGCATTTTTGAACGCTTCTCAACGAACTCTACATGATGGTAAGAAAAATTTCAAAAAAATTTAGCATTTTTTCAGCATATTTCATACTTAACAAAAAATCTATCGCTTAAACTATCTGTGCAATTGATTTCTCATCGTCCAGTCCGTAAACAATTTCTTAATTTTTGGGATTTGCACTTAATCTTTGTGCGTTGCAAAGAGAAACAACCAAAAATTAGTGATTCGGGGCGCGAAGCACCGGAAAAAATTTGCATTTTCTTTATGTCTAACTCAAATTGGGACAGTTTAGAAGACGAATACAGAAACAATCAATCCGACGCGAAGCGCCGCAAAATTTTGCGTTTACTAGCTCCAAAGTACTTTAAAAAAATCTGTTTTGACAACCTTTTAATGCATTTCAAGAATTTTTCATTTCTTCCTGTGAAAAACAAAAATTTCTGGTCTCTTGGGGGCAAGTGCCTTCCCCCTTGGCTACAGGCCTGCTCACGTGTGTTTTAAATATGAAGACCTGAATCAGATGGCGTAAACACTGTACTAGTATGACTTAAACCCTACTTTTTAAGCAATAAGGACAACAACGGTGGAGACATTTATGTACGTTTTTTTTGAAATCATGGACATTTGCACACAGGGGTTATGCGAGGTGTTCCCCCTAATACGACTTTTGGAACGCGTACCCCTTAAACCGTTTTGGATCAAAATCGATAGCTTGAACCATGAAAAAGCGTCAAATGACGTCCAACAGTGTAATTCAAGTACATGTACTTATTTTTTGAGCAGTAGAGTGTTCAATCCATTTTATTCATACATTTTTCTTCTATTATTTTGTATAAATTTGGTGCTACAGATCGTTTCATTGCTCTTATTGTTATTGTTTTCATCAAATTCAACCATAAATATTCATGAAAAATCAAATACGATCAATTATGTAAGTGTTCAAAAGAAAAATGTCAAATTTTTCGGCGCGTTTCAAGACGATTCTTAGTGATTTTTGACCTTAGAGACCCAGAAATCAGCTAATATACACTACTAAAAGTCGAATGACTGTTTTTATCACACTAAAATCGCTACTGTACCGTATTATAGTAACCAAAAATTTGTGTGTACAAAATGTACAAAGACTTTTGGGGACCATCTTTGTACATGTACAAACGGACCTTGTACAAAAATAAACTAACGCGAAGCGCCCAAAATTTTTGCGAATTTCAAACCTTTTTGCAGTTTTTGTCGTTCCGAAAATCTTAGTGCATGTACAAAGATGGTACCCAAAAAGTCTTTGTACATCGGTAAAAATCTTTGCCGAATACAAAAAAACTGTGCATGCGAAGCCGGAAAATTTTCAGTATAGTAGCTTAAAAGTGTGCTAAAAATGTATTCTGGCTGTCCTTTTATTAGACTTCGAGAGTTAAGTTCTGTTTATTCGGGTCCGGGTTCGGGTATCCAAATCAATACCCGATCGGGTTCGGGTAGTTCAGTAAACATATATATATATATATATATATATATATATATATATATATATATATATATATATATATATATATATATATATATATATATATATATATATATATATATATATATATATATATATGCATAATAAACTAATGTATGTAATAGTGTATTTCTTTGGTTTTAGTGCACCTTCATGTTACAATGTCGTTATCAATGTTACACAGTTGTTCAGCGCCTACTAGGCGCATAAATGGGGGCATGGGTGGTCTTTCGTCGCCCATCAGTACGAGAAAATATAAAATTTCATGAGGACAAGAAGCCCAAAACGGGCAAAAAAACATCCTTAAGCAGCTTTTTTTGTATTCGTCAAAGATTTTTCCCGATGTACAAAGACTTTTCGGAACCGTTCTTGTACATGTACAAAGATTTTTGGGTAGACAAAAATTGTGAAATGTCTAAAATTCGCGAAAATTTTCGCGCTTCGCGCCGAAATGAGTAATTGTGTGTTCTATATATCCTTATAGTGGCAGAAATTGCATTTCAAAAGAAAAAAATGTAAAATTTTTCGGCGCTTCGCGCCGTTTTAAAACGATTCTCAGTGATTTTTGCCCATAGAGACCCAGAAATTAGCTAAAATACACTACCAAAAGTCGAACAACTCTGTTTTTATTACACTAAATCGCTACTGTACCATATTTATTACCCGAAAATTTGTGTGTACAAAATGTACAGACTTTTCGGGACCATCTCTGTACATGTACAAACGGACCTAGTACAAAAAAAAACTGAGTAGTGAAAAGGTAGCTTTTGTGCTCTATTGTTTACTCCACATTTTAGGCCATCGAAGATGAATAAAGCCTAGAATTTTAGTTCTTTCATTCCCATCTGTCCCCCAGGTTGAACTAACCCCGCAAACCATCCGTCTTGTGCAAGTAGGGTGTCTTCTATTTGTTTTGTGTGTCAAAACTTTTTTTGACTTTTAGTAGTGCAATTTAGCGATTTCTGGGTCTCTGACAATAAAAAAGCAATAATTTGTCAATTTAGCGCGAAGTGCTGGAAAAGTTTTCATATCTTTGGCGTTTTCAGTTTGAATTTGAGGTTTTTTGATGACAAATACTTCAGAAATCAGAAGATTGAATTCGCCAAAGCGCAAATCAATTTTGTCTCTCATCGTCTGAAACAAAGTTTGGAGGTTTTGTAGAGACGAATAAGGTAGAAAATTGCAAAATTCATAGAAAAGAATTTGCATATCTTGCTTGATCTGTGCGTCCCACTTTGACTTAAATACTTTGTACTACTATTAGAAAATCTATCTTTTATTGTTCGCGTCTCGCATCAAGCGTCTTCCTCATTCACTGATATATTCTACATATATTCTTAACAAAATTAAATTTTTCAGGCAATTGTTTAACTTTTTACTAGCTTCCTCAATTTAATTAATTCGCTAAAACATATAAGTACGCGGGCGAATGCAGAATTTTTTAAAGGTGGGGGCGCAGGACGATCCATAAATTGGTGAACATATATTTTGGAACATGTTCCGTAGCACGCAAAATAAAGTACGTTTTCAGACATGCTCTATCCATTAAGCTCATAAAATTCGAACTTAAAAGATTTTCTCTTTATAGGCTGTGAAAAATGTCGTTTGTTTGGCCGCGCTTGAGCCAGACTTATCGCAAATAAAAATCTACGGCGGAAAATTTTGAGATTTTTCGATAAAAAGATGCCAATTTTCATTATTTTACATGCACCATCTTACCTTTCCAAAACTATTTTTGGGCTAAGGGGGCGCCCCCACCCCCGTGAGTAGCCTATCTGATATGTACATGCCAAAATACTGACAAAGCAGTGCCTAGGATCATTTTGAGATTAGAGCCTATAATAACTCCCACTGCGAACTGCTCAATTTATCCTGCGTGAATAAATCGCTTGTTCACTGGCCAAAAAGCTGCTGTTTGTGAGGCTTAACTTGATAGAACCAAATTGTACCAATGAATAACGAAGCAGTTTTTGAAGCGAAATTTCATTTGACAATCATTTTGTGAAAAAAGACTTGAAAAGCTTAACGTGGGAATATTGAGAAAGAAAAAACCGGCGCGAAGCACCGAAAATTTTTGAAGTTTTGACATAAAGGTGTGACGTTTCGCGCTTAAAAATACCAGAATAATCCGGATAAATTGTAAAAACATTTGGGTTCGGGTTCGGGTAGTCAAAATAAATTTATTCGGGTTCGTGTTCGGGTAGTCGAGTTCTGTTTATTCGGGTTCGGGTCCTGAATTTTATTCGGGTACCCGAGTACTCGGGTTCGGATACCCGTTGCATCCCTATTGTGTAGTATATGCTTTGATAAATCATATCGCTTTTTCTCCCAATTCGTTTTATGTGCATACGGAGCAAATAATATTCTGTCGTTAAATACTCTTATTCTTATAGGAACTCCAGAGTTTATGGCTCCCGAAATGTACGAAGAGAATTACGACGAAAGCATCGATGTTTATGCTTTTGGTATGTGCCTATTAGAAATGATTACTGGTGAATATCCATACTCTGAATGCCAGTGTCCGGCTCAGATCTATCGAAAAGTCACGCAGGTAATTTTTTAATCATCATTCATTAATAATTTTCTTGTAAAAAATGATAGCTTCGACAATCTTTTGCGTTATTTGCGTCAGTCATCTTTTGGGATGAATTTTTCGTGCTATTTCAGCGTATGACTTATTTTTGTTCAAAACATCACTATTAAAAATCTAAATGATGAGTCAAATGGCTGTAACGTGCTCTGATAATGTGAAAAGCCCCGTCTACGGGGTCAATTTCATAGCTTTATTGTGCTTAAAGTTCATAAGAATTAACTCAAATATTGAAATAGCGCAAAAAACTGCCTTAACTGACAATGATTTCAAGCACATTTTGTGAAATTATAATTTTTTCTTCTTTGCTCTAGTTTTGCATTATACATTAAAAATTTATGCATTCCGCTTTATCATAGTCTCAATCTTATAAGATATATACTCAAATAATACTAATCACGCCCTGCAAATTCTTAGTAGTAGGTGTGCAAATGCGCACATTGATTGTGTGATCGACTAATTTCATGTCCTCGTCTGTAGGGCTTGAAACCGGCTTGCTTTGACAAAATTCCACCGGAATTACCAGAGATACGTGATATAATTGATCGGACTACTAGGCTGCATAAGGAAGAAAGGTAAATGACCAATGCTACGATTTATCTAAGCACGTCCACAAATTTAGTACCAAGATGGTACATTTTTAAGTGATTTTTAAATGATATAGGTACATACCTCATAAATGCTATTTATTGTAGTAAAATTCCTGAATTTCGTTGTAACGTAACTAATTTTAGCATATGCGCCTATGCGTCCGTTCTGTTTTGAAATTGATTGTGCAATAGTGTGGTGATCATACGTATTCTTAGGAGGGGTTTGACCCTACAGAGTGGCAAGTGACCCTCGCAAAATGGCCCTGCGTCCAGGATTGTCGATTTTTCGTGAAAATTGAAGAAAGTGTGCCTTTTTAAGCGCTTTAGCTCATTGTTGGCTCAAAATTCTCGAGATACACATTTTTTGTTCAATTTACTTGATTTTTTTATGAAATTTTGTCAAAATTATGATTTTATGTTCGAGGAAGAACGAGCATTGTTCGAAACGTCAAAAAACAGCGTTTTAGACGTGTACCCCTCGTTTTTAGCCAAAAATGGCTTTTTAAAAATTTTTTGGCCCTGACCTCCCCCAGAATTCCCACGCTGTTTATGTTTGTTGGTGACTTTTTTGCATGTTTACAAAAATTGAAATTTCACTGTTTTTAGGTACTCGGTGAAGGAATTGCTTCTGATGGATATATTTATGCCAGAAGAACTAGTCGGTTTGAGGATAGAAGTGCAGAGCAGAGACGTTGCTTTGTCTAGCTCGAGCAATGAAGTAATTAATTCGCTATTTTTATATTTGAAAAAATCTTCAAAAAAAAGATTTCCAGTATGCTCTTCTGGTCGTTCTTCTCCGCTTTGTATACTTCGTTAATTTATTTTTTTATTGCATGGTTTCCTATCTACGCTTCGCATTTTGCTATTCTATTGAGTCAAATTTTTTTGTATCCCTATTTAATTCAGATTCAATTATTGCTACGTGTGCTGGATCCGAAAAAACGGAAAGAAATGAAACAAAAGGAAAACGAGGCTATTCAATTCAAATTTGACATGGACAACGATAAATTTGATGAGGTCGCTCGAGAAATGGTACATTGCTATTTAGTGTCATGTAGACTTTTTATTTTGCCCCCAAATATTCAGTTTACTTGCAATTTAATAGCTGCTTTGCATTGATTAGAATTTAAAAAAATTATTAAAATCGATTTTAGAAAATTATAAAAATTTGAAAGTACATACTGTATTATACAGGGTGGCCCAAAAAGGTACAAAATGTTTTACTCATGGTTGCATGAAATGTATCGTAAAACTGCAAACGTTTTTTTTAAACAACGAATATAGAGCAACAAAGTCGCAAAGTTTCAATGAGTTTCCTTTACTATTACCGTTTTGGTTTACACTTTTGTAAACACCACGTTTTTTGATAACTTTTAACGGAAAAAGTTGCTACCTAGTGGCAGACATGCACAGCATGAGAATGCTGGGGTATGAAGTTTTGAACTCTTTTTTTACCCAAAATTGTGGATACGCGTCAAAAACATTGTTTTTCGGTGTTTCTAACGATGCTCTACCTTTATAGAGCTTAGAAACATGAAAAATTTTTAGGAAAAAAGTCTAACAAATTGGACAAAATTTAGTCAAAACATGAAAATCTATATGGCGCGAAGCCCGTCGAAAATTTGACACTTTCTAGCAAATAGATAGGTAAAAACGCTTAAAAGCACCGTTTTTATGAATTTTTAAGAAATTTTTAAAAACTTCTGGAAAATCGCAGATTCGGGGGGATTAAATTTTTTTGGGAAAGAATAACCCCTAAGTCATGTATATTTGATCATGTATACCTATGTAGTAATATTATCATTAAATCTCTTCTTGAAAAGTCAATCGGGAATTTTTCCACAGTAGTAGCCATTATTGCGGCTTTACTATATTGTTTGTGTTCTTAGATTCAGGGTTATCTATTTATTGTTCGTTTTAGTTCAGTTCTGAGCTTTTCATCGTGTTACACTTTAATCGCGTTTGAATTCTACAAAGAAGTGGAGTTCACAAAAATTCGTTGCATTAAACGAATTCTAAAAATCTTAAGGCATCAAGTTCACACTTTACATTCTTGTAAACAAAGGTTTTTTTTATCAAATGATGCAAACCGCATTGCTCTTAGTCGAACAGAACAAAAGTTATAAGGAAGAGTTTATGTACCATTTTTGCGCTATCTAACAGCTTTTTCCGGTTGTAACCTACCAAAAAATTATGTTTACAACAGTATAAACTAAAAACCCAATAAAAGGAGTAACTTAATGAAAGTTTACAATTCTGTTGTCCTGTATTTGTTCTTTCAAAAAAGGTAAACTATTTTGTGCTACATTTAAGGCAGCTATGGTTATGATCAAAAACATATTGCACCCTTTTTGGGCTGCCCTGTACAACCACATATATTAAAAATCGCGAATCGATCATCGAAAAGTACTATGACATTTTGTAGTGTAAATGATAATAGAAACGATTGTGTGGATCATCAAGTTTTTGTCATGGAATCGGATCGGGAGTACGGTACTTACATAGCAAAATATAAGAATATACATAAGTCTTAAAAGATTTTATTCTTGATCAAAAACGGAAGAAAAGGTTATTAGAAATGGTTTGAAGAAGCTAGCTCTCGCCCATATTCGAGAAAGGGTTATAAATCTCAAATTCTAGAAGGGAGCATGGGGCGCTTGTTTTGGATGGGGTATCCTTTATCCGTTCTTACTCGTCTAATTAAGAAATAACTATGAGCTCACAACTTATACTGCATTGTTTAGGTGCTATCGAATTTAATTCCGGAAGAAGATATCAGAACTGTGGCAAAGCTTCTGCAGGACAGAATTTCGCAGTTCAAAAAAGATAAGGAATTGTACCACATCGAACAAGAACGCAGTAGACTGGAGGATTTGAAGATGAAGGAAGAACAAGAATTGAGGGATCTGGCTGCTAGAGAATTACTATTGCAAGGGCAGCGTGATAAGCAACAGGTTACTTTCTTTTATGTTGTTTTTATTGACCTGCAAACTTGCATTTGCTGGGCATTTGAACGGTTAAAATTTGCATTGGATATGTGAAAAATATAAAATTTTAAAATGAACAAAATAAAACGTAAATAATCTCAACTGAACGACGATAGTCAAACGTTATGTATTAATTTTTTTTGTAATTCATTTTGTAAAATTTTTTTCTTCTAATTTTGTAATATTTGTTTGGCTGATTTTTACGGTAACTGTGGTGATTTGTATTTGTCTGCTTCGTGTAGTCTTAGTCTCGGAACCTTGCTTTACATCAGATGCAATTTTCGGTTTGAAAGAATACTCGAAAGTATTTCTTAGATTTTTATCATTGCGAAGCGAAATCCTTTCGAGAGAGCTTTTTTAAATGCGTTGCATTTTCGTTCTGAATTGCTTCTAATTCTTACTCAGCATTTTCCGGAAATTTTTTCCCGAGGAATGACCTGCCGACGCGATTTCATCAACAACGTTCTAAATTTCAGCATTTGTAGCAGTGTTTTTTTATCGTACTACTCGGCAAAGATTTTTCCCGATGTACAAAGACTTTTCGGGACCGTCTTTGTACATGTACAAAGATTTTTGGGAAGACAAAAATTGCAAAAAAGGTCTAAAATTCGCAAAAATTTTCGGCGTGTTCTATATAGCTTTATAATGGCAGAAATTGCACTTCAAAAGGAAAAATGTCTAATTTTTCGGCGCTTCGCGCCATTTTGAGACGATTCCTAGTGATTTTTGCCCTTAGAGACCCAGAAATTAACTAAACTACACTAGCAAAGGTCGCATAACTCTGTTTTTACACACTAAAATCGCTACCTACCATATTTTAGCACACAAAAATTCGTGTCTACAAAATGTACAAAGACTTTTGGGGACCATCTTTGTACATGTACAAACGGAGCTTGTGCAAAAGGAACACTGATTTGTAGCCATTTTCGGATTCTGTCTACCTGTACTTATTAAGCAATGGCGTGGCTGAGTTCGGGGAATTTTCAGTTTTCAAGGAAGTTAAAAAGATGTAATTTGGAATTTACTTCCTTAGTTCTTGTCTGAACATGGGTAGCGTTCTTTAAGCTTAAATACCTAGCTATTACACTTCGTATTAATCTTCACTCACCCTTAAGCTGAAATAACTAAAATGTTCTAACGCTTTCTGTAGAACATCAAGTACATGAATAATATTAACAGATTTGTGACGCTGTCATATGTTTATTAGTTATATAGGTGCGTTAGCTCTATCAAATACTAGCATCTTTTGAAAAATATTTCAATTAGAATATTTTAAATCATAAATAATGTTGTGAAACTAGAGTATACTATCTTAACCCTGAGTGATAAATTTTAACAGCTCTTTTATTCTATCTCGAAAGCAGCTGAGAAAACCTCAACGCAATATAAAGTGTATGTCATTTTTAAAATGTATGTTAACTAAGTCGACTTAACTTTGGTTTTCCGAGGATGTCTTCAAGATTTACGAGTATGCTTTGACTGCATCCAATTTGCTTAGTACTTGTTCGTGTTTTGTTCTTTTTCAGTCATCTATCCATGGCGTAGCACTTTGTCTTTTCCAACGTTTTTGCACTTTTAACTGCGAATAATTTAATTTAATGCGTTCCATACGTGCGCACGGTCAAAAGTTTTGGGTGGGGGTAAACCGAGTTTTTGTGGGAGGCGAGAATGAGTGATTAATTTTGTTATTCAGTGCCAAATTCTGACTCTTAATTCCTTGTATTTTTATCCTTCATGAATATTAGTGGTTAAATTTGCAAGAAAACAAATGACAATACGGTTGAAGGAATGATCTGTATGCAGGCCCGTATCCAGGATTTTGTTTCGAGGGGGGTCGAAAATTTTTGAGGCCAGATATCTCATGAACCATTAGGAGATAGGCGAAAATAAAAGCAGTTTTGAGCGTATCTTGAAGAGCTTTACGATGATTAAGAAGAACTTTAAAAAAATTTTTACCTAATTTGAATAATATTGATATGCAGCGAATTTATCATTTAAGCCGATTTCTCATCACTTAACCGACGAATTATTTCTTATCTCTTGCCTTTGTATTTAATTATTGTGCTTTAGAGAGAAAAACAATACAGATAATGAATAATTCGGCGCGAAGCGCCGAAAAATTAACGTATCCTGCATGTCAAGTTAAAATTTAAGTGGTTTTGAGCGGGCTAGAAGACAAAAACATATATAAACAATAAATACGGCGCGAAGGCCGGAAAAAGTTCAGGTTTTCCATGTCAACTCAAATTTGAGCTGTTTTGAGTGAGCTAGAAATCAAAAACTATAGCTGAACAATGAATCCGGCGCATAGCGCTGGAAAGCAATTGACATGCTCTCTAGGTTTGACTCAAATTTGAGCGATTTTTAGCGGTTTAGAAGACAAACCTAAACATAAACAATAAATCCGGCGCGGAGTGTCGGATAATTTTGAGTTTAATAGCTCAAAAGTACGCACAAACCTGTTTAAGCGGTGTTTCATACGCCTTTCGCCAATTTTTCATTTTTCCCTTTGGAGGGATCCTTGGAAGAAACAAAATTTTTTTCCTATTCGGGGGGGGGGTTAGGGCCGGCACCACCGCTGCCCCTTAATACGGGCCTGCCTGTATGAAAGGAAAGTATCTGGATGAATGAATTAAACAGTCCAAAGCTCGAAAATGAGTATATGTACTTGAAATTATGCTGTTAGTCATCGTTTGACGCTTTTTCATGGTTCGAGGAATAGATTTTCGTCCGAAATGGCCTGAGAAAAGAATGCTTTTCAAAAGTCCTGGTTTAGGGATAACCCCACACCCCTAGTGTGCATGCGTGATGCGCACTTGTCCTTTTTTGGCTACTACGCTTCTCGGCTTATTGTACAGTCAGCTGCTAAAAATCGTTTGATTTAGTTTTCAGTCAAAAATCTTCGATGTTTCTATTGAATCTTGTTCGCTACGTTGCCACATTTACTAGCAGACAACTCTGCTTATTTAAAAGTGTTTAATATGTCTCTTTCGCCTCATTTTTTTGAGCGCAAGAATAGATGCACGATCGCCTTAGATAGTCGTGTGAGCGGACATGCTCGGCGGATTTGCCTTATGATGGAAGTCTAATTAGGATCAAGCAGAAATAATATAGAAATAAAATTTTAATTAGCTCTTTTGAAACAATTGTGGATAAAAACTGTTCAAATCTTTCAACCTTAAGGCCCGTTCACACGGCGGCAACTAGCGGCCACCGGCGCTTTGGTGGGCGGTGGCCGGTTGCCGCAGGTTGCTGGCGCGAACTAAGGCGGCAACTAGCAGCCACCGGCAACTTGGTAGCTGGTGGCCGGTTGCTGCCGGCAACAACCTCATTCACACGAGTGTTAACCTGGTGGTGGTAACTCAGCTAGGCAACCTGCAGAAAATAGGCAACTATGCAATTTTAGTACGATATAGCTTAAAGCGAAGACTGCGTTATTATTGTACGGCCGTACTTTCATTATACATTTTTTAAATCTTATTTTTTGTTTAACCTTTTTTTAGTGCAAAAATCGTTTCGACATTCGGCAATAATCGAAATAAAAGAAGCATGACTCAGTAGAGGCGACAGCGAAGCATAGCACACAAATCAAATCAGTGGCAGATCCGGGATTTTCTGACAGGAGAGGGCGGAACCCAAAATGTTCCTAGAAGTGTCAAACATGGTCCAAAAAATCGTATATTATGCCCTACCGGTTTTTTTGCTGTCTGTTGACAGGCAGAATTATTTCTGATGCAAAAGAAGTAAAAAATTTTCAAAGTTTCTGTATGAAAAACTTGCAAAATTATGCAGAAATCAGTACAAGTCGCTGGAAAAACTCGAGAAATCATTGTAGGAGCTGCAAAATCCTTGTTCTGTACAAAAACTACTCTTCTGGTGTGAATATAAGTTTTTTAAAACGCCTATAGAGTCACTAAATGTCATTAATGAGTGTTATCCTCGAAATTTAATAAAAATTCGAAAAATTATGATAAGATAGGCTAAAATCATCAAAAGTACACATCTGTTCTTAATTGCGCCCGAATATTTTTTGACGACAGGGGGCGGCCGCCCCTCCCCCGCCCCTCTCTGAATCCGCCAGTGAATCAAATATATAATTTGAGTTTAATTCAAGCAGAGTACCTACTTAAATAATTATTGATTTTCTTCACAATTTACTAATAAACACCTGCAGAAAAATCGATAGCAATGTAAAATAGTGCAGGCATGTACTAAAAATAGCATCCACCGGCGGCAACTAAAACAGTAGGTTTGTGCAGGTTGCCGCGTCATTTTGCGTAGAAACCAGCGACAACCGGCTACCAGAACCTGGTTGGTCATTTTTCGCTAGCAACCTGTGGCAACCGGCCACCAGCCACCGGGTTGCCGGTGGCTGGTTGCCGTGTCATTTTGTGCTAGCAACCTGCGGCAACCGGCCACCACGTTGCCGGTGGCCGCTTGCCGCTATTTGCCGCCGTGTGAACGGGCCTTTACTGATTGATTGATTCAACAGACTGAATATTGCTATACACTTATGGCATTATATCAATTTAAAAACTAATATTAAATGTGCAACATGAAACGTCAAGCAGGCACTGTCCTAACTTCGTTGCTTCTCTTGCTCTTTTTGTTCTTTTGCTTATTCTTGTTTCGCTCTTTTGACCGTAAACAACGCGAGTCAAAAAATCTTGTGGAAACATTTTACTTGTTCTCAATACTTGCTGTTTCTTGCTTTGGCATCTGTTTTCATACTTTTTTAGTGTTAAACAATTCTACTAGGTTTAAACATAGTTATAGTTCAAATTAAATTCGTTGTTTAAAATTGCATCATGCAGGATTTTAGTTGACGTGTTATTATGTTTTAACATCTACTCTTTTCATTATGCTAGAAAAAGTGTATTTGTTTAAAATTGATTTTTTACTGCCAAGAAATGAATAAAAATTGAAATATGCTTGAAAACTTACTGCAGTGAAATGAGCAAGTTAAAAGGAACTCAGTTGAACAATGCGTCTATTTTGGCTCATATTTTTTCACGTTACGACTCGAATTAAATGAAAGATATGCACGAACAGGCCTGTGCAGGCATGATGACCGGTGTGAGTGATGAAATTTCGAAAAAATGCCAGGATGTTGAAAAATTACTAAAATTTACAGCTGTTTTTCGAAATTCTCTGATTCTGTGGGGGTCAAAAATTTTTCCGGCTTAAGGCTCATTTATACTTCGTCCGATCCGACGTCGTGCGGCACCGCATGCCGCACCCTGTCGGACTCTTGTCGATTGGGGGCCAGGTGCGCTGCCTAGTCCGAGTGTGCTGCCAAGTCCGAGTGCGCTGCAAGGTCCGAGTGTGCTGCCGTAGTCGAGTGCGCTGACAGGCCAAGTGCGCTGCCAAATAAGCAGCATGTATAGTCTGTTTCACACAACTTCGTTCTTACATTTTAAAACTATCTCTGACAATAAGCTGACAGATTGCGATTATAGCATTAATCTGATATATAATTATCGTAACCCACGGCTTACTGTCACTGAAAATTCTTATAATTCATGCACGAAATTATATAAAACAGACTATAGTTACCCAAGTACGTGAGTAGGTACATCTGTACAATTATGTTTTTCCTACCACTTTGTCTCTGAGTAGGTACGATTGATAACAGTGGAATCCAAAAGCGTTTTTGAGGAGATTTGAAGGAAGATCAAAACCCCAACATGGCTGATTCCAGCAAAAAAGAATTTTTCAGACCTACCCACCAGAATTCCCAAGCTTTACATACATAGTTTTACATACATAACCAACGCTTCAAAGATGTCTTCATTGACGAATATTCACGTAAGTCAGCTTCTACTGGAGCAGCATCATTTTCGTCTCTAAATCGTTCAGGAACTGCCGAATTCATGCTAGTGTGCGCTTATAAAGGGCGCTTGATCCCCTGACGGCATGATTCTCGAGCGTCTCGGCTTAAAACATTAGCATGGAACTCGCCGAAATCGTAACCGGGACAGCGTGAGTGATGCCCAATGTCCGGATTACGTAAAAAACGGTTGTTCTGAAACGTAATAATAAAATACGATTCGCCCTGTTCACGACCGTCGCTTTTCAAAAATTTTTCACACGTGATACAATTCCAATACTCGTTCAATTCACCAGAGGACTATCTTTTCGTACCTTTTTGACGATATTGGTAAAATTTTTCAGGATTTATTACCGAATTATATTTTATCAAAGACTTTTCCAGCTTATAATCAGTGATCGGACCGAGGCCTCGGCCTCGGCAAGCCTCGGCGTTTTTTGGAGCCTCGGCCTCGGCGCCGAGGGCGAAGCTGAAAAGTGCCGAGGCGCCGAGGGTTAAAATTAAATTTGAATAAGTTTAATATGTCCGTTGAATATTAACTATTTAGAATGCATCTGCAGTACAAAGACTATTTTTTACCTATAGACTTTTCTTGTGGTTTTAGTCGCGTACCCAGTTACACAAAGTTACATACAGCAAAGTGCCAATTTATTATTCAAGTGATGACTAAGTTTTAATTCTCATGCTTGCTACATGGATCGGAAACACACATTCCCGAAGGGAGGGGTGAGGGCGGTTTATTACCCCCCTCTCAGGGTGCAAGACTCAAGTCACTGTGAGACGATTTTTGGTGAAAACCTTTTGAATATTTTTGAACTTAATTTTTACTATGGCAAAAGTGCAGCTAACTATTAGAATTTCCCGAAGTGATACAGTATTTTTGAACGTAAGCAAGAGTAAATAGACAAACTGTCACTATAAAACATGCATGTAACAGCTCAAAATTTTCGGGAGGGGCTCCTCGGCATACATGTAACGGCTAGAAATTTCGGGTGGGGGATTAGCGACTCCGCAAATTTTCGCCAAAAAAGGGGGAGGGTGGGTCAAAATTTTCTGACGTTGGAGGGAAGGGTGTAGGGAGGACGTCCAACCCTGGGTGGGTGGGGAATTCCCCAAAGCCCTTCCTGTTACACGTATGGTTTTCGGCCATTTTTATGGGAGAGGGCGTACATGATTACGAATTTTCGGCCGAAAATCGCAAAAACGCACCTAAAAATGGCCAATAAATGCAGGTTTTGCCAAAAATCAATTTTGGCTCGTGCATTTTTTGGAGCCATTTTTATACAATGTTAAAATACTTTCTTGGACAAAGTGATATTAATTATATCGTTTTTCAAAATTTTTTACGAAATTTCAAAAAATTTTCGGCGCTTCGCGCAAAATATCGCTAATATACTGTATTTAGATTGAAGCAGAGGCATTAAACACTCAAAAGTCAATTTTTGTGTAATCTAGGCATCTTTATGCAGATTTAAATATCTTTTGTATCCATTTATACTGTTTTTAAAAATTTTATGCAAAACAAGTACTATTTAATAACTCAGCACATTTAGCCGTTCAAAGATAAAATTGACTAATTTATCCTGATGTTGCATTGGATTTCTAAGCACAATAGTGCTTATTACAAGATTGAATTGGCATATTACAATATCTGTAATATTTCTGACTTTGTAGTACAAGTTGTTTTAGCTTTCTCACTCAAGTTTTATGTGTAAATTTCATCAAAAGCTCATTAAAATTTCGGCGCTTCGCGCCAAATAATCTTATGAACTATATCCAGGCCGAATTATCACATTTAGGACCACGGTTTTTTGTATTCGGCAAAGATTTTTCATAATGTACAGAGACTTTTCAGGACTGTCTTTGTACATGCACAGCTTATAATTTAGAACGTAATCGGCTTGCCCGAATTTCATCATTTAATCTTTAACCAATTAGACAAAACATCTAATATTACTGATACATAGATGTCGTTTTGTACGAATTAAAAAAGACAATGACCTTCATCGGGCCGAAATGAGGTAATTTGTGCATGACCTTTGTGCGGTCACCTGTTTTACACTCGTTTTATCGATCGACTTACTCCGTTCTTTTGAAGGTTTGTTAACGGAAGCAGGTACATAAGTACTATTTACATAAGTAGTCTACTGGAGAAACATCGTTTTTCAGTAATCAGCGGAAATAATGCGCACGCAAAGCGGTTAATATATGTTTGGCAGCGCACTCGGCCCTATCAGCGCACTCGACTATGGCAGCTCACCTGACCTCAGCAGCCCTCTCGGACTTGGCAGCGCACTCGAACTAGGCAGCGCACTCGGCAACGACCCCTCTTGTCGGAGCAGAGCCGCATGCGGCAGTGTGCGACACGCGTCCGACAGGATGCGGCATGCGGCACCGCGCAGCGTCGCATCGGACATCGTATCCGACTTTCATTCATACTTCATCCGGCTTCTTCCGACTAAAAATCAAAATTTGCACCGCAACAAACATTGATGTTTTTTATACTATCGCGCAAATTGTGCCACTTGTTCTTGCAAGTTTCAACTGAATTGATGTTAAAAAATTTTACTTCAATCTTCAGTAGCGTCGCCGGTGGGAGGAAGGGTGTTAAAAATATGCTGCTGCCTTTTACTATTTTTTCATGCATTGAATAAGAATTAAATGCTGAAAGTATCAAAGTTCGTTTCATGCGCCAATTTATTTAAACTTATTTACCGGATAAATTAGGATCAAGATACGGACCATGCTGTAAATATTTTAATGTTATAATACAATATTAAAGTGCACTTTTCTAAATTTTACGAAATTTTTCTGGATTCCTTCTGTTCAAAATCCTGGATGTATCTCCATAAACCATACTTCAATCAATAAATATTAGTTCCGACGCATGAAAATATGTTTATAAAGAGATGAAATAAAATGAATTGACTGCAACAATAAACAGTACAAAATAAACGAGGCAGGATACGCCACAGCGCTTTTATACGACTAGTGCAGAGCAGCAAATTAATCAATAATTTAAAGCTTGAAAAATGTAATAGTACAAAATAAACAAGGCGTGCAATGCGCTACATGTCGCGCCAATCTTCCTATACGCTGTACTTTACATTTTATGTGTGTCGGACGGACGAAAGTTGAAACCAACTCAACTTGTCCTTTCCGACAAAAAAGTCGCATTGCGACACAGAATATGACGTCATGCGCAAAGAAAAGTCGGACGCGTGTCGCATGATGTCGGATAATGTCGGACTCATGTCGGAGCGTGCCGGAGCGGTTTTGTCAATTTTCGCATTCCGACACTAAATCGGACGGAGTCGGACGAATTATGAATGCGCCTTTAGGTGAAAATCTTCCTTTCAAAATCATGTAAGCGTACGACTCTAATTGTATGAAAAATAATGAAAGCAAAGCGACTCGGATTGAATAGAAAACTGTGAAAACTTTACGCAACGAGATAAGCTAGCGTGCTGCAATCGATTTCCAGGGGTAGTGCCTTTACACTGTTAGGACATCCGGCAGGTTCCAATAACTAGATTATCCAAGCAGGGGCGTACAGATGATTTTTTAAGGGGGAGGCGGTCCAAAATTGGTGACCCTATATTTCGGGCTATGTTCGCCGGGGCACAGAATAAAGTGCGTTTTCTGACGTTTCCGAACATGCTCTATCGATTAAGCTCATAGAATTCAAACTTTTGAAGAAAATTTTATTTTATCCTAATATGCTATGCAAAATAAATTTTTTTTGTCCATGCTCGAGACAAACATATTGAAAATAATGATCCTACGGCGCGAAACGTCGAAAATTCTGGGACTTGTTCGATTAAAACATGCCAGTTTCATTATTTCCCATGAATTATCTCACCTTTCCGAAATTATTTTTGGGCTAAGGCGATGGCCGCCGCCTCCCCAAGCGGACGCCCATGCATCCCAAATATTACTATGAAGCATTCTACAGATTGATATAAAATTGAATCAAAATTTTCAGCAGAGACGTCTTTATTTTTATGTGTCAATGTTTGTTTTGCTTCTTCTTTAATTTTTTTGCTAGGTACGCGAAAAAATTTCTTTTCCTTTGAAATACGATTCTAAGAGGCGATGAAATTGATTGAATAGCAGCGCTATTTTTCCCAATCGTAAGAATATTTCTCGTCACACATTCATCTTTCCTATCCTTCACGCACCCTCATCCTGTGCCGCACCAATTTAAGCATTCATTGCCTTCATCGACCTCGCGTCTGGTTCATGAGGCACAAGCGCAAAAGACAGTGATCAGTCGCACATCAGTCGTTTTTCTGGGGGATCAGCATAGCCCCTATTTAGTTTATAATAGGAACCAGGAGAAGTCGCACTCTTCTCCTGACGTCACCTTCACTAGCCCGCCTTTGGCGTTGGTCGATAAGACCGTGAAACGCAGTCCGGCGACCGCCATTGGCGCGACGCCGTCGCCACAGCTTCCCATTATCGTCGTAGAACCGTCGGATTTTATTTCTGGCTGTGACCAAGTCGGCACCCCAGCAACGAGAGGGGTTCAGATTCCGGGGTACCAACCAATTGATCAACAAGGCAATGGTTCTGCTCGCACGAAGCGACCCGGGTCGACGGATTCTTATTTAACTTCGTTTATTCCAAACGTCGTCAACAATACGAATTTGAATAAAACTTTATCGCGTTCATGTAACGATTTGAACAAAAGAAAAATTGATGCTCATGATGACTTGTTGCGCTTAGCACTGGTCAACGCTGGATTCTTGCTAAACGCCGACTGTTCGTCGACGTCGTTACAGACGCCGCGTTTAAAGGTCAGCTCCGTGGCGGTTGAATGACGTAGTTTGTAGCTGGAGCATGCGTAGCTTCGTAGAAAACGTTTCGCTATCCGCTGCTGGTTTTAGGGTCTTTCTGCTTCATCTACTTGTTTTTCCCGGTTTTTATACGCATTTATCATTTTTTCTCCACTTCATCTTGACTAAAAATTAGTGCACGATTTTGTCAATACATTCAGTAAGTTTAATGAGTAGTTTCGTGGTCTGACAGATATCGCGTTTTTGGTCACTGCGCTTTGCCTACAGGATCGCTCAAATTCAAAATTTATGTCGAGCAACTCGCTGCTTATTTTTGACACATTGTCAATGAGAGTCCATAAAACATAAAAATGCAGAATATTTTACCATTTATATTTTTCCTTCATAGTCTAATCTGTTGATCGCATTTTATATATCTCGCAAGCGTTGGTGCATGATAAGTTTTAAAGGAATTATGTTTAGTAATAGGTACTTATCTTGATTCTGTATGACCTCGCATTTAAAATGTACACTGAAGTCGGTTTACGTGTTGCGAACTTTAGAGCTCGCGTTATACATAGTTCTATCTGATTCAGTAGGAAGAATCTGCATTTTATTCTATGTTTTGCGACTTCAATGCAGCTAACAGCTAGTCACATCATATGTCTTATTCATTATTTCAATGCCATTTTGACTTTCCTCTAGTCTATCAGATTGCCCTTCTTGAATAAACAGAAAGGATTAATTTGAATTTCAAAATGCGTTTTCCGAATAAAATGGTTCTTTTGATTTAGTTTTTTGCGGATATTTTTATGACAGCTTTTAGGTCATCAAGCACGATGTTCTAAAAAATGATTACCTGCTTATTTAAAGACAACTAGGCAAAACTAATCGAGCTAGGTTTTCGATTATAATTTTAAAAATTTGCCAATTAAGTGTAATTTCTTTTTTCTCGTCAACTTTATAAGAATTTTTTTCTCGGTATCTTTATAAGATTTTGATTTTTTGGCAATCTGAGGGTGGTGCAGCACTCCATCCACCACTCTTTTTCATGCCCAAGCTTGACTGTGATGCTATAGTAATGCTTGAGAAAGAGAAGAGTGAATAGATGTGATGCCGTTTTAGCTTCTCGTTATTTCTCTTGCTTGTAAATGATCACGTGGCATTTCAATTTTCATGAACATATCTAACAATTTATACAGTATAAAAAATTTTCTCAGTGTTTTACTATGTTTCAAGTCAACTGTTGCCTTTTAGCGTCCTCTCTTCACTTCAGTATTTCTAATGTTCTTCTCTTTCGCGTTGACCAAATAGTTGGAAAATTACGCTCACTGGAAATGATTTTTGTTAAAACAAAACTCTTTTTTCAGACATATTTTAAATGAATAAAAACTTTGACAGAGCATTTGACGTGCTCCTTGGTTGCTTTAATATGGTTGAAATACAAGGCCTATTGAATGAAAAATAACTAGAGAATTTAAAACAATCGCGACATGCCAGGTATATTTCATCCATAACAGCATAGTTTTCGCTCCTTAATTTGGCAAGTATCCGCCCCTTCAGCATTTCTATGAAGTTATTCTTCAACGGAGGAAAAATCGAGAAATTTTATCTATGCAATGGGTATTCTGTTTAAATCCTTCGATTTTCACTTGTGCCGAAAAGAGCGGAATGATTTTCTTTATGGCCCTGAAAGTGACGTTCTGCCCAGATATTATAAATGTAAGCTGCAATACTTTTTTTGTATCTTTCGCTTTCAATCAAAAAATAGAATAGCTTGAGTGAGCAACGAAAAATATAAATAACGAATTCGTAATGGGACCAGTGGCGGATCCTGGATTTTCTGGCAGGGGTTGGAACCCAAAATTTTCCAAAAAGTGTCAAATTGTCCAACAATTCGTATATTTTGCTCAAAGTAGCGGTTCGTAGCTGTCTTTTGATGGACATAATTGTTTCTGATGCAAAAAAAGTAAAAAATTTGGAAATTTTCCAAAGTCTCTATGAAAAACTCGCCAAATCAATGCAGAAATCGACACAAATTGCCAAAAAACACTGAGAAATGATTGTAGGGACCACAAAATCTCTGTTCTGTACGAAAACTACTCTTCTGACGTAAATTTAAATTTTTCAGAGCGCTAAGAGGGTCAGTAATGGATAAAAGCATCAAAAAACAAATTTCTATTCTTCAGTGCGCCCAAATATGTTTTGACGACAGGGGGTAAGCCCCCGTTTGTCTCTAAATCTGCTTGGGACCCAGAGTTTTTGATGATCGATCAGACATCCTTGCCATTATCCATCCTTTACGACGTGCTTATTTTTCCTGAGACTACTTTGGCTTGAGAAACAAGTTTAGCCAATATGATGGGCATACGGGCAGGGGATGAGGGGGTATTACACACCCTGAAGGGTCGGACAGACAGAGGCTTTCCGGCGATTTTTTAGCTGATGAAACACTTTCTGCATCATTTTTAAGGACAAAAGCAGTAATAATCATACATGATCTTGGGGGGTTTCCACCCCCGCAGAATCATTTTTCACCCCCCGCAAAAAATTTTTCACCCCCCCCCAGAATTGGCGATTTTTCAAAAGTTTCCTAAACTTACCTGAAAATTGGTAGAAAAAGTGTCTTTTTAAGGGTTTTTGGCTATCTATCTGCTCAAAATCGTCAAATTTTCGGCGCTTCGCGCCATATATTCATGTTTTGAGCGATATATTGGTCAATTTATTCGACTTTTTTCAATTTTTTTATGATTTTATGCTCTAGAAGGATAGAGTATCGTCAGAAACACCAAAAAACGATGTTTTTCAACGCGTACCGGCCTTTTTTGGGCCCAAAAAATGCACTTTAGGTTTTCACCCCCCCCCCCCGAATTCCAATGTTGTGCATGTATGGTAATAATCATGCATGTATCAGGGGTATGGGGGATCCCTCCACCTAAAGTCGGACGTCCCCATAAAGCCAGAAATTTTTGTCCCTTTCCCCTTCGATTTGAAAAAAAGTCGAATTTTTTTTGTTATTTTAGGCGTTTTTTGGCCGTTTTTGAACAAAAATCGGAGGTCATTTACCCTCCCCCTAAAAATAGCCGGGACCCCCCAATTTCGAGCCATTACATCTATGGTAATAATGTCAAATTTTTTCGGCACTTCATGCCGAATTAATAATTTTATATTCTGTTTGCTCAAAAAAGCGGCTAAATTTTTGTCAAAAAAATCCAATTTTTTCTGCCAAATAGCTCAATTTCTGAAATTTGGGTGTCAAAAGCAATATAATTCAGTTAAAATGAACTAAGGATGTTCAAAGAATGTGGCATTACCAATGTTTTTGTTGGCAATTTTGACCATTTTCGTCATTTGACTAGCAAAAAAGGCGTGAACACTAAATTTATCAATCTGGATTTCTAGGATTTTACCCCCCCTATACTGCCGACCTGGACATGTGCATCAACAATGATAAGCATGATTCGTTTGGATACATAATGCTTTCTTTTGGTTTACTGACGAAAGAAAATTTTTTGGAAGTGGCCTTTTATTATCGTTCATTGTCTTTCCCATCAGTTCACTTGCTTTTATAATAGAAATGTGCATTGCATATTTATGTGTCAGGGGTTTTTGCTATTTCCAGAATATAATATTACTTCTCCATCTCATCAATTTTTCCTTAATACTTTTGCCATTGCTGTTTTATCCGTTATTCATTACTCATTATTTATCGTATTTTCTTGGCAATACATTTTTCTTACCTTCTTCAGTTATGTGATTTGATTGCTTCTTCTTTCAACTAACTGTAGGATCTGCGCTTAGTATAATGCAATTCATGTGTGAATTAGATTGTGCTTTTTAGTGTGCTTCGTTTCATTTTTCACGAATTCTTTGAGGTACAATCTTTCGCTCGATTCATTTTGCATGATACTGTGCTTACTTCACGGCTTGTTTTTGTATTATTAAACAACAAAACATGCTTTATGCATGAGAATAACAATATGTTGTTCAATGTTCTTCTTGTTGTTATTTATGTTTGCTCTTATTTATTCTTTTATTTGTTCCTCTTTGTTATTCGTTTAGCTAAGAATATGTATGAATAAAGCTATTTCAAATATTACTATTCATTCTGTCTTGGAAGTTGCCGTTTGTTACTTTAGAAATTCATTAAAAGCTTGTCAGAGGTTTAATTATATTGAGTCACCAATAGAGGTAATGAGACTAGGTTATAACAGCATTAAAAGTCTTGCATGAATGATGCTGCAAAAGCGAAGTAAACTTTTAGCAAACACTGCTTTTGAACTCACTTGTGAAAAGGTTATAGCTAGTTTTATTTTTCCGCCTGTTTTCCGTAAATCGGATGCAATTTTATCATTACAGTAAGCAAAGTCATGATTGCAGATTTACATCTATGACTTTGAAAATGTAACCAAATGTACTCTGAACTCTGTCCATTTTTCTACATGCAAACCTGATTAGAATAACATAATAGCTAAAAAGAGATGTATCCGTATAATTCTGTCAAATCCTTCAAAATCTGCCATCATGCACTCGAGATAGTGCTTAAGTTTAGGTCTGGGCTAATCTTTATTCAAAATTTACGCTCTATCAAACCGTTTGCATGATAACTAGAAATCAGATATAAAAGTTATTTTATTTTCGAGCATACTTTATTTAGTGGTGCAATTCAAATCATTCATATCCTAAAAACCTAACTGCCCGTTATTAAGAGTTAAGCTAAATAAAATGAAATACACTGTGACCATGTTAACGGCATGCTGACGTTTAAATTAATAAACATATCCTTTAATCCTCTTCCCAACCAGTTTTTGGTTTGATTTCTTCCAGGTATGTTCGTGGGAGATATGGGGGTCTAGAAACCCAGAATGAGAAGAATAAAAAAATTTATGCAACATTACTTGAAATTGACTGGAAACTGGAGATTAATGTAGCTTTTAAGCCGTTTTTTAGCATTTGCACAAATTTTTAAAATTATTTTCAATCAAAATAGCTCTCTGGCTGACCCCCCCAGAAGGGTCGCGCTGTACATGTATGTTTTTTACTGCTTTTTAACAGTGATTTTTCAGGCGCTTCTATCGCATAACATTTCGACTTCGTCGCTTCCTGCAAACGTGGACGCTCTTCCCAACTTTAAACCGGAAAATACGGTTTTTGATGGTCAACTCGTCGGCGAACGTAAAATTAATTTGTATTATTTAACAGGGGAGAAAGGGAATGCCCCATTAAAAGTCCGTAAGTCCTTCGTCCTCCTTCTTCAGTGCTCCTTTTAAGGCTGTGATTCTTTCTGCCGACTTTTGGGAGAAGAATTAGCGTTGTTAAGCTACTTTTAGGTGTTTTTTTGTCACTTTTGGCCGAAAATAGAAAATCATTTTCCTCCAACCTGAAAATGTAATTCCGTTACACGTATGCAGATGAGCGAGAATTTGACAGTGTTGCTTAGATGAAATTGGAATTTTTTGAGAAAAGTAAGGCAATATTGTGGGTAAAAAAGAAAAAGTAAAAGATTATAAAAAGTTTGAATTCGATTAGAATGCACGGAAAGTTTTTATGCTATTTAGCGTTTATAGTAATTTTTAGGTTCATTTTGTATCAATAAAGCTCTTTGGCTGACCCGCTTCCTTCCCCTAGACGGACCATTCTGTGCATCTGTGGTCACGCGGAGCCATTAAACAAGGTCGGCTGTTCCTCATCTTCTCACAGACGATAGAAAAATTAAGATCACCTAATTAACCCAAGCCCTAAATTTAGACGAACAGCTATTCGGTCAATTGTTGGATTTTGATATAAGCTTTAGCAGTTTGCTATAGCGCTGGAAAATTTTGAAAAACCGTGATAAAAATGGCTCTAATCATTAAAAAATGCACATTTATCCTTTATTGTACTAATTATTTTCAGGCGACAAAGGGAGCGTTCGCCTCGCCCTATCCTTCCCTAAATCCGCCCTTCATTCCATACATGGGCAAAATAGGAATCGCCAGAGAGGGGCATAGATGCACAAAGTTAGGGTCGGCAGGGGGTTAAATTCTCAGAAATTCAAAGCTGTAAATTTAAAATTCGCGAGTTTTTTTGTTGTTTCAAAGACCAAAAATAATCAAAATATCTTTAAAACGTCTTTTTGCGGTAATTTCCCATTTTGAAAGCATTTTTAGTCCACCTTGACTGCGTTTTATCACTTTTAACACCAAAAAATACATAAATTGATCAATTTTTGGCGCTTTTCGGCTAAAAAATAGCATATAAAAGTACTAATCCGTCGCGAAGTGCCGGAAAAATTTTAGCATTTTTACTTTGACATTAAAAATGATGCAAAAGGCGTTCCGTCAGCTCAAAATCACCGGACAGTACCTGTCTGGCTGACCCTTCAGCGGTGGATAGTACTCCCACCCCGCTCACCCCCCATGTGCATGATGTAGAGGGCTACAACCGAGGAAAACGATCATATGGCAAATTGTGGTCCTAACATGTTTATTTTACAATTTTAAATATCATTACGGCGTTTTTTCAGTCTCTCAAAATGTCATTTTAGACTAAAGAAGGCCGATTAGTTAAATTTGAAATCGCATTTTATCTGATAAAATGCCCGTTTTTTACCATGTTTCATACAAATAACTCAAAGTGTAGCTAGAGGAATTCTAAAAAGCATACTTTAATATTTTTGCGGAAAACTAAACAAGTCGATTTGAAATCGGGATGAATGAGTCGGATTCCCTTCAGTAAAGTCGGAAATTTTCCTGCAATATTATACGTTATTACGAAATTGTCTGACACTGAGCGAAGTTAGTCTTAGGTATGGGTCAAACCCCTTGCCATACATGTAACCGCTCGAAATTTTGGGGGGGCAGTGTTCGACCGGGTACCCGGGCCCGGCTGAAAAGGCCCCGGGCCCGGGCCTAATTAAAACCAAAGTTTTAAAACTTTTAGATGTTAATTTGTTCGAATGATACATTCACGTTAGCAACATTGGTAGTGCGGACTATTTTGCGTCTTTCTGTACTCATCTGATCATCATAATATCCTCCAAGCTCTATACATCGAGTTCATTTTTACTTTTTATTTCAGCATTTCTGTGTTTTTATGCGTCATTTCACCATGAATTACCGCAGTGCAGTCCAGCTAAGAGTGATATGTATTTATAAATGTAAATACTTTGCAGCATGAATAGTGATCGATTGGTGCAGCATATTTAGCAGGTGGTTGCACCGCAAAGGTTTATAACCAAAAACTTTCCAACCAGTCGCGGAACTGCAGTAGGAATCAGCTAAGATTCAATAAAATTCGTTAAAACTTTTGTCACACCTAATTACAAACTGAAATTATTTTAGGACATCTATTAATCAATTTTACTGATAGCCATATTCTCACGTTTCTTGCCCTTAAACATATATTGCAAGTTCTTTACAGAAATGTGCGGACCACAGGCGTCAGTGGATCAATAATTTGTTAGAATACCAAGCCGAAATTATGGGATGCAGCAGGAATTAGCTGATTTATTCAGTGCTTAATATTTATCTTGCCTTTTTATGATAATGTAACATAAAACAGCGCTTGGAAATTCATAAGGTCCAAGTAGAGACGCTAGAATCACTAAAATTAAGCTGCCAGATCCTTTTTAATCATGCGCATGGAATAAAATAAATGACTTTGCTGAGAAACGAATTGGCGCAAAGCGCCCAAAAGTTTATATAATTACTTTGATAACTGTGGAAACCGAAGCTGCTTGTTTGTGTCAAAAATGCTGCTTATAAAAAATGAATTTAATTATTCTTCAAGCTACAGTCAAGGTCATGGATAGTTAAAAATGGTTGGAATCCCTAGCATCGATCGATCACATTCCGTATAGCTAATATAAGTTTAATTTTAAAAATATATACCTAAATGGTAAATTTTTCTATGATAAAAGCTATGCTAAATTTAATTTTAGAAATATATACATAAATGGCAAAATCTTATAATAAAGCCTTATGTTATCATGATTATATCTTGTTGTCATAACCTATCTTGAATCTTTAATTCATATTTGATTCGAAATGCTGTATGTATTTTTGTCTTACTATATCTGTCTAAACTTCGTACGTATATTATTTATTGACAATTATACTAATTATACACTTATGTATACAGGCTATACGTAAACATATAATCGTCAGACCTTAATAAATACCTACATTAGGTATATATCTGTACACGTATATTCTTAAGCATGTAAGCCCGGGCCCGGTAGCTGAGCCCGGGCCCGGTTTTTTTAACCCGGTCGATCACTGGGGGTCCTCGCCTATCTTAAGGGGGGATAATGACTTTGAATTTTTGGCCAAAAACATCTAAACGGCTAAAAAATTTGATTTTTTCCAAAATCGGGGTTCAAACATTTTCTGACTTTGGGGGATGGTGGAGTCGGCAGACTTTGGGTGTGGGGTCCCCCATCACCCTCACATGTATGCCCCCCACCACCCCTCTCACCCCTCTCTATGCCCTAATGAGTTTCTTTCTATTCGTTCGCTATCGTCTTATAGCTTTCCAACGTAGCGATAGTAGGCCCGAAGACCTGCCGCAGAGCGTCGCCGCCGCCTACGCTTCGGCCGCATCGCAATTGACGCGATCGGAAAGCGTTTTAGCGCCGGTGGCGATGGCCGTCGTCGGCGCGCCGCCGCCCGGCGCCGTTTCCTGTCAAACGACGTTGCACAAACCGGTCGACGACGCTCGACCGCCCGTCGCCGATATCAGCGAATTGGCCAAGGAATTGGGCAAATTAATCGAACCTAAACGCGAGCTCAGCGCGCCGGCTATTCACTCGGCGCCGTCGGGCGTCGCGATCGGCTTGGCGGCGCCGGCGGTACCGGCGCCCAGCGCGTCGGCCGGTTGTTTGCCGTCGGCAGCGCAGCCTTCGGCGGCGGCAGCAAGCTCAGCGGCGTCGCCGCCGCCAACGTCGGCCGTCGTAAACGGCGTCGCCGCGCCAGCTTCGGTCGAGCAACAACAACTACGGACGGCGACGTTCCTAGTAGCACCCGTTGACGTTGAAACGCAATGCACGGTAAGAACTACAGAGAATGTCGTTTAATTACCAAATCTTCGAGTTTACGGGCGCATTATGATTTCAAAGCAGTGCCGGTGGGCATACGTGTTCTCGGGGGCTTGACCCCCAGAATAGCTACTGATCCCTGCAAAATAGCTGCGACTCAGATATGTTACCGGGGCTGGGGGATCCCCTACCCAAAGTTGGCTATCCCTCCAAAACCAGAAACCTTTTGAACCCCATCCCCGATTTTCTTTAAAAAAATTCAATTTCGTGGCCGTTTTCACGTGTTTTTGACCGAAAATTGAAGGTTGTTTACCCACCCCCTCCCTCTTAAAAAGGGTCGGGGACCCCACTTAAATGTTTGAGCCGTTACATGTATGCTGTGATCCCCCCGATCGTTGATTTGTTTGTGAAAATTGCGAACCTGTACCTCTTTAAGCGTTTTTAGCTAATTCTTGGCTCAAAAGTCTCAATTTTTGGCGTTTCGCTCCATATACACATTTTTTGACTATATTTTGTTCATTTTACGCGATTTTTTAAAAATTAAATGAGATTTCTTTGTTTTATGTTTTAGAAAGTACGAGCATTGTCCGGAACGTCAAGAAACAATGTTTTGACGTCACCCATCGTTTTTCTTCCCAAAAAAGGCCATTTTTAGAAAAATTTTTGGCTTGGCCGCCCCCCCCCAGAATCCTCATGCTGTACATGTATTGCAGCGCTTTCTGCATTTTTGTAAGCGGGAACGGTACCCCTACTTTTCCCAAATAGTCGGAAAAATTTCTAAAAACCGTTTTTCATATATTCGTTGTATCGTTTTCCGCCGTTTTTCAGTGTCTAATTTTATTCTGAATCAATCCGCTGCAGGAATCTTGATGAAGCTCTGAATTTTTCGGAATTTTCCCGTATTTATAAGCTTTTGTGGTATTCAAGAATTTAGGTCAAGACACATACTCAAGTCTGTTAAAGAATTTGCCGCAAAGCGACGAAAATCTCTTTAATTTTTGCCTAAAAAAGTGCTGAATTCATTTCATTTTTAATCCGAAAATCTTTGCAAGAAAGATGAAATGTTCATATCATCAAAAATATTTCTAGGCAAATATATGGCTTCCGGGCCGCCAAGAATGAAATAATGAAGGAAGTCAGCAAAGGAAGTGAAATGAGAAAAAAGCTGATTTTCGATTCTGGTTGAACTGAAAGAGCAATTTTTGCGCTACATTTGGGGTTGAAAAGATCAAAAGTTCTGGGATGGGATACGGAAGACAGCGGTTCACTCACATACCTGTGCGTGGGGGTTGGGGTAGGCAACCCCTCCCCCAGAAACCAAAATACCCCCCAGAATTCAATTTTTGAATTTTTTTTGTTTTTTTTCGCAATTTTTGATGCCAATGGATAGTGCTCGATGAGAAACGTTGAAAAATGATGTTTTTTCGCCATACCACCATTTTGAAGGCCATTTTTTGGCCTTTGAAAAAACTTGCACCCCCACAGAACTTTGGTGCCGCCCACCTATGGTCACTCAGTAGTGTTAAGTGTTAAACGTGCAACCTATCCATTCATTTAAGTATTTATTGTGAATAGAAATGTCCTCCTGTTCTTCCTTTTGTATGAATATTTTCGTACCAGATTGTTCACATTACCCTATTCCCGTGGCAAAATTTTGGGCATGGTCGTTTAGTCTTTAAGTTTGAGTCAACAGGCGCTTTTATATTTAATTCCTGGCTTAAATCTTATCCATGCCTCCCGTTTATTGTTTAAATCGGTGAATCAACAATCCTCAGTTATGTTTTATTTAATATATGGCTGCATAGTTGTCTGTCTGATTCATCCTTTTTGAATAAGATATTCAAAAAATTGAAACCTCTTATCTGTAGACAGCATTAAACTAAAAAATTAAATGAACATTAAGTTGTTGCGCGATGATAGGTTGCGGAAATAAAATCGATAGTAGCTTAGATTACATCAGCATATTTTTCCAGCCATATTTGATCTCAACTCATTGCTCATTACAAGTCGAAACTTTCTGACTTTTGCTTTTTCTATGCATTTTTTATTTTGTGGCAAATAGTATTGATATGCTTTTTGGTGAATTTGGTGTGTTTTTTGGTGAATTTGATGGGATTGGCCGTATATTTATTAATTTCTATTTTCCTGCATGATTGTTATCCTTGTTTTCCAGTAATTTATTCCATTCAAATTGCATGCTTGTGGTGCCAATGTAATTCAGTTTTATGGTGATAGATTGACGGACTTATTACGGTGAAGGGTTTTTCGACCTCAAACTTGATATGTGGATGCATGATTCGATTACAATATTCTCTTGCGAATTGATTTTTTAGAGAAACCTATTCTTTTCTTTTTTGCTTTTCATTTTTACTAAGATTTATGAAAAAAAGTTTTTGAGAAAAATGGTTTTTCCAATTTGTTTGCTCTTGTTTAAGGTTTATAGGAGTGGGCGTTTGTAATAAATCAGGTTCAGGTGAACGTCTTCAAACTTGGTTTAATCATTGACGCTATTTTGCATCATGCGATAGAGTATTTAGCTTTGTGTCTATTTATAAACGATTTTTAATCAGATTCAAGAATAAGATAAGAAATTAAATTGCCTTACGAAGCACTGCCGGCATTGAGACGGTTATTTAATACTACTCTGCTATATTTGGTTGTGTTCATTTGATCTTTCATCATTAATGATGCAGAAAAATGTAAAAAATTTTTATCGAACATTTAAACTGGTGGGTTTTTTAGGGAAACTGAGAACTGGCTTCATTTTTGCTTTTTTATTGCTACAATGCGCCCTCAACGCCAGAATTCGTGAAAGGCTCGGTTGAGCAGCTTTTGAAAAATGCATTACTTAATTTTAATTTTGACGTTCCTTTGTTTCTAAAAGCAGTAGCTTATTTGGTCTTCTGAATTTCGGTAACAAAAATTCAGAAGTTTAATATCTCAACAACCACTTGTATATAAGCAAAAGTAACGGTGTTTTTGAACTTTTCTCAGCGAGACCTAAACATTAGAGAAAAAATTTTCAACACATTTCACTTTGTTTCAATTATATTAAGTGAATATTTTGTGCTTTGGTTTATTTGCTTGAAAAGTTTTTCAAAGTCTATCATAGATTTTAAGAATTTTTAATTTTTCCCTTTGGAGACCCTTGTAAAAAGATGATTAATATAGGAAAGATATAAAATTTCGTTACCTATGTAAATGAGTGTAATTCTTCAAAAAAATTGTCCATTTTGTTTGAATTTTGTTAAGTCTATGTTGATCAAGATAAATAGATAAAGTACATAAGACAGAATGTATTTCATTGATCATTGTGGTTTGTGTAGGTATGACTGAAAGTGCTTAAGTGGCAAGGGGAATAGAGTTTAATAGTGGCACCCTAATATGGAGGCTTCCATCCTATAGTTTATTCACTTCTACCTGCGAGCCTCTTTATACATACATGCACAGAGATCTACTCAAAAGTTTTTGTGCGAACGAAAATTTTTTGTACATACAATCAATAGTTATACTGCTAAGGATACGCATTTTTTACATACTACCTGTCTGCAATCTGCAACCCACTTTCAATCTGTTCTAAAAAGTGTTACTTTGACTACAGTTCATTATATTCCCCAATTTCTATAGCTTTAAAAATAAAAAAAAATTTTATTCAGAAAGCTAAGTAATTTGTACTATGTATATAATCAGAAATAATATTCCAATTGCGACATGCTGATTGAATCTTCTAATAAGCGCGCAATGTAACATTAATATGAAAGAAGTTAATTTTATCTTCAAATTACAAGGTTGTCAAATAGTTCTTATTTCCTGCGTAAAATCTTTTTAAAATAAGAATGAATGAATGCAAAAAATGTTCATGTCTAATACTGTACAGAGATTGATTTTGGAGTGTTCAGTGCACGCACTTAGTAGTAAATAGATCCTAATTACGATATTTGGCACGAAACGCCGGAAATTTTCAAGAATTTTATTTTTGTTCCGTACAAAAACGTATGGTTAAATTACGCCTTCTGACCATACCTGTACAGCATGGGAAATCTGGGGGTTCACACCAAAAAATTTCCAAAAGTACCTTCTCGGGCTGAAAAACGATGGGTAAAACAGATACACAAAATGAAAAATAGTGTAAATTGGACATAATATAGTCGAAGAATGTGTATATGGCGCGAAGCGCCATAACTTAGAGACATTTGAGCCAAAAATGAGCTGAAGAAGCTCAAAAATACTTTTTACAATTTTTGCAAAAAATCGTTACTTCTGGGGGGTCGCGGCCATTTTGTGGGGGTTAAGTGGCTATTCTGGGGGTCATCCAACCCCACCCAGAACACGTATATTTCTGACCCGTAGACTGTAAACGATTAATTTGCTCGTCGTGCAACAAGTTAAAAAGTAAACTGTAGACGACCATTTTCAAATTGCCTCATTTATTGACTACCATACTACGGTTTTTTTGTATTCGGCAAAGATTTTTCCCGATGCACAAAGACTTTTCTAGACCGTCTTTGTATATACATGTACAAAGATTTTTGGGAAGACAAAAACTGCAAAAAAGGTCTAAAGTTCGCAAAAAGTTTGTGGCGCTTCGCGCCAAAATGAGCAATCGTGTGTCCTATATATCTTTATAATAGCAGAAATTGCATTTTGAAAGGAAAAATGTCAAATTTTTCGGCGTTTCGCGCCGTTTTAAGACGTTTCTTAATTATTTTTGCCCTCAGAAACCCAGAAATTAGCTTAAATACACTACCAAAGGTCGAACAACTCTGTTCTTACTACACTTAAATCGCTACTGTACCATATTTTAGTACCCAAAAATTTGTGTGTACAAAATATACAAAGACTTTTAGGGACCATCTTTGTACATGTGCAAACGGATCTTGTACAAAAAAACACTGTACCATACGCACAAGTGCTTAAATTAGTTATGTGGAACTCCGAATCATTTCCACGGGTAGCGTACTGAGGGATGCATAAATGTGCTGCAACGGAGTTTGTGAATGACAGTCAGCAAAAAATGGTATGAAAAATTATATAAAAAAATTGGTAAAAATTGGTACCAACTTAAAACTGTTGTATGTATGCGCAAGAGAAGAGAACGTATTTCTTTATTTCTCACCTTTAATTCCAATGAATAGTAAAACATTGATATTTTACAGAAACTTTCGTTCAAGTTTGCGCTACGTAGTCAGGAAAATTGCTTTTAAAATAGCTCTAAAGTTTTGAAAAGCTCAGATCTTATAAAGTCACCTTTTAGTTTACATAAAACCATTAGATTAGGTTTTTGTAGTCGCACTATGCTCACGATCTATTTTTTGCGTTAATGTGCATGCCTAGTTCTTCAAATTCTCTAATTGTAGAACAGGATTAGAAGTCTGTGAAAGTAGCTGTATTAATAGGATAAATTGAATTTCATTAGTCTTCTATCTTAGTTCAAGTTGTTAGTGGCGCATCCACGATTTCCGTAATTTGCCTTCCCTTCCTTTTTCACAAGGCGTGGCAACTAATGCCTGACCGTTTCCAGAATTTATATTAATGTGATGATTTTTGATGCAGAGATTTTTGGAATAATTTCAAGATTTTTGGAAGCTCTGCGTGAATCATATCGAAATTCCATTAAACATCGTTTGCGTGCAAAAATCCAACGCGAACAGCCAGGCGTTGCCAAGTTTGTACGTGTAAAATTATCGGGGTTAAATTGCGCTTTATTCCTTGTATTCAATCTGAGCAAACTATGAGGATTCGGCGCGAAGCACCGAGCATTATTAACATATGGCACGATCAGCGTTCAAATTAATATATTTTCACCCAAAAAAAATCGTTGTAGAAATCTTCGTTGTGCACCGAAATTATTTTTCGACACGCCGTTGGAAATTTAATTAATACCATTCGTGGGCGTACGCAGGGGGCGGCCGCCCCAGTCCAAAAATAGTTTTTGAAAGGTAAGATAACGCATGTAAAATAATGTAATGGGATTGACATATTTTTATCGACAAATCTCAAAATTTTCGTCGTATCGCGCCGTAGGATCGTTATTTTTCATAAGTTTGGCTCAAACGCGGCCAAAAAACCTTATTTTCCATAGCCTATTGAGAGGAAATAAAATTTTTACCGAAAAGTTTTAATTTTATCAGCATAATGGATAGCGCTTGTTCGGAAACGTCAGAAAATGCACTTTATTTTGCCTACCGCCGAAAAGATATACTGAAATATAGGGTCACCCTTTTTTGTTCCGCCCCCCTCCCCCTAAAAAATCCTGCGTACGCCTCTGATATAATTATGTAATAAGTCAAAGACGATGCAAAACGCCGGAAAATGTGAAAAATTATGCTGAACGACCGCCAAAAATCACAAAATGCATTACCCATTTTTATCTCGCCAGATACGTTTGGACGATTGGGGGAGGGTGCGGAGCGGACTCACCCTTGCATCCACCATTTCGACACTCAATGTTAGGCTAAATTAAATTTGTATAATTTAAACGGATGTGTTAAAACGCGGGGCGTGAATAGACACTGTAAGTGCGAGAATAATCTCAGGATCGGTCGACTTCCGTTGACGCTCATCAACGAAGTCTTCCATCTGCCGAAGTCGGCGCCGGCGGCAGATTTAGCGTCGCTCCGGTAGCTCGATCGAGTAAAGCCGCCGGCGAAGAAACGCCGGAGAAGGGCGCAATGTCCCCGTCCGAAATAAAAAATCGCTTCATCGCCGAGTACCAAACCAATTCGGATAGCATGCCAAATATGCATATGGCTTCGACCGGCATTTCGCCGGTTAAGGCGCCGCTCATGTCGCCCACCAAGTCGGCGAGCGATTTGGCGGCGGGCGCGCCGCCGGCTCCATCCGCCGCACCGCCCCAAATTCCCGTCGTCCCGCAGCTGACTACCGCCGACGCGATCAGTCGACGGCACACGGCCGTCGTGACTTTGGACGCGCTCGAAAACGCGCTGGAGTCGACGTTCGGTCAGCCCGGCGTGGCCGCCGCCGCAAAAAAATTGTCTTGCGTCGTGCCGCCGACGTTCGCCCAGGCGCCGCAAACGTCGGCGGCGGCGATGGGCCAATTCGAATCCTCTCCGGCGTTAAACTTCATCGCTCAGCAAACGACGCCGCCGGTCGCGTCGTCCGGCAAATCGATTCCGCCGCAGCAAAACGCGCCGAGTACGGCTTTTAAACAAATAATCGCAATCGCCGATTCGCAAGAAATGGCCGGAAATGGTTGCCAAAGTTTGTCGAAATTGACGCCTTTGAGCATTTGCGACCGGGGTACGCAAACCAGCCCTCCTCCGTCGTCGCTTACCGACGCGCGCCACCAATTTCAGGATAATAGTCGCGGCGGCAGCTTGGATCAGGCGACCCGCAGCCCACGTCAGCCGCCCAGTCATCCGCTGGCCTGCACTTTTCCGTTGCAAGAAGAGTATCTGGCCAAACAGGAAATGACGGGCCCGCATCGCAAAATGTCCTGTTTGGGCAACGTAGGGCCCGTCGAACGTAGTTTGAACGGTGGGCCGTCTACGATCGTTTCAACGAGGCCAAAATCGTTGGTTCAATTTTGCTCGAATAAAGGGCAACAACAATCGCAGACATCGACCGCCGATCAATCGAACTCGACGGAAAGCGGCGTAAAAAACGACGCTCTGGCGCCCGAAGGGCCCCGAAAAGCGTACGATCTAGTTTCAACGCCGCCGCGACCAGATTTCTCGTCGTCCAGCGTACCGAACCGGTTGAACGCTTTGCAGGAGCAGCAGCAACAACCGCCGATTTTGATTCCGACGTTTCACTCTTATCTGCCCGACGTAAGATTCATCTTGCTTATTTTCGTCGTTTTTTACCCCCAAAATTGATCTAATGAACAAAAAATAGCACGAAATTGAGGCGTAAATGCACAGTCGCGGACATAGCTAGGCAATACCCATTGCCCCAACTGATACCCGAGCCCAATTTTTTGGTTGGTTGCTTAGTCGTAAAGGTGGTTGGTCATAAAGCTTGTTTAAAATTAAACCCTAGGTTTTGAGTGATGGTGCTACGGGAGTGCATTAGTGACATAAATAACTCATTTAACCATTTGACAGTGTTTTCATATTATCTGAGTTAGTTTTATTACCAACCACTTACTCCAGTATTATCGTGCATTGCTCATGAAATTTCCCTACTCAAATCAGGTGCAACTGGCAGACTCTCTAGCTCGTACCTAACCTGCTCTAGCTGGTATCGGGTTTCACCTGGTTGCACCTATTGCCCAGGTGTGGTCGCGGACCCGTGCTTTCTACAGCGCGTTAAGCGCGTTATAAGCATACTAAGATATTACAACCAAAACTGGCATTCTCATTTGCATCAGTGGCAGCGCAGTGGCTCGAAAGTCAAAATTCAGAAGGACATCCTCAGTATTCTAATGCAGCAGGGCAACGAAAACAGTGTTGTTCGTTGGACAGCCAGAAGAATCTAATTTACATAACGCAAATTTTCTTTAAATGTGCCCCATAGATGCGTTAATCGATCTATAATTAACATTTGGGTACATTTAGGTTATTTACTGAAGCGGATGCAAAGAAAAAATGTTCTTTGATCTATCACTAATGCAAGTGAGATAATGTCAGTCCAGACTGTCGATCTTTACTATGCTCATAACGTGCTGTAGAAAATACGGGGGTCAGTGATTGTGCATTTGCGCCCGAAATTGAAATAAAGAACAATAAAATGTTGAGGCTGTAATTTTTTTGTTGTTAAATACGTTGGCTAAAAATAGTGGAGCCGCCTTACGTGTGAAAAACGCGTATTCATGCGCTACTAATCTTGCCTAATCGCATGCCAACTGCTTTAGATATTAGCATGTCTAACGGAATTCGTCGTACGCTTTTCTATCAGATTTTTTCGTCGTTTGATTAAACGAATTTAGGGGTGCATGATTGTTAGATGTCTTGCGTAAATGTTCTTAAGTTTAATTTGAAATCTGAAAAAATCGAAAACGTTAATCGTAAAATATGAGCTATAAATCTGTCGCGTAAATTGTTACATGTCAAATACCTATGTAGCTTACATGCATGTGGCTTATCTGAAACACTACAGGGTGCAGTCATTCTGTATATCGTTCATATTTTCTTGCGAATCCGAAACCGACTGAATCACAAGGTGAGCAGTAAAAAAATTATTTTCCTTAAATACCTGAAAACATGATATTCTAACGCCGGTTCTGCCATAGCATTAGACTAGTATCATATCGACTAGCTGTAAAAAAGGATGAAACGCTATTCCTTCGTTGAGAAAATTCTTCAGTGTTGATTGATAAATGCTGAATAGAGTATTTGTATTGCTTATTTTATATAGATGTTCGGCGCTAATTGGGCTTCATACTTCCTGGATTGTCATTTAGTTCTCGTACCAACCTTCGTTTTCTTTCAATATTGTTCTAATTTGTTTATTATAGATCATTAATTCAGTCTTTTATTTCTTATGATCATTTATTTCTTACAAGAGACGTGAGTCGATATTTACATAGTGATTTTCTGTGGTAGATTATGAAAAAGTTAATTTTTCAAACTGTTTTTAACTTCATTTTTCTCTAGAAATGCATTTATGTTTTTCTAAATTTTAATAAATTATTGAAGCGTGCCACATTTTTTCGGAAATTTTGTCCTGAAAACGACTGACGCTGCTTTCGTGCGTAAATCGTGATAAAACTACCTTTTTCACTCTAGAAATCTCTGCAAGAGCCATAAAATCTAAGTTGTTTAAAATGGTTCCATTATTTCATATAGGAATAAAACTTTTAAAGTGATAGTCGCTTGATAAATTTATAAGAGATTCATATTCATTCTTTATCGCGGCTATTTTGAGAGGGGCGGCCACTCCCTCGTAAATTCGTCTTGGCTTAGAGGTCATTAAAGACTAAGAAAGGGGCAACCTGACGAAAATAAATACGGGTATAATATTTAATTAAGGGAATTAATTATTTAATTATAATATTTAATTAAGCATGAAGGGTATTATTCCTTTGAACCCCATTTGATTTCTGTCACCATGTTTACAGAGGGTATCATATACAGTCTTCAATTTTATGCGCTGCAATTTGCAAAACAAACGGTTTTTGTTTAATAATTTAAGGATCTCCACAGAAATTAAGTAAACTAATATTTTCTCTGATTATAGGTCAACGAAGTTGACTCGGAATTTGACTTGAATGACGAGGAATTACGGCAACTGTTAGAAAGGTACAAAAGGGTTTTATTTACGATCTTCGAAACCTTGTTCACATTTTGCTGTGTACATACGAATTCCATATAAGTTGGAATTTCGCTTGTATAATTTTTAAGTGTGCTCCCTGTGTTGACGAGTACGTTGTAATCCAGAAATTCTCTGTGAGGGTGAAATGATTGCAGCAAAAATCAAAGAAACGAGTTAGGAAAAAGCTACTTTGAACACAGTGTTCTCCTGTATCGCGCTGCTCAGACAAAATTTTGCTCAGTGAGTCGGATGGATACAAGTGATAATATCATCCATCTTACAAATTTTATTGTTATGGAAACTGTAAATAAAAAAGTGAAATCATTTATTGATTTCAAATTTTCCTGAAAATCATTATTATAAAAATAATATTTAGTAATAATTTAAATCAATTTCTATGCGGTACGCTTAAGAAATAACGTCATTTGCCCTTATTATTTTCTGTTATCAATGCAAAAGTGTACAACTAGTAACTCTTATATTCATTGTTAGCTATTTCAAATAAAGCGAGCATTGCTCGCTGGCAATGCTACATGAATATGAAACACTCGATCGATGATTAGGACATTCTAGGCTTGTTTAAAAAATTGTCGACTTCTTATAGACCTTTACTCTAATTCAATGTACGAGGGTTGTTAATTAAGTTCGTTTTAGCTGTCTAATAACTTTTTCTGTATAAGAGATATGAACATGTGGTTTTTTTGCATATGGAGACGCAACTTATGCTTTACATTACTAGATTCACCTTTTTTCTATTTTTTCCCGCCTTTTCTAGAAAAATTTTATTAAAATATTTCACTTCTTTGGTTAAGAAAAATAACTTTTATCTTGTCGCAGCTTGGGCACTGATTAGCGCATTTGATCTCAAAATTTCGGTAAAACAAAGACAGTTTATGACTTTCCTTAATGCACTACCAAAAACCCCATTGTGATTAATTTTCTCTTTTTAGTGATGCATTTTTCGTAAAAACTCAATTTTTTGCTGATTTTGACAAAAAAAATTTACTTCATCACAAATGCACGGTTTATGAACAAAAAACATTTTAAAAGTGCTTTACAACCTTGGATACTCTCAGCTGAAATATTTATCTTTTTTCCTTGAAGAATGAAGTCATGGGACCTTCTGTTTAGGGCTATTGTTAATCAATTTTCAATCTATGTTTAAACAAAATTATTTTGCTGGAAAGCGGAAAAGAAGATAAGAAGAAATGGTGAGTTCAGAGATGTAAAGCAGAAGTTGCAGAATAACGAGCGAAAAACCGCGTGTTGATAACTCTGATAGCAAAAAAGTTAATGGAGAGTTAAAACGAACTTAATTAACAACCCTCGTATATTATAATAAAACTTTTACGGTATCTGCTAGTGAATATTACGAATTGGCAATTATAATTTGATATTTTAGCGGGCTTAATTGTTAATTGATTAATTAACTGATTAGAAATGATTGTCAGTTTTCTTCATTCGAAGATAAAAATTTATAATTTTCATTTAAAATTCGAAATAGATTCAGGATTTTATAAGCCTTAGGTAATTTGCTATAGAAATTTCAGTTACAATATTACAATCTTTCGCTAAAGGGCTTGAAACATTACAATTGTGAGTGGATAAGATACTGAACTGACCATACTTGCAAGATGACTAGCTTCCGTTTGCCTCAGGTATTCTTTGCCCCTTTTGACCAAAAATATACGTTCATTTATCCCTTCCGAAGTATAGCCGCCTGTTCTAACTCTCTCACGAATAGTGATTCGAGTGCTTTCGCTTTCTTGAGTGCATTTTTTACCAAGTCCTGTTCAACTACGAACTTACTGATTCCGTTTTATATGTTACTGTTATGCGATTCTTTCCCAGACAGCAAATATGCTACCTACCTACGTATCAAAGTGGCTTAAATTCACGACGCCCACAATATTTAGACGATGAGAGGCAATGTGACAGCTTATTTTCATGCATAATTGTAGCTTTATTTTAACGAATTTTTTCACTAAGGGCCGTTTAAAGCGAATTACACTATATACAGGGTGGGCCATAGAAAGACGAATCACATGCTGGTCCTTATGACTTCTCAAATACTTGACCAAATTCACCACCGCGTTTTGCTTTGAATAAGAGCCTATTGTTACTGCAAGAGCGTAATAAAGTTTCGTCTACGCTGGTTGACTTTTTATTGGTTTACACTAAATTCAGTGAGTCTTTTTCCAGAACTTTGCATATTTACTGCATAAAATGAGCTATCTTTACAACTATATACTTTTTCAACAGAAAGAGATAATTCAACACGGTTTGCTTTATAGGATAATAAAAATTTTTTGATTATTTTTCAGTAACCCAAAATGCCGCAAAGCAAATTAGTTCGTGATAGCTAAATAATGTGACTTTAGGATAAAAGAAGTTCTACTCAACTGTCTCAGAGTGCTGCAAAGTTACATGACAACAAATGCAACTGATGTTTCTGACAGATGCTTTCATGACTCGAAAAATAGATTTGCTAAATTGCGTGTAGCTTCTGGACAACGCAATAAGTATAATTGTCACATTAATTTTGGAATACAGCCATGATTGGCTTTTTATCAAAGCAAACCGCATTCCATTTATTTTCGCCGTTCCAATAGGCATTCGTTTTTTTTGTGGCCCACCCTGTTTATTCCACTTGTTACTCTGACGCTCAATTATGTATCGTACGAACATCAGTGTGTGTTCTCGTACCTGTATAAAATTATTTGATTAGGCATCAGGCAGAATTAGCACTGCTTCATGAAAGACAGAAGCGTGAAATCGAATTACTTAAATATCAACGGAAATATAGCGCACCTGTTATGCCTAGTGAAAAAACCAAATTGTCTTCTGCAAATTCACGACAACCCCAGTGATTTTATCGGGCTATTTAATGTGTAATCGATGCGCAGTCGTCGTGCAGACGAGACGAAGTCGGACTTTGCTTCGCCTCGTGTCTGCTGAAGTCGAATCAGCAAAGATGGGATTTTGTCAACGAAAATGCGACGTTTAATCATGCTCAAGTTTATATATTATGCGTATATACATATGTATTTGTGTTTTTGTTTTGCTTGTTATTCGATTCGTATTTTCTGTATGCGATTATTACGCCGTAACTTAAATACTTACTGATGCATTTGTTCGTATCCGACATTTGCCCGCAGAATTTATCTAAAAACAAAGTAAACCGATTAGATTTTTCGGCGTGCTTGTTCGTGTACCTATATCTCCAGTGGAAATGCACAGGTTTTCGTGAATTGGGCTCTTCTGCCCATTCGATTGAATCTAGTGCGCGGCAAAATATTTTTCTATGCTTGCTCAGAGCTACACAACACTAGGCCACAGCAACTATTATAATAGTTTGTTTCATTTAACTCTGCGGTTTTCTCATGAATTTAATCTTGATGAATCAGGCTACAAAAGTGGTTCAAAACTTTAAAGCAATGATGCTGCTCTACAGCGGTAAACGTTTCCCCTAACTTGGTATGGTACTTTAGGTTAATGGCATCGGTTTAAAATACTTTTGTGGGCGCATTTAATTTTTTCAAACCCTCCAGTTAAATGAAACGAACTTTAGGTACGCACATAGTCCGTATCATTCCAATTCTTGTAGGCTGGTATTGCGTTTACTGCATCGCAAACTCAGCTACGCTCTTGCGGTGGATGGTTGGTTCTAACTTTTCTTAATCATTACACGTCATTTACATGGAGTCTGCTTCACAAGACCGCTTTAATTTACCATCGCGAACCTGAACAGTTTTGTAAAAAAGCACTTTTTGTTGAATAGTAACGTTAAAATTCGCGCAAAATCGGCCTAATCTCGGTTCTGAATTAAGCCCAAAAACACGCAAGATTGATGAACTCCTTAATTGCACAAAGCTTCTGAGCTAAAATGCATTTCTCGACCTTTGCTAACTATATAGCGCAGCAATGCGTCGCCGCCAATAGGGTATAGAAAGATGAATCAATGAAAATTTGTTCTTACTGTCCTCAGGCCCATTTATGGCCTTGTAATTAACAAGATATTAGTTCAGAAAAGAGTGCGCAAAACAAAATATGACCATTTCTTCCATTTAAAATAGGAATATATGTCCTTGTAAAGCATGATAAACAAAGCAAAGAATAGATAAACTAGCATACATGTACAGCATAGGAATTCTGGGGAGGGGTCAGGCCCAAAAAAATTTTTAAAAAGTGCCTTTTATGGGCTAAAAACGAAGGGTACACGTCAAAACACTTTTTTTTACGTTTCAGACTGCTCGTTCTTTCTAGAACATAAAAACGTTAATAAATTCAAAAAAAATTTGATAAATTGGACAAGATAAAGTCAAAACATGTGTACATCATAGGTAGCGCGTTAGCGCGTACCTATAATATACTTGGGTACCCCCAACACCTGGGCACCCCCTACAGCTATAACGGGACACTTCTGGAAGGTGCGGTTTTTTTTAAAAGAAAGATAATAAAAAAATTCGCTGCCCGTGTTTTTTTGTTTTTCTTGAAACTCAAAATTGACTGTGTAAAGAAGGTGTAAAGTTTTTGTGTAACGTTATAACATAGGACAAATTTTGGGACCTTTTTACTGCGGCATGTGGACAACTGAGTATTGATGACTCGAAGGATTGAACAGAATAGGATAATAGAGGGATGAATTCTACAGATGACACTTTTTTTGTTTTTTGAAATTCGCATTATTTATCGAACGGCAGTGTAAAGAGTGCGAAAATCTGGGGGTGAAAAAGCACTTTTTGGTCGAGTTTTCAACCTTCCTATGTCCGATACTAACTCCGGTTATGAGGTTTTTAAAATGTTTTCTGACAGAAATGTAGAGCGGATCAAGGGCTACATTCTGCATATAAGCAAAGTCTTCTATGCTCTATGGTGAGTTAGATCCTGGGGTTTAAAGTTTACACTCTAGTGGATGGTGTAAAAAAACGGATTTTAACTAAGATTTCTCTGCCAAATTTTTCCGCTTATGAGTCAGTGCAAATCGAAGACAGCATTAATAAAGTGCCTTACAGGGGCTAAACATCGCAGCAAACCGCATTTAAAAAAACGCAATATTGAGTTATTTATGGGGGTGTAAAGTTCGAAATCAGAGGTAAAAAATGGGCTAAAAAACACGTTTTTTCCGAAGTTTGATTGATAAATCATGCCAAATAATTTTTGCAACAGAATTTTGGCACACAGGAATGTACTACGATTTAAAAGCTACAAATTGTACCAAACCGAATTTCTTTAAACTCAATGGGGAGTTCGGTACGGAATTTTAAAGTTTACAGTGTTCTAAATGATGGAAAATACGTTTTTGTTGCGTTTTTTGTTCGCCACTTTCTCCGTCCAGAAGTCGGGATAAGTCTAATAGAATAAAAATAAAGTGCTTTATATCGGATGCATGTCAAAGCAAATTGTCTATACATTAATATTTAGCGAGTGTAAAGTCAAAAATTTGGAGTCTAAAATGCGTTTCTGTCTTGTTTTTTCTGCCTGCTTCTCCGGATACGAGTCAGGGACACGTTTATCAAGTCTAGAAATGGACCAGGAACCAAATTTGATATGCCAGTCTGGCACATATGTTTACACTCTACGGTGTTGTAAAGTAGTTTACACCAATTGTTAGTTTGCCCATAGAACATTATGTAGACTTAATTTTTTCATAAATATTAATCGTAATATCGGAACAATATCAAAATTACGAATCTGACTAAAATCTTCTTTACACTAGGTGTTTACATGAAGTTTACACTACATATGTATTTATCTTCGTTTTTGAGCATTCCAGAAACCTAATTTTTTCCTGGAGTCTAGAAGTTTTCAAAGGATCATATGTGAGACGTCACGTAGGTGCGTTTGTTTACATCCAACAGTGATGTAAAGTAGTTTACACTCATTGTTTATATGTCCTCAGACCATTGTAGAGACATAATTTTTTCATGAATGTTGATCATAATATCCGAGTAATTTTTTACACTGCATGTTAGCCTTTGTTCTAGAGCATTGCAAAATCCGAAATTTTTTCCTGAGATATAAAAATTTACAGGGAATGAAATATATACGTCAGTTGGGCGCGCTTGCTTACACTCAGCAGTATTGCAAAGTGGTTTAAACCTAATGTTTATTGTCTTTAAAACATTATGGACTCATTTTTAAATAAATGTTGAAAGTAATATGGGAGCAATATCAAAATTACGAATCCGACTAAAATATTCTTTACGCTATGTGTTTGTGTAAAGTTTACATTACGTGTTAACCTTAATTCGATAGACTTGCAGAGACTTTGTAACTGAAGTCAAGAAATTTTCAAGGATTCATATGTGAGACATCAATTAAGTGAGTTTGTTTACCCTCAAAAGTAATCTAAAGTGATTTAAAAATTATGTTCAAGTGTCCTTAGATCATTGAAGAGATGTAATTTTGTCTTAAATGGGTTGCATTAAAGTTAAATCCTTCTTAGCCGTGTTTATAATATGTTTCACAAAATCTTGCACATGGAGAGCTATCGTTTAATTGATGTAAATTGCCTGCAAATGTGGTTTAAAATGAACCAGCAATCACACTACTGTGCACAGAAGTCGACAAAGATATGCAGCTTTATTGTAATCATGTACATTAATAAGCCGTAAACTGTTAGTATTCTCTACACCTAGTAGTTGTGTAAAGTTTGCACTATTCATTTGTTGTTAATATGTAGTCTATACTACAAATTTATTTTACTACCAAATCGAAGCGTTAGTGTTCCTTACATTTGATATTTGCGTGAAGTTTTTGAATTTTTGCCGAAAAACTTTGCCTTCTAATTTACCAACATCCCGCCTTTTCCATTTTCTTAAAGTTTAAAATCTTTTATAAGTCTCTTAATAATTTAATAGTAGGTTTTAACTTTAAGTTTCTCTTGGTTTACAACTCTCGCTTAGCAAGCTCATTTTTCAAAACTTTTTCATAGTGATCAGATTAGTCGCGTTTAGTTTGGAATTGGTGGACGGTCGTTATTTTATTACTCGGCTTAAATAAACCAAGTGACTATCTTTTGATTATTTTCTTTATCGCAAATTCAAACACCCTATTTTCAATTTGAAAATTACCCAATTTTCAATTTGAAAATTGATCCAATTTTCAATTTGAAAATTGAAAATTGGGTGTTTTCAATTTCAAAAGTCACAACACATTGTGCTTGTGTATTGATTGAGTGAGGATTTGCAATGTGAATTCGTTGGTTAAATATTTGTGCTTGATTATAAGTGAACTGCACATTAAGAAGAAATAACTTAATGGAGTTTTAATTTGAAAATGGATGGTGTCAATAAGGTTGTCTTGTTTAAAAAGGATAATGCTGATGTTAAGAACAATATTGTTTTCCGCGTTCCTGGACTGTTGTCATTATTGTGGCATATTACTGATTGTGTTTACTGACTGATGTACTGAAATCACGCTAATTAAAAGTAGTGTACTAGCAAAGAAAAATGCTCCGATGGAACAAAAAAGATGAATATACTTGGAATTGTGGATTATTATAGATGTAAAAGGAGGGGACTAGGAAAAATCTACCTAAAGTCGGAAAATCTGCTAAAAATCACACTTTCTCTAAGCAACGCAAAAAATCGATGTATATTCTGCGGCCTCTAAAAAAGTGTCTTTTTTAAATAATGTTCGAAGTTTCAGATAAGAGTGTATAAACGTAATCTATCAAGGTTACTTTTTTAAAGTGCTGGCACCTGATTGATAGAAAACTAAGAGGTATTGTATTTAAAGTTCTTTTATTTTGTTATGAGCATTATAGCAAGCAAAGCAGGAGCCGATTGATTAGTGCATACAATCGTTTCGGGCATGCTAGTGTATCTACATTTAGTCTGTTTCAAGTCAACTTACGCGTTTCCTACTGTTTTAAACCAACCATGTCTTCAATTGTCTTCGATGTTTGCTATTTCATTCAATTGGCTTGGAAGACTGTTAGTTTACTTAATATCATTTCCCATAGCTACTGCATAGCTAACGTGCTGCTGTTTCAATCATTGTTATGGTTGAATATTTATTTTAATCTGTTGGCCGCAGAATATACATCGATTTTTTGCGTTGCTTAGAGAAAGTGTGATTTTTAGCAGATTTTCCGACTTTAGGTAGATTTTTCCTAGTCCCCTCCTTTTACATCTATAATAATCCACAATTCCAAGTATATTCATCTTTTTTGTTCCATCGGAGCATTTTTCTTTGCTAGTACATATATGACGCGGAGCGCCGAAAATTTGAGATTTTTGAGCCAAAAATGAGCTAACAACGGGGCACACTTCTTGCAACTTACAAAAAATTGACAAGTCTGGGGGGTCGCAGCCATTTTGCGGGGGATCAGTTGCCATTCTGGGGGTCAACCCCCCAAGAACACGTCTACAAACTGGTGCACAATTATTTTCGCACTTTTACTATACGCTCAACAAGCATGAGCAGTTTCATTCAACGAACAAATATTGCTTTAAATCACTAAAGTGGTGTCAACCGCTGGATTATTTCAATTGATTCAAACTTTTAAACTCATTGGATTTACATATGAACATAGTTCTCGGTAAATTTAGAAAAATTACTATAAACAGGAACTGTGAACCGGGCAAAAGATTCAAAACATGTTCTGGAATTAATGACAAATTCTCTATCTACCTACATAACCTGTCTATTTTCATTGCTGTAACGACCCATGTACAGGTTTAAAACTGCGACGAAAGTTTGGCAAAAATGTTTGAATAAACGGTAATATCACCCTCAAAGTGAACGCTATTCAAAAAATAAAGGGATCAGCATGTAGAGTATTAATTTTTCTATAAAATGATAAAACTTTCATAAAAAACGAATGAGTGGTAAGCTATTAAAAAATTCGGAGGCAGTCAATTTTCCTGAAAATTCAAAATCTGTAAATTTGATGCGTAATACAAAAGCCCAGGAGCATTTTCGTGAACTTTTTTTACTCAGCGCTTTTTTATCTTGTGCCAAGACCTACCGATAGGCCAAATTTTATTTGTTTTCGCAACATGTCAAGAGAAAAGTCGGGCCAACCCGTAAATCCTACTAGTGTTTCCCCCGGTGGGAGAAACGTTTCTCCCATCAAAATTTTCCCCGGTGGGAGAAACGTTTCTCCCGAGAGAAACATTTCTCCGGGTGTGGTTACCTATGCTTATCATGGTTTCGCCGTTTCTCCCGTTTCTCCCAGGCTCCGGGTGTGGTTACCTATGCGTATCACCGTTTCGCCGTTTCTCCCAGGCTCCGGGTATGGTTACCAATGCTTATCATGGTTTCGCTGTTTCTCCCGTTTCTCCCAGTCTCCGGGTGTGGTTACCTATACTTATCATGGTTTCGCCGTTTCTCCAGTGTTTCCCAGGCTCTCGGTGTGGTTATCTATGCTTATCATGGTTTCGCCGTTTCCCCCAGGCTCCGGGTGTGGTGTTGGGCCCATCTGGGCCAACCCGTAAATCCTACTAGTGTTTTCCCCGGTGGGAGAAACGTTTCTCCCATCAAAATTTTCCCCGGAGGGAGAAACGTTTCTCCGGGTGTGGTTACCTATGCTTATCATGGTTTCGCCGTTTCTCCCGTTTCTCCCAGGCTCCGGATGTGGTTACCTATGCGTATCACCGTTTCGCCGTTTCTCCCAGGCTCTGGGTATGGTTACCTATGCTTATCATGGTTTCGCTGTTTCTCCCAGTCTCCGGGTGTGGTTACCTATACTTATCATGGTTTCGCCGTTTCTCCAGTTTTTCACAGGCTCTCGGTGTGGTTATCTATGCTTATCATGGTTTCGCCGTTTCTCCCGTTTCCCCCAGGCTCCGGGTGTGGTACCTATGCTTATCATGGTTTCGCCGTTTCTCCCGTTTCTCCCAGGCTCCGGGTGTGGTTACCTATGCGTATCACGGTTTCGCCGTTTCTCACGTTTCTCCCAAGCTCCGGGTGTGGTTACCTATGCTCATCATGGTTTCGCCGTCTCTCCCAGGCCCCCTCAGCGTATCACGGTTTCGCCATTTCTCCTGTTTCTCCCAGGCTCCGGGTGTTGTTACTTATGCTTGTCATGGTCCAGGCTCCGTGTGTGGTTACCATAGGTGGGCAGCACCAAAATTCTGGGGGGGGGGTGAAAAATTTCTGGGGGGGGGGTGAAAAATTTTTAAAGGTAAAAAATGGCCTTAAAAATGGTGGTATAGCGAAAAAACACCATTTTTCGACGTTTCTCATCAAGCTCTATCCAATGGCATCAAAAAATTGCTAAAAAAGCAAAAAAAAATTTTATTCTGGGGGGGTGTATTTTGATTTCTGGGAGGGGTATTTCAACTTCTGGGGGGTGCATACCCCCCAAACCCCCCCCACGCCCATGTGTGGTGGTTACCTATGCTTATCATGCTTTTTCTTTCTCCCTATCTTTTTCATTAGTAGGATTTACGGGTTGGGCCGGAAAGTCTGTACAAGCCGTGTGAATCTTTACGGCAACTGCTCCATACACATTTTATGACTATAATTTGTTCAGTTTTCTTTATTTTATTCAATTTTTCCGAATTTTATCATGTTTTTTAGTTGGGAAAGAACGAGCATGGTCCGAAGCGTTTAAAAGCAGTGTTTTTGATGTGTTCCAGACGTTTTTAAGCCCAGATTTTGTGCCTGACTCCCCCTCAGAATTCCCATGCTGTACATGAATGGTTGTAGCCATATTGGTTTGCTTGATATACACAGATGCATGCGACTGAGTTACGGGTCGCTCATATATATCAGATTCAAATAGTTAATCGATAGAGGTTAGAGTTTTGTCATATAATAGTAGGGCAATGAATTAACAAAAGTTATAAATGTATCAAAGGAAAAATATAGATCAAGCTTCTACTGTAGTTTGACGTTCACACAGTGTTAACGCAGGTCAGGGTTGCCAGGTGCAGGAGAATTCTCCTGAATTCAGGAGTATCTAAAATTTTCAGGAGCAGGAGCAGGAGAATGGGCTTTTCAGGAGAAGTTGTAAACATGCAGGAGAATGCAGGAGAATTTTAAAATGTCAGGAGAATTCAGTGGAATCCTGAAAATCTAGGAGAATTCAGGAGAACTTTCAAAACTTAAACAGCAAGTTATAATGATAACCATACATTAACCTTCTTACTGTACTTACTGTAGTTAGTTAGTTGTATATAATTTTATACTTAGAGATCTTTCACATTAAGAATTTATTTCGTTCATAGTTAAGACCACCGTTTTTTCCACTTTTTGATCTATTTGTCAACCAAAATTTTGGGAAATGGAAAAAATTTTTGGGCTTGGTTGGCATTTGTGGAAAATTTTTGTAATGTTAAAAATGCGTTTTAGAGAGTTAAAACTTCTAAAATTTTTCGGCGCTTCGCGCCGAATTGATTAAATTCTTACTTATTAGTAATCCTTAAGCTGCGCCGCGCCAATTGCAGCATTTTTATCGACAATCTGGTCTAGAACTTCACTACGATTGAAAATCCTTATCTTCTGCACAGATTCGGTTGCGTTTTAGAGAAGTAAAACTACAAAAATTTTCAATTGATTTAATTCTTTTTTGTTTTTAATATTTGAGCCGCGCCGCGTCAACTGCAGCATTTTTATCGACAATTTGATCTAGAACTTTACTACGATTGAAAATCCTTATCTTCTGCACGGATTCGGTTAGTTTTTGTAATGCAAAAATGCGTTTTAGAGAGGTGAAACTACAAAAATTTTTCGGCGCTTCGCGCCGAATTGATTTAATTCTTACTTGCTATTGATGTTTTAGCCGCGCGGCGCCAATTGCAGCATTTTTATCGATAATCTGGTCCTAGAACTCCACTACGATTGAAAATCCTTACCTTCTGCACAGTTTTTGTAATGCAAAAATGATTTAGAGAGCTAAAATTTCAAAATTTTCTGGCGCTTCGCGCCATTTGATAAATTATAGTCTTAATTGTCAAAAACGACTTCAGAATTGGCTAAAATGCTTTACTGAAGGAAGGACATTCAAGTTTCAACATAAATAACGTATACTGATCGTGATATTTCTTGTAGAGCGCGAAATTTTTAAACAAAAAGTGCATCAAACACCGCTATTGCATGTGTACATAAAATTTTCTACTTGAAAAACACTGATTCTTCAACACAGGTGCTCTATTTTAAACGTTTTTATACCTCCCAAAAAACGTGGAAAAAAGTCGGAAAAAGTGGAAAAAAATTTTGGGTTCGGTCTATAATGTCAACCAAATCGCTGGGAAAAAAACGGTGGTTAAGACCTAAGTGTTAAGTTATAACTATATCCAATTAAGTTTCGTGCTTCCGTAGTAAATCATTCATTCATTCATTCATTCACTTAGTATCACGAAGTGCAGAAATACATAGCTTTACACACCGTCTAATTGTTTTTATCAGTTTCATAGACGTTTGCAGAGCGCCTATGAACATTTTTTTGATATATTTCAAAACGTAAGGATTTGCTTGCTACTGAAGTACAAACAATTAGTAATAAAGTATTATTTATTTTTTCAAAAAACATTGCAAACAGGGCTCTTTTCAGAAATTTCTGATGATGTAAGTGCAACTGAAAATTGGCGGTCACTGTTTTAAGCACAGAAACTCTGTTATTGAATGTTTGTCAGCTGTTGATGTTGAATAAAATGTTATACTTTGTGGTGCAGCATTAGTCTTTCATTATTTCTGCATCTGCCTGTATAATGGAGATATGCTCCATGAGCTTTTTGTGAGAGAATTAATGTTCATTATTTAGCCTTGAGTGTCCTTAGGATTAACAGGCAAGAGATCAGAATAAAATAGTTGGGTGAACCAAGGTAAATTGGCCTGAGCATGCTTGATATGCATGTGTACATACAATTGTAGAACTGCTGTACAACCTTTCCTGCAAAATATGAGCCAGGAGAATTTTCAGGAGAATCAAAATATTTTCAGGGGAATGGCAGGAGAATTTTTCCCCAATTTTACCTCTGTGCAGGAGAATCTGAATTTTGGGACCTGGCAACACTGACGCAGGTGAGTTTTCCTCAAAATTTGAGTTACTTTTTTAGCTTCAAAATTTTTTTAAGTTGCTTTTTCCGTGAGTTTTTTTCTGCTTTTTTCTGAATTTGTAATTTTTCACTGAAATCACTTTTTGTTTTTGCAATTTTAGATGATTTTTGACCAAAAAAATGCAAGTTTTTTCAAAAAATAAAGGACTCGATAACTTCGAACTGAGTGCCGAGTTAAATAACTAACATTTATTTGCATTACTTGCAGTTGCCTGCCTACCTAGATCGAGATTCGAGTTGCAAATACCTGAGGAGAGCGTAAATTCTTGCTTCGATGTTTAAAAAATTCGGTATTATTGTGCCTGGTGCACACCCACCTTTGTGTGTAAGATTAGTTTGATTGCTATAAGCGCTTATATTAGCGCTTAATTGCAGTTTTCCTAGGTTTTGGAATGCGCTGAGTTCATATTTGAAAGAATTAGGTGGAGGTCTACATTATTGACCAAGTTACAGGTTGTTGAACTTCATATGCTTAATGATAGGCGAACCTTTGGTAATGTTTTGGATTAGCCTCCGAAGCGTTGGGGGACTGTGACTGAGCGGGGTTACCAATGTGTTAGGCTTAGGCTTAGTTATGTGCATTCACATTGATGCCAGCGCATGGGCTAAGCCTGAGATAAATGGAGCAGAAATTGTGGAACGAACAAAGCGAGCGGAGCAATTTTTGCTCCATTTATACCTTTAGCTTAGCCCATGCGCTGGCACCAATCCGAATCCTCAAGCAATCTCAAAAACCCTCTCGATCGATATAATAAAAAAATTCGTAATAAAGCTTCCTCCAATATCAAAATGAACCGGCCCTCAACGGTTGGTAAAGACGTCGGATTTTGAATAAAGATGTTAGCGGTTGGATTCCAGCGGAGTAAGTTAAAAATATGGTACTTTCAGGATACTATGAAATAAACTTCAGAAGAGCGGATTTTTTTGCTCAGTACTTAGAACATGTTGAAAGAAAGCGCGGAAAATAATATTCATCCGTCTATGATCACTATTACAAAAGCTATGGGTTTCGTTAATTAGCCTCTTCTCGACCTACGCAAGCATCTACTCGACCTAAGTATTTGAAGATTCAAACAGCTGAATGCAGAATCACATGTATATACCCAATTTACGTCGATATAAGCATCTATACATCGACCTAAGCATCTATACATCTACCTATGCATCTATACATCGACCTCAGCATCTATACATTGACCTGAGCGGGAGCGACCTCGACCTAAGCAGCTTAAAACACCTTTTCAGATATACTAAACCTAAGCCTTAAGTATATTAGAAGCAAAAACTTAGATTTTCCTATATATTATCAAGTAAAACCGAAAAAACATGCAAAAAACATGAAAATTTTTTTAAAGTTTTTTTAAAATTCCAAACAGCTTTCCGCGCCTTTTTTCTTTTTCTCCTTCATTGCTTATACTTCCTTCCATAATTTCAGCCCATATTATTTATTTCTGACAAATGTGTAAGTCTTTGGATCGAGCCGTTTAATCGTCCCACCCAACACTCAAATCGACAGTTGCCTGCAACTTTGCAAGTATGGCTCAGATTTTCACCAAATTTTTTTCCGCGCTTCAATTTATCATGTTCTACCAGTTTGGCACAAAAATTTTGGCATTCCATACGGTGATCGGACCGAGGGTACTTTTTGGGCCCTTGGCCGAGCCGGCGACTTAAAATCCTTGCCTCGGCTGAGGCCTCGGCTCGGCCAAGGCCGAGGCCGAGGCCGAGGGTAATGCCGAGGGTCAAGCTTGTATACCTATACCCATAAATAGTACTCTTGTAATATTTTGTATGCACATGAGCTAGAGAATAATCGTAATATTAAGCACTTTATCGAATGTCAAACAATTCATTATTATTTTCAATAATAGTAGATTAAACGTGTGAAGGATTTATTGAATAAAGTCAGCAGCATGAAAGCTTGCTTAATTTAACAAGTTGCCATTGAAGACTTGGAAAAGTTAATGAAAAGTATGGCTGAACAAGCACTTAAAAACTTTTATTACTATAAATAAGAAAACAGTGTCAAAGAAATAAACAAAGAAACGAAATAAGCTAAGTAAAGACAGAACTGTAGCCATTTTTGTGCTCGCTTTTGCAGTAATGCATGTTTAAACACGCTTTTTCAGTCATCCAATTCTTGTGTGGCAGGTAATATGACGGAAACTGCAATGCACTTTCCGATCATAGTTTCCCAAGGTCCAGAGTTGAGGGAAGGGTGAAATCCCAAAAATGGGGGACCAGTAAATTAAGTAGTGTCTTTGTTTGAGCGAACAAATTTTTGCAGATATTTTATATAAATATATTTTTAAACATACACATTTTTACATACTGCCAGTGTGTGACCTGCAACCGGCATGCAGTCCTAAACAGTGTTTTTCTGTGCAAGATACCTTGTTACATGTACAAAGATGGTATCCAAGTCTTTGAACATTTTGTACATGCAAATTTTTGTGTACTATTATAGTATGGTACAGTAGCAATTTTGTGTGGTAAAACAGGGTTTTTCGACCTTTGGTAGTGTATCTTAGCTAATTCCCGGCTTTCTGAATATTTGACATTTTTCCATTCTAAATGCAAATTCTATCATTTCAAAGATATATATATATATATATATATATATATATATATATATATATATATATATATATATATATATATATATATATATATATATATATATATATATATATATATATATATATATATATATATATATATATATATATATATATATATATATATATATATATATATATATATATATATATATGACAGACAATTACTGATGCGCCGAAAATTTTCGGAAATTCTACACCTTTTTACAGTTTTCGTCTCTCCAAAAATCTTTGTGCATGTACAAAGACGGTCCTGAAAAGATTCTGTACATTATGAAAAATCTTTGCCGAATACAAAAAACCGTGGCCCTAAATCAGTGATCGGACCGAGGCCTCGGCCTCGGCAAGCCTCGGCGTTTTTTGGAGCCTCGGCCTCGGCGCCGAGGGCGAAGCTGAAAAGTGCCGAGGCGCCGAGGGTTAAAATCAAATTGAATAAGTTTAATATATCCGTTGAATATTAACTATTTAGAATGCATCTGCAGTACACAGGCTATTTTTTACCTATAGACTTTTCTTTTGGTTTTAGTCGTGTACCCAGTTACACCAAGTTACTTACAGCAAAGTGCCAATGTATTATTCGTGTGATGACTAAGTTTTAATTCTCATGCTCGCTAGGGTTATTACCCTCTCTCAGGGTACAAGACTCATGTCACTGTCAGACGATTTTTGATGAAAACCTTTTGAATATTCTTGAACTTAATTTTTACTATGGCAAAAGTGCAGCTAACTATTAGAATTTCACGAAGTGATACAGTATTTTTGAATGTAAGCAAGAGTAAATAGACAAACCATCACTATGAAACATGCATGTAACAGCTCAAAATTTTTGGGAGGGGCTCCTCGGCATACATGTAACGGCTAGAAATTTCGGGTAGGGGTCCCTGGCCATTTTTAGAAGGGGGGGGGTCAGCGACTCTAATTCTATGTCAAAAATGGCAAAAGCACCTAAAAATAGCCAACAAAGTGCAAATTTTCGCCAAAAATGGGGAGGGTGGGTCAAAATTTTCTGATGTTGGAGGGAAGGGTGTTTGGGAGGACGTCCAACCCTGGGTGAGTGGGGAATTCCCCAAAGCCCCTCTGTTACACGTATGGTTTTCGGCCATTTTTATGGGAGAGGGGGTAAATGATCACGAATTTTCGGCCGAAAATCGCAAAAACGCACCTAAAAATGGCCAATAAATGCAGGTTTTGCCAAAAATCAATTTCGACTCGTGCATTTTTTGGAGCTATTTTTATACAATGTTAAAATACTTTCTTGGACAAAGTGATATTAATTATATCGTTTTTCAGTATTTTTAAGAAAATTTCATAAAATTTTCGGCGCTTCGCGCAAAATATCGCTAATATAATGTATTTAGATTGAAGCAGGGGCATTAAACACTCAAAAATCAATTTTTTTATAATCTAGGCATCTTTATGCAGATTTAAATATCTTTTGTATCTATTCATACTGTTTTTAAAAATTTTATGCAAAATAAGTACTATTTAATAACTTTGCACTTTTTTGCCGTTCAAAGATAAAATTGACTAATTTATCCCGATGTTGCACTGAATTTCTAAGCACAGTAGTGCTTATTTTAAGATCTAATTGGCATATTACAATATCTGTAATATTTCTGATTTTACAGTACAAGTTGTTTTAGCTTTCTCAGTCGAGTTTTATGTGTAAATTTTATCAAAAGCTCATGAACTAATATTATCAACTAAATTCAGGCCGAATTATCACATTTAGGGCCACGGTTTTTTGTATTCGGCACAGATTTTTCATAATGTACAGAATCTTTTCAGGACCGTCTTTGTACATGCACAAAGATTTTTGGAGAGACAAAAACTGTAAAAAGGTGTAAAATTCCGGAAAATTTTCGGCGCATCAGTAATTGTCTGTCCTATATATCTTTAAAATAGTAGAATTTGCATTTAGAATGGAAAGGAAAAATGTCAAATACTCAGAAACCCGGGAATTAGCTAAGATACACTACCAAAGGTCGAAAAACCCTGTTTTACCACACTAAATCGCTACTGTACCATACTATAATAGTACACAAAAATTTGCATGTACAAAATGTTCAAAGACTTTTGGATACCATCTTTGTACATGTAAAAAGGTATCTTGCACAAAAAACACTGTTTAGGACTGCATGCCGGTTGCAGGTCACACACTGGCAGTATGTAAAAATGTGTATCTTTAAAAATATATTAATATAAAATATCTACAAAAATTTGTTCGCTCATACAAAGACATTACTTAATTTACTGGTCCCCCATGTTGGGATTTCACCCTTCCCTCAACTCTGGACCTTGGGAAAGTATGATCGGAAAGTACAGTGCAGTTTCCGTCATATTACCTACCACACCAGAATTGGATGACTGAAAAAGCGTGTTTAAACATGCATTACTGCAAAAGCGAGCACAACAATGGCTACAGTTCTGTCTTTACTTAGCTTATTTTGTTTGTTCGTTTATTTCTTCGACACTGTTTTCTTATTTATAGTAATAAAAGTTTTTAAGTGCTTGTTCAGCCATATTTTTTATCAACTTTTCCAAGTCTTCATCAACGGCAACTTGTTATATTAAGTATGCTTTCATGCTGCTGACTTTATTCAATAAATCCTTCACACATTTAATCTACTATTATTGAAAATAAAAATGAATTGTTTGACATTCGATAAAGTGTTTAATATTACGGTTATTCTCTAGCTCATGTGCATACAAAATATTCTAAGAGTACTATTTATGGGTATAGGTATATAAGCTTGACCCTCGGCATTACCGCCTCGGCCTCGGCCGAGGCAAGGATTTTAAGTCGCCTCGGCCTCGGCCGAGGCCGAGGGTCCAAAAAGTACCCTCGGTCCGATCACTGCCCTAAATATGATAATCCGGCTTGAATTTAGTTGATAATATTAGTTCGGCGCGAAGCGCGAAATTTTTATCAGCTTTTGATGAAATTTACACATAAAACTCGACTGAGAAAGCTAAAACAACTTGTACTACAAAATCAGAAATATTAGAGATATTGTAATATGCCAATTAAATCTTGTAATAAGCACTACTGTGCTTAGAAATCCAATGCAGCATCAGAATAAATTAGTCAATTTTATATTTGAACGGCAAAAAAGTGCAAAGTTATTAAATAGTACTTATTTTGCATAAAATTTTTAAAAACCGTATAAATAGATACAAAAGAGATTTAAATCTGCATAAGGATGCCTAGATTACACAAAAATTGATTTTGAAGTGTTTAATGCCCCTGCTTCAATCTAAATACATTATATTAGCGATATTTTGCGCGGAGCGCCGAAATTTTTTGAAATTTCCTAAAAAAATACTGAAAAACGATATAATTAATATTACTTTATCCAAGAAAGTATTTTAACATTGTATAAAAATGGCTTCAAAAAATGAACGAGCCGAAATCGATTTTTGGCAAAACGTGCATTTATTGGCCATTTTTAGGTGCCTTTTGCGATTTTCGGCCGAAAATTCGTGATCATTTACCCCCTCTCCCATAAAAATGGCCGAAAACCATACGTGTAACAGAGGGGCTTTGGGCAATTCCCCACCCACCCAGGATTGGACGTCCTCCCCACACCCTTCCCTCCAACATCCAGAAAATTTTGATCCACCCTCCCCATTTTTGGCGAAAATCTGCGCTTTGCTGGCTATTTTTAGGTGCTTTTGCCATTTTTGACATAGAATTAGAGTCGCTAATCCCCCCTCCTTCTAAAAATGGCCAGGGACCCCTACCCGAAACTTCTAGCCATAACATGTATGCCGAGGAGCCCCTCCCGAAAATTTTGAGCTGTTACATGCATGTTTCATAGTGATAGTTTGCCCATTTACTCTTGCTTACAGTCAAAAATACTGTATCACTTTGTGAAATTCTGATAGTTAGCTGCACTTTTGCCATAGAGAAATTAAGTTCAAGAATATTCAAAATGTTGTCACCAAAAATCGTCTGACAGTGACATGAGTCTTGTACCCTGAGAGGGGGTAATAACCCTCCCTCACCCCCTCCCCCTATGGAAATGTGTGTTTCCGATCCATGTAGCGAGCATGAGAATTGAAACTTAGTCATGACATGAATAATACATTGGCAGTGGTGTAACTGCGTACGCGACTAAAACCATAAGAAAAGTCTATAGGTAAAAAATAGCCTGTGTACTGCAGATGCATTCTAAATACTTAATATTCAACGGATATATTAAACTTATTCAAATTTGATTTTAACCCTCGGCGCCTCAGCATTTTTCAGTTTCGCCCTCGGCGCCGAGGCCGAGGCTCCAAAAGAGCAGCCGAGGCCTCGGCCTCGGTCCGATCACTGATTCCATATTCGTTTTGCTCCTTTTCTAAAAGTACCATATTCTTAACTTTTGCCGATTCCAGCAAGCGGCAGTTTGAAAATGTCATCGATAGAATCAGGGCATTCGAAAACCTGGGAAAACCGCAACCAAGCGCCACTACAAGCACTTACTTCAAGCAAAGTAATGTCACACACAAAAGGTAGGTGTGCACCAGGCACAATAATACCAAAAATTCATTCGAAATTTTTTTAAATATATTTAAACCTTTCTTTGGCATTTTTGAGATTTTTTGTAAGTTTTTTAGTTTTTTACAGCTTAAGGTGGGCAACACCGGGCGCTCAATGTGCACCAGTGCTGCCAACTTCGCTGCAAAGACTAGTTGAGTAAATTTTGGAGTTATTCTGCTATAAAAACATGGGGTGAGGGTTCGACGATTTTTGCAAAAATAGGACTACGCTTTGTACAGGGCTACGCCGGTTTTCAATCTTTCTTTCGCCGTTTTTCAATTTCGGATTTGGAAACATTGTTGTGCACAGGGTTGCTAACCGTGAGTTTTTACTTGCAATTTTGAGGTTTTTACTTTTTGAGCTTTTCAAAATTATAAAAGGTTTTGGGATGAGAATTTCAAAATGCGGCCGTGAAAGGTTAAATTTTAAAATTTTTAGCTGCTTTGTGCCATACTGATTTCTCCTAAGATAAGGTAAAAAGTCTAACATTGGACGCACTTCAGATAAGCGCTAATAAATGGGGACTGTTTGAATGATATGATCTAATCTTTTGCAGGCAGGATAACTATTCAGGCATAATGTGTTGAAACTTAAATGCCTCTAGTCGCATACTCTTGCGACTTGAAGCATTATCGTAAAAGCTATTCAGTGTTCAATGTTAGACCAGTTTCTGGTAAATCATTGTACACCTCTATTTTTTGAACATCTAAAACTTATTTGGATAGTCAAACTACATTTTAGATCTCTGCGATAGTATTTTTCCTTCACATAATTGTGCGACGTGCTTTTATTTATAGAAAAATTTTCAGCAGCTTTTCCTACGCTTTCTTGCATTTTTAACAGTCTGAATAGCTAATTGTAGCTTATGCAAAGAATATGATTGATATGGTCGTCTTAATGTTGCTGCCATGCTTTGACTAACATCTGTAAAAAAACAAGTTATACATGTGGTATATATTGGACATCATGTGTCCAAAATTAGACCAAATAGGCCTTGTAAAATAACTTTGATGCTATTCATTGTCCTGAAAATACATTTTAGATTCTGAAAGAGCGCTAAAACTTAGGTTAGCAACACATAAAAGCATAAAACTCTAGTCAGCAGAATTGAGGTTTTTCAAAGTCGAAAATGAAAGGAATGCTAAAAAGTTAAACAATAATGGTTATCCACGATTTTATTAAAGTGTATTAAGAACAAAAGATATGGGGTCAAACTGGCAACATGATCACCTGTAAATAAGAAAAGGTGTAACCTTAAAAGTTCATTATTTATGATGTTCTGATGATTTCGTTAAAGTGTGTCAATGTTCGACACTGTCCAATGTTGGTCCGTTTACCTTAATGCTTTTTATTGATAGTTTCACCGCACCGCATCGATTGCTGCACTGTTATTGACACCTTACTGCTTGAGCATGATCATAAGTAATGCCATGCTTATTTTCTGCACAGATTTATCGACATTTGAATACCAGGTTCACATATATAATAAGATAGTCATATTATAAAAGCGTATGTATGCAGTTGATAGCGTCCGATGAAATCGAAGAAAGTCGCTGCAAACCGGATTTGAATCGTGGACCTCGTGCTCCAAAGCCCAGAACCTTAACCAATCGACTAACGCTGATTCATTACGATAATGAACGCAAGTTATTCGTAATGTTTTGCATTGGTGTACTTCATACATGCAAAGCATGGGAATTCTGGGGAGGGCTTATTATAAAGTGCCTTTTTTCGTTCAAAAATGGTAGGTAACCGTCAAAAATATCGTTTATCAGCATTCCTGACGATGCTCAATTTTTCTAGAGCATGAAAACATTTAAAAAAATTCGAAATAATCAAAAAAGTCGGAACAAATTGAACAAAATACAGTCAAATCATGAGTATAATGAGTATAATTGCGTGGAACTTTTGAGCAAATAAATAGCTGAAACCGCTTAGAAAGCATCTTTTCTACAAATTTTCAGAAAAATTTCTCTGGGAACTTTCAAAAAATCGCTGATTGGCGGGGGGGGGGTGAAAATTTTTCTGGAGATGTGGGTGAAACCACCCCCTCCCCTCAAAAAAAACTTTCCAAGATCATGTCTGGCTTACTTGTTTACTAGGCTTAGGCTCAGTAATGTGTATTCATCGGACATCAACGACCAAAATCTTGGTGCCAGCCTTCAAACTAACTCTTAGTAATGGGCATGTCACCCAAAATGTGCCTTCAAAGGATTTTTTGGTTTCATACCTCCTAGAATAGTCGTGCTGCGCATGTATGGTAGTCTGTCATAATTTTTTACAGATTTTTTCTGCCGTTGCGCGACTCGAGTTCTGAACACACCTGGATAGGCACGTAGCTGGCCTTCTGGATGTGGGGGACTTAAATTTTGAAGTCGGATATCTCAATAACCACTTGTAGACAGACAAAAATAATTGTTTTGAGCGTTTTTCAGCAAGCTCTACATATGAAAGAAGAAAAAATTTTGGGAAAATTTTTAAAATATTATTTCGATTCTACTTGTCTTTAACAATAGTGTCGTATAGAATGACCATTGGATGGGCTGATTTTGGGAAAATGTTGGAAAATTAAACAATATTGTCTTTTTAACCCTTTTTACGCTCAACTAGAGGACCAAACACCTTTGCGAGCCCATAGTTGGACGGGCTGAAGCTTTGGCTATGGCTATTGCTTATGCATGCTTATGAGTTACATTTTCTTTACATAAAACAGTATCAGTTTTGCGCCAGAAATGTAGCTTTCGTATTCAGCAGAAAGTTTGTAGCTTTTCTACTATTTTTTAGTAATGAACTCACATTTTAAAGAGTTTCTCACATTATTCAGCGAAAATTCTTTTTGCAAAATTTTTTAGCACTTCGTGCCATGCTCTTTAGTAGCATTGTATCTTACTAGCGTAAGGTAGAGGTGTGGAAGACTTTAGTTATCCTTTGGCCATGCTTTAGCCTGAATTTTCTGCATTTTCGTCTCTCTGTTCCAGTTTCGCATTAAACGGAATTAGTAGGTAACGTATTCTAGTTTTATGAAGTAGAAAAATTTTGAATCTATAGAAATTATTCAACTAACTGGCTGGAAAAGGGCGCAAAACGCTACCTATTTGGCGCGTAATTAATGGATTTTTGGGACCTTCTTTGACAGTTTTAGGAAAAGTTGGGATTCCGCTTCTGTTAGAAAATCCTTAATCTCTCACTCTTTTCATTTGTTCTGTTAAATACAAGCGATTTCTCGTCAGTTGGTCGTATTTAGTCAGGTAGGCAAAGGTAGGTATTTTATGCTGCATAGTTGTTTTGTTGCAGTGATGGAAAACGTTACATCTCTCGTCGGAAGTACGACAAGGCTCAACCTGAGTTCAACCGACTTTGCTTTTGCTTCGCCACTGAAAGTGTGGGGTATAGGACTTTTATTTGTTACCTTAATTAGTTCTTGCGCTGCTGTCGGTATTCTTCTTATGCCTTGCCTTAGCAAACGAACCTACAATATCGTTCTAACTTATTTTATTGGGTTGGGCGTTGGTTCTCTGTCCGGAAGTGCCATTTTTCATCTTTTGCCTCAAGTAAGCCACTCAAATTGTTATCGGCAGCATTCTATGTTCGTGTTTTCGCACGTAGTTTTCAGCTTTTTTTGAGGCAGGAATGTGATTATTATTATATATTTGCCGCATTCTATTGAGATATTTGTGAAATTGTTATAAATATAGGTTTGTTGAAGCGAAAATACAAGAAGCTTATTCGTCAAAGATTTTATAATGCACAGGTTCTAAATCAGTTTTTCGTCTTCTTCGTATGATCGGATTAATTTTTAGGTCCACATACATTCATAGGTATGCCTCTTATTAATATCTGTACTTCATTTGTCTTGTGCCGTTGTAGCATTTTCCTTGCTAGCCATAGCTTTACCTATATAAATATAAATCTTGCTTTTTGTACGCAGTTTTTAGCTTTTGCGGAGCAATAAGACAATAATTTTAGACTTTTATTTAGTGTTTTGAGAATCTTTTGGATTTAGTAAAAATTAAGGATGTTTGAATGAAACAAAAAGTCAAGAATCTACTTTCTTGTCACTGACTTGAATAGTGCCAGTGTGCGAGATAATATAAGTTTAAATTAAAAGCCGTTTGGGATAGAGTCGATATGAATCCGCTAAGTTGGTCATGATCTATTAATACTTCATAATCTATTATATAGAAGTTAATTTTTATGTAGTCCTCTCTACTCTATAGTTTGTCAATCATTCATTTATCAAAGTCGGAAAATCGATTTTTTGAGAAATCGCCTTTTTTATATTATTCTTTTGTTCCATTAACATCAAGTGCGCAAAATGTCGGTTTCGAAGACTAAGTTTCACATAAGTGCAATGAATGGAAAATTGAAATTTTTTGGCTTCTACGCTTACAAGAACAAGTCTACTAGAATAGTTTTTAATTACGATATTGTAACGTTCGGACGCATTTTATTTGAAATAATGCATTTTTCAACCGTTCTGAATGTTCCTGGCATTAGGAGTCGTAAAATTTTAAGTTGCTTCCTAAAATAGTTTCACGTAAGTCTTCATTTCGGCTGTTTTGCTGATCAGAAAAATATCATTTGTAAGAAGAGCAGAAGACGTATTGTGAATGATAGTGATTTCATCGCTTTTTGCTCTTTTTTATTCACTAAGCTCTTCTTATAAAGAATATTTTAATAAAGATAAAAATTACTCATTTTGCCAGTAGGACTTCCGCCTTCAAATTGCATGCGACGGTCAGAACAAACTTCAATAATATAGCAATGAATATTCAGATGTATTGCTTTGTGAATCGTGTAGCAATGCGAGTGATACACTGTTTAGCAAAGAGTTGTTTTATAAGTCTAATCAACTAGTTATAGCATTATTCAAGTAATCAGTACAGAAAGAGAAATGATTATTTCAAAGCCCCTGTAAACCTTTATTTGGGGCTAGTTTCAGTTTTTAATTGAATTGAAAAGTCATGTTGATTTTTAGTTTTGAATTTGTTTTTCATTGGACATAAACGACGACGACGAAGGTGCATTTTTATTAACGTTGATATTATTGATCTGAGCTCGATTAACTAGGTTCTTGTTTCATTGAAATCACTGATTTTGCGATAAATATTGAACCATCATTCAATATTCCTTTTAGATGGATAAGAGTGATATCTTATTTCTCAAAATGTGATAATGGCTTTGTACTATAAATTTTTCAAAGATAATTTTTTATACGTTCTTGTTTTTTTGTAATATGAATCTTTGAGAAATGTTTTTATTCATTCAGAATCAGCATTTTTCGATCGATCACTATTGTCCTCAAAATCTTTATAAATATATTTAATGTCTAAATTGTTACATGCTTCTACGCACATAGTTCTGTCCTCTGTAAATCCAGTAGATTTGGGATGTTAAACCTTTCTCAGTAAGCAAGAGGAGATGACCGATGATATTATACTGTTTAAAGAAATACGCCATGTAGGTAACCACTGAAGCCTGATCATTTTTCGGATCATTTTTAGAAACTTGAGATATGAATTTGCCTAAAAGTTCCGAAAAATCACTTTCTTTTGCACATTTTTCATTTGTTTTGAAGAGTCGGTAATTCTATCCGTATTTTATTTTTGTAGGAATCTTTTGAGTTTTCATGATAGACCTATCTGCAGACTGTTCTAAAAAAATTAGCCGCCAATTTTCCCAAAAGTATAGGAACAAAAAAAAATCGATTATGACCTAATAAAAACCACTGTAACCAAAAAAAACCAATGCTAAGTATATATTCTTATGGCAACAAAATTAGTTTTCATTGAACTGTCTTAGTTAGCATTGTTTGTTGTAGGGGATGTATAAGAACCTTATCTAGAGTTGTTTTTGCAAGTCAAAGACTTAATTTATGAAAATTAGAGAACTGTTAATATAGCTTAGACTCATTATTGATTTTTTATAAATTCGATGTAAAAGAAAATGTCGGTCAAAGATGAATTTTTTCAACGTATGTTCATGTTAGTCCGATAAACATTTTCGCTGCAAACTATGCATGCAGTGTAGCGTTTTGGGACTGGTTTTTAGTTTACATGATTTTTTAGTTCCCAATTGAATTTTGCTGGGTTTTTTCACTTCTGACTTTGATCGATCTTTTCTCTAAGACGAAAGGAATTTGTGAAAGTAACTAAGTGGCGTGAGATGGGGCACTGACGAGAAATTGCTCTGATTAAATAACTTTATAGAATGGGGTGGTTGTACAGTGCATACATTCAAAAAATACAAAAAGTTGTTTTTTCGGCTCAAAAGTCAAATTTCCGGCGCATCACGCCATATATACATGTTTGACTATGTTTTGTTCAATTTAATCGATTTTTTCGAGATTTTTTTAATTTTATTTGTTTTTATGTTCTACATAGAATGAGCATTGTCCTAAACGTCGGAAAACGTGTTTTTGACGCGTACTCATCGTTTTTTAGACCAAAAGATTTTCTTGAAAAATTTTTTGGAAATGACCCCCCCCAGAATTCCTATTCTGTACATGTATGCTTCTACGTCGACCAGAAAGTCTATTAAATGCAGAAAAATGGGCTAAACAGATGCTCATATTCTGTTTTAAAAACGATAAGACTCAGTTCGTTTACGATTAATCGAGGAATTGATTTTGATTAAGAAAATAATGACAAAATTGGAAATAAAATTATGTTTTTGATAGTTAAAATTGTTGTTATTGATTCCAATTACGTAACAAGAGCGCACCTATTGAGTGGCAGCTGCTTGTTCCAATAGATGTGTGTAGGCGGGATTGTTATTATTATGGAAGTTTTCGCTTATTCGTTTTTTGTGAAACATTCATACGCGAATATATCAAAGGTAGATTACGCAGCGGAAGAAAAATAACTGGTTCTGTATGAAATCAAATCCTGTAGATAGGCACCTGGTCGATGAAATTTTAAGTCATTCACTACACTTGTTCCTAGCCAAGCTTTGTCATTGTGAAACTAAGAGATAAGATTTAGAAAACGTGATCCTTACTCAGTAATATCTGACAGTCGTGTAGTATCTACTTTTCGGCCGAACTTTCTTGATAGATCTGTAGTACCTAACCTATATAATCTTTCTTGCTAAAAAATCGGTTGTAAGATATTTAATGAGTTTCAGCCCACATAATGTGGCCAGGAGATAAGATAAATGGTGCTGAACTAGACCCACAGAATGGTAAAAGAGAAATTTAGGTAGAAATGAGAGGAAATTTTCTGGGAAAAGTGTCAAATGCAATTAAAACGAACAAAAATAGAAATTTGATTAAAAAAAGTTTTAAAAATTAGAGAAAACATATTAAAAATAGAAGCTTAGAAAAAAATTGAAAATAAAAAAAACTTCTGTTCGTAGATTCCTTGTCGAATTTTTTGCACAGATGGTTGTCATCGACTGCAAATTATTGATTGAGGTGGTTTATTCGCAATTTTTAATCGTGCACCGCTTTTCATGATTAACTTTTGATTCAGAAATAAAATTTTTAAAGTTTTTATTCCCAGTTGACCTGTAGACGGAGTTTACTCTTTCCCAGGTCGGCCATATTAAGCACTTATAAATGCGTTCTTTAGTACAATATTATCACAAAAAGTCCGACTGAATTTATTTTGTAGCGAGCGTTTTTGATTTTGCTTATGATTTTTTTACTTTTTACGTCAAAGCTTAGCGCCTTCTATACATAAAATAATTTCGTTAATGTATAACTTAAGTAATTTACTACTTGAAACGTATTCAGTTTTCTTTTATCTTAAACGTCACGAGTTATTTTACCCATGTCAGACGTTTGCATTCTTATTTTATTCTTATCTATGTTTGTGCGTTCTACTTTTAAAAAGCCTAAAAACGACGGCATGCTATGCTACTACTTCATATTAATATGTGCCCAACAAAGTTATTGACATATAGATATATCGTAACGACATAATTTCTAGCCAAATGCAACTTGAAGCTTGCAAATTAAAACGTTGAGCAAGACTAAACGTGACTTCAGTGTGCAAGCTTGTTTATTTGGCTGTGTAGGTCTCTTCAGTCCTGTTGCCTTAAAGCCCTAAAATTTAGAGTTTTATTAATTGGTAGTTCTAGTTTAAAAATATGATTTTTATTCGAAATCGTGCGTTTTTTAGGTTTATCAGTCACATTCAGTGCTTTAAAAATTTTTTTGTAAAAAATGAAAGCTGAACCTTTAATTAAATTATTGAAAATCAAAAAATATCTTACAACACGGTAACATGATTCACTTATATATTGTCTTATGTGAATTGGGTGTTTATCGCACTAATTTTATACCTTATCTCTGATCAATAATTCTTATCAGTGAAACTGCTTACATTTCTTAATGTTCATAAAGCACCGGCCTATAATTAGTTTTTCTAATTACCTATTCAAACATGGCAAATTAATCGCTTTGCTTGGCGTTAGTTGGTAAATAAGAACGTATTTTTCACTGCAGTGAATGAAACAAATAATCTGGTCAAACATGCGCTGAAATGATAGACATAGCATTACATTAAAAATAACGATGAAATAGTTTTATAATAAATATGGAATATCGTGAATGTACGAGGGGTGATCTTTGGAAGTATAGCTTATTATTTAATATTTGTTATAGAACAGCAGAACAAGTTTATTTATCAATGTAATCACCATTCAAATTAAAACACTTAAGCCAGCATTCTTGGCACTTCTCTACGTCCTGTAACCAAAACTCGGCGGGTTGACTGTTTAGCCATGATGAAATGTCACTTTCAATGTCCTCATCACTGTCAAAACGTTTTTCTTTGAAGTCCAATTTGATTTTTCTAAATGCATAGAAGTCACTAGAGGCTAAATCCGGCAAATACGGCGGATGGCCGATTTATTGGAAGTAACAGTTGGCCAGGGTCTGCTGTGCAATATTGGCTTTGTGATGAGGCGCATTGTTGCGCAAAATCAAGACATCCTTTCCTAATTTTGCACATCTGTATTGCCTAATTGAAAGACACACTTGCATCAGCAATGAAGAGTAGTATTGGCCGTTTATTGTAAACTTTGTTGGCAAGAAGTCGATCCACAGAGGCCCTTTGAAATCCCAAAAAAGCGACAGCATGACTTTTCAGCTGATTCGCCGACCCTTGCTGTGATTGAAGGACGGACACCATGTTCCAACCAGTGCATTGACTGTTGTTTTGTTTCTGTATCATAGCAATAGACTTAACTTTCATCACCTATGATTAATCGGTGGATAAAATTAGGCGGATCGGTAGCAAAAATGTGGTGAAGAGTCAAAGTTCACATCGCACGAACATGCTTTTGATCGATTGTCAACAAATGGGGACTCATCAGGCACAGACCTTCGACGAGCCCAAATTTTTGGTTAAAATCGAATATGCTGGGTGATAACTGATGTTCAAGGAGATGGCTATCAGGCGCACTTCGATTCGACGGTCAGCTATCACTAGGTCGTGAACAGCCACCTTCATATCGGGACACGTCACAGTGGGCTAAGGGCCAAGAGAATTTCCATCTTCAAATGACTCCACACCACTTCGAAATAAAGCGATTAACCTTTTAATGATACTGAAGCCTAAGACATTATCCCCATAAACTTCGCTCAATTCAACATGAATAAGGGAGGCCTTCTTCCCTTTACGCATCAGATAAAAACAACTGCTCGTTGCTCAAAATTTAAATTTTTTTGACATTTTAACGAGTAAGCTTTGTTTAAAAATTAATAATTCCTAAAATATACAGGCGATTTACTTAAAATTTTGCATACATATCATTATTAAAAAGGACGGTTAACAATAATAAACAACAATAAACATGCAAATGCCATTGGAGCTTAAAATGCTATACTTCCAAAGATCACCCTCGTAATTTGTGGATGGAGCAACACAAAATATCGAAGGCTTTTCGATCAAATTCTTACGTTTTTCAAATTTAAAATGACAAATTCCATGTAACAGTAGGGTCCACCCACACTGCATTATGCATCATCTTGGGTTTCCAGCCTCCTCATACATGCACTTACATAGGGAGGACTCACTAAAGATTCTAGAAATTAGGTACTGTTGAGCAATTTAGGTCCAAGATTTTCAAGCGATTTCGATGTAGTAGTATACCTCGCAAAGGTAAATTATAGTAACAATCCTGGAATTTACCCTTCCTGACCAAGGTTTCTTGATTTTACTCCTCTCTGACTACCTTGATCATTTACATCTATGCCTAGGGCCGTATTTAGGAGGGGAGGTGGGAGGCAGTGATCGACCGGGTACCTGGCCCGGACCGGCCCGGCCGGTCATAGCAGGCCCGGGCCCGGCTGAAACCACCGGGCCTCAACCGGGCCTCAAATAATGATCGTTAATATTTTAGACGTTTACTATTTCAGCTGTTGTCCGTATTTCTTATGAATTTGCTAGCCTGTGATTCTATTTGAATCCATTGGCCTTACTTCTGCCCACCTGCTCATTATCATATATTTGTCAAGTTCACATGAGCATTCATCTCCTATACAACGCTTCAATCAGAGGCGTAGCCAGGATTTTGGTTGGGGGGCATACACAAAAATTTTTTTCAGACTAATTTTGCATAGAAAGTTAGTAACGTTATGTACCTATAATAAAACTGAGTTTTTCGACCTTTAGTAGTGTAGCCTAGCTAATTTTTGGGTTTCTGACAATCAGAAATACAAAAGTGTTAATCAGCGCGAAACGCCGGAAATTTTTGAAATTTGGAAATCATAAGAGGCGCAAAGCACCGAGGAATTTAGTAATCTTTTACTGTCCTTAACATTTTGTAGCCTGTGAATACTAATATGCTGTGATATTTTGCCTGATTTAGGCTATTAAACGCAATGCTGAAGCTTTACAAAAAGATAGAACAATAACCAGCAGCGCCATGAGCCGGAAAATTTTGACGTTTTAGCTCTTTAAACTCAATTTATACCGCTTAAATCATACAGAACAGACAAATTAATTTCGGCGAACCCTTTTTCCTTTTCGTCCTCCCAAAAATCTCTACGGTGGAGGGGGCAGCGGGTGGCGCGCTCAATCGCCCCCTAGGAAATTTTGTAAAAAAGCACTTCAATCTTAAATACTATCGCTAAAGTTTTCGCAAAATCGGCCAAATCTCGGTTCTAAATTAAGCCCAAAACACTTAAAATTGATGAAGTCCTACATTGTACCAAGATTTCTGAGCTGAAATGCGCTTTTCGACCTCTGCTAAGTATAAAACGCAGCAAAGGGTGCTGCCAATAAGATATAAAAAAGATGTATCAATGACAATTTTGTTCTTATCGTCTTCAGGCCCATTTGTGGCCTGTATTAACAAGATATAATTCAGAAAACAGAAAATGCGCAAAAAACATAAGGAAATTTGGCCATTGCCTTTCATTTAAAATAGGATTATGTGTCCTGTCCTTGTAAAGAAAGACAAACAAAGCAAAGAATAGACAAACTGGTACACAATCATTTTCGCACATTTACTGTTATGCTCAACAAGCATGCGCAGTTTCATTCAACGAACAAATAAAGCAATAAATCACTAAAGTGATGTGAATTGATCGATTATTTTAGCTAATTTAAGCTTTTGAACTCGTTGGATCTATATATGTAACAATAAATATAATACCGGAAAATTCTTGACGTTTTTGCCTTTTTGAACTCAATTTTCTGGACACAGTTATTACACTCGAAAAATCAACATAATTTCTGAAAAATTTCGGGGGCATGTGCCCCCAATGCTCCCTGGCTACGCATATGGCTTCAATACTTGTCCTATCCTATACACCACACAATTTCAATTGACGTCAATGTACGCTATAGTTTGAGTTCTAAAATCCAAACAGCATATCTTCTATCCGACCATGTCATAGTCGCTGTTATGTCTGAATGCATAGATTTAATGCTCAATTTCCTTGAAATATCTACATGAAACCTTGTGCTTTTTCAAACCGTGTTTAGTTGAACGTGCATTTCAATAATGGAATTGCGCGCTATTGTATTGAAAACTTCGTTTTTGCTTGAATAATGCTACCAAGATCCTTGCTAACTACTTAATTAATTTTTACAAAGATTGAATAATTAACAGAGCTTAGAATTCAAAAATCTTCTTTATACTGCAGTAAGCCTTGCGTTTTACAAATAATAAATGTAAAATCGGTCTAAATATGTATCTTATGCGTAACATATTGGAAGCAAGGCATGTTGTTAGTATATAAGCCCGGTCCCGGTACCAAGCCCGGCAGCAAAGCCCGGGCCCGGTATTTTTTGAGCCCGGTCGATCACTGGTGGGAGGGCGGCTGCTCCTTCTTTTGGCCGGAAAAAATTTCGAAAGGTAAGCTTGTAATGCACGGAAAAAGATTTTTAAAAAATCGAATGTCTTTGTCGTGAAATCTTTAGATTTCCGGCACTCCGCGCCGAATGTGAAGTATTTCCTATCGTTCTGGTTTAAGCGTGACCAAAAAATTGCACTTTTTGATAGCTTTATGAGTGACAATTG